>JAGXJF010005062.1:0-604236 GCA_019208055.1 Stipa capillata | reverse complement strand
CGTTTTGTCGCGCTTTTTGGCTGAGCTGTCGGTGGCCCGTGGGACGACAAGGGCATGTCGGTCGACCGTTGGACGATAAGCCCCCTGCCGTCTCACCGGCGGCCGACGGGGTGCTACTTTTGTAATTTCTGAAACCAGATATATAGATCTCGAATTTTTTATTTTTTTTAATAATATTTATAAAAAAAATACTGTGAAGTACGCTCGGGGCGTTGGATTAGCTAGGCGCGCAGCGGTGGAATCATGAGATGTGCTGGTCAGCACCGCTCACTTCCATGTTCCATCCTCCTCTTGTGTTTGCAGGAAAATTAGCGGAACACGGTGAGTAGGCAATATCTCATGAATAGGATATGTAAACAAGCATATCTGCAGAACCGGCACGACTGATTTAGAAAGAAAAAAGAATCTCGGTGATCATACCTAACTCGTCGTACGCCACATAAAGAACATGAGATATTTAGTTTAAAACAAAAGAACTTGGGACATGATAAGTTAGTCGCTAACACTGTTCACGGAGACTATGCCCGGCAGCAGGAGAATGATTGCTTAGAGGAAAGGAACAAAAGAGTACGACGCGCGCTTCCCTTACGGAGACACGTCCTTGACTTGAACACATGGAGCCCTCTCGATATTTATGCGGATCTGGCCATCCGGGCCTATACCCCGCGGAGGGCTAGCACACATCGTGGAGCAGCAGAACTGAGCCCACGTATCATCTGCCATTTCCCACGCAGCTTGATCGTATTGGCTCATCGGCATGTGTGCGCGCTCCAGGCCCATACTTTACTGTGTCGATAACATGTACAGTGCTCCCAGTTGCATTGCATGTGTACGTGTGTGAGTATCTTGCAATGAGTCGGTGAGCAGGCACGAATGCACGATAGACGCCGGTCACATGACTCGGCGATGTGACGTCGGCGCTCATGCTGCAGGTGCGACGCGCTGGACCTATGCGGATGCGCCTCGTCGCCTCTCCATGGTTGGGCACTATACTCTCTAATCAATTTCTCGCAGCTAGGACGGTACGTGCTTGCAGAGTTGCAGGTGGGGATGCATGGGGACACATACACTCGGCCTGTGGCCACCGGCCTCGCGCGGTGTCGCCGAGAGAGGTGGCAGGCGGACGCACGTTTTTGGGCTCCGGTTTTGTTTGGAAAGGCAAACGGAGCCCGAGCGGGCGGCCCATCTTGAGCAGGCAAGCTGTGGGCAAACTACGGCCACGTCTCTGGCAAGCCGGAGAGCTGTTTGGGCCTAGTTTACGGATGCATGATTGTGTGGTTTCTCTAGTTTCCGGCCCGCCTAGGACTGACTTGCCTCTCTGGCTATGTGCATTCGGGCTTGTGGTCCATCCGAGGCCGGATACTCTCTTTAAGACTTGCTATTTGTTGGTCGTCTGTGAAATTATTATTTCTTAGTCTATAGTTATACAAAAAGAATATAATTCTAGATCTAAAAGTAAGCAGCTAAGCCTAGACCTGAATTACACGTAATTTTTCAAAAGTGCAACTACCCAATTAACTATTGGATAAAAAATCAATATCCAAAATCACCGACTTAGAAATAACTATTTCTCAGTTAAATTAGAAATAGACACTTCCTGATAGTTGACACTTCCTGATAGTTAAATCAGTTAACTATTTTGAACTAGATGCAGCGAGTAACGCCGTGTCTTACAAAGTAACTTTTGAAGAAAAAGTTGTAACCAATATATATTTCGCGAATAAATATGTATGCTTATTCTTATATATATTAAAAAATTATACATGCATGCACTAGCTAGTACACTAGCATAGTTACCCTAGCTAGCTAGTACTAAAGCAATTAAGAATGTAAGCATGATGCATGGGCATGACGCAACATGATTCGCCGCACTGTAAACTTGCTGATTAATCAGCTCCCATCATTTCCATGAATCTCTAGATTCATGCCTGCCTCAGTTGGGAATAAAGGCACCGATCGACTCGTCAACCACTATTTGCCACCTGGTGGAAAAGCAGTACTACTTTACGCCAACTACTACATGTATATACACCATACTGGTGGTAGTGGATGCAAGCATGTAAAGTCTTGTTTGAGACATAGATTCTACAACGCATTAGTAGATGCCGACGCTAGCACGGCCACGACCACTGGGTGTGCACCGGAAGGAGGAGACGAGAGGTTAGCCTTCCAACGCACCCGAGGGGCGGGCAGGCATCCGGCCATGCACGTACTAGCTTAGCCTAATTAAGCTGGGCAAAGATCACTTTCCAAACAGTACTACTACTCAAGCTTCGAAAGAGGTGATTGGGCCTAGATGGATTAGCACCGGTGTAGAATAGTAGAGGCTCATTTTGGCCCATCCCAAAAACCCTACATCGGTTGGACTCAGGGGGAGCTCCCGTGTAGGCCGCTACAGCTGAGGTTAGCCCCAAACCCACATGGTATCAGAGCACGGGGAGGGGCGCTGACCGGCGACGGCGCGGCGGCGCACTAGGAGGAGGCGGCGTGGTCGCGGGAAGCGGAGGCGAGGTGCTACGCGCGGTGCTGCGGGAGCAGCCGCGGCGGAGGTCGGCGGGAGGTGCGGCGCTGGGAGGCGACGGCGCGACGTGGTGCGGCGAGAGGCGCGGCGCAGCTCCGGTGGGTGCCGCGGGAGGTCGGGCGGCCCCAGGCAGAGGCAGCAGGCGGCCGGCTCGGGCGTGGACTCACGGGCGTAGGAGGTCGGGAGGCCGGCGCGGAGGCAGCAGGGGCCGTGCGCGCGGGCGGTGAGGCTGGAGGAATCCCAGCGGCGGCGGCCCGTGTTGCAGAGTGAGCAGAGCAAACGGGAAGGAGGAGATCCGAGCGGCGGCGCGAGCGACGAGCGGCGGCCGGCCGACGGCAGGCGAGGCGAGCCGGCGACGGGCGACTGACTGACCGCTCAAGCTGTTACCTGTGTACACTCGGCTGAAGAAATTGGTTGTTATTAGGATGAGGTCTTCTAAGACTAATGGAAGTGTACAGAAGGCAGGTAAAGTTAATCATGTGCAGGGAGAAGGACCAAACTGGGTTCTTGTTGCTGGAGGAGTTTTGGTCAGCACACTTTCAGTCAGACTTGGGTGCAAATTAAAACAAATGTTTGATATGAAGAAGCAAAATAGTACCTTCAAAGCCAAAAGAAGACCTGGAGCATGTGAACTGCACTCAGATCTCTACCAGTTTTAATGACCAAACCAATTGCTACTGTTGTGTTTCAGGGCTTGCAGATCGTGGAGTGGAAGTCAAGCAAGCACCTGCAAGTTCTTTATCAAAATCAGATGAACCCTCCCTTCTTCTTGTGAAAATACCAGGGCCAGAATCAAGCAAAGAGAACAATGGTGTCATGTGGACATCATCGCCTGGCCGGCTTGAAGATCCTCGTAAACCATTTCAGTACTCAAACAGTTCCGGCTCTCCCTGTATTTCAAAATCAGGATCTGACATTTATAGCAAGAGAGAGGTTGACGGAGTGGTGAAGAAGGTGGCAGAAGTGAGGAACAAGGGGGAGCAGATCAATGGCAAAACAGGTACAAGTGCAGCAGCAAGTCCTGCTGAACAGGGGGCTGAGAGTTTTGGACATTTAGCCCACTATGTCTACACTGATGAATGTGACCTTGCAGCTATATCTGTTGTAACACAAAAGGCAGATTCCGAATGGGTACTAGATTCAGGAGCCTCGAAGCATGTTGCTGGGAATATGAGGGAGTTTAGATCATATACCCAATATCCCCTCACATATCAGGAAACTATTTGTACAGCTGATGGCACTGCACAGCCTATTAAAGGAGTTGGAACAGTAAACTGTACATCCACAATTGAGCTGTCCTCTGTCTTACATGTTCCTGCATTTCCTGTGAATTTAGTCTCTCTAAGTGCTCTAATTGATCAGCAAGACTGCCGGGTTATTCTTGATAAGGATATGTGTTTGATTCAGGAGAGGCAGACTGGCAGGAGGATTGGGACGGGGACCAGGCGTAGGGGACTGTGGTACATGGACCGTGGTGTATCTGTCTCGGCAGAGGACACTGTGCTTGTAGCCAGTTCTAAAGACAAGGAGGCCATGGTGATGATCCATCACTGTAGGATGGGACATGTGTCATTTGATAAGATGTATCTTGTATTTCCTGATGTAATGAACGGTGTAGACCGCAGTAAGCTGAAGTGTGATGCTTGTGAGTATGCCAAGCACACCAGGACCTCCTATGTGAGTAAGGGGCTCAAGAGTATAGCTCCCTTCATGCTAGTGCACTCTGATGTATGGACATGTCCAGTTGTGTCTGTAAGCGGCATGAAGTATTTTGTGACCTTTATCGATTGCTATTCTCGTATGACTTGGATCTATCTCATGCGTCATAAAGATGAAGTGTTTCAGTGTTTTAAGAAGTTCTCTGCTATCGTGAAGAATCAGTTCAATGTCCAAATCAAGATTATTCGGTCTGATAATGGTACTGAGTATGTTAACAGAGTGTTTGGTGATTTTTTGTCTGAACAGGGAATTCTTCATCAAACTTCATGTCCGGACACACTGTCACATCCCGATTTTCTAAAACCCGAAAGTTAGGGCTTACAAAAACTTTTTGCGTTAAACTAGAAGTCATGTGCATCCTAAGTGGGATTAGTACCGATTTAAACCCATACACCCTATACACCCAAAACCCTGTTGTCGTCCTACTCGACGAATGGTAAAACCCCTAAACCCGGCTCACGATCAAAAGACCCGAACCCAAGTGTTATGATTCCGATTAAACTCCAGTGCCCCACCAATATCTTCCCTGACCGCGGAAACCTAAAGCTTTTCCCGGCAACAACTCTACCTCGGTTGGTAACTCCTGTTAACGCTAACCCTAAAGACGATCCGTCCCGACAAACCCTAGTCTGCCTATACGCGAGCCCTTATAAATTCCGGTCTGCCGTCGACATGTGGCTAGTGCATGATGTCACCCGGAATTAAATCGGACCAATCCGAAACCTATACCTAGCACTGCCACACGCACCTCTTCCGACTAAACCCTAGACCCGCACACACGCAGTAAACCCTAAACCTCTTACGACAACTCATCCCGGAGTGTACCCAAGTGAGGGAAGGAGAATCCCGGAGACCGACCATACTCCCCTCCACCCTACCGTCCCCCAGAACCCTAGCCCCTCGATTTGAACCCCTCCTCCCTAGTTCATTTCTATTTCCGACACGACCCTATTCGCATAGCCATCGCTCCTCGACCTCTCGGACAGTTATGAATAAATCCAGGGAACAACCTAATATCATATACAACACAATCATAAAATAAGATACTAATGTCCAGTTCAAAACACCGACGAATGAAACTAATCAACCTTAGGGCAAACGCGTGTATCGAATTACATCTCCTATGAATATGTTTCGGAAAATTCTGATAGAATTCCACCTCAATCTCTATACCCCAGAAGGCCAAATACACTAAAATATGAGTACATTCTGTATAAAGAATTGCCGAGACCCGTATCGAACACCTGTGCACGAATAGACTCTCCGCTTAAAATGACAAGCAAATATCTCAATGACCGGACACCAAACCAAGCACAGAACTACTCCTCTGTACCCTAGCATGTCCAGCACTGCAAACCCTCTAATCTCTCACGTCCCATCACCTCCAGTAGGAGCTCATGCCATGCCCAGCACTAACGACCAAGACACTGCAGCTCTTTCGGTATGAGCAAGTTCCACAATACTACTCTAGCTCCTGAGCACCTAAACCAGCAGCCCTGACACCCTGGACACACCCACAAGCCACCAAGCACTCCAGGACACGCCGGTGCCACTCGGCATGCGCGTGGCCGCACTCTGGCGCTACTCCCCTGCCAGCCTCCCGTGGCAAGGACGCGCCGCCCGCCACCATTTGCGTTGTCCAGCCGCCAGGAACTACGGTCAGCGCGCCACCTCGCGCCCGATCGGTCACCTCACCTCCGTCCAGCTCGGCGTCGCCTGTAGAACCTCGGAAGGGCTTCTCGCCGCACCGAACGCCGGCAGCCGCGTTTCTCGTCGATTGCCGCACCACCCAATGCGCCACCTCGCGCCCTGGCCCTTCGCATCACCTCTGCCCAGCTTACCGCCCCTCGCAGTACCTCGGGAGCCGCACCACGAGGCCGCGCCGCCGCGCCGCGCGTCGTCTCAGCGCGCCGCCCGTCGAGTCCGTGCCGCACCGCCCGCTGATCCACCCGCGCCGCCCGCCGCTGGAGCACGGCCACCCTCCTCCCCGTGCGCCACGAAGCCCTGTCCTGCCTCGCCGTGGCCCAAGGCACGCTGAGCCGTCGCAGCCTTTGACCGCGCTGGCCACAGCCGATGCTCCCCATGCCGGACCCGAGCGCCTATAAATGGAGCGCAACCGAGCGTTCATCTCCACCCCAAGTCTCCACCCAGCTCCTCTCTGGTTTCCCCTAGCCAAGCACCTTCCAATTAACTCCCCAAGCCGTACCACCTTCTTCCCCACGGCCGACTGCAGAGCCGCCCCTAGCTCCCGCTCCCCTCCTCTGTTCCGCGCAAATCCAAGCTATCCAAGCCTCCCCGAGCTCCCAGGGCAAAGGGAGTGAGCCTAGAGCCCTCCCCTCTTCTCTGGAGCCCTTTTCCCCTGCTCGGATTGAAGCCCCGCCGCCGGAATCCTCTCGCGCAAAGCGCCGCCGCCGCCACTCTGTTCGGACCCGAGCAGCTCTAGTGAGTCCGGAGCTCGTTCCCAAAAAGTAAGTAACCGGCCGCCCTTAGTAGGAGAAGACGCCCCTTTAATTTCCGTTTCCGACAGCACGAAGGAAATTAACCGGTCGGAAGCTCATTTATGTTAGTAGTTTGTTTCCGTTGCAATCAGCTCAGCTTATTCAATCATTTCGTGCTGCTAATGACCCGTTAGTGAGAGTTGGTTCCGGTTCTGAAAACTCTATAAAAAAAAATACAAACCTCTGCTTTTACAAACTTCAAGATTTGAAAAGATTTCATAACCAGAACAAAGGAGATTAGGTGTAGCTAATTCTTTTCTTTCTTAGACTTATGCATACGCTGAAAGCACTATTCTTAGCACGAGCAAAATATTTTCCCTGCTCAGCATGTTTTAGATAGATTTTTGGAAAATTAGTTCTCGAACCCTAGGCTCATTTCTAATCTTTAGATTCAAAAGAGTTTTAAGTTTCAAATAAACTTTTAAACATAACAAAAGCAACCGAGTTTAGGGCAATGATTCCAATTCCTTTCTATTTTATGCGCTCTCTGGTTCACCCGATTAAAGTCCTTTCGAATTAGTTTTCGCATATACAGTACCGGTTCTGATGTCTCCAGTATATATCCAAGCTCCAGTCCTTAGGAATTTTGAAACTGTTTTATAATATGAAACATAGAGATTAGGTGTAGCTAGTTCCTTCCTTTTCCTAGAACTTACACACATACGCCGTGAGTATTATTTTCAGCACAAACACAATACTCTCATACTAGCAAGCGAAGAGTACCCTAGTAACTCGATAGGGCATAAGGTTTGAAATCAAATCCTAAAGGAGTCTAGACCCCCCCCTAAGCACGTCGTCATTTTATGCAACCTTCGCATTCGAAGAGTTTCTTCCGGCAACCCTAGGTTTAGTCTCCTGTTTTGGAAACCTCCAGAGACCACTCCGACCTTTATCTATACAAAGACTTGAATTTTGAATCGTGTTAGTGCATTAGTAATTAAAGGCGTGATTAGGGCATCCCCTCTATTTTCTTTAAATCCACCCCTACGCTATTTGCATACAATTTCCAGGGTAGTCAAAAGTGCATATCCTATTCCCTAGTACGTTGAGATGCCACTAGCATCCGTTAATCCGTAAGAAATCGGAGTTCTAAACGCATGACCCTAATAACACGAACCCTTCCCATCCGAACAACAACGACGTCATTTCATGTAATTTTAATTCTTGGGTTTTATTTGGAGTCGATTCGCTTGCTTCTTATTCGCCGATCTTTCTCGACGTATAGTTAACGGAGTGCCGTACGTACCGCGAGGGGATCCGACGTCACCTTCACGCCAAGAACAGGAACAGGACCCGGAATTGCCAGGCAAGCTTTCCCCTCCTTGAACATGTCGAATCCCATATTTGCAACGTTTAATTATTTTGTTTGCGAAACCCTGCATGCTATTTTATTATCACCGATATTTTATGTTAGTAAAGTTATGCCGAGTAGATGCATATGCCGTAGGGTTGGAATCCGTCCTTTGTAACCCTAGGATTAGTTAGTCGGTCGAGATCGACCGGCAAGGTAGTAGGAATATAAGCAGTAGCTGTGCTTAGACCTGCTCTAGTTAAAACAAGTTTACAAAGTACGGGAGGGATATGGGATCAAAACCTCGGCTTGTTTATACATGCCGAGGAAATCTTTTAAAAGAAATGTTTGTGAAAACCCCGCATGAAATGATGAAGGATTTTGGATTCGGGCGGGAATGCTAAGGGTGTTATGAGGATGTAGAGTAGCCGGTTGCTACTTGCGGAAGGAATAGTCGGGTAGCCGGTCGCTACCCGTGGAGTTGGTTGGTTATGGAGTCCCGCTCGAATCAGTTAAGGACCGAACCTAAGTGCCGCTAAATCAGTTTCCCCACCGTACGTCCACATGTCCTTTATGGGAAGGACTGGACCTGGTACCTCGTCTAATGCCGGAGCCCGGAGTCGTGGGAAGTTAGGTTGAAGTGCTAGTGGATCCGGTAGATCCCTAGAGGATCTCCACGGGACTGCGTAGGGGAAAAGCTCTTCATGGGTCTCACCGTATTGTGGGGGCAAAGCTCAGTAGGGTCTTACAAGGTGCGTGGAACATGGTCCGACACAAAGGGGGAGAGTCCCACCCCTGTCATTCGTGATGCAGAGGATCGGGTAGTCCTCCTAGCGAGTCCGGCTCTGGCATGAACACGGGAGAAGGGTCTCGTTGTACAAACCCTGGACACATGCGACCGGTAGCATGCCCAGGGGGAACTACATCTTGTGGGTAAAGCCGTACAACCTCTGCAGAGTGTTAAAAACTATTCGAATAGCCGCGTCCTCGGTCATGGACATGAACTGGTAAGGCCACACACTGGTTAGACTGGGTTTTGTTTGTGAAAACCGGGAAAGGGATTAAGGACGTGGGCATGATGTGTCCACAGGGTGCAATTTACGCTACCCGGATTGGTAGCTAGGAATTGCTGAAGGAAAGGCTGGCTACACCGCCGGGGTGGTGTGAGCGGAAGCCGAAAGGGTAAGCGGTGATGAGCGCGGCTATCCCGCGGAGGAAATAAAGGAGAGGTAGCAAGGGCTACCACGGAGGACGATGTGATACGTTGGGATCGTTGTTTTACAAAGTTCGCTTTCAATCTATTACTGTTATTTACAATACAAACTTACATTTCCGCACAACATGAAACCTAGAATAGAGCTCTCCTTTGAGATACCCCTTTGCATGAACTACGCCGTATTATTTCCCCGAGGGAAGAGCTTGCGAGTACATTCAATGTACTCACCTGGCTTGTTGATTTGGCCAGATGAAGAAGAAGAGTGGTGCTCTAAGGACGAGGTCAGCGACCACGAGGGCTAGGGCGTTCTCCCCAGTCAGTTGCCTGTGGATGGGCATATTGATGGGTTAATAATCGCGCTTTGTTATTTTCCGCTGCTACTTTCTATTCGGCCGATCGGCCCTGTTGTTGGATAAAGACCATTATGGCCTATTTATGTAAGATATTCGGTATTGTATGAGGATGTTATCAAGTTCTTGTGTGTACCGACTACTGATCCAGGGATCGGTACAGTTAACACGGGAGACGTATCTGGCCCTAAAACCGGGTACGCCACAGCTTGGTATCAGAGCCATACTGACTGTAGGAAACCCTAGCTAGCACGGCCGTTAGATAGGAATCCAAGCAAAGAGTATTTTCTTAAGCCAAAATAAAAGTTTAAGAGTAAATTTCTGGTATCCTCATCCTTTCTAGTAATCACCTTATCTTGACCAATTTCTGAACATCTATACTCACCCCAGTTCTGATTTTAAAAATTGCAGATGGCACCTGTAGAGAAATATGGTGAGACTTGTGCCGCCAACACTGGTGGATATGTTCGACTCCTTAGAGAGGCATTAGTACGCTGTGGAGCCATGACACCCCCAGAATACCATATCTACAAGGAAAAGATTTCGGAAACCCTAACCGAGTATTGGGCAAGAGTTTTCGTCTTTGGAGCAAGGCAAGGAGATATTCGCTCATACACATGTGAGGGAGAAAAGAGTTGGTTCTCTACTCAAGCCGTTCATCTAGCCGCCTACAAGGCACTAGGTCAGCTCCGCCAGGAGATTCCAGAGCTAGCAACCCTTAGGGCAACCAGGTACCTTCCACAGCACCCGCCTGAACCAGAACTACACGATTACACCCAACCAGAAGGAGAAGAAGACCCTGCAGTGGTGAACATGGCACAATATATTAGGGCCCAAGATTCGCTGATGCACTGCTTCCTGATGGAGATGAACGAAGTGCGGGAAGAATTAAAACGTACGCAAGGTCTACTAAAACTAGCCACTACCCGCCAGCGAAGGACTGCAAATGCAAGTGAAGCACTTCCGGAACCCCGGGACACTCTCGTTATGAATGAACCCCAGCCCCCACCAAAACGCCATCATGGAAACCCAAGAGCTAGTAAGAACCAGTCTACCGCAGGCACCTCCCCAACTGTGTATGGAATACCAGGTCCCACGCCATATGGTGGCCTGACAGCTCAGATAGACTCTGAAGAAGAAGAAGACCCTGAGGAGGTTATTCCTGCTGAAGATAATGAAGTACGGATCGTGAATTAAGCTTGTAGGATTTCTTCGTGCTAGTCGGCTTAAGTTAGCATGTACCCAATAAATGTAGACGCATGGTGTGTGTTCCTGTATGATGTACTGCTACTATGTATGCCGTGTGAAGTACGCCACACCCGTAGGTGTTGTTTTGTACTCACACTACTATTCTAAATAAAATGGCCTATCCGGCCAGCAGTTGTAAAAGAATGCTTTCTGGTCTACTCTTCTCCGTGAATCCCTCTTACCTGTCATTCAAAACGCGAATCTAGGGTACGGCAGGACACTTCAGCCATCCCGCATTTATGGAGGTAGGCAGCCGTCACGTCCTAGAGGACACCTGTCCTCTCTATGACCAAAGCCACCAACCGGATAAGACGTGAACCTCCAACGTATCCCGAAACAATCTTCCTTGGAAACTCTCGTTGACCCCCATATTGCCGAGAGGCTATATGAAGCGCCATCTCTACTCCTGTGAGGCACATTCGTGCCACTTCTCCTTGGTCATCCAAGCACTCAATTTCGCCGGCAAAATACTTAGCCGTAGTGCCCCTTTTCCTGCCCAACCTCCCTGATAAGAATGTCGTCCCGTGGCGCCATACTTCAAATAACTATTGCCGCAGAATTCACCGGATTTCCGGCTATTCTTTGGTCCATGGCTCAGCAGATCCTTGGAGCAACACTACGCCCCGTGTACCGTGTGTACCTGGGGAGTGCCTCCTGCTCCTTGCATGAATTCTGGGCAGAAGTTCATGTCTACCCAGCCGCCACCAACCGAGTTTTTCCCCTCCGCTTCATCGGGAAAACCGTACCTACTTCTCCGATGGCCATCCAAATGGCTGCATGGGAAGCAATCTCTCGCCTGCACTACCAGGTTCCTGGCGCGAACCAGCGTGCTTATCTCCTCTACCCCATTCGTGCCCCTGAGGGAGACGCCGTATTCGCCGACGCACAGCAAGAAGAAGACACGGCAGTGGTCCACGCCAACCGCTACATCGCCGCCCAGCACGACTTGATTAACCAGCTGGCGGACTCCTGGATCATGTCGCTCAACAGCCTCGATTCCCCGCCTTGCCCCAGCAACCCCTTAGTACCGTCTGCACAAGCTTCCGAAGCCAACGAGATGCCGCTGCCAAGAGTGATGACACCCGGAGGAGGCCTTCGCCACCGTAGGAACAACGACACTCCTAGAGTCTTTCCCTTCCCCTGAGGACGAAAACCCCCGTAACAGAACAGCTCCGCCCCGTGCTACCCGTCGCATCTAGGCCAAATAGTCAAGGCACCCTGAGGTTGGATTAGCCCCTCCGTGCCAGCAGTTTTATGTGTGTTTTTCTTGTTTTGATGCTTGCCCGAGAAAACCCCCCCCTGTCCTTCAGTATGAAGGTACGCCTGCTCGATACGCTCCTAGGCGTATGGATAAATTTCATGTTGGTCTTCTTGTCGTTTTATGTGCTTTATTATAATGCTGCTTATACCTAGACTTAACCCTGTGCCTCAAGCACGATGTATGGGTATGCTAAGTGCCATTAGGCACCGGTATATGTGTGTACCATATTGGCTCTTCTCGCAGTTTTATTGCGTCTTGGTGGGTTATTCCCCAACCACAACGGCACTGTCATGCTTTGATAATAGTTCTTGTGCGATACCAATGCCCCGTGCTATTTCCCTCTTATCTAATTGCTACTTCCCTCTTTCCCTGGCACGACGACTAACACCCGGAAACAAAAGTACAGGATGGACACGTCAATGATTCGAAGCAAAGAAATCCCCTCAGTACAAAGTATGGATCCACCCCCTTCCCCTTACGAGCCATTCCAGTCAACACCGGAAGCAACTTTGCCACCACCTACGGAGTCATCTTCCCAGCAAAAGCCGGTAGGAAAGGATAAACCACTCGAGGATGATAATAAGAAAGCCAACAAAAGATGTTTCCGTTGCGATGAAATTGGCCATTATGCTCGCGAGTGCCTCAGCGAAATACCAACTACCAGACGGGCCTGCAAACGATGCGGTGAAAAAGGACACTTCCAGGCGCAATGCCCCGACAACTGCCCCAACTGCGACACCACCCACCTGGATGAAGAATATCCGATGAGACAAGTCGCCTGTTACCTCTGTGAGGCGCTCGACCACGTTCCAGCACAATGCCCTATGGAGCCCGTAATAACAAACACACTCCGCGACCTTGTAGACTCAGCCTTAAATAAACACCATGACCTAATCAACACCCGGAAACGAAGAAATGAAAAGCAACATGATCCGGAGAACTCTTGCAAACGATCTCATCACGGGAAGAGACAATCTTTTGAAGTCGCCAGCCATCCACGCCAACGGGAAGCATCTCCAGCATATCAACTCAACAACTGGGACAAACAAGATTTCCAGAAAAGCACGATCCATCTTAATTCTTCCGCCGCCCCTAACAAAAACCCCAAGAATAGAACCTGTTACTATTGCGGGGAACTTGGACACTTCGTCCGTCAATGCCCTAAGAAGCCTCGGAACTCCACTTCCAAGACGCATCTGCTGCAAGTCAACACCAAAGACACTCCGCTACCACCTGAAGCTACGGACAAGAAGTACCAAGAACTCCAGCGAGGAGCACACGAACCCCATCGACGCTAAGGAAGAGCACAAAGCCGGACACAGCAACGAACGCATCCCCGATGTTTACCATAGAACCTTGTATTTCGAAGCATTGTGACATCCTGAGAAAGTTGTCAATAAAACCCTAATGTCAAGGCGACAGCCTTTTCTTTAAGGGGGGTAGCCTAGATAATTTGGACAAAGGACCTGCGTTGGATTTGTAAAAACTCTCTGCAGCAAAAGACCCTGTTGCTTTACTCCGTTCTTTCTCCTAATCTGTCTGAATCTCGGGGACGAGATTCCCTTTAAGGGGGGTAGGTTTGTCACATCCCGATTTTCTAAAACCCGAAAGTTAGGGCTTACAAAAACTTTTTGCGTTAAACTAGAAGTCATGTGCATCCTAAGTGGGATTAGTACCGATTTAAACCCATACACCCTATACACCCAAAACCCTGTTGTCGTCCTACTCGACGAATGGTAAAACCCCTAAACCCGGCTCACGATCAAAAGACCCGAACCCAAGTGTTATGATTCCGATTAAACTCCAGTGCCCCACCAATATCTTCCCTGACCGCGGAAACCTAAAGCTTTTCCCGGCAACAACTCTACCTCGGTTGGTAACTCCTGTTAACGCTAACCCTAAAGACGATCCGTCCCGACAAACCCTAGTCTGCCTATACGCGAGCCCTTATAAATTCCGGTCTGCCGTCGACATGTGGCTAGTGCATGATGTCACCCGGAATTAAATCGGACCAATCCGAAACCTATACCTAGCACTGCCACACGCACCTCTTCCGACTAAACCCTAGACCCGCACACACGCAGTAAACCCTAAACCTCTTACGACAACTCATCCCGGAGTGTACCCAAGTGAGGGAAGGAGAATCCCGGAGACCGACCATACTCCCCTCCACCCTACCGTCCCCCAGAACCCTAGCCCCTCGATTTGAACCCCTCCTCCCTAGTTCATTTCTATTTCCGACACGACCCTATTCGCATAGCCATCGCTCCTCGACCTCTCGGACAGTTATGAATAAATCCAGGGAACAACCTAATATCATATACAACACAATCATAAAATAAGATACTAATGTCCAGTTCAAAACACCGACGAATGAAACTAATCAACCTTAGGGCAAACGCGTGTATCGAATTACATCTCCTATGAATATGTTTCGGAAAATTCTGATAGAATTCCACCTCAATCTCTATACCCCAGAAGGCCAAATACACTAAAATATGAGTACATTCTGTATAAAGAATTGCCGAGACCCGTATCGAACACCTGTGCACGAATAGACTCTCCGCTTAAAATGACAAGCAAATATCTCAATGACCGGACACCAAACCAAGCACAGAACTACTCCTCTGTACCCTAGCATGTCCAGCACTGCAACCCTCTAATCTCTCACGTCCCATCACCTCCAGTAGGAGCTCATGCCATGCCCAGCACTAACGACCAAGACACTGCAGCTCTTTCGGTATGAGCAAGTTCCACAATACTACTCTAGCTCCTGAGCACCTAAACCAGCAGCCCTGACACCCTGGACACACCCACAAGCCACCAAGCACTCCAGGACACGCCGGTGCCACTCGGCATGCGCGTGGCCGCACTCTGGCGCTACTCCCCTGCCAGCCTCCCGTGGCAAGGACGCGCCGCCCGCCACCATTTGCGTTGTCCAGCCGCCAGGAACTACGGTCAGCGCGCCACCTCGCGCCCGATCGGTCACCTCACCTCCGTCCAGCTCGGCGTCGCCTGTAGAACCTCGGAAGGGCTTCTCGCCGCACCGAACGCCGGCAGCCGCGTTTCTCGTCGATTGCCGCACCACCCAATGCGCCACCTCGCGCCCTGGCCCTTCGCATCACCTCTGCCCAGCTTACCGCCCCTCGCAGTACCTCGGGAGCCGCACCACGAGGCCGCGCCGCCGCGCCGCGCGTCGTCTCAGCGCGCCGCCCGTCGAGTCCGTGCCGCACCGCCCGCTGATCCACCCGCGCCGCCCGCCGCTGGAGCACGGCCACCCTCCTCCCCGTGCGCCACGAAGCCCTGTCCTGCCTCGCCGTGGCCCAAGGCACGCTGAGCCGTCGCAGCCTTTGACCGCGCTGGCCACAGCCGATGCTCCCCATGCCGGACCCGAGCGCCTATAAATGGAGCGCAACCGAGCGTTCATCTCCACCCCAAGTCTCCACCCAGCTCCTCTCTGGTTTCCCCTAGCCAAGCACCTTCCAATTAACTCCCCAAGCCGTACCACCTTCTTCCCCACGGCCGACTGCAGAGCCGCCCCTAGCTCCCGCTCCCCTCCTCTGTTCCGCGCAAATCCAAGCTATCCAAGCCTCCCCGAGCTCCCAGGGCAAAGGGAGTGAGCCTAGAGCCCTCCCCTCTTCTCTGGAGCCCTTTTCCCCTGCTCGGATTGAAGCCCCGCCGCCGGAATCCTCTCGCGCAAAGCGCCGCCGCCGCCACTCTGTTCGGACCCGAGCAGCTCTAGTGAGTCCGGAGCTCGTTCCCAAAAAGTAAGTAACCGGCCGCCCTTAGTAGGAGAAGACGCCCCTTTAATTTCCGTTTCCGACAGCACGAAGGAAATTAACCGGTCGGAAGCTCATTTATGTTAGTAGTTTGTTTCCGTTGCAATCAGCTCAGCTTATTCAATCATTTCGTGCTGCTAATGACCCGTTAGTGAGAGTTGGTTCCGGTTCTGAAAACTCTATAAAAAAAAATACAAACCTCTGCTTTTACAAACTTCAAGATTTGAAAAGATTTCATAACCAGAACAAAGGAGATTAGGTGTAGCTAATTCTTTTCTTTCTTAGACTTATGCATACGCTGAAAGCACTATTCTTAGCACGAGCAAAATATTTTCCCTGCTCAGCATGTTTTAGATAGATTTTTGGAAAATTAGTTCTCGAACCCTAGGCTCATTTCTAATCTTTAGATTCAAAAGAGTTTTAAGTTTCAAATAAACTTTTAAACATAACAAAAGCAACCGAGTTTAGGGCAATGATTCCAATTCCTTTCTATTTTATGCGCTCTCTGGTTCACCCGATTAAAGTCCTTTCGAATTAGTTTTCGCATATACAGTACCGGTTCTGATGTCTCCAGTATATATCCAAGCTCCAGTCCTTAGGAATTTTGAAACTGTTTTATAATATGAAACATAGAGATTAGGTGTAGCTAGTTCCTTCCTTTTCCTAGAACTTACACACATACGCCGTGAGTATTATTTTCAGCACAAACACAATACTCTCATACTAGCAAGCGAAGAGTACCCTAGTAACTCGATAGGGCATAAGGTTTGAAATCAAATCCTAAAGGAGTCTAGACCCCCCCCTAAGCACGTCGTCATTTTATGCAACCTTCGCATTCGAAGAGTTTCTTCCGGCAACCCTAGGTTTAGTCTCCTGTTTTGGAAACCTCCAGAGACCACTCCGACCTTTATCTATACAAAGACTTGAATTTTGAATCGTGTTAGTGCATTAGTAATTAAAGGCGTGATTAGGGCATCCCCTCTATTTTCTTTAAATCCACCCCTACGCTATTTGCATACAATTTCCAGGGTAGTCAAAAGTGCATATCCTATTCCCTAGTACGTTGAGATGCCACTAGCATCCGTTAATCCGTAAGAAATCGGAGTTCTAAACGCATGACCCTAATAACACGAACCCTTCCCATCCGAACAACAACGACGTCATTTCATGTAATTTTAATTCTTGGGTTTTATTTGGAGTCGATTCGCTTGCTTCTTATTCGCCGATCTTTCTCGACGTATAGTTAACGGAGTGCCGTACGTACCGCGAGGGGATCCGACGTCACCTTCACGCCAAGAACAGGAACAGGACCCGGAATTGCCAGGCAAGCTTTCCCCTCCTTGAACATGTCGAATCCCATATTTGCAACGTTTAATTATTTTGTTTGCGAAACCCTGCATGCTATTTTATTATCACCGATATTTTATGTTAGTAAAGTTATGCCGAGTAGATGCATATGCCGTAGGGTTGGAATCCGTCCTTTGTAACCCTAGGATTAGTTAGTCGGTCGAGATCGACCGGCAAGGTAGTAGGAATATAAGCAGTAGCTGTGCTTAGACCTGCTCTAGTTAAAACAAGTTTACAAAGTACGGGAGGGATATGGGATCAAAACCTCGGCTTGTTTATACATGCCGAGGAAATCTTTTAAAAGAAATGTTTGTGAAAACCCCGCATGAAATGATGAAGGATTTTGGATTCGGGCGGGAATGCTAAGGGTGTTATGAGGATGTAGAGTAGCCGGTTGCTACTTGCGGAAGGAATAGTCGGGTAGCCGGTCGCTACCCGTGGAGTTGGTTGGTTATGGAGTCCCGCTCGAATCAGTTAAGGACCGAACCTAAGTGCCGCTAAATCAGTTTCCCCACCGTACGTCCACATGTCCTTTATGGGAAGGACTGGACCTGGTACCTCGTCTAATGCCGGAGCCCGGAGTCGTGGGAAGTTAGGTTGAAGTGCTAGTGGATCCGGTAGATCCCTAGAGGATCTCCACGGGACTGCGTAGGGGAAAAGCTCTTCATGGGTCTCACCGTATTGTGGGGGCAAAGCTCAGTAGGGTCTTACAAGGTGCGTGGAACATGGTCCGACACAAAGGGGGAGAGTCCCACCCCTGTCATTCGTGATGCAGAGGATCGGGTAGTCCTCCTAGCGAGTCCGGCTCTGGCATGAACACGGGAGAAGGGTCTCGTTGTACAAACCCTGGACACATGCGACCGGTAGCATGCCCAGGGGGAACTACATCTTGTGGGTAAAGCCGTACAACCTCTGCAGAGTGTTAAAAACTATTCGAATAGCCGCGTCCTCGGTCATGGACATGAACTGGTAAGGCCACACACTGGTTAGACTGGGTTTTGTTTGTGAAAACCGGGAAAGGGATTAAGGACGTGGGCATGATGTGTCCACAGGGTGCAATTTACGCTACCCGGATTGGTAGCTAGGAATTGCTGAAGGAAAGGCTGGCTACACCGCCGGGGTGGTGTGAGCGGAAGCCGAAAGGGTAAGCGGTGATGAGCGCGGCTATCCCGCGGAGGAAATAAAGGAGAGGTAGCAAGGGCTACCACGGAGGACGATGTGATACGTTGGGATCGTTGTTTTACAAAGTTCGCTTTCAATCTATTACTGTTATTTACAATACAAACTTACATTTCCGCACAACATGAAACCTAGAATAGAGCTCTCCTTTGAGATACCCCTTTGCATGAACTACGCCGTATTATTTCCCCGAGGGAAGAGCTTGCGAGTACATTCAATGTACTCACCTGGCTTGTTGATTTGGCCAGATGAAGAAGGAGAGTGGTGCTCTAAGGACGAGGTCAGCGACCACGAGGGCTAGGGCGTTCTCCCCAGTCAGTTGCCTGTGGATGGGCATATTGATGGGTCAATAATCGCGCTTTGTTATTTTCCGCTGCTACTTTCTATTCGGCCGATCGGCCCTGTTGTTGAATAAAGACCATAATGGCTTATTTATGTAAGATATTCGGTATTGTATGAGGATGTTATCAAGTTCTTGTGTGTACCGACTACTGATCCAGGGATCGGTACAGTAAACACGGGAGACGTATCCGGCCCTAAAACCGGGTACGCCACACACACACCCCCCAGAATGGTGTAGCAGAGAGGAAGAATCGGCATATACTGGAGGTTGCTCGATCTATGATGTTCACTATGAATGTGCCCAAATTTCTGTGGAGCGAGGCTGTAATGACTGCCATCTATCTCATCAACCGCACGCCATCCAGAATCACAGGTATGCAATCTCCGTGTGCGTTGCTGCTAGGTGAAAACAAATTTGTCGTGCCTCCAAAATTATTTGGCTGCACAGCTTTTGTTCGGGATCATAGGCCGTCAGTGAACAAGTTGGACCCTCGTGCTGTCAAATGTGTATTCATCGGATATCCCTCGGGTCAGCAAGGGTATAAGTGTTGGAGTCCTGTGGAACGCAGGACCTTTGTGAGCATGGATGTTACATTTCGGGAATCCGAACCATATTATGGGGCGAAGACTGATCTGAGCTTGCTGTTCAAGGATCTGGACCATCCTGCCGTTGGTCCAGAGGGGGAGAATACCTGTGGGGGTAGTAATATTGGTACTGATGCATCAGAGCAGCAGCATCAACAGCTTCTGATGGGTGTTATTCCAGTGGTGGTGCAGAATACTGGTACAGTGAGAGAACAGCACAGTACTGCAGGAGCAGGAGAGCAACAACAGGAAAGGTGGCGTGATCCTCCACGTGTTTATGGCAGAAGACAGGAGGTTAATGAACAGCAAGATGAGGGACAGCAGAATCCGGTTCAGGGGGAGCAGGGGGAGCAACAGGAAGATGACCTTAATTCATCTGGAGAAAGTTAGGCTGAGGGTGGATCAGATGACCCTAATTCATCTGGAGAAAGTCAGGCTGAGGGTGGATCAGTTAGTTCAGAGGGAACCATAGATTTGCCGATTGCACTTAGAAAGGGACTAGAGCTGCTGCTGGTAGATCGCTACAATGGAGGTATGGTTTTGACACTCATGACATCGGCAATTATGTGTCCTATGAGGCTCTGTCACCCTCCTACCGTGCGTTCGTTGCTTCTCTTCAGCTAGTGTCTATCCCAACTGATTGGAGAGTAGCACGGCAATACCCCAAGTGGTGCGCTGCGATGAGAGAAGAACTCGAGGCTTTGAGGAAAAATAGAACTTGGGAGTTGACAACACTCCCAGCCGGAAAGAAGGCAGTGGGTTGTAAATGGGTCTACACAGTTAAGCATAATCCAGATGGAAAAATTGAGAGATATAAGGCGAGGCTTGTAGCTAGGGGATACAGTCAGACGTATGGCATTGACTATGATGAAACCTTTGCGCCTGTGGCGAAAATGAACACAGTGAGGATTCTGGTGTCCTGTGCTGCCAATTTTGGGTGGCCACTACATCAGCTAGATGTAAAGAATGCATTCTTGCATGGGGACTTACAGGAGGAGGTGTACATGGAGGTCCCACCGGGACTCATTGAATCTGAAGTCAAAGGCAGGGTATGCAAACTGAAGAAGTCTCTTTACGGCTTGAAACAGTCTCCTAGGGCTTGGTTTGACAGATTCAGACGTGCTGTGTGTGACATGGGTTATGGACAGTGCAATGGTGATCACACTGTGTTTTATAGGCACTCTAAGCAGAAGATTACAATTCTTGCGGTCTACGTAGATGATATAATAATCACTGGTGATGATGAGGTAGAGATAGCGAGACTGAAGAAGAAATTGGGGTGAGGCATTTGAAGTCAAGGACCTTGGTCGACTTAAGTACTTCCTCGGTATAGAAGTGGCCAGATCCAAAAGAGGGATAGCACTTTCACAAAGGAAGTACACCTTAGATCTTCTGAGTGATATGGGTATGATGGGATGTAGGGCAGCCTCAACTCCCATCGATCAGAATCATAAAGTTGAAGCTCAGTGTGGTGAACCAGTTGACAAGGAGACATATCAGAAATTGGTTGGGAGGCTGTTGTACCTATGTCATACAAGGCCCGATATAGCTTATTCAGTAAGTGTTGTGAGCAGATACATGCATGATCCTAGAAGTGGACATATGGAAGCTGTTCACAGAATCTTGAGATACTTGAAGGGAACGCCAGGAAAAGGACTCATGTTCAAGAGCAATGGACACCTCAACGTAGATGGCTATAGTGATGCAGACTGGACAAACTGTCTTGATGATCGGAGATCGACATCAGGCTATTGTGTCTTTGTTGGTGGAAACTTAGTGTCATGGAGGAGCAAGAAGCAATCAGTAGTGTCCAGATCAACTGCAGAAGCTGAATATAGAGCTATGTCACAAGGGCTGAGTGAAATGTTGTGGGTGAGGAATCTGTTGAGTGAACTGAAGATTCAGAAGAATGAGTGCTTGAATATGTGGTGTGATAACAAGTCAGCTATTAGTATCGCAAACAATCCAGTTCAGCATGACAGAACCAAGCACATCGAAATTGATAGATTCTTTATCAAGGAAAAATTAGATGCTGGAATTATCAAGCTGACACATGTGAGTTCAGGACAGCAACTTGCAGATTGTCTTACGAAAGGGTTGGGAACTAAAGAGTGTAATCTTGCATGTGACAAGATGGGAATGATCGATATTTATCACCCATCTTGAGGGGGAGTGTAGAATAGTAGAGGCCTATTTTGGCCCATCCCAAAAACCCTACATCGGTTGGACTCAGGGGGAGCTCCCGTGTAGGCCGCTACAGCTGAGGTTAGCCCCAAACCCACAACCGGCAACTCGTTTAAACTAGCTAACGTTGTCTTTTTCGCCACTTTTATCATTTATGGTAACGCTCACCTTTCATCCACAAAAGACGCAGGCAATAGGTAACCAGAGGCGGTCACTATTCACTAGTGCGCATGCACTAGCTGGCTAGACCAGCCTTTGACATGACTGCGAGAATCTGCTCTGCATATACCCTAACAAAACGGCAGATAGCACCACTGGGAATCACACAGGGGGCTCTGCCTTTCAGGAAATCCCTGAAAGCGCGCACTCACTGAGCTCTGCTATTTCTCGTGAACCGTTCGTTCACTGTGCCCTCTAAGTAGCTAGGCAGACGAAACCGGCGCTGTTTCAAATCATACTGAATGTTTCACCGAGCCACGGGAAGGAGGAATCGATCAAAGGTGAAGCATCAAGTTGCATATGCTTTCCCAGGAGGCCAGGACCAAGGGTTCCGCGGCCAGAAAGCAAGGCCCCGAAGAGCATGCCTTTGCCTTCCAAGAACCTGGGAGATGCATGCCACGCGAACGGCAATGTCGCAGAAACGCATCCATGCGCGCACGAGAGGAGCTAGCTTTAGCTAGGAGAGGGACGAGAGAGGCTAGCTAGCTAGCTGGGGAAGAATGGATCGATCGAAGATGAGATAGCGATAAGATCGGTGAGGCCGGCCGGGTTGGCGCCGCACTTGCACAGTTGCACCGCATCCCAGCAGCTAACGCTGCCATACCGCATGCATATCATGCACGCGCGCATGTGCCCGCGCCTTGGGTTTCGCCCTGTTGGGCCTGAGCGTGCTTTTTCGCAGTTTGCTCGGCATGTGCATTCTGGGCTGCCGCGCCGTGCCCGGCTCCCCCCACGCTTCCACTCCTTTTTTGGTGGGTCTCGGCTCGAGCCTTTTCTTGCCTTGTTTAATCCAACTGGAGTAGAGATGGAGTACGACGGCAGCCGCGCCATCCGTCTGAGAGAGGGAGAGAGAGAGAGAGAGAACGGATCTGCGGCGATGGCGCAGTCCTGTTGGGTTGGAAAGCTACGTACATACTGTCGTCGTCTTCGTCGTTCGACACGGCCCCATCGATCGAGTTCGGCACGCACTTCGGCGTACTGTGGAAGAACAGGGGCAAGTCGCCATCAGCTTAATCATCCGGCGGCTTGGCGGCTTGTATGTTTTCTCAGGAGGAAGTTGCGTGCTACGTACATTTCATTTCTATGAAGAGCCAGGCCTCATGATGGCGCGTGTATCAGATGTTCGCCCAATTAAGCCTACTGGGGCTTGATCGCAACGTACGTCCATTTGCTCGCCGCCATGAGAGATGCTACAATGGTTCCATTCTCCTGTTCGTTCTTTTCTCTTTGGCCGGCCGGAGAGCGTGTAGTGTCCCATAAGGCCACACATAACCGATATTCACCCAATTAAGCTGCTGCAACTTGATTGCAATGTCCACTAGAATGCAACAATTAATAGTACTTGAGATGCTACAATCAATGGTTGCAGGAGCAGGGCCTGTGCAGGAGTCTCTTGTTCGTTTTCTTCTGTTTGGCTGGGAACATGCATGGCATGGACGTATGATGTTGCAGGTTAGAGTGTATTGTCCCATAACCGATATGGTTTGCTCCAGCGAGAGATAGACCCTGCTTTAGTTAGTCCCACATGATTGTCATATTCACGGATCACAGGTGTTGTATTCACTCGTCGATCGTGTCATCACAACACAAAAGTGGAGCCAACGTGCTTGGAGGGAAGTAATCGTGCATCAGATGCATGTGACTGCCCTGTACTTGTCATTATTACGAAAGAAATCTCTTCTTTAGTCTTCGCGACTCCATCCATCTCTGACTACAGCTGCTTATCTTTCCTGTTTAGATCTTATCTGTAATTATCAAGCATACTCTAGTCTTGCCGCCAGAAGCTCCTTGCTTGACGCGTGTATGCATTTCTGTATTTGGATTATATAAGAAAACTTGGACTTATTTTATTTAAAAATAATTTATCCGATGAGATGTTTAATGGCTGGTGCCACTCGTATGCAAAATTATGTAACTCAAGAAAAATGTGTCTGTCTGGTTTAAATTTGTCCAACGTACAGATTATGGCATGATTTGTCCTGTGATGCAGAGTGATAGTACGTACCTTGATCGAGATGAACAAGATTAAAAAGAAAAAGCTACAGGAGGAATTCAAGAACACCAGTACGTACGTGTCGCATGCTGTCTTGTCCACAGCGAAATGAAATCCCTAGAATATTCCTCTTGTCTACGCAGTACCAAGAATTACCTCGTCCGCCCAAGTGACTTTTGTAGGACCTCATATTCTCTGCCGACTCCGTTGCTGTCATTTCGCCGATGATACGCGAAATGGCTGCCCAGCAATCAAAATTTTCGTGCATGTCTACCAAAAGGAAAACGGATTCCCAGTAGGTAGCCGATATTGTCCTTTATTCGGGCCTAAGCCGTAGCACATAGGAGTAGGGACTCTCAAGCATCCAAAAGTTCATTGCCGAAAGTGAACTTGATGATGGAGCAAAGCAATTGCACGAGTGTAGTATAACATAAGTTAGCCACCGGCCGAAATACCAAAAATATTTGACCGAATCTTGTTCTCAATACCAATCTTTGAAACTTTTTTTTCGAACGGACGGCAGGAGCACTGCCTTTCTCATAGATTAGATGGAAGAACGGAAATAAATGTTATTTACACTCCAAGCAAGCGCTTGAAGAAAGCAGAACCGGACTGAGGGGGAGGCATGAAGGGAGGAAAAAGAGCGACTCAAAGAACGAATGGAGCGACTCAAAGAACAAAAGGAGGGTCTCCTGTGTCGCTCGATGTCTGGCCGAAAGCCAGCTTCCGGGCTGTGATATCCTCCTGCGCCTTAAGTGCAATTTTGTCGACATCTGTGAAAACATCGTTGAAGATACGAGCGTTCCTTTCTTTCCAAATATTCCATAGCGCGTAAATAATCAGACCATAGACCTTGCTTCGGTCTTTTCTTGTTTTCCCTGTACCGCAGGAATGCCACCAGTCCAGTAGGTCCCCTTGTGTATGTCTCAGGAAGGCGTCGTGAGAAAGTCCATTCATGGTAGGTACCTTGCGTAGGACTTGCCTAGCAAAAGCACACTTGGTTGAAATGTGCACGGCGGTTTCTGAGTGTATTCCACAGAAGACGCATGCGTTTCCGTTATCCCATCCCCGTACCTCTAGCTTATCTGCGGTCAGGACTTTTTTCTGTAACAAAAGCCAAACATGTATTTTGCATTTCTGCTCTGCGTCGGCCTTCCAAATCGTTGAAGCGTCTAATTTAAAGAATGATCCTGTGAACTGTAGCCTGTAAGCTGATCTGGCAGAATATTGCAAATTGCTTGTCCAACGCCAGGTAATAACGTCTGGTATCTGTAGGAGGTTGGTTTGTTGGATAGAGTTCCAAAGGGCAATGAACTGGTGGGTGTGAGCCGTCGTATGGATGTGGCGCCGAAGTGATCTTACCCATCTGTTTTCATGTAGTTCATATGCTACAGATCTGTTTTTCCTTTTAGCTAGATGGAAGAGGTCTGGGGCAATCTCATATGGTGCTCTCTGTTGAAGCCATCTAGATGTCCAAAATTTAGCTATTTGTCCATTTCCTATATGGATTTTCGTTGAGGCTGCAAAGAGCGTTGCATCTGCTTCGTCACATGGTACCTGTTGGCCTACCCACGGCTTTCGCACTGTGTTCCATTCTCCCCATAGCCATCGTAGCCGGAGCGCTACTCCAAAACGTTGGATGTCTTTGATCCCCAACCCTCCCAACTCTTTAGGTCTACACACGTGTTTCCAGTTTACAAGGCAGTGCCCCCCTGAACATGAGTCTTCGCCTCTCCAGAAGAATGATCTTATGGTCTTTTCAATTTTCTTGATGACCCACTTGTCAAGCTTAAAGGCTGCTAAGAAGTAGACTAGGCATGGCGAGAGGACTGAGCTTATGAGTGTGAGTCGTCCTGCCCTGGAGAGAAGCTTGCCTTTCCATCCCGCTAACCTGGAGGAGAGCTTATCGAAAAGAGGTTGCATATCTGTTCTGCAAAGCTTTGAGGTGCGCAAAGGTAGCCCCAGATAAGTACAAGGGAATTGTGCTACTTGTGCTTGAAACTCCTGCGTGATGTCCTGGAGGTTGATCTGTGAACATCTGATAGGGTACATGCAACTCTTTTGGATGTTGGTTTCTAAACCTGTTGTCTGCCCAAAGATCTGGAGGCAACTTTGGATAGCTAGCATTTCTTGTCTTTCTGGGTTCGCGAAGATAGCGGCGTCATCTGCATAAAGTGAAATTCGGAGGTCGTTGTCGACGCCGGAGATTGGTTTGATGAGATTGGCCTGAAGTGCTCGTAGCAGCAGTTTCTGTAAGGGGTCAATTGCGAGGATAAAGAGTAGGGGCGAAAGAGGATCACCCTGCCGGAGTCCTCGACGATGTTGGATATTCTCTGTGTGTTTGCCGTTGATGATAAACTGGCTTGATGAAGAAGCTAGGATATAAGCAACCCAATCTGTCCATTTTGGGCCGAAACCGAGGTGTTGAAGAATTTCAATGAGGTATTCCCAACTAACTGAGTCAAAAGCTTTTTGAATGTCTATTTTCAGAAATATTCCTGGGATCCTTTTCCTGTGCATCATTTTGATGATGTTCTGGGTGAATAAGAAATTGTCCTGTATTCCTCGCTTCTTGATATAGGCGCTTTGCGCCGTGGAGACAATTCTGTCGAGCTCTGGTGCAAGTCTGTTAGCCATAACCTTCGTTATTATCTTCCCGAATGCATGGATCAGGCTAATGGGGCGATAGTCTTTAACCTGTGTGGCCTGTTTTTTCTTTGCTAATAGCACGACGTCTGCATTATTTAGAAGGTACAGCTTGTTGTTGCGAAGACAGCAGAACTGGTTAATTGCCTGAGTAATGTCTTCTCCAATTATCCCCCAGAAGCATTTATAGAATTTGTTTGTGAATCCATCTGGTCCTGGGGCTTTGTCATTCGGCAGGGATCTGATGACGTTGCGGATTTCTTCCTCTGTGAAGTTGTGTTCTAGATGCATGAGGTTATGACGTTGAATCCCCAGCAGCTCCCAATTTAGAGTGGTTGCTCTCTGTTTTTTAGTGCCTAGCACAGCTTTGAAATGCTGGGTGAGGAAGCTTCTCTTCATCCTGGTTATAAACATCCTGCCCATTGATTAGGAAGCTTGTTATGGTGTTTCTCCTTTTGCGAGAGCTGATTTTAAGGTGGAAGAATCTAGTGTTAGCATTCCCCTGTTTTATCCATTGCGTCCTTGAGCGCTGCTTTAGCCTCATCTTTTGGATGGCAGCCAAGCCAAGGAGCCGCGCTTTCAGCTTTGCTCTGAGATCCAAGGAGCCAAGCCAATCTCTGAAACTTCAGTTCCTTGTTAGTAGGTTTGATGAAAACCATGCATAGAAAAACCAATTTAGGTTCATTGACCAGTCGAGGCCAAAGGGAGCCCGATTGTCGAACATGGGCACTTCAATATTACCCCTCCGAGGATGATACAGAGCTGCCTATATAGGATCGATGGTTAGTCATCAAAACGCAAAAAAAAAGACAATACAATACCCTATACAAGCACTAAAACGGCAAGCAACACAGCATGCAGCACATGCATTACACCCTTTTGTCACTTCAAGCGCACCGCTGAAGTCGGCAAATATGGTATCATACTCGCCAAACCTACACATATATTCACAAACTTGAGACCGATGGCACGCCTCCCCCCCTACGTCACCGCGGCAAACAACAGCGACGGGAGCTAGAGCAACACGTCCGGGTGCTTCCCTTCGGCACTCAACTGCTGCTCGATGTCGTGAGCAATCCTCCTCGCGTCGACCGAGGTTCCCATCAGGCCGCGTCGGGTGAACCCGACCGAATAGAGCCCATTCTCGCCCTTCCAGCCGTTTCGAAATGATTTTCTTGGCAAGCCATCTTTCTCGGAGAACAACCCCCGGTCCTGCCAAGTTCAAAGCAAAACACGATTGAGAGATGAGGACGCAAACACACATAAGTTTACCAACTTACTCCCTGCTACAGTCCATCTTAGAGAGGCTTCATAACTTATTCATCCGACTGTCATCTAAATTCACTTTGAGAATTCTTCCAGCGTTTTCATTACACGGTCAGATTTGCCCCTTGATTCTCAGGGGGGGTAAATGGTGCCACTCTAAAATTACATAAACCATAATATATCAGACATGCCGCTGTAAAAATGTAATGTAACCTTTAACCAGAAGGGGACGTTGCTCTTGTAGCCAGTGGCCAGGACAATTGCATCAAACTCCTCCGACCGTGTGTCCATAAACTCTACCTGTCGTCCTGATATCTGTTTTATGTCTGGTCGCACCTGCTCAATTGAACCAACGGGAAAAATTACAGTTTACACTTAAATCAAGGCAGGGAGTGATCGATGGATTCACACAAACAATCATGTTGCTCTGTACTTCAGTGAACAGACCTTGATATCGCCGGACCTAATCTTTGCGAAGGTGCCAACATCAAGAATTGGGGTCTTCCCTGAGAGTGACTTGAGCTCGAGAGGACCGATGGTAGGCCGCTTTAGCCCAAGCCGAGCAGTATCCCCAAGCATGGTCCGTGCTATGAACAGTAGAAACCGGTCCACCACGTGGACTGGGAACCACTTGAGCAGCCACATTGACAGCCCAAAGGTGGACTGACCCAGTATCTCCCTGGGCAAGATGTGTACCTGCCAATGATGAAGAAAATCTCAGCTAGCGCTCACAAAAGGCAAGGCAACATTTGGACTAATGATTGAATCATGAAATTCATGAGCACAAATTTCTCTTTTCCGAAGACTGCTTTCTGTATGCTACAAGAAGCAACATGACCCATTTGAAACACACTTCCCGGAACAAACTTATTCCCTTATCTCCAACTTAGTATAGTATGCAAACCCCAGCTTGCATTTTTTTAATCTCACTAAGATCTTTCAAAGCTGAAAGAGCTGTGAAAGGAATGCACCTAGTCATGAAAGGTAGGTTCTCAAGTCATTTTGTTAATCTTTCTTTCTAAGTGACAGACTTATGCTATGTTCTTGTGGTGGTGATGGGGACCCATGGCTAATGTGTGCAAATCATAGTTCCCTATGAAGGATGGACTAGAAAGCTCTTTGCACCATCCTTGGGGCAAGAAAACTATTAGCAGAAAACTGATCAAAGAACCAAAAGAACATGTACATGAAAAACACCGAGATGGCCAGAAAAGCTGCAAGTACACACGCGTGGGAATGAACCCCGAGAACAAAAAACTCAAGAGACGAATGGGCAGCAGATAGAGAAGCCTTCCGTTTCAAGAATCTCCCTCTCTCGTCAAGTGACAGCTTGATCTTAACCCTGAACTTCGAAAAAAATAATGCCAAGTGTACTACAGGTGCAAGAACCAACTTGGCCCTGGAAACTCTTGATTTTGATGCACACTAATGAATTAAGACACTAGGCCTTCCTTAAGCTGATGAGCTAGAGATAAGCACACTCAAGCCGCTGACATCCACCATAGGCGAAATTGGCACCTTAACAAGTATAACCTAAAAATATCAACCATGGGGGCACCTCCTCCTTCTGTCATTACATTCTAGGTTAAGAGTAGGGAACATGCATAAGTTACAGAACATAGTTCACAGTATAATAACATAATAACATTGTCAAAATAATACTAATAGAGAAGTAGAAGAAAGTCACGTACAGCATCCCTTACTACAATATGAGGCTGTGCATTGTTGTCGCAGAGATCTAGGCACACCTCCATGCCGGAATTTCCACACCCAACAACAAGAACACGCTTCCCAGCGAATGCACCGCCAGTTTTATATGCACTAGTGTGCATAACCGTTCCCGCAAAATCTTTTAGGCCATCAATCTCTGGCTGCACAACCTCAGCGTTCTCGCCAGTGGCCACAACCAACCACCGAGACATATATTCCACTTCCTCTCCCGTTCTGCCGGTGGCTTGCGTCCTCACCCGCCATAACAGAAGCTTCTCATCGTACTCTGCACACACCACCGTGTGGTTGTACTTGGGATAGATGCCGAACTTTGCAGCATACTTCTCCAGGTATGTTACAAACTGCTGCTTTGAGGGATAAATAGGGTAGTCGGCAGGGAAAGGCATGAGGGGAAGCTCACAGAACTGCCGTGGAAGATGAAGGCTCAGACGGTCATATGTCTTGAGCTGCCACAGGGAAGCTATGCAGTTGGAGCGCTCGAGAATAAGGCTGTCGACCCCCTTCTCCTTGAGACATGCAGCGACGGCAAGCCCTGATGGTCCTGCACCCACGACAATTGGCCCAGGAACCCAGATACATCGCTCTGAACAAGCAACGACGATATCTGTGCACCTCTCCATGCAGAGATCTTCAACATGTTGTATGCAGTTTTGGCTGAGATAGGTTTGGAAGATAGGATCATGGGCTCTCTTGCCCTCACTTTCACTCCAACGGTCCATGCGCGTCATAGGCTTCTAATGGTGTTCCCTTGATCTAGCTAGTAGTATATGGCTGTGTTTGCTACGATCTCAACTCTGTTCTACATGAATGCGTGCACCAAAGAGAAAAGATGAAAGAAGAGATATGTCGTATCTCAAGAAGAGTTGGTGCAGATGTGAATGGTAGATAAGAATCCTCGTTATTTTGAGGGGATTGGTGCCTAATATAGTCGGACTCCTCTTTGTTAGATAAGTTTAGAAGAGAAGAGGGAAGACGATGATGCGAAGTAGAGAGGAGGTTCTGAGGGTGGCTGTCTTCTATAGATATAGTTCTATGCCCAGCTTTTAATGCATGTTCTAGCTTAGCTAGTTCTTTTGCCCTGCCCTATATACCCCCCATGTAAGTAGTTTTATGATTTGAATTAGATCAACTACGGCCATTCAAAGATAATATAACAAGTAACTTAGACACTCAGCGGGCGTGTGGCAAGGTCTGAATTGAAGAGAGCAGGCATAGGACATTAGAACCTATTAGTAGTGGCATAGTTTAATCACTCAACTGTACATGACGTGTAATCTCATGGAGCACATCCATCATGATGAGCTGACACTTTTTTCATGACAAGAGGAATTAAGTACATAGTTTCTACTTAAATTGTAAAAGCTAAGTTAGCTAAAGCTAGATTTATAAAAAGGCGAGAAGTGTAATAGGTAACCTCGCATGCCATGATTTATTCTCCCCTATCGAATGCCCCAGCAATGAGCAAATGCAGTAATGCAGTTCAAAAGGAATAATTCTCAGGAGCCTACAAGTTCAAAATGTAACTTCAGGTTACTACTATGTTATGAAACGTGCTATTCTTAAAGCTCCTAGGATAATAAGATTGTTCACCTGCAAAAGATCTCCTTGAAGTATCCATGAACCATAAGCATCCATCAGCCTCTGGGGCAAATAGCTCCATCAGTGTCTAGCACCATGGAGATCTCCAGCAAAGAATGATTTAGGAAGATTCTTTGAATTGGGACACTAACTGGCAGGGCCTTGGCAGATCGGAAATTTTGGAGTTGAACTTTTCCAATGATTGTTCATGGAGCATCTTGCTTCGACCGCAATGTCCATTGAGCAGAATTATTAGACCACAACAGTTGCCAGCCGTCAGCACTTCATCTTGAACCCATCAACGTGACCCTGCACCTGACAAACCAAGTGTTGCACCCAACTTCCTTTTTGCATTCAAGATCCCTACACAAAAATAGTGCCGTCCCCAACATCTCTCCATGGTAGGGCCTAATAATTTCAAAGGTCAACTCCAAACAAACAAATAAGGATGCACAGAATTGGCATTGCACTCAAATTGATCCCAATTTCTACCGAATGGACCTAAATTTGCCAAGAACAGGAAGAATCTAAATACAATGATGCAGGGATGAATATTTCAAGCAAGTCCATAATGCCATTAAAAAAAGGGTGTCCTCAACTTCTTACCGACTTAGCCTTTTGCTAACTTGCTTTGCATCCCATATACCTTTATGCAGCGTAACGAGCTCAGTAATTGGAGTTGAGGCAATATGGTGGTGGGTAACACAAGATGGGGAGTTTATAGGGGCAAGAAAAGCATTTTCTGTAGTTGGCCATACAGGCTAATCACAGCTATAAAGGTAAGAAGAGAACCTACAAATAGGGCCAGATGTGCAGCAGGAATAAACAAATTATGCAGCAGTTCTTATGGAGGGCAGCACTGCTGTGGTGAGATCTGTGCAGCAATGTAGCAAGTAGCAATCAGAACGGGTTCATTATTCACCTCTTACTGATACGGACCACACACATTTTTGCTATGTTGCTAGAGTTACCAGGAGATGCATGCAACATACATCATATAGCTCTCAAAAAACCTAGATTTCTCGCTGGCAAACCAAACACCCACCTGCTGTGGGGCACCAGAAAATGGGAAGTCCAACTAGCCTCCTCAGTGGGTGCAAGCAAATTGTGGCCTCTTGTGCCCTAGACAAGAGCAGCAGCCTGTCTGGTGCCAATCAGACCCAAATAACTGCTGCTGCACACTCAGCACATAATACAAGGATCCATCTTCCGATGATGGAGGATCCTGTGACGTAGCTCGTGCCTGCCATTCTTCCAGTATACTTCCTCCTGGATTCCCACTGGATTCCTTTTTAGCCACCCCCACTACTGTACATTGCAATTTCTTGAACAATGGCTTTTCAGGATTCTTGCAGTCATGGCACTCCAAGAATGCCTTTATTTCGGTGAATGAATAGCTCGAACATATCTTTTTGGTAAGAGTATACAGTCCCTCCACATGCCATGGATCCAAGTCTCAGAACCGGCATTCTGACGGTTAGTACTACAGGACGTGACTTGGAGAAGTATATCCCTCCAATGAGAGGTCAAGGTTGAGACAACAGAAGAATCGTGGTGCAAGTAGTGGCAAGGACCAGTATACATTATATTTCTTCTCTAAGAGCCCCCAAAGAGTTTTGAAATCCACTAGTGCGATGGCCTTGTTGATTTGACACAACCATCCTTCCCTCCAAAGCAATGAGGTACTCAACAGTGGCTGCCTGCATTTTATATCGTGATTCCAATGCATTTGATTGCCTAAGGATTCAATGCCGACCGATGGATGGAGCAAACTGCCGCGCGTCTATTCAGGCTGGAGTGGAGTGGGGTACTAGGGGTCGTTAATGTAATAATGCCTTGCTGCTTTGCTATCTAGAGGAGAAGTGTTACTATCGCTGCTTCCGGTCTATCTAGCTATTTTCTTCGAGTCTGCCCAAGTCTGTCGATTTTGAGAGAGACCATCCAAGTCAGTTAGCTGTCTCGTTTTTAAGGGTCGTCCCTTTCAGACTATCAGACCCAATGCTATTTCATCTGGCTTTAACTAACAATTAACACATATAAAATAGGAATATATATTTGCGGTTTTATGCAGACATGCATATCGACACCTATTTTGGTTTGCACATAAGTATAACTAATAGAAAACACCCAAAATTAATAAATATCGGAGATCTTGGCACATAGACACTTGCAAAATAGTTGTGCATATGTGCAAGGTAAAAACCCAGGACTGACTTATTTTGCTAAATATATGGCATAAAGTTATCTTTTTGCTATAGTGCACATATGATCATCTTTTTACACAAGTTCTTGCAGATGCATATATGATAACATGTCCTGCATCCATGAGTTTTTGGATAATTTTTTGAAGTGCGCAAGTGCACGTTTGAATAAACTATATGCATATTTATATTTCCCTTTGGCGGCACACGTACAAAGATTTCATGAGTTACAAGTTTCAAATTTTATGGGACTAAATTGGACCTAAGTTATTATATTCATATTACCATTGATGTGCGCAATTGTATCAAATATATGTTTAGCGAGTAGTGCTTCTATATATTTTCATAAGGAAAAAGTGTATTTTTCACGCCTCAACTATTATCTGAGTGCACATTACACCCCTTAACTTTAAAACCAGATAAATCTAACCCTCAACTCTCAAAACCGGATAGAATACCCCCCTCCCCTCACACTATCCCTAAGCGGTTTTGACTAGTTTAAAGCGGTTTTAGGTGATATGGTGCTGACGTGGCTGCCACATCACCTCCACATCATCCAAATGGTTAGGAAATTTTCAGAAGAACTTTTCAAAATCAAGTTTTTGTCAGATTTCATATTTTGATTTTTCGAAAACAAAACTGATTTTTCTTTTGAATTTTCAAAATCAAGGAAATAATAAATGAATTATTTTGATTTTATTTTATGAAAAGTGATTCTAAAAATTTTGTTTTTTATTTCAAAATCGGAAAAAAATGATTTGTTTCCCTCTAAAATCTTATGATATTTTTATTTTTTTTAATTTCCTAACTTTTTGGATGACGTGGAGGTGATGTGGCAGCCACGTCGACGCCACATCATCTAAAACCATTTTTAAATTGTCAAACCGCTTAGGGATAGTGTGAGGGGGGTGTTTTATCCAATTTTGAGAGTTGAGGGTTAGATTTGTCTGGTTTTGAAGTTAACGGGTGTGATGTGTACTCAGGTAATAGTTGAGGAGTGAAAAATACATTTTTTTTCTTTTCATAACAAAAGAGGAAACAGATCAATCCTCTTTGCTCACAGAATGTGTGTTTTCTTTCGAAGAAGTATAGAAGTTTCTCCCATGTTTAATATAGTGTGTGTGTACACATGTGTACTTTTAGCCGTACATGTAGCGTGCACATCCTGATCAACCACTATGATGTTTAAAAGAAGGGTACTGCACTGAGGTTCGGTTTTTGTCTAGGCATGAAATGGTACGGATTGTACTACATCAAGTATCATCACAAGACCTAAACAGTACTCGACACACTGGTACATAATATGAAACAATTATTACCAAGAGGTAGCAGCACCACCATTTAGGGAGAGTTCTGCAGTTAACAATGTAGAAATCATACCTCGCAGCTTGAAACCTCTTCAGTGCTTTGGGCATGAGTTGGGTATTTGGGCATTTACCAATCTTTCCTCTCAATGCTTGAACATTATCCAGTATAAGTCTGATGTACGCGAAACAACAATTCCATCGCAAGAGGCTGCAAATCGTCACAAGATCAAATAAGGAAGTCCAAGAAACTGGCAAGGAGTGTTTCTATTGGGCTATTAGCAGTGTTTTGACAAGTACATATGCATTAAATGAAGGCACGTTAGCAGTATTCCACGGCTGAAATAATAAAAAAGTAATGGATTCCTTGGACTGCTGCAAAAAAGGTGCAGTTGAGTGAATGAGAAACGAGTATGCTTGCTTAAGGTTTACAAAATAAAACAAGTACACATTTTATGATGTCGCCAAGTCGGAGGATTAGTACTGCAGATAAGAAGTTTTAACAGAACAACAGTGGATAAATTGAATTTTTGGTTTCGTAAACCATTAAGTTTCTAATCTGTAGTTATATATACGTCCTTATCAGAAAAACCATATCATAAATAATAATAAAAGAAGAAGAGAATTGTAGCCTATAGGCTGCCGTCTCTTTACACCTTTCCACTGTAGTCCAAATGTAGCCCATTTGTGTTCAAAGTGTAGAAATTTGTTTGTTGTTCAGGATAAAGAGAAGGCCTACTAAAGAACCATTTTGTGTTCACTGATTAGATAAAAAAAAGCTCAGTACAAACTACAAGGCTATATGTTGCTTCAAGAAAACAGGTAGATGCAGCAGCAAAGTACTCATCATCGTAACTTGTATTTGTCAAGCAAGGAGTACACAATGATATTATATGATCCATCATAATGATGGAATAAAAACCTCTAGGAAAAGTGAAAGCTTTGGGCATCCGAACTGTAAACTAAGGAGCCAGAGTCACCACGAACTTAGAAAGAATTTCCTTTTCACTACTTTTGCCTGTTGGGTTATTACAATAATGGCAAAGGTGCATGCTCATGTTGCTTGAAATATAAAATTACACCTTTTAAAAGCTAGAGAATCTATCCTGTGAAGCAGTCTAATTAAATTAAAATAATCTAAAACGAGAACACATGAGAATATTTTTCTCTCTCTTTTTTGAAATGCAGCAGGAGTTCTGCCTTTTATATTGGTATAGAAGGAGTAAACATTACAGGCCAAGGCCTAAACAGAAAAACCCATGAGGCCAAAAGGCACACTAGGTTGTGATATGCACAAGGAACTGTGCCTCCGCAAGCTTCTATGCCTGCCCTCATCTTTAATTTTAGCCATAAGAGCCGACGGCATGAAAGATTTTTTATTGAAGACCCTAGCATTCTGCTCCTTCCAGATTTCCCAGGAGATGAGGAGGACCGCCAATCGCAAACATTTCTGCAGGAAACCCGAGAACGCAGAGAAAGCTTCCCAACATGACCCCACATCCTGCTAACCAAAAGCAGGCATGGAGAAAAGATTGGTGTTTCCCAGCCAGGCAGCAAACGCCGACCAAATCCGCCAGGTGTAGTGAAACTGGAAGAGGAGATAGGCAGCCAACTCCGGGAGTTGCTTGCAAACTTGGCAAAGAGGTTGATGGGGCCATCCACGGGTCGCGAGCCTGTCCACTGTCCAAAGGCGGTTCTGCAGTGCAATCCAAGCAAAGAACTTGCATTTTGGAGGCGCCAAACAAATCGATTGAAACCACAACGAACTGAGCCTAGGAATTGCGCCTTATAGGAAGAACTGGTGGAGTAGACACCGCTGGTGCATAAGGTCCAAGAGATGCTGTCAGGCGTCCCCAACTGAAGGATTGTGGCGTTGAGAAGGGACCAGATCTTAACAAATTCAATGATGTGCTCTGCCGAGAAATGGGACAAATTGAGGTGCTTCATCCATTGCCCGTGGAGCATTGCCTGGCCAACCGTTCTACTCTGCGCCTTGAACAAGAATAGAGATTTGGGGCTAGGTCCTGCGGCCTTGAATCACCAAACCAAGCCAAGTGCCAGAACTTTGCAATGAAGCCATCCACCTCGTCGCAGGGCATTTCAGGCTCCACCCAAGGCTTATTCGGGGAATGCCATTAGTGCCATAGCCATCGCAGACGAAGGGCGCCGAAGTCTTCCAGGTTTAGGATCCCAAGGCCAACCAGCTTCTTTAGACGACAAACACGAGTCCAGCTGACTTTGGATATAGAGCCGGTTCCCGACCAGAGGAACGCCCGACATTTCTTATCAAAATCTTTGATGACACCCTTCTTTGCTCTTAGGGCTGTTAGGAAGTAGACCGGACAATGATGAGAGAACTAACTTGACAATAGTCACATGACACCCCTTGGTGAAAAACTTCCCCTACCAAGACGCTAGCTTAGCGAATGCCTTGTCAATTATTGACTGGAAGTCGCTGTGCCGTAGGCAACCCAAGGAATATTTTTCTCTGAAGAATGCACCATATCATACAATAACGAGATTAAGTAAACAAAATAACTGAATTTCCTTAGTGCATAAGACCCGAGATTAAGTAAACAAAATAACTGAATTTCCTTAGTGCATAAGACCACCATCTAATGCATTAAACAACACATACTACTCCAGAGCTCCTGTTATCTGCACGGGTATAGCATTAGGCAATATCCAAATAACTATGGAATATTATTTAAATAGGTAAGAAATAAGATTAGAGTTAGAGATCGGATTAGTATCCTTTGAATTATTACCGAGAGGTCTAGTAAGTCCTATATAAAGGGACACCACATGTATCAGTTATCAATCAGGCAATGACAAGTTAATCAATCTATTAGCTCCCGGGTTCATCCTCCCTAACCTATGTTCTACTCTTTAATCCCCCACGTCGTGTCGTCTGGCCATCTTCATGGCAGTAGTTAGTTAGGTTCTTTCAGCTCCAATGTACAGTTATTATGTATTATCCCTCCAATCGTTAAGCCCCATGAAAACAAATGCACTTGCACATGCTTCTCGAACTCAAAAAATTAAAAGTAACATAGTTTTATCTATTTAATTTTTATATTTATATTTAATAATTTATGAAAAATTGCAGCCATAATTTCCTTGTATTTCGATAATGCCCAATTTTTTGCTATAAGATTTTTTTCATGTAGCAATTTACATAACCCATAATTGGATATAATTGGCATGTTTTGAAAAGGACTGCGGTACAAGGATAGCCTCCATGATAGCTTCCAATATTTTCGCGATACCGCGATAATTGTGATTTAAAACCTTGGAAATAACTCTACACATTGAACAAGAAATATTTGCACTAAAAACATAACTCATTCTTCACCACCGTAAACCTTTCATTGACATACTAAAACATTAAGTTGCAACTATGTTGATCAACCAATGTGTGGATGTTGTCCAACAAGAACAAAGGAAATGACCATAGGGAAAAGTATTGCAAGTTTCTTATGGACAAATTTGCATATTCTAAAGTGTTATCCAGCAAAATGTACAAATTACATGCTACTACAAAGCGTAACTACACCAAAACTACAACCTTTCAAATTTATTGACAAGAATAGAATATTTAGTACACATCACCTCACGAGGACAATTAGCCAAATCTCAATGAAAAAAACAGAAAAGAATTGCACCATCCAAAACAAGGTATCATGATGTTGAACTTGAACTATGTAAATAAATTTCACCTGGATGCTGCAACATTTAGTACTAATGACTGCTAATGTTGGTGAAACATCTCAAACAATGAAACAAGAATAATACCAAATAACAGAATTCACTAAAAACATGCCATAATGGAAAAATGCCACTTGATTAATGAATTACCAAGAGATTGCGTAGTTTTTTTATTGTAACTTATAAGTAAAACTAATAAATAGCAAGATCGCGAAATGAAATAAAATAGTAAAATACCACCAAAGCAAAAGTTTATGTCATAAAAAATGAAAATAATGTAGCTATTTACGAAAACAATCTTCGCAGTATTTCGGCCTAGACTAAATTTATCAAGCATGGGAATATACCATGCCTTCCATGATATCCTCCACTTCTCCTGAGACTTTTGCAGGAGAATCTAAGAGACATCAGAAAGCAACTTGCACATCTAAATAGCAATTTGGTGGACCATCTAAGCAACTATTCTTGATGGAAATAATCACATATTATACCCAATGAACAATGTTACTGGGGTTTGATAAAGCATGAAGATTACTCAAATGGAGAAAGTTTGTTGTTTTTCTATCCAACAACACACAGCTAGTGCTATAAGTCCATGTGTGTACATACCATGTATGACTCTGTGTCTAAAGCCCCCTTCTAGACAACATATGGGGTGGCTTACACCATGTATGACTCTATGTCTAAGGCCCCCTTCTAGACAGCATATGGGGTGGCTTATGGCCCCAGGAAGTCATAAGTTGTCTAGAAGGGCAAAATGTTGCTGAAGCTTAAATTTTAAGCAGCTCCATTTACTGTTGGTGGGAGGAAGACTAAAAAATGAGGCTTCCCGAGCTTATTCGAGCACGCGCCCCTAATAATTACCGTTCTATCCCCACCAATTAGAGAAATTTACCCGCTCATGTCATTCAGTATATAAGAAAAAATCCTGCCCCCTCCCCCGAACCCCCCATCCCCCGCCCCATCCCTCCACGATTTCCCTTCCCCACTCGAGCGGCGTTAGGGTTCCCGGTGTGCCAGGTGGCGGAGCGCCACCGGCAACCTCGTCCCGTCCCCTTCCCCGCCGACCCGAAGCCCCTCTCCATGCCGACGCCGGCGCCGTCCCACGCTCGCCGCCGCTGAGGAGGCCATCAAGATCATCGTTGACGCCTCTCGCCAAGCTCGAAGGCCCCACTCCCCGCCGTCCCTCCGCCCGTTGCTCCCTCCTCCCGGGCCGAGGTGGCCAGATCTACACCACCGGGAGCCCAGGTCGCCGGCCCCAACTCATCCAAGGAGGCCTCTAGCTCACCCGCGGCGCCGCCGCCTCTGTCAACCATGACCTCCCATCCCACCGACCCCGTCACCAACCTGTGCAAGCCGCACCTCTACCGATCGCAACGAGCTTGGGTCCCGCCATCGTAGTCACCACTGCCGGCGTCGGAGAGCTGGTCGGCGATCTTATCTATTATTCATCATTGAAACGAAGGAGAAATTGTCTGCTTGATCTTTGATTACCGCCGTGAGGAATGAATGAGGCGATGGACCTAAGCTATCCAAAAGTTTAAGTGGATAGTTTTTCCTTGACCTTTTGTATATATATTTAGTGTTCTGGATATTCTACTAAGCTGATTGTAATGATCCCCTGAATTTGCTATTGCAATGACCAATATTAGTATTTGGATTTAAAATTGTATTTTTCAACCACCTGCAGTGCTATTTCTTTGTCAAATACTCTCTCTCTCTCCATCTCTGTAATTAGGAATTGAAACATTTTAATTGTTGTGTTCCATCCAATTGGAGAAATTAGGTCAGTACCTAATGCAACATTTATGTATACTAGATCATATCTAACTTGTCCCGGCTGTGTGACATTGTTTGCTTTGCTTTACTGAGAAATTGGACAATCTGGTTTTTCTTTACTGCATCTATCTTGTACTGATAATGTTCCAATTTATAATGTGATGGATTTGATTGTAAAGCACAGCCCTAGAAATAGCTGCGATGTTGAATATACCCTTGTTGTTTTCCAAAGATTGCCGATACAGTGATTATTTCTATTTATAAGTAGGTTTATCTTTGAGTTCATCTCTAAACTAAGTTCAAGGGTACTATAGACTTTCCACTATTCACTACATCTCATAAGCTCAAATCTCAGAAGCCGTTTAGATGTGGATAGAGAGCTTGTCAAGCTCTCCACACCGGAGTTTCTGGTGGCCATTAAGCTTAAGCTAGCTTATGCACAAGCCAAAGCCGTCTAGAAGAGGGCCTAAGTGTGACCACATGCATGTAATTGTTGTTAGAGAGATAGTAGTACTATAGTAGGATTCTATGTATTTCTCTTTTGTATTTCATTTTCTATCTTATCTCTTCTCCTATACAAGTATATATATTGGTCTAGAGTCTATAAAATAGATCAAGTTATTATTCCCCTTAACATGATATCAAGAACTGATTTTTTAAGGTTGGGATGGATCTCGTCTTAATGGATTCATGTCTTCTCGTGATCGATCTCTGCCATGCCCACGTGCCACAATTCACGCACGTTCACCCCACCGCGTCACTGTTGCCTCTGCCTGGACTCATCCTGCTGCCCCGGCTCACTCGTTGCCGTGGCTCGTCCTTGATGTTGCTCATCGTCCTTCGCCGTGGGCCGCCCGTTGCTCGTCGTCCTCCGCCATGGGCCGCTCGCTTCTTGTCACTGGTGACCTCTTGGCCAGTCCTCACCGCGGGTCATCTACTTCCTACCGCGCAATCCCAGTCGGTGGCCGCTGCTTGCCTCGCTGCCGGCGACCTCTCCTCTACTCAAATCCGCAGCGTGCCCTCCTTCGGTGTCAATCCTCTGCTCAGATCCGTCGGGCCACCAGGCCTCGTCGGCGCATCGCCAGACCTCTACTAGACCATCGCCAGCCTTCGTTGAACCACCGGACAGCCACGAGCATCCGCCCCGGTCTCTCCCGTGCGTGCTCTGTTCTAGTCTCTCCAAAAAAACAGTAACGTGAGTTGTTTCAAAAAAGAAGAAGAGATACATGGATGACTTCTTCCGATCCTTCGTTGGGTCTCGACTTTGTGTTTTAGCTTCTACTACTTCTGTTGTTGTCCCTCACCTGGTGGTGCCTTTGTTCTTGGCGTCTTCTGCTGCCGGTGAAAGAGGTGGTGTCCCTCATGAAGCATGTTGTGGGCTTGGTTACACCTATTGCATCCAAGGCTGAACACCTAGAGCCTTCTCATCAACACAGCTGCCCTACCACGAGCACTGGAGGCTCAGGTTTTACTGGTTCTTTGTCGTGGGATTTTTCTGTTTTTGCCACTCAAAAAGTTCTCACACTACTACATCGTCTGGCTACTGCACCGTCGTTCACTACGAGTTATGTTGCACAGTATTCTCCAGGGTTCTGCTGCTTCTGCCACTGAAGAGATTCTTACGGTGCTTCGTTGTCTGGCTGCACTTTTAGTTTCTTCCAACTCTTCTTCTCTGAGGGGTTTCGTTGCTTCTGCCACAGAGGAGATTCTTACACTCTCGCGCATGGCTACTGCACCATTGTTTTCTGTTGATTCTGCTACTCATTCGTCTAGTTATGAGAGGCCACCTTACACATCTCCACGTACGTCACCATGGATTCTTGATTCTGGTGCTACTTTTCATATGACCTTTGATTCCACCTGTCTTACTTCTCTTAGTCCCTCAGTTGCTCCGATCACTGTTTATATCGGAGATGGTACTTCTCTTTCTATCATAGGACGAGGCTTCTTTTGACTTCCTCTTTTCATATTCCTGTTGTTTCTCATGTTCCCAAACTAACCATACAACTCATGTCCACATGTCAGCTTATTGATCATGGTTGTCGTGTCAACTTTGACAACGACTCTTGCTGTGTTCAGGACCGTCGTACAGGTCTTTTGGTTGGGACTAGTCTGCATCGCTGTGACTAACAGCGTCTTTGGAGCTTGACTGGTTTTGTGTATCTTCCGTTGCCCCTGTCAGTTTTTCTGTCTCCTCCACTGCTAGTGCCTCAACTACATCCTCCACCTCATCGTTAGCTCTGTGGCATCATCGTTTGAAACATCTTTGTGGTTCGTGTCTCTCTTACCTCGTTCGTCATGGTCTTTTACGGTCTGTGTCTGATAATGTCTCTTCAGTTAATTGTCAGGGTTGTAGGCGCAAGCAACTCCAACTCCTTTATCCTTCTAGTGAGTCTGTGTCACATCGTCTGTTTGATCTTTTTCATTCTGATATCCGGGGTCCGATTCCTTTTGTTTCGAAAGGAGGTCATCACTATTATGTTCTTTTCATAGATGATTTTTCTCGTCACGTTTGAATTTATTTTATGTCTTCTTGTAGAGATGTTAGACACATCTATAACAACTTTGCCCCTATGGTTCGAACTCAATTTGACCTTCTATTCATGTCTTTCGTGCTCAATCTACCGGAGAGTAGTTGTCTGATCACCTTCGTCGTTATCTTGCTGAGCAGGGTACTCTTTCTCAGCTCTCTTGTTCTGGTGCTCATGCTCAAGACGTTGTTGCTGAGCGTAAGCATCGTCATCTTCTTGAGATTGTCCGCGCTCTAACGCTTGGCTCTGGTGTCCCATCTCATTTTTGGGCTGAGGCTATTTCCACTGCAACTTATTTGATAGGATACCAGTTAAGCGTCTTTCTGACATCACACCCAATTATTCTAGTCTTTGCCTCTTTGCTTGTGTGTGCTATGTGCTTCTTGCACCTCATGAGCATACTAAGCTGACCGCTCCGTCTATTGAGTGTGTTTTTCTAGGCTATAGTGTTGGACATAAGGGATATCGTTGTTGAGATCCTGTTGGCAAACGGATGCGGTTCCCAAGATGTTACTTTTGATGAGTCGTCACTTCTACCCTCGTCTTTCTCCTGGTTCTTCTTCGGCTTCTCTTGTCGAGCTACTTTCTTTCCTGACTTTTCCTGATACTCACATCACCTTTGTATCACCACTACGGCCAATACCTTCTCTTGGGGCGCCTTCTTTCCCAAGCTTTCTCCGAGTGATGCCTCCATCACCACTGGTGCCACCTCCCATGGCATCTCCACCATTGGTGTCTACTTCATCGCCAGCGCCTCCTTCTTTTGTGGAGCCTTCTCTGCTAGCTCCCCTCCAGTGGTGTCTCTGCCCTAGCATCTCCTTTTGAGGCCCTTCGTGGCCCTGTTCCTTCTTTTTCTCTCTACTACACTCATCGTTCGCGAGTTGAGGATTCTATTGGCTATGTCTTCTTCTCATGATGCGTCGGCTTCTCTTGATGAGCCATCTTCTTCGAGTGCACCATCTTCTTTGGTGAGCCATTTTCTCTTGATGCGCCACCTTCTCCTGGCTATGCCCTTCGCGCTCGTCCACGTCCGCCTATTAAGCGCCTTGGTTTTTCTAGCACCGCTCTTACTGAGCCGACTTCTTATCGTGAAGCTGTTGTTTATCAGAACGGTAGCATGCAATGGCAGAGGAGCTCACTGCCCTTGAGCGCACCGGCATGTGGGATCTTTTCCCTCTTCCTCCACATGTCTGTCCCTTCACTTGCAAGTGGGTCTACAAACTTAAGACTCACTCTAATGATTCTCTTGAGCGCTATGAGGCTCATCTTGTAGCACATGGCTTTTAACAAGAGCATGGTCGCAACTATGACGAGACTTTTGCTCCTGTGGCTCACATGACCACAGTTCACACTCTTCTTGTTGTAACCTCTGTTCGTGTGTGGTCCATCTCTCCGCTTGATGTCAAGAATGTTTTTCTTAATGGTGAACGGCGTGAGAAGGTGTACATGCAACCACCTTGTTGGGAGTCTTGTCTACGTTGGTGTCACTCGTCCTGACATGTCGTATCCAGTGCATATTGTGAGTTAGTTTGTTTCTGCTCCCACTCAGCTCCACTATAGTCACCTTTGAGTTCTGCGATATTTTCGTGGGACCATATCTCGTAATCTTTTCTTTCCACACTCTAACTTTTTACAGCTCCAGATTTATTCTAATGCGACCTAAGTTGGTGATCACTCTGATCGTTGATCTCTTTCTGCCTACCATGTTTCTCTTGGTGGTTCTCTCATTGCTTGGAAGACTAAGAAGCAAACAACAGTTTCTCGTTCGACTGAAGAGGTTGAGTTACGAGCTATGACTCTTTTGACAGCAGAGGTTACTTGGCGACGGTGGTTACTCGAGGATTTTGGTGTTTCTGTTTCTACACCAACTCCTCTTTTGTCTGACAGTATAGGTGCTATCAGTATTGCTAGAGATTCGGTGAAACATGAGCTCACCAAGCATATTGGTGTTGATACTTATTATATGCGACAAGAGGTACCAGATCAACTTGTTGCTCTTTAGTATGTGTCTTCAGAGTTTCAATTGGTAAACTTTTTCACGAAGGCACAGATTCGTGTCCAGCACAACTTTTACCTCTCCAAACTCAGTATTGTTGATTCACCATGAGTTTGAGGGGGTGTGAGAGAGAGAGTTGTAATTATATACATGTATTTCCTTTTGTATTTCGTTTTCTACCTTATCTCTTCTCTTGTACATGTATATATATTGGGCTAGAGCCCATGGAATAGATCAAGTTGCTATTCCTCTTAACAATTGTGTGTGCATGTGCTATGTTGATTTTGTAAAAGGAGTAATGGGCGCTAACATGCTTATCTCAAGCTTGTATAAAAAATCTTTGTGCACTGCGCATGGTCCTAATCCTCACAACCTTAATCCATCTATCCTGAAATGTTAGCAACTCCATAGTGTAATTTTAGAGTTGTTGAACACAGGAGCTGCAAAAGAAATAAGGAACAGGCCTTCTTCCATTTGGAAGTGAAAACATGAAGTTATCAGCAACCACCAACCAGGAGGTAAGATCAATTTGACAAAAGGGTAATGAAAATTCTGCACTTACAAAAAGAGAACATTTCAGTCGAGTTGTAAATTAATTAAAAAATCGAACAATCAGTGATTTAATGGTACATATCTTATATAGAATTGGGCAAGCTTTGCCTGTATTTTCTCAAACTTACAATTAAAGCCAACAAGATTTATGATCAATGATACATTAAATCAACCATATTCCTCCTATATATGTATCATGAAGATGTACACAACACTGTTTGATTGCAATATGTAACCTTTGTTTTTCATGTGTATGATTGGCAGCTTATATATCACTTGCATAATTTGGTAACGCAGTTGTCCCTTATTTAGCATTGACATCATGATATATGTCTAGGATGCATACAAAAGTACAACCCTGCCACAAACCACAGATACACATATACACACAGAACCAAAACGAATGAAAACTGTATATCTTCCAAGCATGCCCATGTAATTGTGGTTGAGAACAGAGTATGGAAGAGAAATTACTAGGAAAGTAGAAGATAATTTTGTGATCCTAAATCAATTCATAATACACGCTTCCAAATGTCTAAGGCATCATCCATTTAGTAACAGAGGAAATATATATCATTTTCGACCTTATTTTGATATACATGATCACCAGCCTCTATGCGCTATTTGCTAGTATAAGTTCATACCAACAATCATGACTGACAATTTGCTTGGGAGCCTAGCAAAGGTGGTGAAGGTTCACCCAACCAAAAGATAACATTATAACAGAAAACAAGAAATATAACTTACAACCACTCAACCAGAGTTCTCAAATTGAACCAGGGGTGCAAGTAACAAATTAACAGAACAATTGGTTAAAACTAGGTTTGAGATGGGGTGGCTAACAGTAGGTTTGAGATGGGGTGCTCTTGTGTAATTCTGGGTAGAATACAAACATAAATCATATATAGCAGAACCACGTCCAGGGTGCAAAACTTCCTTAAACATAGAATACAAACATAAACAATAAAGAACCTCTGAACAAATAATAGCTCAGTGGCAGTACAAGTAAACGTGCTAGTGACGCCAGATGTGGTTCAGCGGTTCTGTGATTAGTTAAGTCATGTTGAGGAGACAAAGCAAGCTAACTGAATCTGCAAAAGGATAGATATTTCAGGGAAAGCTGGCCTAGACTATCTCTTGAAGCAAGTATGAAAGCTACTAAAGTTCCTTGTATCTTAATCAAATTGTATTTAAAATGTAAAGATTGTCGTCCGTGCGTAAGCTCATGCTGAGCATCACAATTTGGGCATCTACATTTTTGGCCATAGTTAAAGGAATATGGCAAGGAAAGTGAAGAGCAATATTCCATATCATGTACTTTTTTTTCCTCTAGCAAAAGGGATGTAGTTTGTGTTTCAAATTTACCAGGGCATGCTCATTCATTTTAGCCCAAAATGAAGTCCTGAAACCTATGATGTCAACACAAAAATGCTCAAAATACAATATTTCCAAACTATGCTCAAATTTATAGACTTTTGCATGCTTTGTCATAAACATCTGCATGTTAGATAAGATTCGGAAACAGTTGACATAAATTATGTGTACAAATCAATGACCCTAAGAATTAACAAGTGCTACCATAAATTCTACAAAGATTTCCATAGTCCCACAAGACAGCTGAGAAGCTTAACATGTACAATGCATATATAGACTATTGCTTATATGATAAGTTACATCAAAAGATGCTTACAGCCATCTACTGCATAACAAATGGGTGTGAGACATTTTCCACAGGACCACCTAGTCTCGACATGTTTTATCAAATTATCTAACATTTCCCTCCCAATTCAAATGTCCTGGAAATCAAGCACGGAAAAGAACTACATATGTGTGGTGCCAGACTCCTTTCAAGTTTCGATTACTATAAAAAGGAGTGAAAACGGTAGTAAGTGTGCAATGCCACATCTCAACCTGACAAAAGTAATAACTATTTTTCCTATGCTTTGTCCCATAAGCCACAAATTAGTAAGTTCAGCATGTATAACTGCTCTGTAACCAGTAGAGGAACTGGCAGTGACTAGGGGTGCCAGTAGGCTTGCATGTTGCATGGATTCCTTTAGTTCTGCAGAACTAGAATTGGTAGTTTCGTCCAACATTTTATATTCAAGTGTGACACGAGCTTCACGAATCACAGCCCCACAACCTTCTCCAAAACAATAGGGAGTGTTTTGAATCTGATACCCATCAGCACATCTGTCGTGCATGGACCAAGTTCCACCTTCTGGGGCTAACCCACAACAAATACGAAAACTTATCCGCACTATTCAGGCAACTGAAATACTTGAACAGGACAGTTTCCGCACCAATCCCGCCCGATCCAGCCGCTCCGAACTACTCCGCAACCTGATTTCTCTCGCGATCGCGACAACCAAAGCATGTCACTACTGAAACTCGCAACCGAATTCAACACCGAATCATCCATCGCGATATCTAGCAGCAGAAAATTTCGAGCTTTGGGGACTCACCTCCACGCTAGGACCGGAGCATTTTGGAAACCCTAGCCTCGCGAACCCGATCGCGACGGCGCGCGCAACTCCGCACCTCAGGGATTGGGCTCCGGGAGCCTCCGATCGCACCAAACCTCGATTGGATTCGGGCGCCACTGCGATCGTAAGCCGTAATTCCACGCTCCTGGAGGCGACTGCTTTGCCCTATTTTGGGGGAGATAGTGGCAGGGGGGGAGGTATTGAGCTTTTCGCCTCCCGCCCAAAGTAGCAGCGTCTGTACAGAATTGGGCCGAGCCGCCGAGGGGAATCTCATTGGGCTTTCCTACCTTTTATATATGGCCCGGGAATTGGGAGTAGTAGTGCTAAGGAGCGTATGGGCCACATGTAACAGGTTATCTCTTTTTCTTTCTTTTTTTCTTCCTTTTTGACAGTAACAGGTTTATCTCTCTTTCTTTAAAAGATTAGTAAGTGTACACATGTAACATACTATTTTACAATGTGTATGGAGTAAAACACAATCTATACTACATCGCATCAAAACAGACAAAAACAGTGGCGCACAAGCACGGCCAAAACGTGGTGTGGGCGCGGCGATCACGCGTGACAGATTCGGGAGAAAGTGGCACTCGAGGTTATAGCAGTGACAATGATGGAAATTATCTATTAACTTTGAGCAATGGTGGATAATACTATCAACTTTAAGTGAATGGCATGGTGGGTAATTTTTAGATGACAAACCATAAAGTAATATTAGTCATTGGATGATTACGATCGGACGGTGCAGACTGAGTCGAAGATAAGAGAGGAAAACTTTTTCTTTTATAAAATAGTATAGATATAGACATATAAAAATTGAAGTTACTTAGACCTAATCTGTATCTGCGGTCTACATCTACACTGTAAAAAACGCACGAGTTCAGTTTTAGTATCCAGATCATCCATTCTCTAGGCCTAAGATGGTCCCTTCCGGAATACGCCATTACGCCATGCATAGCTTGTGACAAAAACCACCTTCTGATCCTAACTTGACAGAGCCTACCTCAGTTCCGCTCAGGCCATGTACAATGCAGAGTGCTTATAGCCCGGTGCTTAAAGAGAGAGAGTAGCGTGGCGTCTCAAAAAAATATGTGACTTACAATGCAGAGTGCTTCATATGGGTGCTTAAGTTGCTTTAATATTCGTGCAGCACCTACTCTAGCACCTGTTGTCTCCAATGCAGCGCTTCATATGAGTATTATTTGATGCTTTTTGGAGTACTATTTGCTAGGCACCGGTTGAAACACCTGTCACCTGTGTCACCCTAAGCACTAGCTTAGCACCGGGTGCTAAACTTTGTTTCCGTTGCCCTTCCTAAGCACCTGCCTAAGCACCTCTCACAAAAAAAACTGGGTTTTTTTCCTGAGGCACCTGTCTAAGCACCTGCATTGTACAGGGTCTCAAGTCTGCGTTGGATTCTCTCACTTCTTCCGAGCCATGCCAGAGAAACTGGTAATTAAAGATTGAGGTCATCTATTTTCACGTTGCTTGAGAATTTTTTAAATCTCGATTATTTTTTAAGTCGTTGGATCAACATTTAATTCCACTCATTTCTCCATTTTGCTCCATGCACAACCAATATAATAAAAACTATATTAAAATTGTGTTAAAGTTGCACACTTTCTAGACTACGGTTTTAAATTATATGATGTATAATTTGAGATGCTTAAAAAAATTTATAGTAACCAAGAATAATTCGTGTTATTGGTCGCTCAGTTGATATGTAACAAAATTAAACCACCTTCGGATCCTAGCTTGAGAGCTGCTATCCGGCACTCGGCCCCGAGACACCAACATCCTCGAGCTACCTTCACTATTTCACGGTCTCGACGTCGAGGCAACCACTAGACACTACGGCAAAAATCGAAAAGCACCCCATAGATAACATCCCAGACAAGAGAACAACATGGAATGCGCTGCGGCCTACAGGCCTCACCGTGCAACGCAACTATATGTTCTTCAGCACTCACCTGGTTAAAGCTAAAGCTACGACTCGGGCCGTGCCGTGCCGGCACGGGACAAGCACGGCATGTTGCCTCGGGCTGGAGCTTGGCCGTGTCGTGCCGTGCCGACATGATGAGCCGCAGCTGAGGCCTAAACATGGCACGGTGCCCCGTCGTGCCGCCTCTGGGCTGTCCCGACACGGGGACACCACAGGAGAACGCCTGAGCTCCCATGTGCCGTAGCCGGGCTGCGAGGTGGAGGATGCGCGGAGAGGACGGAGGAGTGCCGTTGGGCGCTGCATGCAGTGGAGGCAAACCAAACCGGGCGGTGGCACATGCGAGGAGAGATGAGGGAGGTAGGGCGGTGGCGGCGGGAGGAGGGCGCACGAGCGGGGTGCACTGGTTGCGGAGAGAGGAGGACAGGACGGAGGCGGAGCTCGTAGTAGCGGTGGACTGTCGGCGGCGCGTCCGAAGAGGAGGGAGGCGGGGACGGGGTTGGGAAAGAGACCACGGGAGGAGGAAGGTGGGGGTCGGGGGAATTTGGGATTGGCCGGGAGGATTAGGGACCTCCGGGAGAATTTAGGGGGGGCCAGGGAGGGCTCGTGGTGGGGTGGCGGCCCGCCGTGCCGTGCCGGCCCGAGCACGACCTGTCGCAGCATGTCGGGCCGTGCTACTCATTAGGCACAAATCGTCGGCATGGCCCGGCCCGAGCCTTCGTGTCGTGCCAGCCCGGCCTGCACAGTTGTCGTGCCGTGCGGGCCTCCGGGCCGTGCAACCCGGGCTTAGGGCTGGCACGGAAAAGCCCGGCCCGAGTCCCAGTTTACTTAAAGCTACCACCAGTTACAACAACCTAAATCGTCATGGAAATAGATGATTTAGGCTTTCGCGACACGATCAAAAGAGAAGAAGCGGCATAAACTTTAAAGTTTTCTTCTTGACAACTTGACGTATGGTACAAAGCATAGACTAGTTTTTTTTCAACGGTGCTATGGCCGGTGAAGCCAGCCTACCATTTTCATTAAATAGAAAAAAAATTACAGAAAGTATTTACAAAGGGCTACGGGAGTCTCCGGAATTACACGAAAGAAACTAGACGTGAGAACATTACACCCCAATCAAACAGCAAAAAATTTTAAGACTCATTTTGGCATCGATTAGACCAAAGAAGCATGTTAAAAACACATCGGTGAAAAACAGTTGAGAGGGCTTCACCTCCTTTGTGGAACACTTTGACGTTGCGTTGTTTCCATAAGTTCCAGAGCACCGAAACAATGACCGAGGAACGGACTTTGCAGCGCTACCCCTCGCTCCATAGCGCAAAGAGTTGCAATGTAGGAGCATGTACGAGAAGGTTTCAGGCATAGTGCAAAAAGGACAAGTGTCTGATTGCATGATCCCTCAATGAAACCCGCGAAGATTACTGAATAGCCGTTGTCGAAGGGCAAGCCATAGGAAGATGTGGCATCGGTTCAGAGAGTAGTTTCTCCAGACAATCATCGAAAAAGGATATTCCACCTTATGAGAGAAGGTCATCGTATATGCAGATTTAGTTGTTAGGGCTGAACCATTGAGGCAACCTACACGACAATCTGGAACCTACACATTCAAGTTAATAGCAGCCAAGGAAGCGTGCAGAGCGTGAAGCTCGATGGTCGCCACATTGGATAGTCTAGGCTGCAGGTGAAGGTTCAACAAGGGGGAGGCGAGGACAAAATCTATGGAGGCATTTGGCCAGACAGAGTGAGACAACAGGGCAGGAAACAGAGTGGTTAGCTCACAGTGTCTGTGCCAAAGATCAAACCAAAAGGAGGTGGAAGTACCACTACCGATGGCAACCTTAGTAGCAGCCCTAAAGACGGGAAGCCGTAATATCCTTCCGGACAATGGAATCAAGCTGGTGGGGATCGCCAAGGTCGTGATCCTCACTCCAGCCGTAGAGGCTAGAGAACTGGTCTGCCCAAGGTGAGCCCTCAGGCTGATGAACCTTGTGGAGTAGTTTAAGGAGGAGGCAAATATTATGGGTGTGAAGGCACTTGAAACCCAGCCCTCCTTTGACAAGAGGGGCGCATACATCCATCCAGGAAACCTTGCATTGCCCCCCATGGACGTGGTTCTCCTCGGTACGGAAGAAAGCCCTACAACGCCTATCAATTTCCTGAATGGTGCCCTAGGGAAGGAGGATAACACTCATGGCATAGGTCGGCATATTACAAAGGGCCAAGCAGACAAGCACAATGTGCCCTCCAAGAGTGAGCATATGTACACACCAACCAACACAATGTTTGTTAACCTTAGCAATGATGGGGTGAAGCGCTGAAAGATTCAGTGTGTGTGTGAAAAGAGGGAGGCCAAGGTACATTCGAGGGAAGGACGAGACCGGATACCTAAGGATATTTTCCAGGGTCATCCTGATAGTCAACATGGATGGGGGCAAAGGTGCTTTTTTCAAAGTTGATGTGAAGGCCGTACCAACCCAGAAGTTGAGCATAATAGTATTTAGATGTCGAAGTTGATATGCACCCGCTTTCATATTAATGAGAGTATCTTCAGCATATTGCACAACCGGGCAAGGAGGAGAGTCGTCAATAGGGTGAGAAAGTAGGCTGGAGGAAGAAGCTTGAAGAATCAATTGAGAACATCCACCACGATGATGAAAAGGTAGGAGGAGAGGAGATCGCCTTGACGGAGCCCCTTTCTGCACTGGATCCAAGTCCCCGATTTTTCATATAAAATAATAGTAGATTGACCAAAGAATTAAGATCGGCAACCCAAGAGCACCAACAATCAGGGAACCTTTCCTAGCAGAATCTAGTGGAGAGCTGACCAACTATTGGAGTCAAAGGCTTTCCGGCAATCCAACTTAAGAATAACTGATGGGGCCTTCCATTTGTGGCATGATTGGATGATGTTAGCCGCATAAATGAAGTTTTCAGAAATGTGCCAACCCCAAAATAACCCCATCTGGTCTAGGTGCGTGAGAGATTTGATCACCGGTTGAAGCCTATTAGTGAGACATTTTGAACCTATCTTAAGGTAGCAATTGAAGAGAAATCGGGCGGAAATGATCGGGCCAGGTTTTCTTATGAAGGAGGATGATGTAAGACATATTGATACACCAAAGGTCAGCCTTGGAAGGTAAGAGATTTGTTAACAGGTTGAAAGGGTCCATTATAACCGGGTCCCAGTGGGCCTTATAAAATGTCGGCCCGAAACCGTCTGGTCCCAAGCTGGCGTTATCATCCACACCCCAAAGGCCTCCTGAATCTCACATAAGGAGAAGGGAGTGATAAGGCCTTGGGCCTGAGAATGGGATAGGACCAAGTTGGAGAGAAGGTGGTGGAGACTGAAATTGAAAGAGCACGTGATAGAGGTTGTAATAAGGGATTTGAAGAAGTCATGGAGAATTTGTTGTTTGACTAAGTGAGAGAAAGCGTGTGAGTCTCCAACCTGCAACATTTTGATTTGGTTCTTTCGGAGACAAATGGTAGCACACATGTGAAGTAAGAAGAGTTTTCATCGTCTAGGACACAATCTTTAATTTTTGCTCGTTAACGCTAGTACGTAGCCAATAGAGCATTGTGGTGATGCAGAGAGAGTTGGACCAAGATTCGAAGGTGAAATTCATGAGCAAAAAGAGGTAGACGTTCCTCGAGCATGTCCAGGATCGACATAACAGTGTTATAGTTCTCAACAATGATGCTAGGAGATCTAGCATTCTTGGTCCAATGTTTGGCAGCGGCTTGAACCCGCTTAAGCCTACGTCAAAGTTGGCCCATTTGGGCCAAGAAAGATGGGCGGAACCAATGATTAGCTAATCCCTGGAGATGATATCATTGAAGGCCTAAATTTTGAGGAGGTGATTTTTAAGGCGGAAAACCATGAGCCGAGGGACAGAGGTAGAGGTTGAAAGGAAAATCAGGCTTGTCCACAGTGGTGCATGGCCAACATCTGAGATAGTGAAAGAGAGATTTAAAACCCCAAAGGAGAAGGTAGAAGTCGGGGAATATTTATTCGCGATGCTGCCGGAGCACTCATTTCCTAATCATTCCAAGCGGAAATGATGCCGCCCGGGGCACTGATGAAAGGGACAAAATGGAAGTTATGAAAGGTCGGCAAATGGAAGGTACAAGATTTGAAGAAAGAGAAGTATTCAAGCTTAGACTCTTGGAGTCATAAAATGGCTGGAGAGATGGCCGAAACCGCAGCCTTGATGTCCGTGCACATTGCCGGTCTCCCTAGACCGTACATGTTCCATGAAATGAGTGAAAGCAATCTATTCATGGAAACCTTAGTAGCACCACTAGCCGGAGACGAGAGAAGAAGACAAACAACAAAGCAGGCACCTGGTACAATGTAGCTTGATAAAGAGAAAAGGAACATGGTACAACAGGTGGGCAAAACACCCACAATGAAACAAGAGAAAACCAAAGAAGACCATCAAAGGTTACAAACACCATGTCGCCTAACCGAGATGAAGCGGATGTCCAAGAGCGTGATGGGCATGGTACAGCAAACACGAAGGCAGAAGAAAATGGGTTGCCGAGGTTGATGAAGACAGATGTGTGACATCAAGCACGGGAAAGCGCTGCATCCAGATCTAATGCAAAAAACGGCACTGGCCGAAGCCAGCTAAAGGATGTCCTTGCGAGGTAGCGGGTCGGGGCTGCCTCAGCTAGCTCGAGGAGTTCCTTTGTCAGCAGCACGGCGATGTTAGGCTTGGCCTCTATCCCTTCCATCTTGAGCTTCTTGCGGAGAGAAGCCTTCTCCAGCATGGTAAGGAAGAACGACTCCTTCGTATTTGCAACGCACTTACTGCGGCAGAGAGGCGAGGCAAGAAGCCCTTGGCCGCTAGTTTTGAGACACAGGCAAGGGCGCGAGCCTCGATCGCTGTAGGAAGCACAACAACAGACACCGAAATGTCCTTACCCCGAGCAGGAGAAGTGTCGGGACAGAGATCGTTGGCGCCATCGCAACCGGCCTCCTCGATGAGGATGAGAGCCATTGCCAGAGCGAGGAGGCACTCATCCCTATAGATGACATCAACGGAGAGCATTGGGGCCCAGTTCATGCCAATAGTGGTGACATTAACAAATTGCTCGATGGTGCAGGAAGCGAGGCTAGCGATGAGCATCTCCTCCTTGTCGAACAGCTGCATGGGCAGCCGGTAGAAGTAGCTTTCATTTTTGGCACTAGTAACATGGATGTAAAAAAACCCAAGGAAGAGCTTGATGTCGATATTTCGAGGATGGACGGGGAGCGGCACCGTGCACACTATGGGCTTGTGAGCAACCATCCTGGTGATGCCCCTAGGCAGTTGCACCATCTTGTCTTGCTTGCCCTCGTCAGAAGGTGGTGGAGTCGGGTCCGCCAGCTCTAGTTCGAGGTCCTAGGGAATGTCACCGTTTGAACCCCGTAGGGGGTTCTTTGGGAAGCCAAAGGCATCAAGGTGCTTGGATTGAATGACGGAAATGGTGGCGATGGTGCCGAGGCCATTGAAGTCGTGTACCACCATGGCAAACGGCACATCCAATAGGCTACGAGCTTTAACAGTGAGAAGCACGGTGAAGCAATCGATCCCTGAGATCTCAAATGTACTAGCGAAAGGAGCAGAGTGGAGGATATGGTGGGAGAACAGATGTTCAAGAGGGTAGTCTTCAATGGAAAGTGCAGTAAGCTGAGAGTACTGGAAAAGGAAGCGATTGTCCGTCTCGTCATGCCGCACGAGATGCATCGAGTGCTCGCAGCCCGGGAACGGGCCACGGAGCATGGCATGATCACGATCATCAATAGAGGAGAAGATGACAAGGCTTGCCCCGTAGGATGAGGACATGAGGGCAAACGGGGTTTACTTGCTACGACTTGCAGGGCACGGCGGAAAAGGCACCTCAATTGTCGACCAAAACTAGAACTTAATCATGAGAAAATAAAAGCGACATAAGGATCACGGGGAGGATTGTCCACCCAAACCTACATCGATGTTGGGGGTGGGAAGGACAACATCGACATGGGCACGAGTGGGAAGCATACCGGAGTGGAAAAGTTATCCAGGATGAATTGAAGCAGCTCATCACCAGAGGAACCCCCACCAAAATGACTTGGGAAGGGGGTGTAGCAGCCGACGCAACGCGTTTGGGGTTGTTGAAGAAAGGAAGCCTTCAAGGCTGTCTTGAGATGCCACTGCAAATCGCCCCTTTCAGGAAACACCGCCAAAGCCTACGTGGCGCTCTCCCCATCACCGGGATAGAGGAAACAATCGACACACCAGGACAAGTGTTGGGAGGACGAGCCGCAAATGCGGCATGAGCTGATGTGGGGGCCAGATGACCCTCGACCGAAGCATCCATGGAGGTGTAGGTGGAGAAAGGAAGTTTTTCTGGACGTCCTAGCTAGGGTGACACGGGAGGGAAACATATGGGTCAAAGCTGGAGGAGCGGGCTAGGAAGGTGGATGCTTCACCGAAGCGGCTAGGAGAGAAGGATAGCAAATGCCCGGGGGCAGCACCTTAGCCTTGGTGCCAGGAGCCGCCGGACGGAGTGGGCGTGCTAGCGATGGCACGCCCGTGGAGCTCCCCATCCTCCAAGCACAGACAGGTTAATGCTACAATTGAAAGAGATGGAGCTATACAATTTCGGAATTATTTTTGATGGATTAATGTATCGTACAAAGTACACAGTGATCTATGGTAATACAAACTGAAGAGACGGAATTGTACAAGCTCCCAAGTTCGTATTTTGATGGATGTCTGATGTATCTATTACTATCTATTATATTTGAGTTGGTGGTGATGGTAAGTCTTTTTTCTTTCCGATTTTACCCTTCCATCAAGTCCATCAAGTAGAAAACAACTTCCTCATCTCCACGTTCTTATCCAACCAAAAACAACAACTCTACAATATATTTCTCTAACAACCTGTCATGCATCAACAAAATAAATAACAAATCCAACAACCTGGTCAGTTTCAGATCTAACAATAAATCAAACGCACTTCCATATATATCCAACAACCTATCTCTATTCAAATCAAATCGTGCCTCTTGTTTTCCTCATTCTTGTCAACGAAAAAATAATAACTCCAACAACCTATCTCAAGCAGCATTGTTCTTCTCCACAATCACGTCACTAGCTTGCTTTCTTCTCATAGATCACATCTAACAACCAATCACAGCTATAACCACCCGATCTTATCTATACTCAATCTTATCTATGCATGCGTGACAAACAATCATACCTATAACCACTCAATCTTATCTATACTTAATCTTATCTTAAATAACGACACTAACAAATATCTGTTAAATAGAGTAACAGCGCTAACAAATAGCTGTGATTGATACATCTAAGAAACAAATAGCTATTGTTGTTTTTATTTAAGATCAGGTGCACTAACAAACAGGTTGTGGAAATCATATCAACTTTTAAGGAACATCTTTTACGTACTGGTGCGTTTAGTGTCTTTTAAGGAACACTCATTCATCTAGGTCGAGAGAAGGAAAGTAGCATGCACAGATTGAAAGACTATAGAGCCATTGTTCCCATCACAAAATAGGAGTTGGTGAAGCGGTATCATACTTTCACTTCTTATTTTAACCCTCTCTCCATTAACTACATTCCTAAAAAGTCTCTAACAAAAACCAACAGATAACTACCTTAGATATAATAAAAACCTAAAAAATCTCTAACAAAAACCAGCAACTAACTACCTTAGATATAATAAAGACCTAAAAAATCTATAACAAAAACTAACAAACTACTGCCTTCGAAATAAATAAAGACCTAAAAACTATCTATGAAAAACCAACAAACTAACTAACTTAGATATAATAAAGACTCCTCTCAATTAAGCCCGAGGTTGGCCGTCTCCACACCATGCGCTCCATCACCATCCGATCCCCGTTACTCCCTTTCATCCTGCACCGTCTCTATTGGTCGCAGCCGCCCGACAGAGCATCCTCCCCTCCTAGGCAAGCTGCCCTAGCAACCGGCCAAGGGAAAGGAGAAGAGCAGGGAAGGGAAGGAGGGGGATGAGGAGGAGGAGAAGAGGAAGGAGAAGAAAGAATAAGAAAGAAGAAGAAAGGAAAGAAGTAGCTGATGCCGCCCCTTGCTATGCCGTCACCGTCGTCCGCCAACGCTAGTCGTTGTTGCCCCGGTCGACCCGCCTCACCTCCTAGCCAGGTTTCCCTAACCGCTGGCCAAGGGGATGAAGAAAAGCTCGGTTGGGGGAAGGAGAAGAGAAGGGAAGGGAATGAGGGGAAGGAGGAGGAGGAGGAGGAGAAGAGGAAGGAGAAGCAAGATGGAAGAAGAAGAAGATGAAGGGAGGAAGAAGGGAGGAAGAAGAAGGAGGAATTTAGGAATTTAGGTTAAATTTAATGAATTAGTGTCAAATTTGAGGTACATGCTATAAATTCAGTCTCCAGTTAGTCCCCATATGAGAATTTGATAGATGCAATTGGAAGAAATCGTGTCTGGTATTTGATCTAGGGTTTTTAGATTCAAAATAGTGAGCTTATATTAATCAACTGTGACCAAATTGAACCGGATTTCAAATTGACACAATTGAGGGAGTTGTACGCTTCATCGTAACCTTTGCAACAGCATTGAGTTTGCATAAATCAAAGTCATGGTTCAAAAGTTACGGCTAAAATTTTGTTACTGTTATGTTATTTTTCTAGGGATGAGATTTGTTGAGTTTGATTAAATGATCTTAACGGTATAACTAAAATATATGCTCAACATAAAAGTTATTGAAAATTTTCTGTAGATATCCGCATAGTATTCATTTACTTGATTTAGATATATAGAATTAAAGATATAAAAATAACAGTGAGAGATCAGAAAAGATAAGTGACCCAGTTTTTGTCAAGAAGCTCGATTTAGGGTTTTGTTGAGAAGCGTATGTATAGCTATAGCTCTAATGGTGGCGCTGCACGGTGGTGACACCGTGGAAACGGGCGGCGGTAGCTTAGAGGGAGGGTGAGGAGAGAGGAGAGAGAGCATGGGTTGGGGTGGGTCTACCTTGATCGATTCATTTGGATTTCCATTTGAACAAACTTATAGTCTGCCTCGATCGATTTGATGAGACGAACACAATCACGGTCTCAAAATCTTCCATTCAATGCATGATTTAAAAAGTCAAATATATCCATTCGTCCCAGATTTTTTGGTCAACCTTGAATTTTAATAACTCCAACATTTCTTTAGTTAATTCTAGAGTGTTACAGTTACAGACGATTGAAAACGTGGTGGAGATCTATTAAATTTGAAAAAGGCAAGCACATAATGGTGGAGCGACGGGAATTGGATCAGGATGACTGCAGAGCAAAGAAAGAACAATTAGGGACAAAGCTGAGAGGATGATGAAGAGAGAGGAAGAGAGAAACACAGGTGCTCTCTACGGAGGGAAGAAAGTAAGAAAAAGACATCGGTGACTGTTGTGAAAAAGTCATACATGCGTCACTTTTAACACACATATTTACTAAATAGAACGACCATTTTATTAATGTCTTTAGACATCTCTTTTTTGTCCCGTTGTAACACACGGGTACCTCACTAGTATGATACAAAAGAACAGATCGAGCGATACATGATCGACTGAAAGAGAAGCAGGCCGTGCAATAACTGAAGAGACGGATTTGTACAAGCTCACAAGTTCGTATTTGGATGGACCTCTGATATATATATGATACAAAAGAACAGATCGAGCGATACACGATCGACTGAAAGAGAAGCAGGCCGTGCAATCATACATCGAAATTTCCTGGTGGGCCTGCGCATGGTACAAAACTGGACCCGTTCATTCATTCTTCCCTTTACGCCCGTCGTAGTACTGGGCTAGACGCGAGGCCCTAATACCAATGCTGGCGTCTGGTGGATAAATCAATGTCGTGTCCCCTGAAAGCCGGTCGCTGTGATGTACTGCGTGCAGGACAGTAGGGAGTACGTGCTACCGCGGCACCGTCCTTTTCTTTCACCAAAGCTGGGCAATAAACTGTACATCCAACCTGTGAGACTCCAGCTTCAGAGATCACAAAGTCACAAGTCGTTTCTCGAGACTTGATAAAAAACCGATCTGCTTTCCTAGTTTCCTGTCATACTTTATCCTTTAAATGATATAGTCAAGCCAAATTAATCGCGCGAGATTGTGTTAGATCCTGCAGTTGTTTCTTTCTGTCAAGTCTATCATGGACCTTCACAGACATCAGTGCGCTTCACCACACGCAAAGCGAAAAGGGGCTGTGCTGTTGTCTATCAGTTTAGTCCAATCACAACTCAAGTAGGCCAATCCTCTCCTATACGGGTCTCTTTGGACGCATGTGTGTGCAAAGTACGAACCGCCCCAAGTTCCATAGCTTTTTACAGCACAGCTCAGTCACCTTCTTGAGGGTAATTAAGTGTACTGCAAGCGCACTATTAGCACTAATCACTAGTAGTCATCGATCGTGAAGAAAAAAAATTAGCTCCACGATAACAATTTTAGCCCCCTCCAAAATACAAAATAAACAATAGACAGACGACATGTGGCATACATCATGAATCCAACCTATAACAGAGACATGTCGCGGATTCCCCCAGCGACAGTGCGTCGGCGCACGTGACAACAGCATGACAGGGCCAACATGCGGTGACTTATCACTACTGCAGATTCCTTTTCCTGAACGTAATTACTGACGGGCATAATACGAACAGTTAGTGATAATGACACCACTGATAGGCGGATTAATATGACCATCAGTGGAGACTTCAGCTGTACTAATTTTGGGAGGAGAGGGGATACCACTGACGGGCGAGAAAATAGGCCCGTCAGCGGATCTTTTGGTCCGCTAAAAGCCCACCCTGAGCCCGCAATCCCCTTCCATATAAATCATATCTAACCCTAACCCTAGCCCCTCTGATCCATTCCCCCTCTCTCTTCTCTCCCACGCCAACTGCCGCTCCCTCTCTCCGCTCCCTCTCCCCCTCGCCCCGCCGCTCCCTCTCTCCGCCGCTCCCTCTCTCCTCCGGCCTTCCCTCCCCCAAATCCCTCTCTCCTCCTCGCCCCGCCGCTCCCTCTCTCCCCCAGCCCCACCGCTCCCTCTCTCCTCCGGCCTTCCCTCCCCCAAATCCCTCTCTCCTCCTCGTCCCGCTGCTCCCTCTCCCAGTGGCGGATCTAGGATTTTACCACAGGGTATGCCGAAAAAAAATCTTATGGAATTCGATAAAACCATTTACAATTCGATAAATTCAAAGATTAAGCTAGAAACAATAATAAATCACAATATAAATAGTTCGAAATATAGCATAAAAGAAACTTACAATATTACTTGTCTGCTTTGTTTACCCGCCGCTTTTTGAATGACATGAATGTCTTGATTATATCTTCTTCATTCACTTGGAAGAAAATATCCCGCTCAATGAATGTGACTAGACAATCATCCAAAACACTATCACCTAGCTTATTCCTTGACTTTGTTTTCACTTTAACCATTGCAGAAAATACCCTTTCAACACTCGCTGTTGCCACTGGTAAAAGCAATATCAATTTGAGAAGCAAGTAAACCATATCATACACTTTGTGCCTCCGTGTTTGAACAAGTTTAACTGAGAGATCAACGATGCTGTCTAGACCCTTGAAGCTATCATCTCGTCGCATGTCATCAATATAATTATCAAGTTGCAATTCTAGTTTTAGCAAATCATTGTTGGAGAAGTCCTTAGGATAAAATTCAGCCAATCTGCGTACCTTCTGTGCATCAAACGAAGCAAATGAATTGGAAGGACTGAAGGCTGACATACAAGAAAGTAGCTCCATATTGATCTCATCAAACCGATTATCAAGCTCTTGACTAATTTGATCAATGACACCAATATATACTTCTCTTCTAAAATGGTCATCATTTGTTTGGTTTCGGGCACGGGCATACCTTGCTGATTTTCCATACGGCACATAATCACCATCCATAGCAGGAACTTCAACATCATGTTTAATGCAAAAAGAAGTGACCCTCTTAAGGAAGTGGTCCCAACCATCGGACCTTAACTGTTGTATTTTGTTCTTTGCCACAATAACAAGGGAGATTGCATAAGAATATCTTGATCTCTTCTCTGCAAACACTCGGATAACTCATTTGTGTATCCAAGAATAATAAACATTAAGTGCACAAAGAAAATGAACTCAAAAGTTTCAAATGCTCCAAGCACAAAATGTATCTTTGTCCAATCATCCTTATGTGAAATATCATCACCAAGATCAATGAGCACATCATGGATTGAGGAATACATAGTAATGATGCTGCATATAGTTTTGTAATGGGAGCCCCATCGAGTTTCACCAGGCCTAGGCAAACTCATCTCTTGATTTAATCCACTCCCTGATTCAAGCTCACCACACTCAAGTGCTTTCTTGATATTCTCAAGCCTAGCATTTCGTAGCATACCATGACGCTTGCAAGAAACTCCAATAATATTCAATAAGATAGATACTTGATCAAAAAAGCTCTACAATCAGTATTTCTCTTGGCAACAGCAACAAGAACTAGTTGGAGTTGATGTGCAAAGCAATGAATATAATACGCAGAAGGTGATTCTTGCATGATCAATGTTTTTAGCCCTTTAATATCTCCTTTCATATTGCTGGCCCCATCATAACCTTGACCTCTAATTTGAGTCATAGTCAATCCATGACTAGCAAGTAAACCCTCAATAGCTTCCTTAAGTGACAAAGAGGTAGTATCATCTACATGAACAACTCCAATAAAGTGTTCACAAGGCCTTCCAAGTTTATCAACATAACGCAAGCAAAGAGCTAGTTGTTCTTTATGTGATATGTCACTGGACTCATCAGCTAAAATTGCATAGGGCTCATCATCAAGTTCTTCAATTATTTTCTTTCTAGTTTCTATGGCACAACAATGAATAATTTGCTTTTGTATCTCTGGGCTAGTTAAGGTGCAATTACCTGGAGCATTATTCAAGACATACTTGTTCACTTCATCACTATTTCCTGCAAGAAACTTCAAAAGTTCAATGAAATTTCCTCTGTTGCTAGACTCTTCATTTTCATCATGTCCACGAAATGCCAATCCTTGATGCAAAAGAAACTTGATACATCTAAGTGAATATGTCAACCTTTTCTTATAAAGGCGAAGATCCTCATCAGTCCACTTCTCAATGTGATAATCAATTGCTACCTTGGGATTTATAAAACCAATGTATCTCTCCTGAGCTGTATTGTGTGTCATAGAACCACTATGTTTGAGAAGTGCTTTGTTTCCTATATTCCAATTATTCCATCCACCAACAATAAATGTATTTGACCCAGTACCCTTCTTGAACAAGTAGCATATAAAGCAAAACGCAGAATCCTTCTTGATACTATATTCAAGCCACTCATGATTATACATCCATACAAAATTGAATTGGCGATCCCTACCTCCAATTTTTCTTGATGGAAAATCATGATTAATAGGTTTGAATCGGCCTTTAATAATATATGCTCTTCGAATTGCATCTTGATCATTAACATGATAACTTTCAATGGGCTGCCTTTCGCCTGGATCATGTGGAAGGCGATTGATGTCATAAACCGGCGGCTGTGATGCGGGTGGTTGCAGTGGCGGAGGCGAGGGCACAGGATCCGAGATTTCTTCAACTACCACTCCATCCTGCTTTTGATTCTGTTCTTCCACAATATTTTCAACTGGAGATGGGACATTGTTTGAAGCAGCAGCAGCTGCTGCCTTCTTTGCTGCGTGTTTCTGAAAAAGAGATGCAATATCTCCGCCTCTCTTCATAATCCAACCGTTTTGAAAAAAAAACAATGTCTATGTAATGTAAGTACGACAAGTAACTAGACACTTTAGCAAAATAAACATGTAATGATAGAATCATGTTTTAAACTTTCGGGTAGAAAACTTACAAATCACAGGCTCACAAGATATGAATTTAAGAATGTTGATGGATTGATGGTCCGTTCAATAAACTCACGAACTGAAATAAAAAACACTCATATATAAATAAATAAAAATATTTAAGAACATAAGTTTCTTCAAATAAGAAAAAAAATAGAAGATAGATTAATCTTAAACCTCCGTCGGAACTCTCGGACCAATAATCCACGTCTCAACGAGTCAGCGGCAGCAGACGTCGCCGATCCGCAATTCGCAGACCGCTGAACTTTCCAGCTTCCGCAATCCGCAGACAGCAGGCAGGCCGTAGGCGATCGCCGCGCACTGCTTGCGCTTGCGCCCTGGCCGTAGTCCTGCCTGGGCGCCTGGCTGTCCGCAGGAGAATCGTGAAGCGGCGAAGGCCGAGGCGAGGCGTCCGCCCGGCGCCCGCGCGGGGAGAATCGCGAAGGCCGCAGAGGCGGCAGACTGCCGCAGTGCCGCTGCCGGGCCGAATCGTGCAGACGGAACGGAAGGCAAAGCGGAACGGAAGATTAATCTGACGAATCACGAATCCACAGGCGAAGCGGAACTGCGGAAGGAAAAGCAGAAGGCCGGAAGGCAAAGCGGAAGGTGAATCGCCCAATCGTCGTTTACTCAATTTTTGCTCCACGGGGTTCGCGCTAGGCACCCAGGCCAGGCGTATACGGTATACGTATTAACGTATACCTCCTCGTCAGCTGGGCCCAGGGTATGCCCTGGCCCACCCGGCATACCCTGTAGCTCCGCCCATGCCCTCTCCCCCAGCCCCGCCGCTCCCTCTCTCCCCCTCGCCGGCGCCGGCGACCGCTTCCCCAGATCCAGCGGCCTCCCCTCCGACCTCCCCTCCCCGCTCCCTCTCTCCCTCTCTCCCCCTCTCCCCCTCCCCTCCCCCGCTCCCTCTCTCCCCCTCTCCCCCTCGCCCCGCCGCGCTCCCTCAATCACTTGGTCGATGCGACGTAGAGTGAAAGGATCTTTGGGACATGCCTTGTTAAGGCTAGTGTAATCAACGCACATCCTTCATTTTCATTCTTTTTGCGAACAAGAACTGGGTTCGCTAACCAGTCGGGATGATACACTTCTTTTATAAAGCCAGCCGATAAGAGTTTGGCTATCTCTTCTCCTATTGCTACTCTTCTATCCTCAGCAAAACAGCGTAAGCGCTGTTTGACCGGCTTGGCATCCGGCCGAACGTTCAGAGAGTGCTCGGCAGCCTCCCCGCGGAACTCCTAGAATGTCGGAAGATGTCCATGCAAAGACGTCCCGGTTGTCACCGAGGAAGCTAACGAGCGTGCTTTCCTATTTGTCGCTGAGCGCAGTCCCGATCTGTATCGTCTTGGAAGAGTCTTCCGGGTCGAGCTGGATCGCCTTGGTGTCCTTCGCCGACTGGAATGATGTCGATGCTGAAACTTTCTTTGTCGGGGGTGTTTCCTCGACTGTGGCCGACTTGGTGTTGTCAAGCTCGGCTGCAGCGACTTGGGCCGTGGCGAGGTTGCAATTCTCCAGGTCGCACGTGTAGGCGTGCTGGAAATTGCTCTGCACTGTTATGATCCCGTTGGGACCTGGCATTTTGAGCTTCAGGTAAACGTAGCTCGGGACAGCCATGAACTTGGCGTAGCAGGGGCGTCCCAAGATAGCGTGATACGAGCCCGAGAAGTTGACGACCTCAAAGGTGAGGGTCTCGGTCCGGAAGTTTTCGGGGGTGCCGAAAGTGACGGGCAGACTGATCTGCCCGAGTGGGACTTGCCATCTTGCCGGGGACGACACCGTGAAAGGGTGCCCCGGTGGGCTTGATGTCCGAGCGGGGAACCTTCATGTCGTCAAGTGTTTTGACGTAGAGGATGTTCAGACCGCTCCCTCCATCCATGAGGACCTTGGTGAGGCGGACGCTGCTGACAATTGGATCCACCACCAAGGGGAACCTGCCCAGATGGGGTATGTAGTCGGGATGGTCCGAGTGGCCAAATGAGATTATGGACTCGGACCATCGAAGGTACTGAGGCACGACGGGCTCAACTGTGTTAACCTCTCGGCTTGTGATCTTCTGGCAGCGTTTGGATTCATAGCCGTCGGGACCACCAAAGATCATCAAGCAAGCGGTCTCCTTTGGGAACTCGTCTCCTTCGCTTGGAGGACAATCTTTCTTGTCCTGGTTACGGATAGAAGACTTTTTCAAGTTCTTCTGGAGGTTGTAGTCGCGCATGACGTGGTTTGACTTCGGCCCATGGAAGTGACATGGCCGACTCATCATTTCCTCAAAAGTCGTGTTGCTGCGCGGAGGACGCCGCTGAGGGGCGCACTCGGCGGCGGCAACGAGATCGTCGCCCTTACACTTCTTGTGCTTCTTTCAGGACGACTCGGGACGGTCTGCGCCCCTGGGGGACTCGACAGCCCTGCTCCGTCCCTTGTCGCCCTTGTCTGCGCTACGGATGGCTTCTTCGCCAGTGGCGAAGTTGTTGGCGATGTCGAAAAGCTCACGCGTAGTTTGAGGATTTTTGCACGCGATCTTGTGGATGAGGTCGGTGCTGCGAACACCTTTGGAGAAGGCGGTGATGACATCTCCTTCTCGGACCTCAGTAGAGAGTTCTTCTTCTTGGAGAAACGTTGGATGTATTCTCTGAGAGTTTCACCCTCTTCTTGAGTACAACTATAGAGATCCTACGCGTTCCCGGGTCTGTTGTAAGTACCCTGGAAGTTGTTGATAAAGAGGGTTTCAAGGTCGGGTCAAGGATTGGATGCAACCTTGAGGCAAGCTGGTAAGCCAGGCTCGAGCCGAGTCGGCTAAAAATAGGGGCAGGTAATGGATCACGACGTAATCGTCACCACTACTGGTCCTGCAGGCGGTGTGGTAATCGGCCAGCCAGATGTCCGGCCGAGTTTCTCCTGTATACTTGTCGATCCCGGTAACTCGGAACTGTGAAGGGAAGACGGCATCACGGATGCGGGGTCCGAATGCCTTTGGGCCTACATAGGCTGTGCCGGAAGGGGCTGGAGAGCTGCGCCGGCTTGTGGCGCTGCGGCCGCCATCGGGATCGTAACAACTGCCGCGATTGTCCCTCCCTGCGTCTCAGTGAGCGTCGCGTCTATCATTCAGGATATCCCGTGCGTCGCGGTCCCTCCTGAGTTGATCACGCGCCGATCTGGCAGGGCGCACATCTCTGTCCGCACCTTGTCGGGCGCGGACTCTTGCAAGAATAGTTCCCCGCGCATCACGATTCGGTCCGAGTCGGTTGTGGACCATCTCGACAGAGTGACGGCGCTCGGGGTCAGCGCGATGACGCGCGGCGGCTTGTGATGGATTCCTCGGAGGGGAGCTTGCCGGCTCCTAGCGCTCGCCGAGGAACCCGCACGGTTTTTGGAGATCTCGGCTTGCTGGAGGGCTGCTTCTTCCACCAGGATCTGGAGCTTTTAAAGTTTGTCGTGGCCTGGGGTGCCCTCAGGGATGTGAATGGCACGTGTTGCCACCGAGGCCGCGACGATGTTGTGACTAGGAAGCGGAAAGATCGGGACATCATCCCTTTCACGCATGCGGAGCGTATCGTGAACCTGGTGCCCACGACCCCGCATGTCGCCATAACGCTCCTTTTCTTCACGCTAGCGGACCAGCGCGGCTTGCTGCTCGGCCAGTTCTGCCTCCTGGGCACGGAGGCGAAGCCGAGTGGCAGTTAGCTGCTCGGGAGTTTGGTCTTCGATGGGAATAGGCTGGTCGTCATTGTTAGGCAATGTACCCAGATTCGCTATGAAAACCTCCCGAGACGGATGGTGGCTTCCCAAGCTCTCGAAATCGTCCGAGTCATACTCGAGGATGGGTAAGAGAGAGTCGATTGCCCCAACCAGTTGGGACCTCTGCCCGACAAGTGTAAACTCGCTCGAGCGGTAGATCCGACTTCGGAGTAACCTCGTCCCTAGGGAGAGGATCCGAAGGCGCAGACTCGCTGACGAGTCCGAGTGAGTTTGTTGACGACTCCTTCGTCAGCCGGCAAGGTGCCGAGTCGCAAAGGTGAAGCTCGCCGACCTGGTCAGCGATGAAGTCCAACTTTCCAAATCAGAAAAGCTAGCCTGGATCGGGGACAACGTTCGCAAAGGCAGACCGCATAACGATGCCCGGGACGAAGCTGTCGTTGTTGATGAAGAAACTCATCTAGATCTAGCAGATGAATCTATGCGCGCTCCCCTACCTGGCGCGCCAACTGTCGGTGTTCTAATCCGGCAATAATGATTATGGGGTTGCGCAAGCACAGAAGATCTAGATGGGTGCACACGGGAGACAGTATTTAGATAGGTTCAGTCCCTCGAGGAGAGGTAATACCCTATGTCCTGTGTTTGGTGGCTGGAATTGCTGGAATCCCGTATGAGAATACAAGATCTAAGACTCGTTGAGCTAAGAACTTAACAACGTATGAACTTATGAGCTTATCCCAATCAGGGGATACCTTCCTGGCCTTATATAGGCGACCGGGGTAGGGTTACAGGAGTCCCGATCGGCTTACAGATTGGTTTCCTAATTAGTTACAACAAGATCCGAGATCACCGGATGTGTGTTAATCCACGTCGTGTACTCCACGTTGATGAGGTGCCCCCGTGTAGAAGTCGGACTCCGAGCAGTCGGCCCGGCCCACCCTATGTCCATTAGGCCGGTTTTGTCCTTCTTGACGATACCCGGGTGCCATGTCATCGTCACTCCCCCTCTCCCCCTCGCCCCGCCGCTCCCTCTCTCCGCTTCCCCGACTCCAGCGCGTCCGGGCGGCGCATCCCACGACCACCGCTTCCCAGATCCGGCGGCGGGGAGAAGCTGCTGCGGCGGCTGCATGCGGTGCTCGCGCGTCGGCGGCTCCGGTGCGCGCAGCGGGGGGTAGGAGGCCGGCGGCGCGGGGCTAGCAGGGCCGGGGCGGAATGGTGCGGCGGCGGACCGTGGTGGCGGTGCGGGTCTGGCGGGCTAGGGTTGGGTCCTCACGGGCTAGGGTTTTTTCTTGTTATATGCATCACCACTGATGGGCAAAGCCACCGTCAGCGGTGGCTACCCCCTCCACTGACAGGAGCTTACTGACGGGCGGCCCGCCCATCAGCAGAGGGGGTTTAAACGCCGTCAATGGAGGCCTAATCCGAGTAGTGTATTGCAGGCTGAATCCGCGATAGGCCATGTGTCACGCCTCTAGGCCACAACATGTGACCCCTGTCGCACGGCTAAACGTGTTGTCCTGTGTGGCACCCCATGATATGTCACTTATTGCGGGTTGGATTTATGATATGTGCCACGTGTCGTCTATCTATGTTTTGTGGATTTAAATATAATTTTTATGCTTTAAAAAAGTTAAAGATATTGTTGTCAATCAATAGAGGGCTAAAATTGCTATTTTGCCTCGATCATGAGATAGTTGAGTACGTGTACTGCTTAACTACGGACTACGGAGCAAACTTAATGGCAGGATCTACAGCGGCGGGGAAAAGGACACAACAGCGCTGGTTCGTACGGTTATCGCTACGTAACGTACGTCAGTACGTGCATACAACTCATGCTCACGATCGAACACAAACAGTAGCAGACACGCGAAGAAAGGACAAACTGAAACTACGTACCACCGCGATAATGTTAACACGCGTAGCTAGCTTAGCTACGACAATAATTAGGCATCACCTAATCCTAGAGTCTTTATCTCCTTAAGCTAAAAGAACTAATTCTAGATTCTCTCTAGCTTAGCTATAGCCGCTGTGTTTTTCTCTACATCGGGATAAGAGACGCCGTGCAATGCTTCATCACCGTGGATGTGTTCAATTGGATGTTTGCTATTTGGGTGTAACCGTGTAATGAGTGAGCTTCGTCCCTGGTTCCTGGCACCCTGCACGACAAAGAAAATCTCGCCCCGCTGCTCGATCGCCTCCCGGCGGAATCTTTGTTGCGTGTTCTGGTTGGCGCTTGGCGGGACATGCATCCACACCCATCATTCCGAGGCAGTACGAAGTTTAGGCCGTGTTTTGATGTTCTCACTGATTTAGACATGTATATCCAGGCTCCGATATGGTACTACCATAGATTATAGTAGTCTTATTTATCTAATAGGTTTTAATTTATTTCATTATTTGTTTAACTAATTTTTTCTTGATCTCTTGGCTATTTTCTTTATAATGGATGATTACAAAATAAATTTAGCACAACATAGTTTAGAAACTCAAACTAGCCTTATAATGTCAAGGCTGTCGTTTAAAACGTAGTTCATTGTCATATGTCCATTTGGATTTTGCTATTAATAAGTTTTATTGACTTTTCGTGATTTAGTTCTATTGACCTGGCATTGTAATATTGACTTTGAGATGTATGTGTATGTTTCTGAATTGATCCAACGTAAATTGCCCACTCGGTGGCGTGAGCGTAGCTCAGTTGGCGACGGGATCGAGGATTATTTTTTATAAATATTATTTTTAAAACTATAATTTTGAGATTTATACCTGCGGTGTCGGAAATTTAAAAAACTATAACCCTGTCGTCCGACCGTTGGACGACAGGGGGCTTATCGGTGGACCGTCGGACGACAAGCCCCAGTCATCGGACGTCGGGCGACAGCGCACCGAAAGTTCACGGGAAACAGCGACAAGACGACAAGACGCCAGACAGGACGCCTGTCGTCCGACCGTTGGACGATAAGCCCCCTGTCGTCCAACGGTCGGACGACAGGGCATTTATTCCACCCGCCCGTGCTTCATTCTCGGCTTTACATCACTTCAGCGCCCGTTGCCTCAGCGCCCGTTTCCCATTCTCCATCACCCGAGCACGAGCGCAGAAGAGAAAGAAGAGAGGAGAGGAGGAGAGAAAGAAGAGAGGAGAGGAGGAAGGAGAGGAAGAAGGAGAGGAGGAGAGGAGAGGAAGAAGGAGGGAAAGAAGAGAGGAGAGGAAGAAGGAGAAGAAGAAAAGAGAGAAGAGGAGGTGAGTTCGGGGGGAGTAAAGTGAGAGACCGAGCTCCGCATCTACGGTAAATTTTTTTGTAGATTTTATTAGTTACGTATTAGTTTGTATTTTATTAATTTAGTACGTATTAGTTCGTAATACATATATTATTTAGGTTGTTTAGTATGAATTAGTTTGTATTTTAGTAGTGTAAGAAAGTTAGTACAATCATTATAGGTTATGTATGCAAATATAGATTATGTAAATAAATCTCGTAGTTTAGTTAGGTCTATAATGATTAGACGACGGGGAAAAATTGTGGTTAAATTAGGTCGAACTAATTAGTTATACTATTAGAGACGTAGAATATTAGTACGTAGTTAGGTTAATTATTACTTGTTCGTGCTGACTGTTACATTCGATCGTGCTAAAAGTTCTATCCCGATTTATCGGTCGATAACCCTGGTGTGTTTTGGATCACCCTTGTACACGCCGTAAGCGTGTACTCGACCTACATTTAGCACGAAAGAATTTAGCGGTCGCGCGACATAATAGAACTACATGTTTTACTTAGTACGTGACGAAGATATCAATTTATCTTACGGCAGGTATGTCGGAGTTAGTAAACATGACGGTTTACTATGGTCTTGGGGTTGTTCGATCAAATCGGAGTGGGGTTGATCTGAGTGAATTCAGCCATGTTGATTTGCCTATTTTGATCCGAAAAGGCTGAACTTTAAGGAAGCCAATCATTGGCTTACACGTACCTTCTCGATGGATCCTGCACTGTATGCTGTGACCATTCAGGCACTGTTTACCAAGTCTTGCACTGATATTAAATGGGACTTGTTGCCGATCGAGAGTACTAGAGACTGGAGATCGTGGATGCAGGTTTGCAATGCTAGAAAAAGTCCTCCGGTCGCACTAGTGCAAGCCATCCTGAAGGGTGCCGGGTCAGAAGGCGGTGGGTATGAAGCGGAGCAGAACAATCCAGAACCACAGGTGGACAAGGTAGTTCACTCCGCTTGGCAAGTTGGGCAAGCTGGGCAGAGCAGTAAACCGCAGAAATAGGTCCCACAGGGCAGGCAGATGAAGAAGAGGATTTCGAGTCCATGCAGGAGATAATGGAATAGGAAGATGAAGATGGATTGACTGAAGATGTTGACGAAGATAGCGGTGACGAAGATAACATTCATGCGTCCCCGATTCCGACTGCATGGAATCAGGAACTTCTTGGTGCCATGACTGTGAATGATGGCCATGATTCTGGTTGGAAATATAACAAAAACTAGATCCAAATTGGTTCGATGTATGCTACTAAGAAAGAGTTGAAGCATGCCGTCACGCAATGGGCCATGTCCACGCAGAGGATTTTAAGGACTGACATATCTTCCCCAAATAATTTAATCTTAACATGTACGGCTAATGGCATCACCAGCCACAGTCCACACCCCTGACAGCGCCACCTCTCCTGACGTAGGCGGGTGGCTCGTCGTGGCATCACCAGCCACAGTCCACACCCCTGACGTGCCACCTTTCCCGACGTAGGCGGGTGGCTCGTCGTGGCATCACCAGCCACAGTGGACCTTTGCAGCCAGCACCATCTTTCCCGACACAGGCGGGTGGCTCATACTGGTACAATCCGCAGTCTGTGATGGTCCACACTACATGTAAAGCCGTATTGCTAACATGATCTTAGTATTTTCTTGCATTATATTACTAAATACGATTGTTTACTATAGGTGACACGGTTCCCGTTTTGGCGTTTGCGGGTTCACCAGATACTATTGACTACGGCGACGTGTGGAGCCAAGCAGACACTTCAGGGGTTGTTCCTCACTTCCTAGGATTTCAGAATCCACCGCCACCACCCACGCAGGTCACGCAGTCGCTGCTCGTCAGCCAGATGAGCCGATTTACGGCAGGGGTCACTGTCAGCCACAGCCGGTACAGCCCTTTGTTTACAGCGTAATTTGGCTTGAAGATTTATTCAGTTGGCCGAATTAAGTGTTAGGTTTGCTGGAAGTTGAGATGATGAAACTAACAGTATGGATGCAGCATTTACTCTTACATGCAGGATTAATACAGCCGAGTGGCCTGGACGCTCGCGGTATATTTGATACCGAGTGCTCGCGGCATTTCTGAGTGCCCCCGAGTGCTCACTGCATCCCGAGTAGTCATCATATCCCAAGTGCGAAGGTGCTCGCAGAAGTTCCCGAAGACCCGAGCAGTTGGAGGTGTCCCCGAGCACTCACGGCCCCGAGCACCGTCGACCCCGAGTGCTATCAGCCCCGAGCAACTTCGACCCCGAGTACTGGTGACCCCGAGCCCGGAGAAGTTCACCAGTCCCGAGGAGTGTTCCCCGAGTGCTCGACCGACTCCCGAGCGGCACAAAGTTTATTCCCGAGTACTCAGCGGATTCCCGAGCAGTCCGAGTTCGGCCCCGAGTACTCGCGAAGGATCATCTTCAGCAGGTCCGAGTCACGGCGCTACCCTTCAAGACTTACCCGACGCCAGAGATTTCAACTTGAGACGCAAGGAACAGTCCCGCAAGATTTGGAAGTCGAATCCGGTTTGTTCGGGAAGGATATCTCGTGCGCCAAGAGGAGTCCGGATGACAGCGTTCGAGGCAGTTAGATTTGGAAGGCTATCTCAGTTTGTATGGAAAGTCACATGTATGGTAGAATCCAGATCCTTTAAAAAGGAAAGAGATATATTTGTAATCAGTTAGGATCAGGAGTCCAAATCTCCTACGGGAAGACCAGCCGCCCTATAAATATGTAAAGGGTGACGACCGATTGAAAGCATCCAACAATCGATCAAATCAATCTTTTATCTTTTATCTTTTACCTTTTCTTAGCAGTAGATCTTTACTGTTTTGCGCTGTAAAACAGTCGGTTCTTCTTCACGTAAGTAAGAAGATCTTTGTTGCTTTGCTCGGAAAGCAATCGCTCGTCGTACGCGTAAGTACGATAGTTATCCTTTGTTGCTTTGCTCGAAAAGCATCCGTTTATCGCACACGTAAGTGCGGTTGGCGACTCCCATCACCTAGGTGTTCCACGGATCTAATTTTGTGCCAACACAATTGGCGACTCCGCTGGGGACGAGAAGCAAAGATTACACGATGAATCCCGACTCCAAAGACGGAAGTATCGTCAACCCGGAAAACATCATCGCCGTCACGCTCGACGACTTATCTGAAGATGAACGGCGGGAGATTGAACAACAACTCGAAGAGGAGCAGGCGGAGCGACTCCGGCAAAGTTGGCCGGCTACCAGAAGACGAGGAACGGCGTCATCAAGAAAGTAGTCGTGCCGAGTCCACCTCCTGCGCCCAAACCCGAGGTGAGTAAACCGACATGTTCTGATGAAATCGCTAATCTAATCGACGTGTCGGTAGCTAGCAGATATGGCACTGAGATGGACAAATCGGCGCAATTATTCGCTCGAGTATTGAATAGCCGATTTGACGAATTGAAAGAGCAAATCGCTAAAGACTTACAGGATAGTCTGCCGGGTCAGGTTAGATCTACAGTCTTACAAGTTAACGATGAACATCGGAACAAACAGCCGATGTACCCTGACCCAGACAGAATCGATCATCGGGTAAAAGTCGCCCCCGTGGTCACGACTTCTGTCAATCCGACTTCGGTGTCCCAGAGTTCTCCCAATAATGACCGAAGTCTAAGCCTTAGCACGAACATCCCACAACCCTGCTATCAAACAGTCGCGTATAGCACACCACCGATTCCACCTCTCGTACCGGAGTCCCTCATGGGCCAGTTCCAGAGGCATATTTTAACTCGCAACAAATCCAACCCGAGTTACCACAGCCGAGTTCACGTACCCCGCTGGCCGATATGAGCTATAAAGACAAACTCACCTCAGTACTCAGAGAACTCGGCGTAATACCTAAAGATGGCTCTCGTGGTTACTTAAAGCCATACCCCGAGTGCTACGACACCATGCTGTACCCCCGCGGGTTTCAGGATCCCTGATTTCGTCAAGTTCACAGGGGAAGACAATAGGACGACTTTTGAGCATATAGGGCAATTCTTAGCGCAGAGTAGTGAAGTCGGCACATCGGATATTTATAGGATAAAACTTTTTCCCTTGTCATTATCGGGTACTGCGTTCACATGGTTCACCTCACTCGCTCCTAGGTCTATTACGTCTTGGGCAGACTTAGAGCGGCAGTTCCACGATTACTTTTACGGTGGCGAGACCGAGCTCAGGCTCTCGGATCTAACGATGGTTAAACAAAAGTACAATGAGCCGGTCTGTGATTACATTAGAAGATTTAGAGAAGTTAAGAACAAGTGCTTTAGCTTGACTATAATGAAAAAGATCTTGCCGACCTGGCTTTTGCGGGTTTGCTCGCCCGTATTAAGGACAGATTAGAAGGCCAAGAATTCCTAACCATTAGCCAAGTCGCTCAGAGGGCTGTAGCACAGGAGAACCGCGCTAAGGAAGTCAAAACATACAGCCGGTTCGGGGATGCTAAGGGCAAAGCCAAAGAGAAGTCGGCAATCAATGTTATAACCTACGAAAACAGCTCGGACAGCGAGGACGACGCTGACATATGCATCGCCGAGTGGGTTAGTGCACCCAAGTCAAAACCCTTTGTTTGTCCAGCCCTCAGGCCTACACCCACTCGGAAAGAGGAGATTCGGTATACCTTCGATATTAGCAAATGCGACAAGATCTTTGACATACTCCTGCAGGGGAATATGATCCGAGTGAGGGAAGGGCACGTGTTACCATCGGCGGATGAATTGGGCAAAAGGGCATATTGTAAGTGGCATAACTCCTTTTCCCATGCTACTAATGACTGCAATGTGTTTCGTCGACAGGTGCAATCGGCCATTAATGACGGACGATTGACGTTTGCTCAGAGCTCCAAGATGAAGCTGGACAGTGATCCTTTCCCGATCAACGTGATCGACTTGGAGAAGAAGAAAGTGCTGATTCGGTCACATCAGGCCGAGTCCACCAAAGGGAAGAACGTCATCATTGACAACAAAGCTACTCCAAGGATGATCAAGCCGAGTCTCTCTCCTACTCCCGGGACAACCATCTCGAACTCCTCGCCGACTCCAAAGATGATCAAGCCAAAGAATCCAGAGGTCGGCGTCTGGAAGGTTAACCGGGGGAAGATTCAAGCTACGAAGTCAAAGCCGACGGTAAAACAGTTGTTGGATAAGTACACGACCAACAATGTGTTCACTCGGCTTGGGGGATCCAAGCGTCCCAGGTCTCCTCCCCGACGAGGTTTCGGTGGTCCCGAGTGCTGGCAGGAGGGCCCTTACGTTCAACCACCATACTTCGCGGCAGGACCGGCATGCTGGGGAGGCGCGCACGCTTTCTACCCACAATGCCCTCCGTGGGGTTTCAACCCTTGGGCACTACACCCCGCTGGACCAATCGGCATGTTTCAGCCGAGTTGGATCCCGTCCGGACCCGGATTTAGAGAACAGCCCCGCGGGAAAAGGACTCGGCTCGAGCCGGGAACTCGAGCGTGGAACCAACCCGCCACTCAGCGCAAGGCACCAGACGAACCGAGTCGGCTGGCAGCCCCAAGGAAAGTCCAGCGGAGCAACTCGCTGACTAAGCGAGTTTGGGTACCGGTCAAGCGCACCAAGTCCGAAGATCACACGGCAACCCAATCCGAGTCAAAGAAGGCAGGTGCCATTCGAGTTCCCGAAGGGAGCCGACCACAACGATCCGCCGTGTTGGTAAGTTCGCAGGTTAACGCGGCGCCACCAGCGGGAGCCCGGCATGTACGATTTGACACCGTAGATGACTCGGACGAGCCAAAATCTAGCAATGCGACGGGGCCCGGCGCGCGGAAAACAAACGCCGAATCTATGCCGAGTCAGCAGGTGAAGAAGATCAAGTCGGTTGAACCAGGGACCAAGCCGATGCCACAGTGGTGCCCCACAGGACTCACGCACTCTCAGAAGCGGAGGGTCCAACGGCTACGAGCACTCGAGCTCAGGGAGGAGCTCGTCGAGAAGAAGCGCGACGAATGATTCGACCAAGCCAGACCAATGAAGCCCGCGAAGATGACCTGGAAGGAAAAGCGCATCGCAAAGGAAGACGAGACCGCCAGCAAGGATGTCGGAGAGATACCCGCCGACATGGACGTCAATATGGTGTTCGAGTTGCCGATCGAGTTCCGCGCCCCTGAGTCGGAAGTCGCAGAACTTCTGCTCGGGCCGAGTGCCGCCATATTCAAGAAGCCGGAGGAGCATGGGCAGCATCTGAAGCCTTTATTCATCAAGGGCCACATCGACGGGAGACCGATTGGCCGAATGCTCGTTGATGGCGGTGCTGGGGTCAACATCATGCCACTTTCGGTGTTCTCCAAGCTAGGCCGAAAGGAGTCCGAACTGATGAAGACAAACATGGGACTCAGCGGGTTCTCGGGAGAGCTATCCGAGGCCAAGGGCGTATTATCGGTAGAACTTACAGTCGGAAGCAAAACCCTGCCGACTGCATTCTTCGTGGTCGACGTCAAAGGCCGATACAACATGCTCTTGGGACGAGATTGGATCCACGCCAATTGCTGCATCCCCTCTACCCTGCATCAATGCTTAATCCAGTGGGTAGATGAGGATGTCAAAGTAATTGAAGCAGACAACTCGGCTTGCATTCTTTAGCCGAGACCACGGTCGATTGGCAACACGGTGATATGAAGTGCCTATCGGGTAGGAATTTATCCGACTACGACTATGTAAGTATCGGTAAGGACGGGTTTGTACCGATACAAGCACAGCCGGCTTGTATAGCTCGGCTTAACAATTTGTCTTTATAAATGAATAAAGAAGACAACATTAAATGGCTACAAAAGCGCACCGAGGAATATCGTTCGGGCAGGAACGATATGTATGAAACTATTGAAGACTTTGACGACATGGAGAAACTCGGACAGGGTTCTCGTCGGCCGACCCGCTTGAAGAAGTCGACATTGGCGATAGAGGCATGCCTCGACCAACGTTCATTAACGCCAATATGGAACTCGGCCAGAAGAACAAGGTATGTGCGCTACTCAAAGAATTCGTAGATTGCTTTGCTTGGAATTATACAGAGATGCCTCGGTTAAGTCGAAGCCTGGTCGAACACAAGTTACCTATCAAGGCCGGCTTCAGGCCATACAAGCAACCACCTAGGCGTTTCAACCCTAATCTGTATGATCATATCAAGGAAGAAGTCGATCGACTGGTGAAGGCAGGGTTCATTCGGCCATGCAGATATGCCGAGTGGATTTCAAACATTGTGCCGGTCGAGAAGAAGAATACTGGTAAGATTAGGGTATGTATAGACTTCAGGGATTTGAATAAAGCCACACCTAAAGATGAATATCCTATGCCTATAGCCGATATGTTGATAAATGATGCCTCCGGACACAAAGTACTTAGTTTCTTAGATGGCAATGCCGGGTATAATCAGATCTTTATGGCCGAAGAGGACATGTTTAAAACTGCTTTTCGTTGCCCCGGTTTTGTCGGGTTGTTCGAGTGGGTTGTCATGACATTCGGTTTGAAGAATGCAGGCGCTACGTATCAGCGTGCTATGAACTTGATCTTTCATGATCTCTTAGGCATTGTGTTAGAAGTCTATATTGATGACATCGTCGTCAAGTCGGACGGCTGTGAGCACCACTTGGCCGACTTACGACTAGCCTTTGAAAGAATGCGTCGGTATGGATTGAAGATGAACCCGCTCAAATGCGCGTTTGGTGTGTCGGCTGGAAAGTTCTTAGGGTTTATAATTCATGAACAAGGTATAGAGATTGACCCTAAGAAAATAGAAGCCATTAGAAAGTTAGGAGAGCCGACATGCAAGAAAGATGTGCAGAGTCTATTAGGGAAGATAAACTACCTGAGACGATTTATATCTAACCTGGCGGGTAAGATTGAATCGTTTGTCCCTTTGCTTCAGCTAAAGAGCGAAGCCGAGTTCACTTGGGGGGCAGAACAGCAAGATGCCTTCAGTAGTATCAAGAGATACTTGTCGAGTCCTCCAGTGCTTCGAGCACCTAAGTCGGGTGTTCCGTTCCGACTATACATTGCTGCACAAGACAAAGTGCTCGGTGCAGTACTAACTCAAGAAGTCGACAAGAAGGAGTACATCATCGCCTATATCAGTCGCCGACTACTCGACGCCGAAAGTCGGTACGTATTCATCGAGAAGCTATGCTTATCCTTGTTTTACGCGTGCACCAAGTTTCGGCATTATTTGCTTTCGAGTACATGTATAGTGTCTTGCCAAGTCGATGTGATCAAGTATATGTTGCAACAACCGATTCTTAGCGGGCGGATTGGCAAATGGGCTTATGCTTTAATAGAGTTTGATTTAACATATGAGTCGTTGCGTGCCATGAAAGGTCAAGTTGTCGCCGACTTCATTGTTGATCATAGGGTTAGCGATGGAGAAGATGTTAATTATGTTAGCATATGTCCATGGAAGCTTTACTTTGATGGATCGGTTTGTAGAAGTGGGCAAGGCATTGGTAGTGTTTTAGTTTCACCAAATAATGTCATTTATGAGTCATCGGTCCGACTAGAGTATCCTTGCACTAACAACCAGGCAGAGTATGAGGCACTGTTGTTTGGTTTACAAAGCTTAATAGATATGGGTATAAGAGATGTAGATGCTTTTGGAGATTCATTGCTAGTAGTTCAACAAGTCAATGGAGAGTTTCAATGCTTCGATGGGTTGCTGAATAGCTACTTAGACCGATGTTTAGATATAATCAAGCTTTTAGATACGTTTAGTATCAATCACGTCCCCAGGGAGGAGAATTTTAGAGCCAACTATTTGGCACAGCAAGCATCCGGGTACCAAGTCAGAAGAGGAAAGTTTTTAATATCTAGAGAGCCGATGCTCGTTGCTGTCAAAGGCCAGGCCGACTTACTGGAAGTCGAAGCCGACTCGTGTAGATCCAATTCCGACTCGGGGGGCAACAGTTTAACACAGGCTGCCGAGTCGTCAAGCGGTTTGGAAGTCAAAGATTGGAGGGCACCTTTAGTTAGTTATTTGAAGAATCCGAGTCAAACAAGAGATAGGAAAATCCGGCGGCAAGCCATAAAGTACACCTTGTTTAACGACGAGTTGTATCGCCGAACGATAGATGGAGTATTATTGAAATGCTTAGATCCCGACCAATCAAAAGTAGCTATGGGAGAAGTGCATGAAGGGATATGTGGAACACACCAGTCGGCTCCCAAGATACAATGGTTGTTGAAGAGGGCAGGATTCTATTGGCCGACTATGTTAGAAGATTGTTTTCGGTATTATAGAGGGTGTGAAGCATGTCAGAAGTTCGGGAACATACAGTTAGTACCCGCGGCTAAGATGAACCCTATTATAAAGCCGTGGCCATTTAGAGGATGGGGTTTAGATTTCATTGGGGAAATACATCCTGCTTCGTCGAAAGGTCATCGTTTCGTCCTCGTAGCTACAGATTATTTCACTAAATGGACCGAAGCAGTTCCTTTAAGAAATATGACTCATAAAGAAGTGGTTAGCTTTGTTCTAGAACATATCATTCATAGGTTCGGCATCCCTCAAACTCTGACAACTGATCAGGGTGCGTCCTTTATGTCTCACCAATTCAGTGAGTTTGCCGAGTCCTTTGGGGTCAAGTTGTTGAACTCGTCGCCCTATTATGCCCAAGCCAACGGACAGGCCGAGTCCAGCAATAAGACTTTGATCAAGCTGATAAAGAAGAAAATTGAGGAACATCCGAGAAGGTGGCATGAAGTTCTTTCGGAAGCACTATGGGCCCATCGAATATCTAAACATGGGGCCACCCGAGTGACACCATTCGAGTTGGTATACGGGCAGGAAGCAGTGTTACCCGTGGAAGTTAAATTACAAGCTCTTAGAATAGCCAGACAAGGCGACTTGTCGGCTGAGGATTATAGTCACCTGATGATAGATAAGGTAGACGATGTTGCGGAGGAAAGGTTGAAAGCCTTACGAGAGATCGAAAAGGAGAAGTTGAGAGTTGCTAAGGCTTACAACAAAAGAGTAAAGGAAAAATCGTTTCAGATAGGAGATCAAGTATGGAAGACGATTTTACTTATCGGAACTCGGGACAACAAATTCGGCAAATGGTCGCCGAGTTGGGAGGGTCCGTTTAGAGTTGTCGAGATAGTCCCCGGGAACTCTTATTTGGTAGAATCTTTGCAAGGGGAATGGCTATCTAAGGGCTCTTAACGGGAAATATTTGAAAAAGTATTACCCGAGTGTGTGGCAGGTAGCTTAAGCAAAACTCTATGGCCGATATGTCCTTTATAAGTATCGCCCTAAGCAACGGTGTAGTTCAAGGTGTTTTTGGCAAATGCAATTATGCCAAAAAGCAGGGGGGCATGTGTTTACAGCGTAATTTGGCTTGAAGATTTATTCAGTTGGCCGAATTAAGTGTTAGGTTTGCTGGAAGTTGAGATGATGAAACTAACAGTATGGATGCAGCATTTACTCTTACATGCAGGATTAATACAGCCGAGTGGCCTGGACGCTCGCGGTATATTTGATACCGAGTGCTCGCGGCATTTCTGAGTGCCCCCGAGTGCTCACTGCATCCCGAGTAGTCATCATATCCCAAGTGCGAAGGTGCTCGCAGAAGTTCCCGAAGACCCGAGCAGTTGGAGGTGTCCCCGAGCACTCACGGCCCCGAGCACCGTCGACCCCGAGTGCTATCAGCCCCGAGCAACTTCGACCCCGAGTACTGGTGACCCCGAGCCCGGAGAAGTTCACCAGTCCCGAGGAGTGTTCCCCGAGTGCTCGACCGACTCTCGAGCGGCACAAAGTTTATTCCCGAGTACTCAGCGGATTCCCGAGCAGTCCGAGTTCGGCCCCGAGTACTCGCGAAGGATCATCTTCAGTAGGTCCGAGTCACGGCGCTACCCTTCAAGACTTACCCGATGCCAGAGATTTCAACTTGAGACGCAAGGAACAGTCCCGCAAGATTTGGAAGTCGAATCCGGTTTGTTCGGGAAGGATATCTCGTGCGCCAAGAGGAGTCCGGATGACAGCGTTCGAGGCAGTTAGATTTGGAAGGCTATCTCAGTTTGTATGGAAAGTCACATGTATGGTAGAATCCAGATCCTTTAAAAAGGAAAGAGATATATTTGTAATCAGTTAGGATCAGGAGTCCAAATCTCCTACGGGAAGACCAGCCGCCCTATAAATATGTAAAGGGTGACGGCCGATTGAAAGCATCCAACAATCGATCAAATCAATCTTTTATCTTTTATCTTTTACCTTTTCTTAGCAGTAGATCTTTGCTGTTTTGCGCTGTAAAACAGTCGGTTCTTCTTCACGTAAGTAAGAAGATCTTTGTTGCTTTGCTCGGAAAGCAATCGCTCGTCGTACGCGTAAGTACGATAGTTATCCTTTGTTGCTTTGCTCGAAAAGCATCCGTTTATCGCACACGTAAGTGCGGTTGGCGACTCCCATCACCTAGGTGTTCCACGGATCCAATTTCGTGCGAACACCCTTGACACTGTCCGGCCCTTGCAAGAGACCACGTCCTCGTACTCGTAGAGCCGCCGCACCCGCCGCACCACAGGGAGGCCTAGGAAGACCTGACAAGGAGACGAGCAGGACTAGTTTTTTTTTAGCCGTAGACTCGCACCATTTCCTTTTGCATTTTGACTATCTTTAGTTGTACTGAATTGCATGGAACACTTTGTTTATTTCTTTGAAATTTAGAGTTCGAAATATCGTCAGCACTACACATGGTGTGGAAACACGGTACGATAAATTCGCATACAGCCGAACAACCTAATAGAACATTGAAATAACTACTCAGAGCCTTTCGGATATTTTCCCGTCCTCATACGACGAGCGTGAGCTTCCTCCCCTTCTTCGTTCGCGCGACGTGCCATCTCGTGCTTCCTTGCCCTTTCGGCCTCACGTGCCTCCGCAGCCCGACATTCCGCCTCCTCCTTTTCTTTGCGTTGCGTCTCCTGCTAACGCTTTCTCTTCTCCTCCTCCTCTTCCTCGTGCATGCGTTGCAGAAGCCGAGCTCGACTACAGTCAACCTTCCACATGAGTTCTTCTTCAGCCTCTTTTGATTGGGTAACGTCCAGCCACTGTATGTAGTCACATATAGTAGGTGGAGATTGCAAGCAAACGACTGTTACCATAATATTGCATCGAGTTACAAATGCGGCTATGTGCGAGTTTTACCCTTTCACGATGTCTGAACATGCCAAACTTTGGTGGCTCTTCGTCGTAGTTAGCACACATGAAGAATCTTCTTCCGTATGTGTACGAGAACTCTTGCGACTTCATCAGTCTGCATGGATCTTGGCACCAGCAAAGGGGAACTTCGACATCTGTGGGCACGTTGGCACACATCTTCTGCTTGGGCATCTCGTCAGCACCAGATGAAGCCATTTCTACAATTTTGTAATACGGCATGGTTACTATTTCTAGGAAACTAAACAAAAAAATAACGCAACTATTTACCTCAGACGCGCCCTGCTGCCGAGATCCCTCTTCCGCTTGACCTCTCGAACTGTCCCCTCTCTCCCCCTTACCACTTCCGAGAGCTTCTTTCTTCTCACCTACCTCCCGAACCCTAACCCCTCTCCTCTGCTTCGATTTCTGAAATTTTCGTGGATGGGTGGGAGGCAGAGATACGTGAGAGGTGAATAAATAGGAGACGCTGCAGTTGGGAGCTGTACTGGACGCGACGTAAAGGCCAGAGGTGGCGGAGGGGACTTGACAGCGCTGTACTGGACGCGACGTAAAGGCAGTACGCGACGTAAAGGCAGAGGGTACGGACGTGGCGCTACTGGGTGACCCTGTCGTCCCACGGTCGGACGACTAGGGCACCTGTCGTTGCACCGTCGGACGACTAGGGACTTGTCGTCCAACCGGTGGACGACAGGTGGCGATAGGGCCCCGCTGGCGCTCAGTCGCTGCGCCGGTGGATGACTGGCACTTATCGTTGGATGGTCGAGCGACGAGACCCTTGTCGGCCAACGGTGGGCCGACATGGTATTACTTTTGAAATTTCAGAAATCAAAGGTATATATCTCGAATTTTTTGTTTTAAAAATAATATTTATAAAAAAAAACTGCGGGATCGAGTCCCAGTGGATGCATGAGCTGAAAATTTGGTGTCCGTCGTGAAAAAAGTAGCAGTGCGTACTTACATGTCAAACGGGTGGTTGTTCGAGTTGTGTCCAGTTTATGGGGCTCTACGCCTAGTTTACTCGGCCAATCTCTCTTATTAATCGATCATATCTCTTATTCTAATAAGCTGTAAAACTCCTATCTCTCTCGAGAGAGACGACTCTCAGAAAAATACACATCAGATGCGTGATTAGTATTCGTCAATTGGCAGATAGATATAATTCTACAGGAAATTACAAAAGAAGATTTCTACAAGGAAAAGAGTGTAGAATTCCAAATAATTCCCACATTAGAAACTCGGTTCGAAACTGCACCGCCTTTTGAAACAACAGATCGATTAAGCGCGCAGCAGCGGGAGCAGGGATAAGTTCCTCGGCAACCACACGATCGAGCTGACGGCGGTCTTATTTCCGGACATGTGATCGTGCACCTTTGGAGGCCCTTTATCGGCTCATCTGAGCATCGACAAGACGCGACAACATCGCGAATTCGCCATATCCGGAAGCCCGGTGCCAAAAAACATCACGTCCGTCACGGAGAAAAAAAAGAAGCCATGCATGGACCATGGCGTGCTTCGATGCGTACTTTCACCTCGAACCTTTTCCACTGCTCAACCAAAACCGCCAGACTGCACTGGCACCGGTCGCTCTGATCTCAGTTGGTTCGTACGCTGCGGTCGGGGGAATCACCGGACTGTAGTCGCGCGATCGACGCCGGAGAAGCTTAACCACGTATTTGTGTATTTAGTTATTTACAAACTCTACAGTACCTGCAGAAACAAGATTAGGCCATGTCGACGGAGGAGCCGGCCGGGCCGGCGCGAGGAAGGAACAAGGCGCTGCACGACAAGACGCGACGAACTGGCAACATTCTGGGCTAGCTCTGACGACGGCGTCACGTCGGTCAGCAGGCGGCAGCGCGCGGGCGGGCGGGGCCTCTCGGCGCGGTGCGGTCACGTTGCGCGAAAAAAGCCGATGAAGCTAGCTACTACTAAATAGATGCGTACAAGAGCATGGCACCAATCCAGCGCACAGTTCGCCGTCCGCCCGACTGCCAGTGCCAGTGCCGGTGCCGGTGCATCGCGCGCGTACGACGCGCGCGGGGGTCGGGGAGGCCTACGGCACGGTTAGATCGATTCGATCGGCGCTCCGGGCGATGGCGACGGCGACGGCGACGGCGTGGCCCGATCGAAGCGGTCTTACGGTTCACGCCGCGGATGCCTGGCTGGTGCGGTTCGCCAGCCCAACCGCTCCTATCTACCTAACTAATCAGAGTGGTGTGGTCACCAACCGCACCGACCCGGCTGCACATGGCTGCTCCGAACTCGCAAAGCTGCTGCTACTGCTAGTCTACTGTACCACCCAAGCAGGGGTGCAAACTACAAACTAGACACATTCTTCTCATCACGCATACGGGGAAGACTTCCGGTTGCATATTATAAATCCGGTAACGTCTGCGGCATACGCCTGCGTTTACTTGGAAGGAGAGGGGACGTTGCCAATTTGGTACTTCTTCTTTGTTTGCCGGCTACTCCTTCCCGGATTTCGTTCGTTATTGTATAGAAGCAGAGTCAGAACGAAGCACAGAATATATTCTAAGCTGTAGAGTATTTAACTGGAAACGAACCCGCGTGCACCTAAGATCGTGAGTCATTTCGTGGGGAAGAGTTTTGTTTGTGAACTAGTTCAACGAAGGAGATATGAAGCAATGTTTCGAGCCAAATGCGCCACGTAGCATCGATTAATTTGACCGGAAATTAGCTATTTTATTTGAGAGTTGAATCAAGCAAAGATGAAACACACATGCTTGGAACAGCTAATTCGAAAGTATAATCCATATATTCACATGAAGCAGCACAACCGTGCTCCCCAAACTGCGAAGAACACTCGTACAGCGGTCCAAGCTAAGAAGTTAACATCAAGAAACTAAGGAAAAGTACCACCACAGGCAGAACTACAGAGTCCGAAACTACGAATTGAACACAAGTTAGCAGGTCAAGATTCAGCAGTGAATGGATAACAGAGACAACGCACGTACGCGCACAACATAGCACATGCTCAACTCTATCAACATAGCACATAGCCATTAATCTCGTTTGAAAAGGTTAATCCTATCAACATCACACCAGCGCCGGCCGATCGGCCGGCGAGTTCAGGAGAAGAGCGTCTCTCGCACGTCGGAGAACGCCGCCAGGATCGCAGGGTAATGCCGCGGCGAATTGAGCACGAGGTACGTCTCCAGCAGGCCCTCCGCGCTGTGCTCCCCTTCGCCGTCGCCGCCGCCCGCCGGCCACTCGGCTATCATCTCCTCCATGGACTTGCGGAAGTCGTCGTACGGGTCGGCGGACCGCTTCACCACCGCGAACCCGCCGTCCGTGGCCGCGGACGCCGTCGAGCCTCGCGGCAGCTCGAAGCTGTACCGGCAGCTCTGTGACGCGCCACGGCGCGCACCTGGTGGCCGCGCGCGGCACGGGCCGGACACGGAGGCGCGCGCCTTGGTGTTCTTTCGCGGGCAATTGTAGAAGTCGGACGAGTCGGAGGAGAAGCTCCTTGAGGAGAAGAGGTTCCGCGAGTCCTCGTCGTACTCGTCGTCGGACGACGAGCTGCTCACAAGCCGGCGCGACGAGTGGGTCGACAGCCTGCGGCTGCTGGGACGCTCCTTCCACCTAGCCACCGGCCGCAGAGGCGCCGACGCAAACGGCGAGGAGGGCGGGCACTTGCGGCCCTCCCAGTCGTGCCCGGTCTCGTACGGCAGCCCGGCCCCCTTGAGCGACCTCTCCGCCTTCTTGGCGTCCGCGTCGTGCGGCGCGAGGAGGGACGGGTCCGCCGCGTCGACGGAGCGGCGGCCGGCGCAGTCGATGGTGATACGGATCAGTGGCGCGGCGCGCGGCGCCGACACGGAGAGCCGGCGGTCGTGCTGTCCGGCAGCCTGCTTCTTGCCGCCGGCGCCGAGGCGGGAGTAGGAGGGCAATGCCAGCGGCGGTGGCGGCGCCTCCTCGTCGCGGCGCTTCCTGCCCGCGGCTCGCCGGGAGAAGACCGAGAAGATGGCCGCGAGCCGGTGCTTCAGCTTCTTGCGGCCGGTGCCGGAGCCGTCCATGGCCGTAGCGGGGGAGCTGGGTTCGTGCTCGCGATTTAGCGTCTCGGTCCTTCGTGCGCGCGCGTGGGTGCGTGCGTGGATGGAGAGCGCGCGCGGGGGGAGGGAGGGAGTTGGTCAAGTATCGCAGTCGTGCCGGGCTAATCGGGGGGCTTTTAACCGCCCGTGCCGAGAGCTCACAACAAAAACTGCCAAGCCGCGCGGGGACAGGGTCGTGGGTGCTCCGCCTCTGCGTGATGGGGACAGGTGCCATCTAGGCATGTAGCGTAGCAGGGGTAATGGCCCGAGGCGGTTACGCGCGACGCTGCATTATCGCTGGGATCTTGGATGCTTTTTTACTCGGCCTACTGGATTTAGCTTACTGACAAGATTGGCCTAATGGCCTTGTTAGTGTCGGCTCGTGTTGCCCGTGCCCGTGTGTGGCGCATGGATAAAATGGGCGTGGCTCGTGAGCAGCGCACCTGGAACGGTAGCAAAACCTCATCAACAGCTTGTAACTACACGGTGCAAGGCAGGCATTTTAGAGCTCCAGTACAGGAAATTCGAGAGAATTAGGAAATGAAAGAGCCAAGGGAGTATTGTAGATTGGTTCGCGTTTTGGCATACATTCTCTCTGTGGTGCAGCTGCTGTCTGCAAGGCTGCAACTGCGCCCAGTTTTTACTGCACAATCGGCCGACCATGTGTCTAAGTGTTTTTGACTTCGGCAACCCCGCCGTCTGTACAGCAGTACACATGCTAGTATACTTTTACGGTAGAAATCAGCATAGGAGAATTACAGAATTGAAGAGTCGAACAAATCCACACAACCGCGTATAGGCTGTACACGCTGTTAATTGTTAAATGATGTTTCCACGTCGCATAACTACACGCTCAGTGAATTGTTTACTGGCAAATGCATAATCCAGCTGTGTGAGCCCAGCTGAGCTGTTCTTTTGGATTACAAGTATCTCTACCTATCGCTTAGAGGGCGCACTCCTTTTAAAGATTTGACCTTATAAAGACAAACAAACAGGTGTTAGTAATAATAAAAAACTGAGGACAGATGGACTAGTTTAGCCTGACAGCAGAGGGGCTTAATAACAAACCAAACATGAATGAGAAACAAATATGCATGAGATCCTCAGGGTATTAAGAATAAGTTACAGTGGAGCTAGCCTGCTGCAATTATCTGACCAGTTTTCTGTCTCCAGGCAGACTTTGTACCAGCTCGCTTTTCTAAATTGATTCTGGGGTAAAAGAAAACAACTGTAGAATAAATCCCAATAATGTGGCACTTTCACTGCACTCTGTACATCATAGAAACCATTGACTAGTCAAGAAGTGCTTGTATCTCCTGCCATTTGTATGATGCAGGGCCCAAGGGAGCACATACAAACAAAAAATGAGATCCCAATGATGATTAGCTAACACGGGAGTCTTTTAATCTACAGAATGCACAATCTTATAATCAGAAAATAACAAAGAGAAAACATTGAGATTGTACGAGTACACAAATAGAAAAACCAGGGTAGTTGATTTTAGCGGCTTGTCTGTATTCCCAGTCTGTTGATTGAGTAATCATGTATGAGGGCAATCGTGGACAATCAACAGCTCAAAAGGCAAATTAGTTGGTGAAATCCTGATTGCAAAGATGCCGATGCATCAAATGCACAACAGGGCTTGCCGCTTGCATGCAATTGCTGTTGCTTCAGTCCTATTATTGTCATTCCAATCTTAATGCTTGCGCCAATAGTTTCTGAGCTGAGACATGTGCAGAAGTATCTCGTCTCGGCCTTGATTGGTCATGCTGCTTGTCATGATCCAAGGAGGTGCTGCCTCAAAATATTCACGAATCAAGTTCTGGAAGTATTCTACATTTTCTTCCGGTCTCCTGCCACCATTTTTCTTCTTCTTGCGTTTGTCACATTTCGTGAACACGAGTGTCATGGGGACCTGAACAAATGGAACATAAGAACGTTGAGATTCAACACTATCAAGATTTGTTGTTCAACTAGCTATCAATTTCCCCACATGTTTCGAGTAACAATAATGCATATTTGATCCAGTAGTAATGGTATACATGTTGCAAGATACAGAACACATCTATAACACACAATCGGACATCTTTTAATCAGATTTAGACATCAATGCATCAAGAGAAGAAATAAATATGCAAGACAATAATGCATTCTTTGGATCTTGCTTGTTTTTTACCTGTGCATAAGGCCACTCCATTACTGTATGTCAGAAAAGAGGAATACCTTAATGGATGTCCTCGGGACCAGGCTCTATGCAGATATAGGTCCTTGTCCAAAGAGGAGTATTTTGCACTGAATTGCAGCAAAATAGGAAAGAGGGTGGTCAAAACTCGAAAAGGAAATATAATGGCCGTGGGTAAAAGGCATTTAGTAAAAGGACAGAAGAGCTTGAAGAGGGTGCACAATTGATTGATATTGACTGGGTAGGACAAGCGGTCTAAAAGTCCAGAGTTGAGAGTTCAGGCCTTGTTGCACAGGGTGGGTGGGTGAGTGGGGACACTGCAGTATTACACAAGGAATGGAACAAGAACTAGCTCCAGGACAGGAAAAAAGGAGCACGAAGCTAATACTTGTACCGAGTACTCTACCATGTTGTCGGACTTGTGTTTGCCAGAAGTTTTTACTTTGTATTGCGAAGACGCCAAGTTATTTACTCCCAGACCTGAGGGAGTCCAGAGTCAAGCTGCACTCTGCAAACTTGGTTGGGTTTTGACTTTTGAGACAGATATATGGACACTATCCAAAAACAAATAGCAGGCCATATCATAAGCCGTGGCAGCATTCAGTAGTAAAGAGAGCCCATTGCATGTTCCTTTCCTAAATGACTAAAACATTTCACCGAAACATATTATAATCAGAAACTCGTTAGGGGCTTACAGATATTTATCTTCACTATCCTGAGTCGGATGTCATTGTTAAGAGGGATAGCACCTTAATCCAGTCCATGAGCTCTAAGCCAATATATATACATGTTTAGGAGAGGAGATAAGGTAGAAATTCGAAATATAAAAGGAAATATATAGAGTCCTCCTTTAATACAACTATCTCTCTAACACCCTCTCAAACTCATGTTGGATCAACAACACTAAGTTTGGAAAGGTAAAAGTTATGCTGGATATGTGTCTGTGCCTTCGTGAAGAAGTCTGCCAACTGAAACTCTAAAGGCACATAATGAAGAGGAACAATCTGGTCATGTACCTCCGATTGCATGTAAGAAGCATCAACATATGCTTGGTGAGCTCTTCCAACAATACTGATGGCACCCGTACTGTCAGACAAAAGAGGAGTTGGTTCAGAAACACAAACACCAAAATCCTCAAGTAACCACCGTAGCCAAGTGACCTATACTGTTAAAAGAGCCATAGCTCGCAACTCGGTCTCTGCACTCGAACGAGAAACTGTTGTTTGCTTCTTAATCTTCCAAATAATGAGAGAACCACCAAGAAAAACACAGTAGGCAGAGAAAGACCGATGATTAGAGTAATCACTATTCTAGGTCGCATTAGAATAAGCCTAGAGCTATAAAGAGCTAGAGCGTGGAAAGAAAAGACAACAAGAGATAGTCCAATGATAGAACATGAATAAGATGACATAGTGGAGCTGAGTGGCAGCAAAAACAAACTGACTGAGAATATGAACTCGATACGAAATGTCAGGACGAGTGACACCAAGGTGGATAAGACTCCCAACAAAGTGACAGTAGCGGGTGGGATCTAAAAGAGGCTCACCATCAGTGAGTGGAAGGTGAACATTGAGCTCCATGAGAGTTTCAGCAGTGCACTGATCAGTGAGAGCAGCACGATCAAGAAGATCCTAGATATACTCCTCTTGAGACAGGAAGAAGCCATCAGGCGTAGAAGAAACCTCAATCCCAAGAAAGGAACAAAGAAGACCTAGATCAGACATGAAAAACTGCCCACTGAGATATGCCTTCACAAAGGTGATATACTAAGAATTATCTCCAGTGATAATCATGTCATCGACATATAAGAGAAGAGTATGACCACGAGGCGAAGTGCGGACAAAGAGCGCAAGGTCACGAGCACTGGCAAAAAAACCATCTGTAGTGACGTGACCACGAAACAGAACGCTCAAACCAGGCACGAGGGATTTGCTTAAGCCCATAAAGAGAGCGACGTAGACAACAAACCATACCGTCAAGATCAGAATACCCCGGCGGTGATTGCATGTACACCTCCTCACGCAGCTCATCAATAAGAAAGGCATTTTTGACATCAAGTTGAGAGATGGACCAAGCATGAATAGAGACTACGGCAAGAAGAGTGCAGACAGTGGTCATGTGAGCCACAGGAGCAAAAGTCTCGTTATAGTCGCGATTATGCTCCCGCTGAAAGCCACGTGCTACAAGACGAGCTTCATAGCACTCAAGAGAACCATCAGAGTGAGTCTTAAGTTTGTAGACCCACTTGCAAGAGATGAGATAGACACGTGGAGAAAGAGGGAAAAGATCCCACATGCCGATGCGCTCAAGGGCAGTGAGCTCCTCCGCCATCACATGCTGCCATTCCTGATAAACAACAACATCACTAAGAAGTCGGCTCGACAAGAGCGGTGCCAGCAAAACCAAGACGGTCAATAGGCGGAAGCAAACGAGCACGAAGGGCATCAGGAGAAGAAGGTGGCGCATCAAGAGAAGATGGCTCACCAGAAGAAGATATTCTATAGAGCTTGCTTAGACACCATATTGATTCTTGTGATTAATGGCAATATTGTGCAGAGCTTGCTAGAGCGCTTCATGGAGAAAGATGTGATTTGTACATTCCCATGCATTGCTGCTCCTATTATATGAAAAGTAGCCCCTGAATCAAGATTCCATGGTGGTGTACCTGAAAATGTGTAAGGTGGCCTCCCATAACTAGACGACTAAGCAGCAGAACCAACAAAAAACAACGGTGCAGCAACCAGAGCACTGTGAGAATCTCTATGGCAGAAGCAGAAAAATCTCACGATGAAGAGCTAGTAGGACACGAGCCTCCAGTGCTCGTGGTAGGACGGCCATGTCGACAAACATTCTCCCTCATCTTGCTGTAACAAGAAGGCTCTAGATGTCCAGACTTGGTGTAGTAGGTGGAATGAAGACCACGACGTGCTCCACGAGGGACACTGCCCCTTCCACCCATAGAGGAAAGCGCCACCGAGAGAGGCACCATTTGTGGAGGGACAATAGTAGAATCAGTAGAAGCCAGAAGGCGAGGATGAACGGGACCCAACAAAGTACCAGAAGAAGTCATCATACCTGTGTTTTTGGAAACCTAATCTAATAGCTCGGGATGAACCGAGAAGAAACAAAGCAATGCTCTACTTTGGTCCGACGCAAAGGGAGAAGGTTGAACGGCCGGTGGGGTTGCCACTGGCGGTTAGTGCTAGCTAGAGAGGTTACTAGCGGTGGCCGCCAAGCAGGGGAGCAGGCCGGCGGCTGCTTGGGACGCCTCCTCGAGTGGATGGAGACCGACGACGCGTGGATCTGCAAACAATGACTAGCAGCGGCGATCAAATCCGGCGAACGGGTAGGAGTCAACTAGCCGGCAGGCGACAAATAGCTGACGGTGACGAGCTCTAGTACGCAGGGGTGCAACAGGTAGAGAGCAGTAGCCGACGACCACCTAGGCGAGCAGGACCACCTGGCGAGGAGGACCAGCCGCCCGTGACAGACAACATTCGGGGGATGACGAGTGGCCAAAGAGCAAAATCACCAAATCAAGATCGAGCTCTCCTAGGAGGGATAGAGCAGCGGGCAACGATTTGAAGGGATCCTCTGGACTGATTCGTGTTGGATTCAAAGGGCAACGACAAGCTCAACTTGAATTTGTGGCCAGAAAGAGTTGCAGCGACGAACGAAGGCAGGAACAAGAAAGTTGCAGCGACAATGACTGCACAGGATGAGCGTAGCAACGATGGCCAGAGAAAGCAGTGAGCCCTAAAGGTGGGCTGGCGTGAGTTGCGGCATGTCGGTGGAGAGATCGAACGGGAGATAAAACACAATCGGTCTACAACCCTAATCGGCTCTGATACCATGTTAGGAGGAATATCAATTTGATCTATTCCATGAACTCTAGGCCAATATATATACATATACAGGAGAAGAGATAAGGTAGGAATCCGAAAAACAAAAGGAAACACAGAGTCCTATTCTAATACAACTATCTCTCTAATAGTCATATCTAGCACTTGCCTCTTCTGTTTAAAAGAATGAGGCTTATATTAACTAAAGTAGACTCGGAGCCCTTGACCATACTTGATGGAAACCCATTTTAGTAAGATTGAGACCAGTCCAAAGTCAATTGTGAATACATTTTTATACTCTTGAAAATTTGAAAGGTTGGTAGAAGTTTACGGATTTTGTAAACGAATTATATTCATTTTGGGCAAATATAGGGCTATTGCATTCATGCTCCTTTTTGTCGGGGTACTTTGCTTGATCTATTTCCTTTCAACTGCAGAACTGCGCTCTTGTTCTTTCAGAGTACTCTACTGAGCTGATTGATATCTTCATCTGTCATGTATTTTTAGCAAAAAACATCATTCATTTTAATTCTGGATAAACTGTTACAACTCCCATATACTCGTCCAAGAATTTTGTCTTCCACTTCGTCTGAGCATTTTGTTATATTCCTTTGTTCTCCACATGCGCTTTTCAGTAACATCCAACGCAACTTGGAGTTAACTCTCCTAAACCTTGCTTCATGTTTCACCATGTGTGCTACAGTGACGCATTCCGTCAATCAGTTATTACCAGGTTTGGGCTGTTCATTTGAACCACCTCATCTGGATTAGGTTCTTCCTATCCAGCATTTTGTGTCCAAAGCTTTATCCGTTTCTTGTATTATTGTATCCACAGAAGACTTTAACTCACGTACTGGTCTATCTGTGGCCTTCTTTGAAGGCTTGATGCAGTGTGCTCTTTTATTGGTTGTAGTGTTTTCAGATGCCGGCCCAAACCCAGAGATAATTGATTAAAAAAATTATCCTGACTATAGCGCATAGGGTGAAAGACAAAGCAAGGATTAGGAAAGTAAACTTGAGGGTCACCTATGATGCTATGATGTTGCTGAAAATCACACATTGAGGGCAAAGGAATAGAACAAAAATGCTCAGATGAATTGCCACAGGAAAGCATGCGGAAGGTATAAGTGAAGTCGTAGTAGTTTAACCCCAAATTAGAACCATTGATGTATTTTTGAAAATAGTGCAAGACATTTTCTTTGTGTGGCTCAAACAGAGTCGGCTGAAAGGAAAAACATCAAAGGCTCAAACAAAATGCACCATAAAAAAGCATGAAGGCAATGCTCTTATATTTTCCTAGAATGGATGTGATTCGTTTGGTTGTGATAAACCCCCACCACACAGGAAGGGGTACCTCTTGGACGACCCTGGCAATTTTGTATTCAAATCATTGTTAAGAAGAGGGCATCTAAAAAATGGCCCTCCTTTAAGGCAAGATGGATGTGAATGCCTCTCTGTCCTCACACTATATATAGTTCACTAGACCTTCATGTGAGTGATTCCACTTCCCTTTGTGTATGGGCTCCCATATAGTATGTCAAACAACCTTGTGTTCTGAGTTACTTTAGCTAATTTGAAGAACTGTTCTATCGGATGTCTCCAAAGAGATAGAAGTGTACTGTTTTAAACGCAGAAGATTAAAATGCCTAACATTACCCATGATTCATGACAGTGAAGATAATAGTTGTGTGACCTGATAAGTCACTAATGAATTCCTAATTATGCTTACTGCAAAGTTTGACATGATACATATGCCTTTTGACTTGGACTACATAGGAAAAGATAGATTATTGACTGCTTAAAATCGAATATAGCGTTGTAATTTGTTTCATCAGAAAAAAAAACTTCAAGTGAACAGGAACACATGTTTCCATGTAATGGGTGAATGAATTGACTAACTTCATGTTAATTTTGTGTTAACATGATGACCTCGCATCAACTATAGTTTGATAGACAAAAGGTGTGGATAGCTAAGAAGACTTTACAACAGGGGCCTCCCTACTGTTCCCCTAAAAAATAAAATAAAGAAGACTGTTAAGAAATGTTTGTTCAGTCTATTGCTAGAATCATTTATGCATGTCAACTTGAACAGACTGGCAAATTTCATCCTGATTTTACACAATCTTTTTTCCTGCCATTAAGATCAACTAGAATTACTCCGAACAATTTCCAATAGCACTCCTATCCTAACACTGATATGGAAGAAGGAAACATATGGTTACCTGATATATGAAGGTTTAGTTGTTTGAGAAGGATGGCTTACCTTGTTTTGACCAAGCCAACTAGCATAGTCCAGATCAATCTTCTTTGCAGGAATACTCGCATCTATAAGGAGAAAAACTGACACCAGATTATCCCTGCTGAGAAAGTAATTTCTGGTAAATTCATCCCAATCTTTACGAGCTTCCTGTGGCGCAGAAGCATATCTGTTCAACACAAGCTCTAGTTAGAACCAGACCATGGAGAATATTTCACAAAAAAAACATAGAAAAATATATATTTTCTACTGTAATGAGTCCATGCCCCATTGTTGTGTGTATGATTAAGAAACAGGTGTTTTGATTTTTGATCAACTTACATAAAGCAGGTCTAAGGACAACCCAATACTACCACATAGTATTTTTCACATATATCAATATGTAAATCAAGTTAATAAAGATACTTGGTATGGACATGTCGCAGTCAATAGTCAATAGAGTGAAATACTCTTCTAAATTCCAACTAGATTTCAAAGCGTTTGGCAACTATTTGGTCACTAGAATCATGTTTCACCACAATGCCTCGGAATCTAGGTTAAAGTAATCCTGCTTTTTCCTAAAAAAGTAGCCCTGATTTAATCAAATGATATATCCTTCCTGCAAATACTACCTATGCTCAATTAAACTTATCCAATAAGGAACTCTTCCTTGCTAGGCTCCAAATAAGCCAGCACTTGGCCTTTGCTCTAAAAAATAGGTATCCAGTAGGGCAGTAACTTAATGGCTGATACTTCAAGAAAGATAGGTAGCTTCATAATATGAGAGTCCAGTCTACCCATCCCAAGAATATTTACATTTTCAAGTAATGGGAATGTAGCATGCAATGCCAACACTTCCATTCCTGTGTAACATCGAAATTGATGCAGACAGAGGAAGAGGAATGGTTAAGTTTCATAGGAACCAAACAGGAGTGGAGTTCAATGATCAAACATTTTAAATATGCTCACCTACATGGTTAAAAAAACTGGGAATAAGAAAATTTGAAGTGGGCTAAGTAGTGTACCCATAGCCAGGCAAGTCAACAAGGTACCAGCTGTCGTTTACTTTGAAATGATTGATACATTGGGTCTTGCCTGCAATAATAAAAACAATTCGGAGAAATGATGAAATCAAGATGTGAGAGTTGGAGTCATAGTATTAACGTTTTTCTGTAGAATACTGCAAAGTGTAAAACGAAAGGCACATGAACGAGCAGCTGAAAAGAGGTTATGTTTATGAGTTCCCGAACATATTTCTAGAGAAAATATTGATGTTAGACAACGTAATTTCATGTAATTTCAGCTAGTTCATTATTATGAAAGAAAACAGAAAACCTTAGGTTCTCACATGGGATGATAGCTCTTAAAAGTAGGGCAGAAAAAAACGATGGTAGAGCTACACAACACTTCTCATCGGATCTCCATTATCCTAATTGTATAATCTTTACCCAGGCATTCTCCGGTTCTCACTTGGATGGACTGATAGCTCTTAAAAGATAAACCTGTGGCCACCAAGGTACACCTTGAAGACCATATTACTATACGTTCCGAAAGCCCAACATTACAAGCTTACAACAAGAAGCGAGTATCTCTAGATAACTATTCACAGTGTGCATGACCATCATAAACAAAAAAAGAATCATCTAGGAGAAAGAACCATCATCATTTCCATGTATGAATGGTATTCAGTAGCTTAATGTAGGACGGAAACGCATAATGTGCAGCTTTACAACTAAAAACACCAAAACCCAAAATGGAGCCAATCATATCCCGTACAAGCAAGACTTATCACAATGCCACGTAGAAGTACCTCCTATGAACACAATAGGGCACTGAAATCACAGAATAGCCAACTTTTAACAGTTCTAAAAGTACTTGCAAAGCCAACGTATCAACTAGAGAATCGCCTCCTAGCAAGTAGGCATGAGAGGTGGTCCTATCTTAGCCACTAAACCCTAAACCCCAATAGCATTATATTTATAACATACAATTACAATTAAAAATAAAACTGAAGCACAACTTACCAGGCTTCTTGGAGGTGAGCGCGAGGCGCTTGCGGCGGACGAGGGAGTTGAGCAGCGACGACTTGCCGACGTTGGAGCGGCCGACGAGCGCGAACTCGGGCAGCCCGTCCCTGGGGCAGTCGTCGGGGCGCACGCTGCTCTTCACGAAATCCGCGGCCACCACCTGCGCGTCGCCGCACGCGTAGGGGCCCAGCACGATGTTGGAGCCCTTGAGGACCCGCGCGGTGACGGCCTCCTCGTCCCCCGCGGCCACGCTCGCCCCGGGCGGCACAAAGAGCCGGTCGAGCGGGAGCTGCACCTGCACCTCTCTCTGGGGCTCTTCGGCGTCGGAGTGGTCGACGGTTTCGGGGGCCGCGAGCTGAGAGAAAGCAGCGTAGCAGCGCGAGAGGGCGCGGCGGGGTCGGAAGCGGGAGGGGCAGAGGAGAAGCTGGGAGGTGGGGGCGGAGGGGAGGAAGAGGAGGCGAGGGAGGATACGGTGGTAGAGGAGCATGGCCGCCGCCGGCGGCGGGAAGTGTACGGCGTGGTTAGGGGACGCACGGAGTGGAGTGGAAGAGCTGGGAGAAGTGGATTGGGTGGGACTGGAAGGTAGAAGAAGAAAGTTGTATCTTGGGATACTTGGGATCCCTTGTACCCTGTACATCAGCCGTTCGATCGAAAATTAGAGTGCTTCGATTTGATTTTTAGGGCCTGTTTGGAATCAGAGTTCTGTGAGAATTTCAAATGGATCTTAAAGGAAGATAAGAAATTGAAGTCATTTAATGATCCGTTGGTGCCGAGATGTCTTGGCATGAAACAGTCCAGTAACTGCTACTCTGGCTGGCGAATTGGCTGAGCCCTTCAGTTATGTTCCATCTTAAAAAAAAATACAAAAGAAAGGTATAACTCCACTCTGTTCCATGAAGAAGAGATTACGAGATTCATGGGTTCATCTGATAACTGAACATCAAGCAGTGAAAACATCCAATGGACAGGGTAAACTAGGCCAGATTTTATTAAACCACGGGTGCGCCAACATCTGAAAACCCAGGACTCACCAGCACAACTAGTGTATGCGAAAGAGCATATTATTGATGACGACGGTAGATACATAAGTTCCCCTGAACATCACTTTGGAACACATCACTATTTAAGTGTTTGCAAACAGAACAGAGTGTCATCACGTTTCTCAGATTGACAACGCCAAGATCTGGCAAAAACACTTATTTCTGAAAGTAAGACGAGATGATTCTGGCAGCTTACAGAACTTCCTTAGCGGTCTTCCTGCATCCTCGTCTTGCATGTGCCGCAATCCAAAAACTTTGAAAAGTAAAAACCAAGTAGATCTCCAATTCATTTCAGTTGATCCGTTAGCTAATGTTATCAAGTAAAGCATGCAGAATTTTACTTAAGATTATAAATTAGATATATGTCTTTGTTTACCAGCGTAGTAAAGACAGTACCGTGAACCCCATTGCAGGTATGACGTATCAGTGAAAAGATGCAATGGTGTACTAATGTAAATCCAACAGAACAATGTTTTCAGCTCAATGATAACATGCTACGCAAGTTAAAGAAACAACAAAAATAGAGAGCACATTTCAAAGCAAGACAAGTGAACACAAGAATGCTGTTCTCTCTAATTGATAACCGTGTTGTAGGTTGCTCTCAGGTTGAAATAAGGATTCTGAACCATTTTGTTTTCAAGTGAAATATATACCTCAGTTAAGACATTTCACAAGTGTACCAAGTACCAATGCTGTAAAGAAGAAACAACTTCACAAAGCAAAATGAAGAGCTTAAAAACTACTCTGGCAAAGCATGATAGACACATGTAATTGGAAGATGTAGAGAACACCTATGAACATATGCTCGGTAAGAAAATGGAGGAGCTAAAAAAAATATTCTAGGGTTATTGATAAAAAACTGTGGCAGTGGTGATAGTAGGAAGCAAAGAATTGCAAACATATACCATTTCGGGGTTGATCCTATGTGATGGAAAGCAAAATATGTTAACAGGAACACCGCTATGGAATGGTATAAACTGTTCTTCCAAGTTGGAGCATCAAAACTTTGCTTCCTACAGTCAGCTGCGGTGCATAGAGGTTGAAAAGGGATATGAAGAAAACCCAAGCAGCCCTAGTGGTCAGCGGTTAAGCATGTACCAAATCAATGGGAATAGCACATCCCCTGTTTAACATGTCTTCCTAACATTCGGATCATCGCAGGAGAGTCAAGTGGAACTTCTGGGCAGCATTTGCCCCCTTACCATGAATGCTAATGTCATTCAGGTCATCAGGTCTTGTTTTGAAAGCTAGGATTTCACAGGTCAGAGAGGGATGCAAGTTGGTAAAATTTGAGTAGGATGCTCCTAATAGTGTTTAACATGCTCTCTAGAATCATTCCATGGATAATGCTACATATTGTTGCTTTGTCTAAGAACCTAAATCGAAGATGATGTATGCCAGTACAACTTCCAAATGCTGGCTAATGTCAGATGTTGTTCAGCAAGGCTAGAATAATAGGCTCTTCTAACAAAGAACGATCTGATAGTTTTGAAATTGGGCAAGTAAGTTGCAAGAAGCAAGCTGAGCAATATAACTAGATCAATGCCATAATTGATATGGAAGACGACAAACAGTATGTTCATTATTGTTCGAGTTGTCTGAGTCCTGTATCCCTCTTTCAGACAAAACAAGACAAGTTTTCTCCTACTTCGATCAAGGCTGAGATATATCTAAAAGGAAGGAGCAGATTGTAAGGATCTAGCTCTACTGGCTCGCGAATATGCAGGAAATTGATTACTCGCTATATTGTTCAGCACAACCACCCACACAGCGAGTCACGATTACAAGCGATTCGAATTCCAGGTCGAAACCCTTCCTTCCTTCCTCGCCATCCAAGACCAAAAACGAACAACAGTTTATATAGCAGTAAGTAGCCGTAGCACGTTATCTCGCCCAGTTTGGGCCCGCTAGCCAGCTGGGCAACTTCTTGTTGCGGCTGGGCCGAGGTTGAGGCGCCGAGATTGAAGCCTTGCCTTCCCGCCTCGGTCTCGAAGAGTTAATCGGTGCCTTGTCAGTTAGGAAGCTGCTGACATCCCCCTCGCCTTGAGAAGCGGCTTGCCCCCAAGCCGGCGCCCTCGGAAACTTTTGCTGCAACGGATCCAGGTCCTCCCACGTAGCTTCATCTGGTGTTGATCCACTCCACTCTACCAGCACTTGAGCAATGGTACGATCCCCAACAGAGTGGACACGTTGCTGCAACACCTGAATTGGAAATTGAAGATGTGATTCGGAAGAAGGCAGAGATGCATGTACCTGAGAAGGAGGTTTAACACATTTCTTTAGCTGTGACACGTGGAACACTGGGTGAATTCTGCTTGTCTCTGGTAAGGCCAACTTATAAGCAACTTCCCCTATTCGTTCCACAATCTGAAAAGGCCCATAGAACTTGAAAGCAAGCTTATGATTTGCACGATGAGCAACAGAAGACTGAGCATACGGTTGTAATTTCAGGAACACTTCGTCTCCGACAGAAAAATTCCTCTCAGTTCTGTGTTTGTCAGCCTGATGCTTCATGCGCTGCTGAGTTCGAAGCAAGTGTTGCCTGATTGACTCATTAATCACTTGTCTAGAATCAAGCCATTGCTGCAAATCCACTGGAGCTATGGTATCAGAAACAGAAATACCAAAGTTTCTTGGACTGTGGCCATAAAGTACTTCAAAGGGGGTGTTGCCAACTGCAGAATGCCAGTTGGTATTGTACCAAAACTCACACAATGAAATCCATTTAATCCATTTCTTAGGATGTGCACTAATGAAACATCTAAGAAAACACTCCACCTGCTGATTAACTCTCTCTGTTTGCCCATCCGTCTCTGGATGGTGTGCAGAACTCATGTTCAATTCCGTACCTGTTCTCTTGATCAACTGTTGCCAAAAGGTACTGGTAAATACTGGATCTCTGTCAGAGACTATCAATCTAGGCATGCTATGGAGTTTGTAAACATTGTCCAGGAACAATTTAGCAATTTTCTGTGCATTATATGGATGCTTGACAGGAATAAAATGCCCATATTTTGTGAACTTATCAATAACAACCATAATGCAATCATACTGTTCAGAAGAAGGAAGACCAGAGATAAAATCCATTGTAACAGTATCCCATGCCTGTTTGGGAACTGGCAATGGAGAAAGCAAACCTGGATATTGCACTCTTTCTGGTTTGGCCTGCTGACATACCAAGCAAGCCTGCACATGAGCCTTAATAAAGGATTTCATTCTTGTCCACCTGAAAAGAGAATGAATTCTCTTGTAAGTTACAGGAAACCCTGAGTGCCCCCCCACTGGACTGCTATGGAATGCAGCAAAGATTTTCTCATGCATTGCTGGTTGATCTCCAATCCATATACACCCCTTATATCTGATCAGACCATTAATCAATTGGTAATGAGGTTTAGACTCAGGCTGCACAGTTAACTGTTGTAATAATTCTTGTGTCTTACTATCTTGACAATAGCCCTGGACAATGTCTTCTAACCAAGTAGGTTGAGCACAAGAAATAGCCAAAACTTGAGATTGATCTTTATGTGGTCTTCTAGACAAGGAATCTGCAGCTGAGTTTTCAATACCCTTTTTGTACACAATTCTGTAATTAAGCCCAAGTAGCTTAGTGAGTGTCTTTTGCTGCCAAGGAGTGTGAATTCTCTGGTCAGTTAGATTAGTTAAACTCTTCTGATCCGTTCTGATTATAAATTCTTGCACCTGTAAGTATGACCTCCACTGTTCCACAGCTAACAAAATAGCTAAATACTCTTTTTCATAAACAGACAGTTCCCTATTTCTCACACCAAGAGCCTTGCTTACAAATGCCAGAGGATGTCCATTTTGCATTAAAACAGCTCCTATGCCAACTTCACATGCATCCGTTTCTATAATGAATTGCTTGGAAAAATCAGGAAGAGCTAGAACTGGAGCACTAGTGAGAGCTTGTTTTAAACATATAAAAGCAGTGTCACACTCAGGTGTCTACAGGAAAACAGTGCCCTTCTTGAGTAACTCTGTCAAAGGTCTACTGATAATTCCATAATGTTTTATGAATTTCCTGTAATATCCAGTCAGACCAAGGAACCCTCTCACTTCTTTGACATTCTGAGGTGTTGGCCAATTAACGACAGTAGTGATTTTGCTGGGATCTGTTGAAACTCCTTCTCTGCTAATGACATGTCCTAAATAAGAAATTTGCTGTTGGGCAAAGGCACACTTGGACATCTTAACCTTCCACTGCTTCTGTTGCAATATAGCCAACACTATTTTAACATGCTCCAAATGCTCATCATATGTCTTGCTGTATATGAGAATATCATCAAAGAACACCAATGCAAATTTCCTTAAAACTGGGGCCAGATCCTTGTTCATAGCTCCTTGAAAAGTTCCAGGAGCTCCAGTCAGTCCAAAAGCCATGACCTTAAACTCATAATGCCCAGTATGTGTTTGGAAAGCAGTTTTAAACTCTTCCCCTGGTGCAAGCCTTATCTGGTGGTAACCTGCATTTAGATCCAATTTAGAAAACTAAGAGGATCCAGTTAATTCATCTAACAGTTCATCAATGACAGGTAAAGGATATTTTCCCTTTATAGTTAGGGCATTCAAATGTCTATAGTCAATCACTAATCTCCAGGAGCCCTCTTTTTTCCTAACCATAATGACTGGAGAGGAAAAGGGACTGTTACTGATTTGGATCATACCATTCTTCAGTAATTCTGCTATCTGGATCTCCATTTCATCTTTCAAGTGAGGTGCAATTCTATATGGCCTGATGGAAACTGGCCTCGCTCCTGGCATAAGTGGTATAACATGGTCACAATCCCTTCTAGGAGGCAAACCTTCAGGAGGTGAAAACACTTCAGGGTACTTATCCAATAACTGTTGTATTTCTTCAGTTAAGAGTGTACTGTCAGAAGGTAAAATGGCACTAATGGATATGACAGTAAGAGCACATTCATCTGGTACTGCTCCTTGTAGAGTTACTAATGTCCCTTGGTAATGGAAAGCAAGCCATTTCTGCATCCAATCAACTTGCATTGGACTGTGCTTGGCAAGCCAATCCAATCCCAAAATTCCATCATATGAACCTAAGGAAAGGATTCTGAAATTTGTATGAAATTCAGTAGTATCACAAGTCCATGGACATTTCTGGATCTGGTAATTGCACTTAAGTTGAGATCCTCCTGCAACACTAACTGTCATAGGCTTGGTTTGCTGCACATTCTGCAAATATGGTATTATAGATTCATTCAGGAATGAATGTGTGCTTCCAGAATCAATGAGGAATTGCATAGGTTTGCCCTGTATTTGTACTGACAACAGTATAGTAGAGTTGTTTGTTTCTGTTCCACTAGCTGCAGCAGATAACATCATTGCTTGACTGTTTTCAGTGTCTGAACATTCAGAAACAGTAGAGGGTAAATTCTGCAAATGTTCAATCATCTCTTGCACAACATGTAGTTGTACTGAAGCCTTGCACTGATGGTCTCTGGACCACTTTTCTCCACAAATAAAACATAGCCCTCTTGACTTCCTATAGTTCCTCAGGGCAGTCCATTTATCATCTGATTGAGCCTTCTGAATTTCTGGTGCCCTTCTTTCCTCCACAGTTTTAGTTCTGTTGGGAGGTGGGGGTAATGGCAAGGCAAATGATCTTCTCTGGACTTGACTGTTTACAGGAGTTTGCCCATCACCTAATTCCTCATGCAATAAGGCCAGCTCATAAGCAGTGTCTAAATCCCTAGGCTTCTGTACAGCCACTTGTATCCTAACTGTAGGTTTTAGCCCATCCAAAAATCTGGTAACATAATGCAGAGGATCAGGAGAAGTTTCATAAGCAGTCAGTTGGTCATACAGTTCAGAAAACCTGTCAACATAGTCTGTTACTGTAGAGCCCTGAGTTATATGGAATAATCTTCGGATCAATTGCTGATGCTGGTTGCGGCCGAATCGGTTATGAAGCAAACGGCAAAACTCTTCCCAGTTAGCCCTTGGAGCTCTCCTGTGTACTGATTCCAACCAACTAGCAGCCAAGCCCTCAAACCGAGCTGAAGCCAACGAAATCCACAAGTGCTGAGGTGTGTTCCACAACAGAAAATGATCTTCACATCGTGTTTGCCATAGACGGGGATTTGATCCATCAAACCTCGGCAAATCCACACGCAGTCCCACACCAGAACCAGTAACATCAGCGGATTCAGTATGTTGCGAATCACGAATTTGGGACTGATGGAAATAAGGTTTTGAAGAATTCGCACCTCTGACCGGAGGAGGGACATAGACGCTATGTGCCTTCCCCCGGTGCTCTCGTTCAACGCCTGGGTCGTCGACTGGCTGCGTCGCGCTGCCGGAGAAGAGGCTGCGCGGAATCGCCTTGTCCAAATCCGTGCGAATCTGAGCGATGTCGCCGCCAAGCTCGTCACGAACACCGTCGACGCGTGCAGTGATGATGTTGTCGAACGTCTCAGTCGTTTCGTCGAGCATCTTGCAGACGGCCTTGAGCATGTTGTCGCGCTGGTCCTTAAAGCGCCTATCCATGGAGTCGGTGAAGTCGGCCTTGAGGAGCTCGTAGATATCGCGCGCTTCCGGCGTGAGTTCCTCCATAGCTTGCTCCCGTCGCCGATCCTTGTACCTCGTTTCGTGGCGGTGCTTGGGAATCTCCAGGACTCCGGTGGCTCGAGGATCGACGGCTCTGATACCAAATGTAAGGATCTAGCTCTACTGGCTCGCGAATATGCAGGAAATTGATTACTCGCTATATTGTTCAGCACAACTACCCACACAGCGAGTCACGATTACAAGCGATTCGAATTCCAGGTCGAAACCCTTCCTTCCTTCCTCGCCATCCAAGACCAAAAACGAACAACAGTTTATATAGCAGTAAGTAGCCGTAGCACGTTATCTCGCCCAGTTTGGGCCCGCTAGCCAGCTGGGCAACTTCTTGTTGCGGCTGGGCCGAGGTTGAGGCGCCGAGATTGAAGCCTTGCCTTCCCGCCTCGGTCTCGAAGAGTTGATCGGTGCCTTGTCAGTTAGAAAGCTGCTGACACAGATTTTCTCCCTTTGATAAGACCCACAATTTGGCATAGCACTGGTGACGTCTCGTCTCATATATCTCATTAGCCAACAGTTCACCACGTTAAAATGTTAACTTTCCAACACAGGTTAGTGTAGTGCGGCAATGTTTTCGTCTTCTAAGGAATAATCATCAATGCTTTGAGATTAACAAGCAACAAATTTGATCTCCTTGCTGAAGACAACACGGGACTACTTTTGCAATTCAATAGCACAATTATCACACACACAAGATCTCGGTTATCACACACACACACACACACAAACCACTCCACCGCAACCAAGCCCGATCGGAACCTAAGAGAGCTATCAGCAAACAGAAAGAGATTCAGTGTGGGGAGGGAGAGACAGAGGAGCGGACGCGCGCTTACGAATTCGCGGACGATGCCCTTGTGGACGAGGATGTTGACGAAGATGCCGAGGAGGGCGAGGCTGCGGCGGCTCCAACGGAAGTTGAGCTCGAGGTTCTCTCGGCCGGCGTTCCACTCCTCGATCCACCGGTTCTTGTGCACCTCCATCCCGCTCCCCATTTCCCTTCTTCTCCCTTCCCCTCCTTCCCTTCCTCCCTCAGGTAGCTCTGCTCGTTGCCGACGGGTGGAGAGCACTACGCTGCGGGGCAATCAGGTGAGGGGCCCGCGCTCGCGCTCCCGTACTCGTCGCCTGTTTCGCAGATAGACCCTAACATGCTTCTGTTATTATTGTTTTCACTGACTAGGTTTAAGCATTGCAAACCAAGCCCGTCTGCGTAAAAACTAATTGATGGAAGGATCAAAACTGGATTATGAATAGAGCGGCGGCATCTTCAAGACTTGCAAGGAGCCCCTCGATAAACGTAGATAATTGCATAGTGCTCGCGTCCTTACGCATCGCCTCCTCCCATCACAGGCTGCAATATCCAAATCTTCCTCCTCTCGGCCACGCGATTGGCAGAGGCGGCCATGGCGTCGGAGGTAACGGAGAAGGGGAAGGCCCCAGCGGACGGGGCGGAGTCGGCGGCGGCGAGTGCGGCGCGGCTGGCGCGTGAGTGGAGCACCTGGGCGATGAAGAACGCCAAGGTGGTGGCCCACTACGGCTTCATCCCCCTCGTCATCCTCGTCGGCATGAACTCCGAGCCCAAGCCCCGCCTCGCCCAGCTCGTCTCCCCCGTCTAGCGCAGGCTAGCTTGATCCCCAACCGCCGCTGTTCCTCGGCCCGATCCGCACGGACGCGCGCGTATTGGATTGATTCGGTATTGAATTTCTTGCTGCATAATTTCGATTCCATTTTGTTTGCTCTGATTGTGGTTCCCGATACCAATTGAGGATCTACTAGTTAATGTGTCTGTAATTCTGTATTAAGACTTAAGAGCTGCAAATTGCAATTACCTGGAGATACTGTTATTGCGTTATGTGTTACAGCCTTTGTTTCGCTTCGATGAGCCTGTTATCTATCATCTATCACTGTTCACTGCTTATAGAAGTTTACTCACACCTCTTTACAAATGTTATAGTTCCTACGCGTAGATCTTACGATCAAAATTTAAAATACACATCTAACTAACTCGCATAAATCTCTCTTCTCTATCTCTTTTCTAACTAACTCTTAATTCACCCTAATTAACTCGTACAAATATCTCTTTCCTAACTAATACCTAATCTAACTCAACCCATGTTGTCTTTCTCCTTTCATCTCACTCTCCCTCTTAAGCCGTTGCCGTCGCCTTGACTGAGCCGCCTCCCCTCCTAGCTAGCCTGCCCTAGCCGCCAGTTAAGGGGAGGAAGAGGAGCTCAGTTTAGCGAAGGAAAAGGGAAGGGAAGGGAAGGAGGGGAAGGAGGAGAAAAAATAGGAAGAGAAGGAAGAAGAAGAAGAAAGGAGAAAGAAGCCACCGTCGTGCGCCTTCGTCGATCGCCGCCACCCTGGCCGAGCTGCCTCCCCTCATAGCCATGCTGCCCTAGCTGCCGGCCAACGGGAGGAAGAGGAGCTCGATTTAGAGAAGGAGGATGAGGAAAAGAGGAAGGAGAAGAAGGGAGGAAGAAGCTGCCGCGGCCCTTCCTGCGCCGCTACTGTCATGCGCCGCTGCCCCAGTCGAGTCGCCTCCCCTCCTAGTCGGGTTGACCTAGCTGCTGGCCAAGGGGAGGAAGAGGAGTTCAGTTGGGGGGAGGAGAGGAGAAGGGAAGGAAGAAGGAAAATTTTGGGATTTAGGTCAAATTTGACGAATCCATGTTAAATTTGAGGTTCATGCTGTAAAGATAGTCTCTAATTAATCCCTATTTCAAGATATGAGACTGATTAACCGGGCCCTCCTAGCTAGACAAGCTCGGCGATTAATTGAGTTCCCTAGCACGCTGATTAACCGGGCCCTCCTAGCTAGACAAGCTTGGCGGTTAATTGAGTTCCCTAGCACGCTGTGTGCACGGCTAATGCGAGCAAAGTACTATCTGTATGGGAACCTTATAGTACTGCCTTCCCTGGCAATTCTTCGGCAGTGCGGAAAGGCGTCGAACATGGTTTAGAATTTCTCAAGCGCGCGGTGTGATTCGGAGAGTTGGGATGGGCGCAGTATGAGGTTCTGGCGTAACCCCTGGATCCCCCGGGAACCCTTACGGTGTCCAATCACTCGTAAAGGTCGCCGCCGCCTTAATAAGGTATTTGACTTCTTGGATGATAATGGTGGATGGAATGAACAACTTCTAAATGAATACCTACTGCCGATTGACGTGGAAGATATCTTAAAGATCAAAAAGTCTCCAAGAGTGGCTGATGATTTCATAGCGTGGCAACCAGAGAAATCTGTAATCTTTTCAGTTAAAAGTGCATATCACTTGGCTGTGGCGGACCACATCGCCCAGTTCTGGGGGGTGCGACTAGCTTGCACCCTCAAAGAGATCGTGGTCTATGGAATTGGAGGACACCAATGCGGGGGAAAATAAAGATCACCGCATGGAAAGTGCTCTTGGGTGCACTAGCTACACCCTCGATAAGCAGATACACTTGCAAGATGAAGACACCTTCCATGCAATTGTGTCATGTCCCAGTGCGGCGATAGTTTGGGAAGCTATGAGAGAAGTTTGGCCTATCCTAGGGAAGGAGGAAGTCCGTAACGGTGGCCCGGAGTGGTCCTTCGGAATATTGCCGGATGATCTCTAGAGGTACGGATGATGTTGTTATTGATGATATGGCGTATCTGGCAGCTCCGTAATGATCTTACTCATGGCAAAGCTTCACCGCTGATTGAAGCAACCAGGAAATTCCTCTGTAGCTACCTGTCATCACTATTGCAAATCCGACAACAGGACGGTGATTGATGATCCAGCCAAAGGTAAACAGGCTATGTTTCTGATTCTGGCGCCTAAGTAGAAAGCTGCGGTGCGTGTCGAGCCGGGTCCTTGTCCCAGGCCGGCAGCTGGCTGTCTGTCCCCTCTATTGATGGTTCTTTTGAAGCATTGGATGGCTCCGAGACGGGAGGAATGATCCTGAGAAATGCTGATGGTAAGGTTACCTTCACTGCATGGAGATGCCTTCAGACATGTTCTGAAGCTCTGGAGACCGAAATCAGCGCTATGATGGAAGGAGTGGCCATGGCGCTTCAATGGCCAGACAACCCGCTCATGATACACACCGATTGTGACTCACTCCAATATGCGCCGGATAAGTCTAAGTACGCCCATATGCTTAATGAAATTAGAGAGCTTCTTCGAAGTAGAAAGTTTTTCCTCAAGAAAGTAAACCGTCGTCATAATAGGGTTGCACATGTACGTGTTAGCTAATTTTCCTAGAACCGAGAGGTGCACAAATGTTTTATTGCATCAATCGCCGGCCTGTATGACACAGCTTATATTAGCTGATTGTAATTCTATCCCTGAGTAATAAAGCTCTCTGTTCCTTGCAAAAGAAAAAAGGCTTATTAGAAAGACCGTACTTTCATAAGATCACTCAATTCTTATTCACTATCACAACTTTGTTGCAACAATCCTTTTGCTATCCAACCGCTCTAACCGAGTACTTCTGATGGCATTCCCAGGGCTGTTGCGGAAGGGTACACTCATATTCATACTTGTACAAGCCCGTTAATCGACAACCAGAAATATCGATCTGAAATTATCTACCAAACTATCTAGGTGTACTTAGCCACGAAGGGTTTTCATGCAGATAGAGTCAGTCTCCCGGAATGTCTGAAAATCAACTTGGATGTAAGGAATTTCATATAAAGAGAGCATATAATAAGAAATATTACTCATATAAGATCTAAGAAGAATTAATCTCCTCTCGTAGGATGGAAACTTTCCTTGCCAAGTATTAAGTTTCTTCTCTACTTTATCCTCCGTAGCCTTCCAGTCACTATTTCTAAGTCTCTTACAATGAATGGAAACACCTAGGTACTTAAAAGTCACATCCCTTCTCATACAGGTGAAAATAAAAGTATGGTCTAACATCTTTTGTCTAGCCTCCTCAAAACTAAGACTTCACTCTAATGAAAGTTAATCTTCAAACTAGAGAGGTGTTCAAAAATGCATAAAATGTATTTCAATTCCTAGCGCTCTCTAAATCATCTTCATTTTTTTGTGTCATTGGTATATTACAACATAGCAACCCCTCCTGTAACATATTTAGAAGCTAACCCGTTAATTAACCCCTGATCGCATGCCCTTTGAATAAGAATAGCAAGAACATCTACTGCCATATTTAAAAGAACAGGGGATAAAGGATCACCCTGTCTTAAACACCTACTTGTTTTAAAACAGGGACCAATCTAATCATTATTTCATAACAACTACACTACCATCACATATTGCTTTCATAACCTAATCTATATACCTACTAGAGAAACCTTTCATCACTAAAACTTCCTTGAGAAAAGCTCTATTAAGTTTGTCATAGGTCTTCTCAAAGTCTACTTTAAAAGGAATAGTTGAAGTTTTAGCTCTATTCACTTCATGAAGAGCTTCATGTAATAAAACTACACCATCTAAAATAAATCTTCCTTGAATAAATGCAGTTTGGATAGCAGAACTAACTTTGTCAGCCACTCCGATGGTTCTATTATTAATGAAAAGTTTAAACAATTTTAACAGATAGGCCTATACAACTGAATTTTGTTTGCCCCTGACATTTAGGAATGAGAGTTAAGAGCATCTCCAAGAGTTCCTCCATTTCATCATCCCTATATTTCCATATGGGGAGCTTCTTCAAAAGATTTTCTTCCTATATCTCCTCACCCTCCAACAGATTCTCTATTTCCCACTCTCCATATTCCGCTCTTCTATATTTATTGATACCCTATAACTAACTCAATATTTTAAGCGGCTCTATTTATAACGGTATAATTATAACGACTATTTTTATAACGGGAATATTTGTGACGGTCAAATTCAAACGGAAAAATTTGTAATAGCTATATTCATGACAGCTATATTTCTAATGGCTATATTTGTAACGACTATACTTATAACGACATTATTTGTAACAGCTGTATTCGCAGTGGCTATATTTCTAACGGCTATACATTATTTGTAACGGCTATATTCGTAGCGGCTATATTTCTAACGGCTATATTCATAACGGCTATATTTATAATGGCTACATTTTTCTGATCTATATATGCAAGGCTCTTTGCTTTTTCTGGCTATTCATTCTTGCAACTATCCACTTTTACACATCACAATGAGTGTCAGGGCCCATGAAATTACATATGACTTAAGGAACGGATTATCGCCAAAGACCGAGCAATCACCCATTCAGTGACACGGTATGTAACACCCCAATTTTCCGAAACCTGAAAATCAGGGTCAACAAAAACTTTTTGCTAATAATATCAATTAGCAATGCATCGGCTTGAAACCTGTCCTGCCAAAACCCTAATATGAACCAACCAGAGTCCCTCATCCTCACCTCTGTTCCCCCTTGACCTCGACCTTGTCAGAACTCCATCCGGCAAGGGATACGAAACCCTGCTCGACATTCCGTCCCTAACCTCGCCTGAAGCCCGGCACAAAGACATTCCGTCTATTCTCTTTTTCTCCCAAAAGCCTTGCCACGACAAGAGAACCCTTGCCGCGGCAAACAAACCTCCTGCCGCGACAAGCTAACCTGCCACCAATCCCCCACACCACAGCACCACCCCTGACCAACCTTGCCGCAACAGCCCGGATCACCTTTCCTCCCCCTCTTCTTCTTTGTCTAAGCCGACGCAGACCCTAAACCTCCGACTCTCTCTGTCCCTTCTCCTCTCGAGCATGTATATACATATGCATGCGTATCGGTGCCCTGACCCTAACCACAGTTCATCTGTCGTCGCATGCCACCACCATCCGCATACCACCACGTATAGGCCAACAATAATCCAGTGTATGTGGGCACATACACTCCAGCCCCTAGACCCCTCTCCTCGGTAGAATTATTCCTACCGCGTGATCAAGAAAATATCTCCGGTGACCTTACCATCTCCCTCATCAGAGTAGATATAAATCCATGTATATGTATATATACACCCGCACCCCTTTTCTACACCATTAACTTTTATCCTTACCCTGTCACCATTTTACCGTCTGTCCGGTAAAACCCTAAATATTACGTTACCATGATTATAACCCTTGTTACCGTGTTACCATGCCACAAAATATCTAATTCCTATTCACCCCTTTTACCAAATCACCGAGTTACGAACTACCTTTCCACCAGGTTACCAGAACATAAAATATCTAATTCTTTTATCCTATTACCAGGTAACCGCTCTATCTTTACCATCTACCGCGTTAGCCCACACCGTAATCCCTCGTGTTGTTTCCCCCCCTGATAACTTTCCGATTGTCCACACATACGCCGTAAACACCTAACCTGTGTATGTGTATACCCCTTGCCACCTTTTCTCTCTCCTCCAAAATATGTATATCTCCAGAACTTCCTAATATCCTTGGAACTCCCCATTATACGAAAGGATTGTCAAACGTCGCGTGTGCTCATAAAAGCTAAACTCTAATGGGCACGCCCACGATATATGCATCCGTCGCAACCCAAACCCTAACCCTAGGTGGCAACCCGTCGATGCTTGTTCCCGACACTCCCGAGTCAAACCCTAACCCTCCCGTATCCTACCACGGCCTTGCCGTCGTCAAAAACCTAAAAACCCCATCTGCCGTGCAAAACCCTAATTAGGTTTTCTTGCGTCTAGAAATTAAGAAAGTGTTATCACATGCACTCTTATCTCTCCAAAAGGTCTAGAAATTTACCAGTAGATCCTTGAGTATATTCCTCACCACCTTATAAGATAAAATTTGGAAGTTCAGTTCAAGAATTTTGAATTACATTCAAAATTTCAATTTGATCAAATTCCTCCTTTGAACTACATCTACTCCTTTGCTTTCTCAGAAAATTCCCCAAAAACTACACCTAGCTCACCTCAGTACCCTGACTCCAAATATGAGAAAACATTTCCTCCACCAGTGTAAACTTCTACCGAGACAACCATCAAACACCTGGCACTTTTTCTCTCAACCTCATCAATTCAACTCCATCCCCCAACCACCTTGCCCCAGACCCTGCCAACATCCTTGCCCAGCTCACTTACACGATCTACTCAACTCCTACCTCAGTGCAATCTCTAATCCACAGCCTTCAACTCTGGTGTCCAATCGTGCCGACAATGGCATGCCCCTCAGCTGTACATTTTTTTTTACTCGAATGACTGCAACCCTGCCCAACCTCACTCACCTGGCTTGCCTCAGTTCGCTGGACATGACCAGGCACCCCTTGCACCACCTGGACGCGACTGTGCACGAGTACACCTGCCCGGGCGCGCTCCGGCACTGTCTGGACGCGCACTGGCATCAGTTGACGTGCGCCAGTGCACGGCAAGGCAGACAGCCCGCAACCACCGCGTGCTCTCGCCTCACTCCTTTGCCGCCAAATCAATCCAGCCGTCAACTCCTTGCCTGAGCAACCCGTACGCCTCGTTGACCTCGCCCCGCTCCTCCTCTGCCTCCTTGCCGGCGATGCCCCACGGCCCCGCCTGGCAACCACGTCGCCGGCCTATAAAAGGAAAGGCCCAGCACCAAGACTTCCTCACCCAACCTCGCATAGCTCCATTAAAGTTCAAGCATTCGCCAGTTGTCCCCAAAGTCTTTCGGATCTCTGCAATTTCATCTCTGAGCATCTGCTTGCCGTTTACTCGTCGGCCACAAATCCAACTGCCTCCAGTGAAGGATTCTCCTCCCCTTCCCTTCCCTAAGCCTCCTGGACCTCCCCCTAATCTCCCCATACTTTCCCTGGCAGCCGAAGCACGCCGGAGTTTTCTGACCACCAACGCCTCGCCGCCCCTGTGCTGGAACTCGACGAAGTCCTATCTCCAGCAGTCGCGCAAGCTCCCTAACCATGAAAATGGATTCGCATTGACTCCCTGAGCTCGGAGGTGTTGCCCGTTCCTCCTAACTCCCTTTGAATCTCCCACGATTGCTCGCCGGAGCATTAACCGGAGCACCGCCGGAGCCCTAATTGCTCGCCGGAAACTTCCCCGTGCGCGCCCTCGCCCCGCTCGCCCTTTCCTCTCTGTAACTGACATGCGGGCCCAGATTCCCTAAAGCCCCGCACGTACCGCTTCGGTACTGCGACGCTGGCAAGCGGGACCGCGCTGTCAGATGAGTTGAAGCCGGCGCCGAGTCCCTATTCCACGTCACTGTTCCAATAAACCGGCCGGCTCTCATCTCCTCTGGTTCAGTACATATCTCCACTGGTCCAGCTGGTTCACAGGGTTCTAGACCGATTCTCCAAAAAGTCCCCAAATAAAAGTTTCTTAGAATTTCATTTCCAATCTTTTTCGTATTAGACACTTTTCGAAAATCTCACTAGAACATCCTGTACAGCTCAGTCCAGTACACATGTCAGAATTTCAAATAAGATTTTGAACTCCTTTTGAATATGGGTTTGAGTTCTAGGTTGTTCCAGTAGGTGTACATGTTCATATTAGATCCTTGCACTGGTTACACCCATGTATTCATGTTACCTAGCTCCAAGCTTAAGGGGATAGATGAACCCATAGCACCCTAAGCCATGAAACCCTAATTCTTAAACATGCATAAGTAGTGTTGTTCTTTTTCAAAAGTAGGTTGATTAGGTGATGCATGCCACATGTCCAGTAGGTTAGGGTTTAGTTTTGCATACCCTAGTAGCCCATTCATCCATAATGCATGAGTTCTAAAACCCTAGGAGCAAGTGCTCATCGCCGAAACCCTAGAACTCATACCCGTCATTTCATGCATATGCATATATGCGTTCGTCTTAGGGTTATCTCCACCATGTCGAACCTTTCTAGGAATGTTAGGAACCAGCACCCTCACATGAGTAGGCATCCACCTACGTGTTGCATAGGTCATGGATGTAAAGGCATCGTGAAACCCTAAAAAGCCCTAACCCTAAGAATACATGCACCTTTATACACATCCAATCCCCACCCGAACGAGTTAGGACATTTTAGAAACATCATGAAACTCTTGATGCATGCATGATTACTTTTATCGGTTGTTCTTGTGATGCTTGGTTCTTATTCGACGTATTTTCGAACGTGTAGTTGACGGTGTGAGGTACGTGCGCCAGGACGATCCCGAGACATCCCCGCGTCCGGAACCGAGCCCGGACCTGCCAGGCAAGCCCTCCGCCCTTGATCATGTTGAATCCCAGTTTTACGAAATATTATTTTGTTTACGAACTATGCATGCTATATTTTATCCCTGTTATTTTATAATAGAGTAGATATCACCGATGATAGGAAACCCTAGTCCAACCCCGTAATCTTTGTCGCCTTAGGACTAATGTATCTCGAAGAATTATCAGAAACTTAGGATAGTGTATGTATATATATATGCTTAGCCCTGCAGTAGTTGAATTAGGTTTTCAAAAAGGAAAAGGAAAGCAACACCCCATATTTCATGTGATGGAATATCGAAACGGACCGTCGCGTCCGGTTGTAGAGGTGCATGGAAGGTAGGATATGCATGGGTTGGGGATATTCTACCGTGAAAATGGTTCTGTGGAACCGAGCTAAAAAGGGAGAAGTTTTCGATCCGGGTTGGTAATGAAGGGTGTTTGCAGGGAGTTGTTAAAGAGCGAGGTAAGGCCCGTCGTGGTTCTCGCTGCCCGTTTACGGGAGTGGAGTGGAGTCCTTCTCGGATCACCTAAGGACCTGTCTTAAGTGCCGTTTGGCCAAGTCTTACCGTACGACCACATGTCCTTTGTGGGAAGGACTTGATCTAGTAGCCGACCTGGACTAGCATGAACCCGTGGGCAGTTAGTAGAGTGCAGATGGGGTGGGTTTAACCCCTGTAGAGAACAAACCCGTGGTTTTAACGAGGTATTATTCGCCACAGAGTTGGAACACCAACCTCCTTGTAGCGATGATACTGACTCAAGCTAGGTGTGGGACATGTCCTTCTGACGGGTTCATGGCTGGGTTCACAGCGGTGAAGAGTCTCGTTGTACAAGCTCTGGACACATGCGTGCGCAGCATGCCCAGGGGGAACTACATCGTGTGGGAAAAGCCGTACAACCTCTGCAGAGTGTTAAAACTATTCGAATAGCCGCGTCCGCGGTCATGGACGAACTTGGTCGGGCCACACTAAAGTAGTTTTGGCTCTCTGAGCCCCAACACTGTTTCTGGGTTATGGGTTTAAGGACGCGAACCGTCGTGTTCGCAGGGTTCTGTGCATTCTCGGTCTTGTCGGGAATGGAGGAGAAGGAGGGATTGACCCGTACCAGTAGAGCAACCCTGGAATGAGGGACTGACCCGTACCAGTAGGGCAGCCCTGGACTGAGGCATTGACCCGTACCAGTAGGGCAACCCTGGAATGAGGGACTGACCCGTACCAGTAGGGTAGCCCTGGACTGAGGCATTGACCCGTACCAGTAGGGCAAACCCAGTGTCCCCGTAAGTACGAGGTGAGCGTCGTCTGCCTGAGGAACCGGGTGATTGGGAACCCCGTAAGTACGAGGCGAGCTGCGTCTCCCTGTGGAACCGGGAAGTACCGTGCTGTACCGTTGTAACGGTAAGCACAAAAGTGAACTCCCCGTTGCTACGGGCGAGTGTTTTGAGCAGTACCTTATCTCGCCGCGTCGAGATGTTTTTGATAAAATCGCTTTTACATCTATGTATTTATTTACAATGCAAACTTACTTTCTCGCACAACATGAAACCTAGGTTAGAACCATATTCTTGATAATTTCCAAGCATGTCGTATCCGTATTAAACTCCCCGGTGGAGTGCTTGCGAGTACATTCAATGTACTCACCTGGCTTGTTATGTGGCCAGACGAAGAGGAGGAATACCAGTCTGGCGACAGCGACAGCGACTTCGAGGCGTAGGGTTTTCTCCCCAGTCTGTTGCCTGTGGTTCGGCATATAGATGGGCTATCCACCGTATTTTATTCCGCTGCTGTTTAATTCGGCCAATAGGCCTGTTTTGTAAGAACTAAAGACCAAGTATGGTTGATGTCTGTAATAAACGATGTATGGCATGATTATGTTATCAAGTACTTGTGTGTATCGACTACTGATCCAGGGATCGATACAGTAAACACAAGGATTTATCCGGCCTTAAAACCGGGTAGTCCACACGGTACCTGCGTCGTGCACACCGAAATGGCGTGATCCGACACCTGACCAACGCATCATACGATCACCTGAGTCGTATGCCTTCACCATTGGTCAAGCCGGCTAGAAGCGATCAAACTTCCGAAAGCCACATACAATTCACGAAGTCCTGTGAAGGGTTGAGGTCGTTCTGGGATCCACCAAGTAAGACAAGGTTGGAGGAGCCCGGCGGTCATACCCACACCCTATCCTGGCGCTTAAGACCAGTGGGTCACCCGAAGGCCCGGTATGATCCTCCCACACCCTGCCTAGCCGGCATCGCATCTCAGCTAGCGAGTCACTCAACCGAATTCCTGCCCTACCAAGTGAAAACTAGAACCACAGTAATCTTCACGGCAAACCCATACACTTCCTTCCATTCACACATTGTGTATGGGTAATCACCGGAACAACTTTGGATATCATCACAAAACTTTACAAGAGTTGGATTTAAAGATAGTAGACATAATCCATACCAAGGACATGTCTTAGCTTCTACATTTCATGACTTAGAAGTCATTTTTAGCACACACAACAGAGTTAAAGACAACAGCGAAAACACGAGATAAACATGGAGAATGACTAGCTAAGTCATCTCCCAAAAGCTATACAATCTAACCATGACCAAAGCGGACAATTCTTGCAGGACTACTCATCATGAACAACATTTTCAGCATTATAGAAATCGTCGATGCTAGGATCACCTGCAAGAATGAAATTCTCGAATGAGTACTTTCGTACTTGCAAGATGCTAAATGCTTATTCCAGGTTAATCCTAAGCATGGCATGGTTATTAAATGACGACAATGACAATGCAACTCATGGGAGCAGAATCAACTAAAGATGACCTATCCTGACATGGGGTTCAGGTACCCAACGACACAATTATCCTGACATAGGGTTCAAGTACTCAACGACACAACTAACCTGATATAGGGTTTAGGTACCCAATAACGCGGTTATCCTGACATAGGGTTCATGTACCCAATGACGCGGTTATCCTGACATAGGGTTCAGGTACCCAATAACACAGGTTACCTGACATAGGGTTCGGTGACCCATATTCCGACATAGGGTTCGGTGGCCCACGACACAGTAGTCCTGACATAGGGTTCAGGTACCCAATGACACAACCATGTCATACACACAAGCAGACCTACTCATGCTAGTAGCTCGATGCACCACATACATCATTTTAAAATATTCAAACTACACAACATTAATTAACCAATGCATAGCAAAAGAATAATCGAAATATTTCCAACAAGCGAGCATGCTTGCCTTGCTGTTCGAGGTAGTACTCCTGTTGGAGAACACCCTCGGCAAAACCCTCGGTGTCCGACTCTAGCAATTAAATCACCGGAACGCCGGAAAAGAGCAAAAGAGGCAAATAATTTCGGCATAGACTTGATTGCGGCAAGCACTTCGCCCTCCTGAAAAGCCTCCTCCAGACTACTAAGATCACTCTCGTTGAAGTTCAGAGATTGCCAATTAAAGTCTTGAGTTCTCCTTGGGCCCTTGCTCATGGCTGAGGTGAAATGTTGGTTTATAATAAGTTCCTTGTCCTCATGCTGCGTTACCCATCCCGCTCCATTTTTTAACTTGTGGATGAAATTTTTTCGCCGTCACGCGTTGATCTTTAAGTGGAAAAACTTTGTGTTGGCGTCTTCTTCCTTTAGGTTTCTGATGTGCGCACTCTGTCTTTTCCTAGCCCGCTCCTGTAGAGCCAAGCTGATGACTCAATGAGTATCAATATTAATGGAGAGGTTAGCCTATATTTCAGAGCTACAAAGGATTGAGATAAGGTGATATCACCTCTTCTTTTTAATTTTGTGATGGTCACAAAAAGGAGGGTCACTCAAGTGTACGACATTCTTTGTCCGTCCAGATCGCCATACATGTTTGGACCGCTCTAGATTGCGGAGAAACGTATTTTAGGCTACTTTAGATGGGATAGGCTGCACCCATTCTCGATACGTACAAGGTGGGCACCTATTCTTGGTTAAGATGGGAATCCTATAGGGGTAGAAATGCTAGATTAAAAAAAATCCGCTCTTGTTGTATTAGGAATTGAAAGTAAGTCAACTCCTTCCTCTTAGAGCAACTTGTTGTAGCTGTGGCTACTCTTTCTATTTGAATTGAATGTTAGCAAATCACTTGTTTAACTAATGTGACTAGTCTTGGCTGGAGTTTTTTTCTTTCTATAGAGAAGCGACAACGCTAGAGATGCTTATTAAAGGTTTGTTTGGTGACTTCCTTACTTGACAGGCTTTCCTTGTTGATTGGCTTGGTCTGCTAGTTCCCGGAAATCACTTCCTCTGAGTCTTAAATAGCGGAACCTACTCTTTCTTCAAAGAATGTAGCATTACCTAAGAAATGATTTTACTAACGAGTCAAATCCGTAGTGAAATAAGGAAATGCGTGGATTGATTCTTCTACCCTTCTCTTATTCGCATTACCTGCTTACTATTGAAAAAAAGCTGTTATTGCTGCATATCCCATTTTCCCTCTAATTTGATCGAGTAAAGGCGTAACTTCCTCATCTTTGCTTTAGAGTTTGAGGCTTTCTAATATATAATTAGATTTTGCTTTCCTTTAAGGAGCATTGGTCTTTTATTTTATAATTCGACATTGGGATTTAAGGGATTTGGATATCTGTGGTAGAAGTTTTACTTGGTCTAGTAATCAGGAGAACCCTTTATTTGAAAAGTTAGATAGAAATTGGGTAAGTACTAAATGGGAAATTCGATATCCTTTGACTTTTATTAGAACCTTGCCTAGGGTCATGTTTGATCATATTGCTCTAGTTGTTGATTTTGGGCTAGATAAACCTAAGATAGTTAAACCTTTTAAATTTGAGCTATGTTGGTTTTTGAGAAAGGATCTTAATGCTTTGGTAGCTAAGCTGTGGCATGCTCATTATTGTGGCAAATCTCGGCTAGGTAGGGGGCAACATAGGGTTAGAGGTCTTAGAAGCAAATTAAAGGGGGTGGAATTTTAATTATGGAGGTTTTTATAGGCAGCGGAAGAAAAAGTTAATGGAACAGATTGATTGTATAGATAAAGAGAGTGAAGTGGTGGGTTTTTCTTCTAATAATTGTAGTGCTAGAAGAATTCTAGAAAATAGTTTAGCTATGATTTTGAGATTAAGTGGTTTCACAGGGCTAAGGAGAAAGAGTTGTTGTAGGGTGTTTCTCTAGCAACATATTTTATGGCCAAAGGTAGTGGTAGTGATAGGCGTAATAGGATAATTTTCTTGAGTCAAGAGGAAGGAATTATCCAAGGGAATAGAGATACTCCCTCCGGCCGTTTTTCTAAGGCGTGTTCCCCTCTTCAATTTTGTCCAGCTTTCTAAGGCGCATCTGGTCACCCGAGGCTATTTTAGCCCGTTTGTTCCCTCACTGCCCCTCCGCATGAGCATGCACTGCAAGCTGTCGCTTTGGTTGCCTAAAAACGCGCTGCAATATTGCATGTGTCTGTTCATTTGCCGGGGCATTAAAACGTCTCGTTCGGCTTCCTTGCTCTCCCTTCCATCCAAGCGCAACGCTCGGTTGCATTGCATGCAGGAAGCCAGAGGTGTGGTGCCCATGGGTAGCGGCCGAACAGCGCTCGGTTAGGGCGACGCCGATCTCAGGCTGGTGGTTGCAGATTCCTTGGACGGCAGTGACAAGGCTGGCGACGACCAGGAGCACGGCGTCGTCCAGTCCGCGTCGTCCAACAGAACATATTCATGCTTACTTGCGTCAATCTCATCTGAATCACGATTTGGCACTTGTGTGTCTCCATTTTCATCTTCTTCTGTTTTCAAATTCATTGTAAAAATTGAAATTAGTCCTTCTACATCCGGCAAGACAAGGATTTCAGAACTGGTATCTTTCAAGGAGAACAAAAGAAGATGAAAATGCAATTACAGTACCTTCATCTTTGTCTTCTACGTCTAGCGCAACATTGAGGTCGAACACACCATGATTATTCTCTTCTACGTCCAGCGCAACATTGAGGTCGAACACAACATGATTATTCTGATCTTCTACATCCAACGCAACATTGAGGTCGATGGGAGCTTCGTGGATCTCAGCAAGTCCTTCGACGTTGTCCCAAAAGGGAGCATTCAGATTAAACATAGCTCCGGCCATTGCTTCAGAACATGCTACAGGAGGAGAAATAGATAAGCAGGGAGAAGAGCAGTGAAGAGGAAGATGAGGCAGTATGGCCATTTATAGGCGTCGGCGCTGATCAAAATTTCTCTGGCGCTAGCTATGAATTTGAAGCTTCCTTGGCGCTTAATCTAATCTTTTTTGGCGCCGGCGCTTAATCAAATTTCTCTGCGGCTAGCTACGAATTTGAAAATGGTTTCGGAAAGCTCTCTGGCGCTTAATCTATTCTCCTTGACGCTTAATCTAATCTCGGGTGCTAGCTACGAATTTGAAAATGGTTTCGAAAAGCTCACTGGAGCCGGCGCTTGATAATGGCGCGTGAAAATGGATTCGCATGGATAGCTTGCATGCGGCAGAGGCTGTTGCATGCACGCATGGATAGCTTGCATGCGCCATGCAAGCGTGGGAAAGGAAGGAGCGCGGCGCTCGAGCGATTTGCACGGCCAAGAGCACGGCGCGCGAGCGAATTTGCACGACCGATTACCGCAGCACTAATTAGGGGTAAATCTGCCATTTCGTTGCCTACTTTGGTATTAGAGTCAGGGGGAAATGCGTCTTAGAAAAACGGACGGAGGGAGTATTTTATCATATGCTACTAGTTTCTATAAGAATCTTTTTGGTCTTGTGGACGGTATTAGTTCCATAACTTTAGAGGTGCCTGTCCCAAGTGTTTTAGATGATGTTGATAGGGATATTTTGGAAGAACCTTTTAGCCAGGAAGAGATTAAATATGCTATTTTTCAAATGGAGCTGAATAAGGCCCTAGGTCCAGATGGGCTGCCAATGTAGTTCTATCAAAAGTTTTGACATTTAATTTGTGATGAACTGATTTTCCTGTTTAATGAGTTCTCGTGGTTGTTTAGATATTACTAGGTTGAATTGTGGGGTGTTAAGCCCATGTACTCAACTTGATCAAATGACTTTTCGTTAGTGAAGTGAATAATGCAATACCACGACAATGGAAATTCATGTAGCGTTGATCCTAATTGCACCTAGGTAAAAGGGGAGACAATCCGGTAAAAGCAAGACATTAATAAACCTGAACACTCTTTGACTGAGACAGCTCAAGAAATGATCTTATGAATTCAAATAAAGTACATGTGCTACTACAGGGATAGATGCAAATTTTCGGAAACGTGGGACTTTTTTCCTGATTTTTTTTGCCAGGAGCACTGGCTTGCACTTAAGAAGGTGGGCACCAGGTGAAGTAAGGTTCAAATGCTCGCAGCTTGGAGGCGTACTAACCAACCGGCCACATGCTACTTGATTGAATAATTTGAAGGTACGGGAATAAATAATGTATTTTAGATCTAGGAGATCTGTTTGAGACTCAGATGATTCCTTTTTTTTATGCGAGGGTGAGATTCAGATAATTTAATCTTGGCATGTTATTGTGTCGCTTTTAAGCTTCTTTATTGGCTACTTATGTTGTTCCTTGTGCATGAGCATTGATCATATAGGTTGAATTCAAAGAGGTGGATTAGGTGGCATCTGAAGTTGGTCGCACAGGCAAGAAGGGCGTCGGGGCATCATGATTGAATAATGCTTCCACAATACATCGGGACTAAATAGTTAGACTATTGAACTTATTTGTGTTGCTGTCATGATCATTAAGACATGTTTATTGACGACGGCATGTTCTTTATTCATGCTTTGCTTCGCTTGTATGGCTTGGTTTCTTTATTCTATCTCCATGGCTGACATGGGCAAGAAGATTATCCATTTCGTGATTAGTAGATATTATCCAAATGCCACATCCTCTTGCTTCCCTAAGATGTGGACTCTGGTAAATATGAGACGATGTGCAACATTTTCCTAAGCCTTACATAAGCTTGTTGGCTCTTTTGGCTTCTCTTTTTCTTTTCAGAGGAACTATGGCCAAGGTTTGTTGTAAACCAAGAAATTACAGGTTTACACGTTTCATGTTGCTATCATACACCAGATACATTCTTTTACTCTATTCATCTATCAGGATGTACAAATCCAAAAGAGGTGTCAATATATTTATTTAAAAGAAAGACAGAAGAAAAGGAATAAATCTGATCCTCAGCCGATGATTTGTAGAGTATCTGCAGCGAAAAATACGCAATTCTTTTCATACTTCATCCTATCTCATTGATGTAGTTTGTGCACAGTGAGAAGGCCAGAAGTCTATCTTCCACCTGCTATTTGATGTGTAACCATAGAAAATTCAGAGCATTATTGATAGGAGCAAATAAGGGAAATTTTGATTAGTTATAACCAGTACAATTTGCTTATCAGTACTAGAAAATATGGTGCAAATCTGTTTGCGCTTCTAACTCCTGATTGATTCCCAGATACTTCTCCATTGGAGACAGTCTATCTTGCCTTTTGAAAGTGAAACAGCGAGATGACAAGAATAGTGTATCAATCCATTAAATAACGTCCTGAAAAGAACAAGAAAAAAACCCATTAAGGAACACAGTAATGTCCCGATCAGAACCAGGGATTCCACAGTAATTTCGAGATCTGAAAGGAAACGGTTCAATTTCTACATGAACTGGGGAAAATTCCGGTGTTCCAAACAAGCCGATTAAATTTATAAGGTAGGAAGCAAGCTAATTGAGACCTCAGCTCATCTTCTTCCATATTCGGTTCTTCTCATCCTACAATCTACCTAGTAGTCTGCCGAATCCCACTTATGAAAAGCTCGATAGAGTGTTAATGAGCTCTGATTGGGAATTCAAATTTCCACTCGTCACGGTTTCAGCACTAGAGCGAGTTTTATCGGATCACGCTCCTCTTTTGCTGCGTTTCGGGCCGCATTCCAAACCATGTATGCCGCCTGCATTCAAATTTGAGTTAGGATGGCTGCAGCGTGATTGTTTTTTTTGGGATGGTGTCCGGCATATGGAAGGATCAGTGGCCTATTGGTTCAGCAATGACGCGATGGCAGCATAAAATTAGAGCTGTTCGTCAATTTCTTAAGGGCTGGGCCAAAAACACGAGTGGTACTAATAGACTTTTGAAAAGTTCTCTCCTTCAAACTATCAATCAGTTAGATTTGCAAGTTGAATCCCGGCTGCTCCTCCCTTCAGAGATTGCATTAAAACAAGACGCCAATGATAGATTGGCTGCCCTTCTCCAGGAAGAGGAAACTAAATGGTATCAATGCTCTAAGGTCAAGTGCATTCTTGAGGGCGATAATAATACTAAATTCTTTCATTTGATGGCTAATGGGCGTCACTATAAACAAATAATTTATCAATTAGAGCAAGTCGATGGTCTAATATGTGGAGATGCTAATTTAAGAAGTTATATTACGGAGTATTACTCTAAGCTCTTTGGGCAACCAGAGGAAAATTATGTTCGTTCGGGTGGTGGAAACCATGATATTCCTCAAGTTTCTCCAGAGGAAAATGATTTTCTCACAGGCCCGTTCACGGAGAAGGAGGTTTACGAGGCTATTTGTGCCATGGAGCACAATAAGGCCCCTGGACCCGACGGTTTCCCGGCTGAATTTTATCAAGTTTTTTGTGAGGTTATCAAAGGAGATTTATTGGCGTTGTTTAGTGATTTTCATTCTGGGATTTTACCTATACATTCCCTTAATTTTGGAACTATCACTCTACTTTCAAAGAAAGTAGATGCCACACAGATTCAACAATATCGACCCATCTGCCTTCTTACTGTAAGCTTCAACATTTTCACCAAAGTGGCAACTAATAGATTAGCGGTGGCAGATAAAGTTATTCGGCCTAGCCAAACGGCTTTTTTATCCGGCCGTAACATTCTTGAAGGAGTGGTTACTCTACATGAAACTATTCATGAACTTCATAGACGAAAATCTGATGGGATTATCTTGAAATTAGATTTTGAAAAGGCGTATGATAAGGTTAAATGGTCTTTTTTGCTTAGGACTTTAGAATTAAAATGCTTTTCCGCCGTCTGGCAGCGGTGGGTTAGTACGTTTGTCCAAGGAGGAAGTGTTAACGTCAAAGTCAACGATGAAGTTGGCCCTTTTTTTCAAACAAGGAAGGGCCTTCGGCAAGGCGACGCTATGTCTCCCATTTTGTTTAATTTAGTTACGGACATGCTCGCAATTTTACTTAAAAGAGAAAGCGAGTCAGGACTCATCGAAGGCCTGGTGCCGCATCTGGTGGAGGATGGGCTAAATATTTTGTAATATGCTGATGATACAGTTATTTTTCTCAAATATGACTTCGATTACGCTACCAACCTTAAGATCATTTTATGTCTTTTCGAACAACTGTCTGGCTTGAAGATAAATTTTCATAAGAGTGATCTCTTTTGTTTTGGTGAGGCAAAACTTTTCAAAGAGCATTACTCGCAGCTCTTTGGATGTGGCTTGGGTTCCTTTCCTTTTAAATACCTAGGTATTCCAATGCACTACAAATGTCTTCGTAATTCTAATTGGAAACATATAGAGGACCGCTTTGAGAAGCGCCTAAGCTCGTGGAAGGGAAAGAATCTTTCTGTGGGAGGTCGTTTAGTTTTGATTAATTCAGTGCTTTCTAGTCTACCTATGTTCATGCTCTCGTTTTTTGAAGTTCCTGTTGGTGTCAGAAAGTGCTTGGATTTTTATCGATCCAGGTTTTATTGGCAGAGTGATGATATCAAACAAAAATATAGATTAACTAAGTGGAGTATTTGTTGTCGCCCCAAATACCAAGGTGGCTTGATTTACAACATCAAAATAGGACGTTGCTCTGTAAGTGATTATTCAAGCTTGCAAATAAAGATGGTTTATGGCAGTGCCTACTCCGAAACAAATATCTTAGGTCCAAAACTTTATCTCAGGCCGAGTTCAAACCGGGTGACTCTCATTTCTGGGCAGGTCTTATGGTAGTACAGGATCTTTTTTTTCAACTTTACCGTTTTCAAGTGGGTAATAGCATCCAAACTAGATTTTGGGCAGACATATGGAATGGCGACACCCCCTTGAAAGATAGATACCCGAGGCTTTTTAATGTTGCCCAAAATAAAGAAGTGATGGTTGCATCAGTGTTCCGAGCCACGCCTCTAAATTTGACTTTTCGTAGAGTTATTAGAGGAGCTAAGCTAGTGGAATGGAATAATTTGTTAAATGACATTGCTGAGGTAGCAATTGGGGATAGCCATGATAAAGTTCAATGGGTACTTAATTTTAGTGGATGTTTTTCTATCAAGTCCTTGTATCAACTTATGATGAATTCTAATGTTCAATTTTGACATAAGCACTTTTGGAAGCTGAGGGTTCCTCTCAAATCTAAGATTTTCTTATGGTACCTGGGAAGGGGGGTCGTCTTGACGAAAGATAATCTTATCAAACGAAATTGGACGGGTTGTCCTACCTGTTGTTTTTGCACGAATGATGAAACAATCCAACACCTTTTCTTTGATTGTAAAGTGGCTAAATTTTGTTAGCGAGTGGGACAAATATCTTTTAATTTCACAGCACCTCGGTCAATTGCTCATATGGTGGGATCCTGGCGTAATTCTTTTCAACCTATGTTCAGATATCGCCTTTTTCTGGAGTCCTCGCTATGTGTTCAGTCATTTGGTTATGTCGTAATGATGTGATTTTTAACAAGAAGTTTTTCTATCATCCTAACCAGGTGGTGTTCCTATGTGTTTCTCTTCTGCGTGCATGGATACCGCTCCAGGTGGTGGAGCATCGGCAGTCATTCGAAATGGGGAGCGACAGATTGAGACAGGCGGTTCTACACTTGTTCTCGTCTAGTGCGTGGAGGCAACAACCCATGCTTACTGATGGTGTTGCTTCATAGACTGGTGGTCTTTTGTTTAGTTTTCGAGACGGCGTTTGGATGTTTGTGGTGTCTTTTTTGTTTTTTTTTGTTTTCCTTGTGATACTGGTTATTGTTCAAATTTATCCTCGATTTATTGGCTGTGTATATCTTATTATGTAGAGACCGAAAGTAATAAAATTCTTGTTTTATCTAAAACAATCTTCCTAGCTGAAGCCTCAGCCCTGATAGAACTTTGCTTGTACCTACTTCCAAGAGAAGTCATCATCCTCAACTTAAATGAACACCATCGCTGTCCCGCTCCCTGTTCCAAAGTTGAAAACAAGTAACTGGACTACTGTACCTTACGTAGCTGAAAAACGGTGACCAATATATCCATCGCTCTTGCGGCTGGATTTGGATATGCCCTGTCAACGCGCGTAGTAGCTTTTTTCGAGGAATTCTATTAATCTCCCGACCACTGTATAAAGAGGATTTGCATACAATCTAGTAAAATCACACTTACAACGTTTCACATAAGGAAAAATGATCGTCCAACTCTGAGCCACATGCTAATCATGAAAATAAAAATAGATAAAAGCAGATACTCGATCAAGTGCCGCCCAGACTTTTATCAGTGTGCCAACTACTAGAAGAGAACAATGTTGGTGTTGTTGCCTCCAAGTGTTTGCTGCTCTCGATCATACCCTTCCTGCAAACTGGCTTCTGGAAATACGTCTAAAATTGTAAAAAACTGGTACACCTATAAATCACCCGTGGAGCTGTAGAAACTTATACCATCCTGTAGAAAATCTTTATCTCTAGACTGCATTTGCTGTGCGTGCTGCTGCGCGCGTACGTGGTGTCACACGACGAGGATGGCGTTCCATAGATGGAGTGTTACTCGTAGTACAAGTCCAAAAGAAGCAGTTAACTATACGTGTACGAGTTGGATAGATGCGTCGGTCCAATCATCGACGCCGCAGCGAGATTCAGCCAAACCGACACAAAGCCCATCTCGGCTAGTCGGAACATGAAGTACTTATGGTTGCCCCTAAGGCCATGTACAATGCAGGGTGCTTATAGCCCGGTGTTTAAAGAGAGAGAGTAGCATTGCGTCTTAAAAAATATGTGACTTACAATGCAGAGTGCTTCATATGGGTGCTTAAGTTGCTTTAATATTCATGTAGCACCTACTCTAGCACCTGTTGTCTCCAATGCAGCGCTGCATTATGTGGAGTACTATTTGTGCTTCTTAGAGTACTATTTGCTAGGCACCGGTTGAAGCACCTGTTACCTATGTCACCCTAAGCACCAGCCTAGCACCGGGTGCTTAACTTTGCTTCCGTCGCCCTTCCTAAGCACCTGTCTAAGCACCTCTCACAAAAAAAATCAGGTTTTTTTCCTGAGGCACCTGTCTAAGCACCTGCATTGTACATGGTCTAACACGACGGCTTTGGACGGTGCAGCTTTACGGCTCGTTTGCATGCCTTTTTCCCCCAAGAAGACGCGCCATAGGAAATTACACCGCGCTTCTTCCTGTCTTGGAAAAAAAATGGGTAAGAAATACGGTGCTTCTCATATGTTAAGGCCCGTTTGGGAGTTTAGTAAAATTTCACACTTGTAAAAATTTTACATTAGTAATATACTTGTCCCCACAAAAACTCTAGAATATAAATGTAATTTGATTCACCTGTAATTAGTCGTGACCTCTGATGGCTCCTCCTCAGGCAGTGACCTCGGGCGTCACCGAGCATCACCAACCACCGGCGGTGCGCCGATAGCGCCACCGAGTCCCGCACGAGCAGCACCGCGAGGTTCCCATTGCTCGCGCCTGCCACCGCCAGCTTCTCCTCCGCCTCCCGCGCCCGCGACTGCGATAGCTACAGCGCTTGCGGCAAGCTGTCATTGCCGTTGTCGCCTTCGCCCTTCTAGTCCAGCTCCACCGCGTTCTTGCAGCCTTTTGAGCCGGGAATGGGCCGAAGAGCTTGGCCAGAGGGAGGAGGTTGCAGTTCTGGAGGCCGCCTTCGCCGCCGCTTCTGTTGCTCCTCCACGAGCGGTGACCTTGGACAGTGACCTCTGCTGCCACACCATCCCCACCATCATCCTTCTCCTCCCCGCCGCCTTCCTCCGCTACCAGCCGGCCGAACTGCCCACCCTAACCCCGACAACGAAGATGCGGAAGGGCCTCTCCCTTTCCTGCTGCCCGCGCTCAACTCCGGTCACCGCCCGTTGCTGTCGGTCCACGCCCACCTCCCCGACCCCCTCTCCCTCCTCGACCTCGACAACTCCGGCATCTCCGACTCCGCCATCGCCGAGCTCGGGTTCTCTAGATCTAGCGGTAGGAAGCTGCCTCGGGACCGGCGGATGAGCCGGATCTCCTGCCGGGGGGGGGGAGAGGGGGGTTGGGGGAGCAGGCTCGGGGCGCAGGAGCGGCCTCCGCCGGGTGCACCATGTCGCTCCGAGGAGCTCGTCCGGGCAGCGGCTCCCTCGGACAGCGGCGGCGGCGGCGATGGCGATGCAAACAGGAAGGGTGTGGCGGCGGGGAAGCGGAGAGGAAGGAGAGCAAGCGGCACTCGGTGGTCCTTCCTCGCGCGCGGTGGCCCGCGTCGGCGGCGGTGTCTGTCTCGGGGATGAACCCGACTTTGCTCGGAAAAAGAAACTGGAGGCCGGAGCAGAGTGTTTTTTTACCCATGTATTTGCTAAAACAACGGATTTGGACCAGCCCAATACCGGCTATCCAAACAGGCTTTTTCCGAGCAGGCCGGATTATTTACGTGGGCTGTAATTTACACCGGTTTAGGCCTCAAAACCGGCCTTTCAAACAGGGCCTAAATTCATGTTTGGGGGCTTAGCCGCCGGGCGTCTGGTGCACGTGTATCGTCCTGTCGGTCCTGTCGGATTTGCTAACCTGCAGGTTTGTACTTCATATATATGCACAAGCCACGGATGCTTAGCAGCCAGGTGAATATCATATTTCTAGTTTTGCTAACCTTCTGTCAGTTAACCAGATTCTATTGGTTTTGTTTTTGCAAGGAATCCTCTGACAGCTAAACAATCGTCTTGTACTTCCCGATGCACGCCCTTAAAACCCCACCCATCCATTGCATAATTGCATTCAACGGCGCGCGCAAACAAGAGTGAGACAGCCCACAACACTCGAGGCCGTTATCGCCATCATCTACTGTCTCAGCGTTCGCGCCCGATGGCGGTACCAGCGGGAGATTCCTCCGGCGGCGACAGGTACAGGTCTCACCTGGCTGGCGAGGGCGAGAAGAACACTGTGTGGCGGCACGGCGCGGCGCCCACGTACGACGCCGTGAACAGCCTCTTCGAGGCCGAGAGGACACAGGTATTATTCTTTCGATCGCGTCTCATGTCATGGGAGGAACGCATCTTTCTTGTGGCATCGCTGCGTTACACACTTACACATGCATGTTCTCGTTCCTTCGCAGGAGTGGCCGGAGGGGTCGTTGGAGGAGACGGTGCAGAACGCGATCAAGACGTGGGAGATGGAGCTGTCCCACAAGGCCCGCCTCGGGGACTTCAAGTCGGTGAGCCCAGGGCGGTTCCGCCTGTCCGTGAACGGCGGGCGGGCCCTGACCGGGGAGGAGACGCTGGCCATGGGCAGCTACAACGCGCTGCTGGCGAGCCCGATCCTGCCGGGCGCCGGCGCGTATGACGCCGCGGCAGAGACGTTCGAGTCCTCCCACGACCTGTTCCGCTCCGCGTTCCCGCGCGGGTTCGCGTGGGAGGTACTCAAGGTTTACTCCGGCCCCCCGGTGATCGCGTTCAAGTTCCGGCACTGGGGCCACATGGACGGGCCCTACAAGGGCCACGCCCCCACCGGCGACAAGGTCGAGTTCTTCGGCGTTGCCGTCCTCAAGGTGTGCCATTTACAAGACATCTCTGTAGCTTTTACCACTGTTGAGATTAAAACCGGGCATAAATCTGAGCTCTTGGCATGGCAAAGATCACGCGCGCTCTGAAACTGATTCGAGTGTGTGCGCAGGTGGATGAGCAGCTGCGAGCGGAGGACGTGGAGGTGTTCTACGACCCAGGCGAGCTTCTCGTGGGGCTGCTCAAAGGTCCGAAGGTGGCGTCGGAGGAGGAAGCAGCGCTCGCCGAGAGGCTCAGCGAAGCGGCTACCGTATCGGCGTCAAGTTCTGACCTGCAACCGCAATCCTGCCCTTTCCTTGACTCCGGAAAGCAGGAGTGATCGGTCGATCGAGTGGCCCGACCAAATAAAGCGTATATGTCCAGTCTCCAGTGTGCTATATCGCTGTTTCGTAATCAGAAAGATCATTCTCGACGGCTTTGAGAACGACTGAAAGATCAGCTGAACGTGTAATTGTACTGCTAAGTGCCTGTTCCTTGGTTGGAAAGGCGTCGCCTCACTGGAATTAATTAGCGCACCAGCTTTGTGGAAAAGATGACGCGGGATATTTTTTTTCCCTGATTTCTGTTAGAATTCAACTGTTCCTACATAATTTGCAGGGAAAAAATCTTAATCCAAGTAGCCCATAAAATGTAGGTAATTGCTAATATTTACTCGAGTGTTTTCTCACTTTGACAATACTGAAATTTTCATCCATACAACTTTCTTATTATAGGTAAGACAATGAGGATGTATAATTCATTGGATAAAAATCTAAGTGCTTAGTGATCTATAATAAAAACAAACGCAAGTGTTCCCTACACACTCCCTAAAGTGTGTGCATGTAGGGAGGAGGGAGGGGATGGGAGGGATTCAGCTAGAATTCACTTATTTGTTTGGGCCAACATGAAAAAAGTACGGTTTTACTACTTCTCGGTTGTTTGGAATTTTGTTAAATATCGATCACCTCAAATTGCACATTAGTTAGCCTAAAATTATAGTTTAAAAAATGTACAATTTTAGTAAAACTTGGATGTAACTTTTGGTTTATAGGTTATGTATGATGTGAAGTGGAATGAGGATGGTTAAACATGATCCAAAAGATTAGAAAAGTGATACTGAGAAACAGACAGTCCAAAAAAAGTATTACTGGTTGGAATGCGGAATTTGATAGACTCGACACATGTTGGGACATAAAAGTTCGGCACAAAATTTGGTGCGAGTTAACGGAAAACAATTTTACTTCTCATAAAAATTTTAAATCTTGGTCACCTTAAATTGCACATGAATTAGTCTAAAATTATAGTTTATAAAATATGCAATTCTAGTAAAACTTTGATATAACTTTTGCTTTAAAGGTTATGTATGACATTAGCTGAGATAAAGATGGTTAAATTTGATCTAAAAGCTTAGAAAAGTGACACTGAAAAATAGATAATCCTAAAAATATATTACTGGTTGGAACGTACAATTTGGTAGAATCAACTCGTGTTTGGGACATAAAAGGTCGACACAAATTTGGTACGAGTTTACGGGAAACAATTTTACTTCTCAGGAAGATTCTAAAAAACAACATTATTCTCTCAAAAAAAAACTCTAATAATAAACGGGCATGAATATGATGAGGCTAGGCCGGGAAGCACTTGAACTAGAAACATAATTTTCAACTTTCTGGCCCATCTGAGGTTGGTCAAGCGAGCTCAAAAGAATGGGCCCTACAACCAATTCTGTTGGTCATTTTTCAGGATAAGATATATCGTTATTCTCATGTACTTTATTTTTTGAAGCACACTTAAAAAGCGTGGATGTCATCTAAAATACTCACTCATTCTATAATATAAGATAAATTTTGATTCGTTAATATAAAATTTTAATCAATAATTACTCTATTAGTATACGATTTATGTGACATAAAATTGATATTTTATTAGATTCATATTTAAAAGTACTTACTTATGATTATAATTTTTATCACATAAATCACATATTAATAGAGTAACTGATGGTTAAAACATTATCTTAATTAAATAAAATACGCCTTATCAAAGGAGCAAGTACAAACTTCACCTTTTTAGTTTCACAAAACGGATATATAACACATACATATGCAACCTATCACAGCACGAACATATGTGTTTTCTTTCAAAAAGAGAGGATAAAAATCGGTTTCGTTTCCCTTACGCACGGCCCCAATTTGCTAAGTTAGTGAATGATTCTCACTGTAGAGGTTGGTTCAAGCAAAAACAAGACTTTTTTAAATAAGTTTCTGTTGATTATAGGGAAACAAAGTAAGTCACTTGTCAGCATCTAATCAATTCATCAAAAACTCGGTTCCTTTCTCCTTTTGCAACATTCCTAATTTGCAGAGTTAGCCAATTGATCTTCACAACAAAGATAGGCTCAAGCAAAAACTATAAATTTTTGCTTCAATAAGCTACTATTAATTCTAGGAAGAGTTATAGGAAAATTATATCTTAAATGTAAGTCACTTGTCAGCACCTCATCAATGCATAAATATAGTCTATTTTGCCTTTTGCAACTTCCCAAATTTGTCAAGAGTTAATTGAATATTTTCACAATAAAGACAGTACATCTACTTATTTTCTCCTTAAACCCAACTTACAGCTCCTCACCTGACTCCTAACCCTAATTTCCTTACTGCCGCCGTCTGTCTCATGCCTTCTCTGTCTTTGGTGGCTCACGTACCATCGTCTACATCGCTGCCATCGCCTTGCCACTCGTCGACCCATCCTTCGACCCCACCCACCGGCCGTCTCCCCTGTCCCACGGTTAGCGGTGCTACCGTGCCATCTTATAGTCTTGTCCTGCTCCAACCGCCACCACTGTCGGTCCTACTGCCCTCCCCCTCCCCCATCACTCTAGGCCTGGAGAGCACTAGATCTTCTTCGACGTTGATGAACCCCTAATTCAGACCCTAACCCCTGTCCCAACATCTCATGTGAGCTTGCCTGCCTTGGCTTCACCTCTGTCCCCGTTCTGTGTCGACGGCTGCTCTGCCTCATCACCCTTCGCATGGTCTCTGCTTCGCCTCCTTTGCCGCTCCGTATGAATGGTGGCTCCGGCTCATAGCTTTCATGAGGCTCCATGTCACTAGAGAGAAGAGTAATAAGAAGAGGAAAGACAAGAAAAGCTAGCAAGGTAACTAGAAAAAAAAAGAAGAGGAAAAACAAGCAAGGTAACTAGAATTTTCTGCTATAGAAAATTCGAAAAGCTAAGTCACTAACCAGCACCTTATCAGATCATAAAAAGAGGAAATGAAAGACAAAACAAAGCCACTGCGCATCAGCGCATCAGCAATTCGGCGCCACCTCCACCCGCACCGGCTTTTGTTGGTTAGCATAATCACATGCCGACGCCCTCTCAGGCAACTCCCCTGCAGGCTGCAGTCCAGACGCGAGAGCCGCATCTGCTTCCAGAAGCTTCTCGAAGGGTGCCCGAGGCCGCCGAGGACCATCTGATCGGCCGTCGCCATGGGATGCGCCGGATCCACCCCTAAAACTGACGGTCTCTCCTTTTACCATGTCTTTCTTGGTTGTGAACTTCTGATATCTTTCTCCTTTCTTGTTTTCTTTGGTGAGTTAAGGATTGAGATCTTGGGCAATTTGGTTCTGAGAACCGCGATTAGAAGCAGGACTAACTAATTGGTTAGTGTACTTGGTTCGTGATCAATGGCGCTTGTAGTTTTTATGTCGATTTAGCTCTGCCAGCTATTGGTTGGTTAATTTGAATGATGTGTCATGCGGTAATTAAGTATTTCAGCTGCAGAATCATCATTCAGGTTCAGGTAGCAAGGAAGTGCAAGTTAGTGCTACTTATGTGATGTGCTGCATTTCATGTTATATCTGGTCATGTGTGATCATTCTACTTATGTTGTCAGCTGGCACAATTCTAAGGCCTCATTGAACAAATCGTGGAACAAAGGAGTTGTTAGTACTGTAACACCATGATCAACATATCAGTGGTACAGATTTTTGTGTGATGGAATTGATATCAATCCGGTGGAAGAGAAGATATTTGTATTACGAAAAGGCAATTGAGGGGTGATTGATTCTCTATTTGTACTGTTGGACAAAAGGCATAGCATCCGGTTAGTGGGGAGATGAGATATGAGTATCAGGGGAGGCAATGGAACTGACGGCTTATTCTTCAACAGGATAGAAGCACTTCTGCTTGTACCTAGCAACATCAGAGCCGTGACACACTGACACTAGGAAAGACCTATTGAACTGATGGTTTATTCTTGTTCTAGGAGGAAATACGTTCTTTACTTTTGGGGTGGGGGGGTTGGGGGTTCAATAGTAGGGCAGACTTCTGTTTGGAGCTTTTGATTAAGCAAAGTTAATTTAACATCAGTGTCAGATAGTTTATCTGTTAGCCTGGTTAAATGGGAGTGAGATGACACTAGCAAAAGGAAGGATTCTTGCCTGTGCAGTTTATTTTCCTTGTTTGTCTGTTACTAAGCACGGTTAAATACTCTTCTCTAATAGTAGTTAAATGAAATGATATGATTTTATTCTTTTGACTGATCCTGGTATATCCTTACTGTAGTATTATCGAAGTATCCTTACTGTAGTATTAGTTACACTGATTTAGAATGTCCGGCAAGCTGTTTAGTTGCTGTATGTCAAAGTGTTTTATTGCCCTGTTCAGCAAAGGAAGAGCGCTAGCTCACTAATACAACAGGGTTGTCGGCTAGCAGGTTTATTAAGAAGTCTGTGCAAGTAAAACATGAACATGCTTGGAGATTTGTGGGGGGAAAAGGAGAAATGGCATCTCTCATGTTAGCAGTTCTTGGAAGTAGAATAATGTGCTTTCATCACTTAGTGTACTTCTGCGGTTCTGCCTGGTTTTATAGTTCGATTGATGGCATTAATTTGATACAATGTACATCCTGATTCAAATTTAAGATAAGTGCATTGCGTATTTACGATGAAACACGTCTGCTGCTGCATTTGGATATATTCAGTTATTACTGCATAACTCTTTCTCTTGATCTCAGACAACAGTAAGAAGCTGAAAAAGCCTTGGAAGCACACTCAAGCAATAACAGCAGCACAACTCAAACAGATGCGTGATGAATTTTGGGACACTACTCCTCACTATGGTGGACAGAAAGGTACTGTACGACTCCTATTTTGTACTGTCGACGTTTGTCTGCAATGCATTTATATTGCTTGCTGGACCACTCCTTTTTTCCTCCTAAGAAGAAGCACCACTCGAATTCGACTTAACTTTGCTAAATAAATATTTGCAGTTCATTACTTTGCACTATTGGAGTACATGTCCACTTATAGTCAATCCTACTTATAGTGTTGATTTTGCTGTTTTGGTAGTTTAGTCCTTGAAGAGGAAAATGATAACATGCCTAGGAAGTGTTAATTTTGCTGTTTTGGTAGTTTAGTCACTAAAGAGGGGCAAAAAGGAATTACAGAACAAAAGTTGGCATGCGTCCTTGATTTTATTTATATAAATCTCCACTCGGAGTGAACATTTCTTTATTCGCAAATTACTTAAAAATATACTTCTCAATTAGCATATTTTATATTTATATTTTAAATTTCTTCATTCCCACAAAAAGCTTCACACTGCGCACATTTTTTTTTATCGGTAGCAACACATGGTTATTTAGCTAGTATAGATTTAAACTGCTGTTTTATCATATTCATGACATGTTTGTTGTCTGATGATGACGCACCCTGAATATAATCGAAAACCACCAAGTAGTTTAAGACACATTAGATGTTGCAATTTGCCTTAAAAGCTGCCATCTATTTCTGCCAGAGATTTGGGACGCGCTTCATGCCGCTGCAGAAGCCGATATATCTCTTGCACAAGCCATAGTGGCCAGTGCTGGCATCATCGTATCAATTTCTGACATGACACTTTGTTATGACGAAAGAGGTGAAAAAATTCTCTTGTAACTCGTGCCTTCTCCATGACTATGCTTTCAGCACCAAATCAATGACGGCGACCTTGGAAACTCTGCTGCAGGTGCCAAATACGAACTACCAAAGTATGTTTTGAGCGAGCCAACTAATCTGATCCGCGAGGGTTGAAGTTTCTTTATAGAACATGAAGGATCCATGTAAATTATGTAAATCAGTAAATCTCATTTGGTCACTGGCATTAGTTTTTACTTGCTCGAGACTTCAATGAAGATAATGTTCGCACTTAGCTCTGGACCAGATACTCTCGTCTCTTCTTGGCCTGACAACTCAATGCAGTGCATTAAGCTGTTGTCAGCGTCATGGTCACTTAAATTGGTGTTGGTGAATGGTGATAGTGTGATACGGCTTGCTTGAGGGAGTACTCCCATCACCTGCATAGATACTCAGCACCTAATCAGATCTTTCCTTTCACCTCCAGTGCTGTCCTTCCACGTCTGTTGTTCCCATTTGTTAGAGGCGGACGGGTCCAGAAAAAGAGAGAAATCAGAGTAGCGGAAACAAACGTGGCAAGAATCAAGCAAAGAACGCGCGCAGAAAACAGAGCAATCACAAGATTCAAGACACAAGTGAGTTTTACGTGAAAACCCTTGAAAGGGTGAAAACCACGGACACACGAAGACGTCAACTTCACTATGAATGAAGTCCTAACCCGTTAGGGATTTACAATGCTTGGCTTATCTCATAACGTCTACAAGTTAGGGTATATAGGCTGCGTTCTTTTCGGCTTCTCCAGGGGTTTCTCCCAGAAGCTGCCCCCTCCCAGCTTCTCTCAGAAGCCGCCCCCTCAAATTCGTCGGGGTTTCTAAACTAGTCATACTCTGATTAGTTTAGAAGCCCCGACGAATTTGAGGGGGCGGCTTCTGGGAGAAGCTGGGAGAGGGCAGCTTCTGGGAGAAGCCGCCCGAGAAGCTAAAAAGAACTGGGCCATATAGTTACAGGTGGCTGAAGGGGTATCTGTGCTACTGCCTGTGACACAGCTGACTGACACAGGCAGAACACTTAACATGCTAACACCAGACTCAGGTGAGCTAACCCTACCTGTGTCAGCTACCTGTGTCACAGGTGGGATGAGCCACCTGTGACACCGGTGGCTGACACCGCTGGGTGACAACGTTGGCTGATACCGGCAACGCAGAACGTCTTCTGCAAAGGGGTGACAGGAATTTGGAGCAAACTCCAACAAACTCCACCTTGAGACAAATTCCTTCCTTGCTTGAACAACGCCAGGGATAACAAAATTCAACTGACTTAACAATTCATCGCGCGCCATGCGCCAATAGTCACTAGGGACTATCTTTTGACACCGGCCAAGCTTGAGCAAAGCTCAAACTTAGCTGTAGGAACTGGTTTTGTCATCATATCAGCAGCATTGTCATGTGTGCTGATCTTGGTCACTTTGACATCGCCCTTGGCAACAACATTCTTGATAAAATAAAATCTGACATCAATGTGCTTAGTTCTCTCATGGAACATGGAATTCTTTGTAAGGCAAATTGCACTTTGACTGTCACAGTAGATGGTTGTGCAGGATGAATCTCCACAAAGCTCAGAATATAAACCTCTCAACCAAGTAGCCTCCTTGCATGCCTCAGCAACGGCCATGTATTCAGCTTCAGTAGTAGACAATGCAACAGTTGACTGCAGGATTGCCTTCCAGCTCCCAGCACAGCCACCAATGGTGAACACATAGCCTGTGAGTGATCTTCTCTTGTCCAAATTGCCAGCAAAGTCGGAATCAACATATCCAATAATTCCATCTCTAGATTTTCCAAAATGCAAACAAGCATGAGATGTACCCCGAAGGTACCTGAATATCCATTGGACTGCTTTCCAATGCTCTTTTCCAGGATTAGCCATGAATCTGCTCACAACGCTCAAAGCATGAGCTAAATCAGGGCGGGAGCAGACCATGTCATATATGAGAGAGCCAACAGCACTCGAATAGGGAACTCTAGACATGTACTCATCATCTTCTTCTGACTTTGGACAACAGCTTGATGATAATCTGAAATGTGCAGCTAAAGGTGTGGAAACTGGCTTGGCATCTTGAAAGTTGAAACGGTGAAGCAACTTGTTAATGTATCCTCTTTGACTGAGATACAATTTTCCAGCAGATCTGTCTCTGGAAATCTCCATACTAAGAATCTTCTTTGCTGCACCCAGATCCTTCATATCAAATTCAGAACTTAATTGTTCCTTCAATTGATCAACATCTGCTTTATCTTTAGCAGCAATCAGCATATCATCGACATACAATAGCAAGTAAATGGCAGAGCCATTAGCAGATCTCAAATATACACAGCTATCATAATCAGATCTTTTGAAGCCTTGAGAAATCATAAAGGTATCAAACCTCTTGTACCACTGCCTGGGGGATTGCTTCAATCCATACAGTGACTTCTTTAATTTGCAGACAAGCTTCTCTTTACCAGGAACAGTAAAGCCTTCAGGTTGATTCATATAGATGTCTTCATCTAACTCCCCATGAAGAAATGCAGTTTTGACATCTAATTGCTGAAGCTCATAATCATGCATTGCAACAATGCTGAGAAGTGTACGAATTGAGCTATGCTTCACAACAGGGGAGAACACTTCATTGAAGTCAACACCTGGAATCTGGCTGTAGCCTTTAGCAACCAGCCTTGCCTTGTATCTTGTCCCATCATTTGAAGTAGAACCCTCCTTACACTTGAAGACCCATTTAGAGCTTATTGGTTTCTTGTCATTAGGCAGTTTGACTAAATCCCATGTGCCATTCTTGTCAAGGGACTCAATCTCATCATGCATTGCAGTCATCCATTTGCTTGCATCAGCAGAGATAATGGCTTCTGAGTATGAAGAAGGTTCGGCAGATCCTTCAATTTCTTCTGCGACGCTGAAAGCATAAGCAACCATATTTGCTTCTTCAATTAGCCTCCTGACAAGTTTAGAATCCCTTCTGGGCCTATCAACTGCAATAGAATGCTGTGAAGTGTTCACAGCAGCAGGCACATGATCACCTGCATCACCTGCCTGTGTCACAGCTGGCAGGTCATGAGCTACCTGTGGTACAGCTGGCTGATCTGATTGTGGCACAGCTGTCACCTATGGCACAGGTGCACTCACCTGTGGGACAGGTGCATGAGAATCATTGAGCTTAATAGAATGCTCCACCTCAGAGTTAGACTTCTGTCCACTGTCTTCAGAACCTCTGGGCTGATCAACTGGAACATCATTTCTTTGCAACATAGCAGCTTCATTGAAGACAACACTTCGGCTGACTATCATCTTCTTGGTCTCAAAATTCCATAGCTTAAAGCCTTTGATACCAAACTTATAGCCAACAAATATGTATTTAACTGCCCTGGGTTCAAGCTTTCCATTGTCAACATGAGCATAAGCAGGGCATCCAAACACTTTCAAATTTGAATAGTCCGCAGGAGAACCAGACCAAACCTCCTTTCTTATCAATGGCTGTGGAAGGTGACCTATTGATAAGATGACATGCAGTGGAGACAGCTTCAGCCCAAAAATATATGTTCAGGCCTGCATTGGACAACATACAATGGGCCTTGGAGATAATGGTCCTATTCATACGCTCAGCTACACCATTTTGTTGAGGAGTGCCAGGAACAGTGTAGTGTCTCACAATGCCATGAGACTTGCAGTATGACTTGAACTGTTTGGAGCAGAACTCCATACCATTATCAGTTCGAAACTTCTTGACTTTCCTCTCAGTTTGGTTTTCAACCATTGTCTTCCACTCTTTGAAGCAGAAAATGCTTCTGACTTGTGCTTAAGAAAATAGGGCCAGACCTTTCTTGAATAATCATCAATAATGGTCATCATGTAACGAGATCCACCAAAGGATGGCTTTCTGGATGGCCCCCACAAATCAGAATGCACATAATCAAGAATTCATTCAGTTGTGTGAGTTGAGGTGATGAATGTCACCCTTTTGTGCTTACCGAAGATACAATGCTCACAGAACTTCAGGCTTCCACTATATCCTTCAAGTAAACCATGCTTGCTCAGCTCTTCCAGACTAGACTTTTTCATATGCCCTAGATGCATATGCCAAATGTTTGATGCATCAGAACCAGAAGCATATTGAGGAATTACAAGGGCGGCATTGCCTGAGATTGAACTGCCACGGAGATAGTATAGTCCACTGGACTTCCTCGGGTCTGCCTTCATCAACACAAGAGAACCTTTGGTGATCTTCAAACAGCTATCTCCACCTGAATAATGATACCCCTTACCATCGAAGTAGCTCAATGAAATGAGATTTCTCTTTATCTTTGGAATGTATCTGACATCTGTCAGTGTTCTGATCATACCATCAAACATCTTGATCTGAACTGAGTTAATACCCTCTATCTTGCATGATGAATCATCATAGCCAAGAACTGATCCACCATTGCTTAACGGTTCAAAGGAACTGAACCAATCTCTGTGAGGGCACATGTGATATGTGCAAGCAGTGTCAAGAATCCACTCATCAGTGGCAGCTCTCTGTCCAGTAGAGCTGGCTACAGTATTCAAGAAACCAACACCTGTGTTTGCATCTATGTCACAAGTGGGGCGAAGACCTGTGTCACAGGTGGGATGAACACCCGTGTCACAGCTGGAGCTGGCACAGCTGAGGTGGTCAGCTCTGTCACAGCTGGTGGCAGAAGTTCCAGCAATGACCACCAGAGACTCGACGTCTGAGTTAGCAGAACAGTTGGCAGCAGCATCAGTCTTATCCTTCGGCTTTGCGCCTTTTCTGTTCTCCTTGTTCTTCAACTTGTAACACTCAGAAATGTCATGTCCATCACGTTTGCAGTATCTGCAAAATTTGCCCTTTCCTCTGGACTTTGATCTGCCTCTCTGACCTGTGGCACAGGCAGAGCCTCTTCCATGACCATGATTGGGGTTTTTCTTCTCAGATCTGCCTCTGACAGACAAGCCCTCAGCATGTGAGCTATTTGAGTCATCTGACACCATCTGTCTCATCTTCTCCTTGGAATGCAAGGCCTCATAAATCTTATGAAATGTGAGGGTATCTCTGCTATACAGCATGGTATCTCTAAAACCAGAATATGAACTAGACAGCGAACACAAGAGAATCAAACCCAAATCTTCTTCATCATAACTAACATCCAATGATGCTAGATCAGCAACAATCTCCTTAAAATTAGAGATGTGTTCAAGCAAGTTACCTCCTTCCGGCATCTTGTGCAGGAATAACTTTTGCTTGAGGTGCATCTTGCTGGTCAGATCCTTGGTCATGCAGATTGCTTCAAGCTTCAACCATAACGAAGCAGTATGTGTCTCCTGGAGAACCTCCTGCAGAATGTTGTTGTGCAGGTGGAGTTGAATTTGGAAAACGGCCTTGCGGTCCTTCTTCTTCTCATCATTGGACCAAGCAGCAACAGCCTTCCCGCCAAAGGAGTCCAAAGCATCCTCATAATTGGCCTGAGCCAATAGAGCACGTATCTTGACTTGCCACAAAGAGAATATAGTATCTCGATCAAGAAGCGGAAGATCAAACTTCATGGACGCCATCTCAAGAACGAGCAACCTGGGTTAGCTCTGATACCACTTGTTAGAGACGGACGGGTCTAGAAGAAGAGAGAAATCAGAGTAGCGGAAACAAACGTGGCAAGAATCAAGCAAAGAACGCGCGCAGAAAACAGAGCAATCACAAGATCCAAGACACAAGAGAGTTTTACGTAGAAACCCTAGAAAGGGTGAAAACCACGGACGCACGAAGACGTCAACTTCACTATAAATGAAGTCCTAACCCGTTAGGGATTTACAATGCTTAGCTTATCTCATAACGTCTACAAGGTAGGGTATATATAGTTACAGGTGGCTGAAGGGGTATCTGTGCTACTGCCTGTGACACAGCTGACTGACACAGGCAGAACACTTAACATGCTAACACCAGACTCAGGTGAGCTAACCCTACCTGTGTCAGCTACCTGTGTCACAGGTGGGATGAGCCACCTGTGACACCGGTGTCACATCCTGATTTTCTAAAACCCGGAAAATCAGGGCTTACAAAAACTTTTTACGCTAATAAGTGGAGTCAATCGCGCTTCTGCCAAAATGCCCTTATACCAAACCCTAGCACGGACACATATACACACACACACACTTCTCCCCTTAAAGAAGAAAACCCTAGCGCCGCACACGCGCGGTAAACCCTAAACCGCTTACGGCACCCTGGAACCAGATGTCCCGGAACCAAGGCACTGACATTCCGGAGTGTTTCCATGCTCCCTCCGATTCCTGCCGCAACCAAAACCCTACTCCCTCGACCTTGCTCCTATTGGCCCTAATACGTAAAGGGGCCTGACGCAATGCACGCACCGTTTACGTCGCCGCGTCGACGGTACCTCGCCACCAGCACGTCCCAAGCCGAAATGAAGGTTCCATTCTGAGTTCCATGTCTCTGCCCCATCTTGACGCACTCTGGAAACCCTAACCCCAGGATATACTCTTAGGCCGATCAATCACCATGTCCTCGCCTCTCTTGTCTCTGGCACATATACTCTGTATATGCAAACCTTATCGTCCTTTCCCTTGACAACTCAGTAGAACCCTAGTGGCCATATATGAACACGTCCGTTAAACCAAAGTATTCCCATTCCATCAGAATCCTAGCACCTCCAATACACTCTTCAACATCTCGGCACCTTAAAACTCTACCTCAAACCCTAATCCAGTGAAAGGTATTCCCTTCGGTAGAAAACCCAAAAGCCATATCGCATGTGATTCCTCCTCCCCAGGAGCACAAATGTACGAAAACATAGATGCGTTTAGTGCAAAAATCCTCCATGGCCTATGTCGAACACCTTGACCGAGTTAGCTTCGTCGCATAAAATTGCAGCCAAACCTGAAGTACTGTACCAACAGTTGGAGTACCCCATCCCCTCGATTTTTCCCATCTGCCTGAAAGTCCATAACTCCCCTGGTCAGCCTTGGAGCATTCCCCTCTTTTGGAGCTTAGTAGTTGGCATCCCATGGCATGCTATTCTACGAGTCAAACATCATCGTGTGAGGTGCCAAAATATCCCTGGAGCAACTGGACACGTAGCTTTGAAACCACGACTCTGCAGCTTCATCTGTATGCGCCAAAAGCCCAGGACACGGGCATGCCGCTCGAGGGCATGAGCTGGCCGCGCTCTGCCATGCCACAGCATGCTTAAACAGCTCCAGCCCGCGTCAACCGCCGGGGAAGCCGTCGCTCACCCTGTCTCCTTGGTCCGCACACCTGTCCTGGCCATCTCCAGCTCAGCCACGTCGCTAATCCTCCACCGAGCTATCCCATCCTTGGGCTTGGACTTGCAGCAGCACATGCCGCGCCGCCCGTCGGTTGCAGCGCGCCGCTCGCCGGAAACACGTCGTCCAGCTCGCCACTTTGATGCTCGCGCCCGTCCTCCCTAAGCCAGCTCCGCGCCGCTGCTAGCTTTTCTCCCAGAGCCATCCCATCCCTGAGCACCAACTCGTCTCAGTGCAGCCGCGCCGAACGCTGCCAGCACGGCGAAGAATCCGTCGAGTCCAGCGCCGACTAGCGAACCACGGCGAGCCACGGCCCCTTCCCAACCTCGCTCGAGCTTCGCGCCACCTGTAAGACCTCGGGAGCACCCCTGCCGCATCCCATCGGCAGGCATGTGGAGCACAGCGGCGCCGGCCAGCTTTGCTCGCTGTTCGGCTATAAAAGGCAGCCCGAGCTCCTCCCTCACCCAAAGCCAGTGCCGCACCTCCCCTGTCTTCTCCACCTTTATATTGAAGCCGACCGAGCTCTTGGCACGCCACCACAGCTCTTCCCTCTGGTTGGCTCACAAGCCTAAGCCCCAACCGCACTCGGCCAAGCTCGCCACCTTCCTCGGCGGGTTCACTCCACATCTAGCTCGCACACGAAGCGATTTTGCCAAGGAGCCATTCCGCGCCGAGCTCCCTTCCCCAATTCCCCCTCACCACAGCTTAAGCACCACTCTCCTCCACTCCTAAAGCCCTTTGAATTTTCCTAAACACCCTCGCCGCCGGAAAGCCCCAAACCAGAGCTCCGGTGCCGATGTCAGCGGCTATCCTAACCGAGCATTGGGACCAAAGGGGCGGTCTGAACCCGACCAGAACCGAGCCCAGAGCTCCGCCTCTTCCCCTTGAGCCTCCATTCCCCTCCAAATTACAGCCTCGGCTGCCGGCCGCCCTTGTCCGGAACGCCGCCGCCACCATGTCCTAAGCTGCAGAGGGAGTCCGATTGAATCACCCGCAGCAGCCAGGGGCCGAGCCGTGCGGAAGCGAGTGAGACGCCGACGCGTGGGCCAGCCAAGGGTAACAGACCGTGAGCAGGTAACGCTTCCCGACCGAGCTACTGTTATTTCCCGTGCATTAGTCCGCCCTAATCAGGTTCTGCGTTGATTAGTAGGGGCGCATTAAAACTATCGATGGATGCATTCAACCCAGCTATTCGGCCCAGCTAGCACCAATGCCTGCAGTACCGTTTTTTTCTTCTTTTTCTCACTTAACGCGCAATTGAATCCATCGGTACTAAGCACCAAGGTTCGGCCGTTAAGGGCGTGTTTAGTCTGGTCCCCATCATTAGTTCATTAAAGTCTCGTTTAGGTTGTCTGAAGCCACATCTAATCCAGCTGCCCCGATTTTGTTTGAGTCAGAACCGTGAACTCCGCTACAACTAATCCGTGAGTACCTCGACTAGCTTTTACAAAAAGAAGTTACTGGTTCCAGAGAGTTTAGGAGAAATGCAGATTTTCGTTTCAAAGGAAATTTAAAGTTTGAAGCTATTTAAGCTTGTTCGTTAAAGACCAAGTCTACACTTCTTCTTTGTAGCAACAGATACCATGTGTATACCTCTTAGGTAGTCCAAGGATTAAACCTCCGCCATCTGGGATGCTAATTATATACGTAACATCAGCCGAGTCGATAGGAAAAAATGTTTTGAGCTACTTAGTTAATATGATATAGGCATCTTCCCGGCCCCCTCAAGGACCTTGTCAGTTTATATGGCATATATGCATGCTGTTGATTTCGTTAAAATTGTTTTGAAACTCCATTAGTAGGAAGCAAGTTTAGGGCAGGAATTTTATTTCTTTAAGCGCCGCACATACACTCTACAGGTAGCTGTCAGTATAGCCAAGACAAATACCCTCCATCACCAGCATGTTAACATATCGCTAGCATCTAGGAATCCGTAAGATTAGGAGTTTGATCGCATAACCCTAAGGACACGAATTCTCGCATCCAATTAAAAACATCGTCATTTCATGTGACATATACGTGTCTAGGTCCTCCCATATGTTGTAGATTTAAACCCTAAGGCCTCGGAACCTCACCACCCTTTAGACCCTTATATACTCACACTATTCACCATCGAACCATGCCCGGTGTTTTCAAAATCCCAAAACCCTAGTTCGACTCAAACTCGTATATTCGCCTTAGCCGTACCTCTCCCTCTTGGTTACACAAAACATCTGCGTTGTTTGGAGCCGTTTTAATTTGCTTCTTATTCGTCGATTTTCCGACGTGTAGTTCGACGGTACGACGAATCGTGCAGGGAATCTGGGGAGCCGTCGAATCAAATTCAAGATTTAACACCGGCCAACTCGCCAGGCAAGCTATTTCCACCTTGACCATGTTGAAATCCTATATTTGTAACGTTAATTATTTTGTTTATGAAATTGCATGCTATGTGGGTAAAATCGTTATTTTATGTAGACCTAGTTATTCCTATTAGATGCATGGCTTAGGCCCGATGAGCCCTATCCTTGTAACCCTAGTGTTAAGTGCTGATCATTGAACGATCGGCAATTTTAGCTAGGAGTATAGGCGATAGCCCCGCTTAGCCCTGCTATAGTGAAAACTAAGTTTTATCAATGCGATGGGATTGGGATCAAAACCCTCGGTGTGTAAATGCATACCGAGGTGCCATTTACAAAGGAATGTTTTTTAAAAACCCTGAATGAGATGATGGAGGATTTGGATTCGGGCAGGAATGCTAAGGGAGTTTGGAGGTGGTAAAGTAGCCGGTCGCTACATGAGAAATGAAATAGCCGGGTAGCCGGTTGCTACCCGAGGAGATGGTTGGATATGGAGTCCTGCTCGAATCAGTTAAGGACCGAACCTAAGTGCCGCTGAATCAGTTCCCTCACCGTACGTCCACATGTCCTTTATGGGAAGGACTGGACCTGGTACCTCGTCTAATACCGGAGCCCGGAATCGTGGGAAGTTAGGTTGAAGTGCTAGTGGATCCGTAGAATCCCTAAAGGATCTCCACGGGACTGAGTAGGGGAAAAGCTCTTCATGGGTCTCACCGTATTGTGAGGGTAAATCTCAGTAGAGTCCTACAAGGTACATGGAACATGGTCCGACACAAAGGGGGAGAGTCTCATCTCTGTCATTTGAGATGAAGAGGGTCGGGTAGTCCTCCTAGCGAGTCCGGCTCTGGTGTGAACACGAGGGAAGGGTCTCGTTGTAATAACCCTGGCAGTATACTTGCAAAGTACTCCCTGGGTGACCTACATCTTGTGGGTAAAGCCGTACAACCTCTGCAGAGTGTTAAAATCTATTCGAATAGCCGCGTCCTCGGTCATGGACATGAACTGGTAAAGCCACACACTGGTTAGACTGAGTTTTGTTTGTGAAAGTTGGGGAATGGGATTAAGGACGTGGGCATGATGTGCCCACAGTGAGCAGTTTAAGCTACGGTCTGGTAGCGAGGAACTGCAGAAGAGGAAACCTAGCCCGGGCCGCGTGGAGGCAGCGCGGGTAGGTTGCAAGGATTGTTCGAGGCGGTAGGCGGAGCTACCGACCTCTGGTCAACGATTGTTCTGCTGGATTGTCCAGCACCGGATGCTGTCTCGACAGAGACGAGTTGTTTTCGAAAATGCTTTTGAATCTACTATTCTGTATTTCGAACAAGAACTTACATTTCCGCACAACTGCAACTTAGAGTAGAGCCATCCCTTGATCTATTCCCTGCATGAACTATTGCCGTATATTTCCTCCTGTGGGAATAGCTTGCGAGTACATTCAATGTACTCACCTGGCTTGTTGATTTGGCCAGACGAAGAAGACAACAATGTCCGAGGATAAGCTTACGATCGCGAAAGCTAGGGCGTAACCCCAGTCAGTTGCCTGTCGGGTATGGCATATTGATGGGCCACATCTTCGTTGGATTTTCCGCTGCAGGTTTATAGCCGTTGGGCTACAGGTATCAGATTATCGACCCTAAACGGTCTATTAAATTGTTTACGCATGTATGACAATGATATACAGGTTAACTCGTGTGTATCGGCTACTGATCCAGGGACCGATACAGTAACCACGAGGGAGTTCCCGGCTTAAAAACCGGGGGCGCCACAACCGGCAACGCAGAACGTCTTCTGCAAAGGGGTGACAGGAATTTGAAGCAAACTCCAACACCATTAAACTGATTTCCGTTCAAGGACACATGACTTAAATCATTGGATCTCTCTCGTTATAATGACTTGTACGGTTGTACCGACAGCTTCAGATTTACTAGGTGCGCATCTCTGGGAGATGCTTTTCTCGGATTATTTTAGATAGTAGATGAGTTTTATTATTTTGAGCCTACACTAAGATATACACAAATAAACCTAGCCTCTGCACAAGACGTGCACACAGCTAACAACAAAAGACAAGAGAAAAGGTATCCGTTGAACACCGGCCTTATAGGCATAACAAGCACCAGCTGAAACTAGGTAAACAAAGCAGCATTATAATCCGCAACTCGTGCAGCCGGTCTTATGGCGTACACAACCATTGGCTAACTCCCCACCCATACATAGCAAAAAGCTTCACAACAACTATCTTGAGCGATCAACAAGCCGTTAAAATGAGCTCCTAGTCCTTTGCACGTTGTAGAGCCAATCAAGAACGTAGCCAATGTGTACACCTGTAAATAACCTGGAGAGGATTATAAAATTTATACTTGTAAAGGCAACATCATTTCTATATAGTCAAATCAACCAACACAAAGCGGCTGCTCCCACTAGAATAAAGGAGTGTAATTTCTTATCTAGCCAAGTGCCAAAAAGATTGGTGATACTAGTTGGATGAGTTAACCCTAAACCCGCTTGTGTGGATTACAAAATGATGCAAAATGTGCTATTAGGTAGTTGGAAAAAAGGTGTTGAATAGTTTCGTCTAGATTACAAAAACAATATTTTGGATTGTCTTCCTAGTTTCTTTCACGAAGGTTATCTTTTGTGAGAACTATTCCCCAAAAGTGGGAATCTCTGGGTTTACCATCTTTGTTCCAATGTTTTATCTTTAAGGTATTTTCTTCATAGCAAAGATTGCTATGCCCCTTCTTCGTTAAGCAACTTAAAAAGCCACTTACAGATAAGAGTAATATTTTTAATGTCAAGTTTCTGAATCCTAATGCCGCCTTGATCACATCGCTTACATGGAATACTCCACTTAATAAGTCTGTACTTCTTTTGTGCTCATCACATTGTCAGTAGAACCTGGATCTAAAGTAATCAAGTCATGTTAGGACCCCACATGGTATCTCAAAGAATAAACTGCTAAGTACATAATTGATGAGAATCAGGTGCCTATGGGTGGAGAGATGTTTTCCTTTCCAGCTACTCAGCCGTTTCTAAAAGCGATCTTCCACCCATTTCTAATCCACATTCTTTAGTTTTTGATAATGAATCGGAATGCCGAGGTAGCAGAAGGGGAAGCAACTCAACTCAAAGCCAAAGAGTTGTTTGTATTGTGCTTCTTGTTTTTTTTGCTGCTCCAAAGCAGAATATTTCACTTTTATGAAAATTTATTTAAAGACCCAACAATTGTTCAAAACACACACAAGAGTAACCTGAGGTTGACTGTTTGCTCAAGATATTGCTCTATAATTAAAATAATGTCATCTCTGTATTGAAGAATTCAGAGCCCATCATCACTAAATGAGGAACCACCCCATGGATCTAGACGTCTTGTTTAACACACTCAATGAAACAACTAGCATACCAACAACAATGTTAAAGAGAATGGGGGATAATGGATCCCCTTGTCTCAACCCTTTCCTAGTTTGAAAATACGGGCCAATGTTGTCATTGATTTTAATGCTGATGCTACCCGACCCATTGGCAGCGCAAATGAGAGAACTCTTTCATCCTTAAGGTTTGTTGAAAGAAGGACCATTTAACCTTATCATAGGCTTTCTTGAAGTCTATTTTTAAGATGACTCCGTCTAGCTTCTTTTTATGCATTTCGTGGATTATTTTATGGAGAATTACTACTCCATCCATAATATATCGCCCATCATGAAAGCCGTTTGGGTTGGACATATAATGTTTTTAGCTATCGTAGTAATCCTATTTGTCGCCACTTTGGTAAAATTTTTGAAGCTCACATTAAGGAGGCAAATGGACCTATAGTGTTGAATTTTGTTGGCATCCTTGACTTTTGGTAAAAAGGTGATAACCCCAAAATTAACATGATTTTTTGTAAAAGAGTGATAACCCCAAAATTATGGCTATGAAGGGGTAGGTGGCCATCATAGAGTTCATGAAACATGGTCATCAAATCATCCTTGATCACATCCCAGAAAGCCAGTGGGAAAATCGTCCAGCGAGGTAATTTATTATGTTCCATTTGGAATATCGCATCACATATTTCCTTCTCTGTGAAAGGAGACATGCGGATCACATTCTCCCAAGGAGACTTGTGTGATGTCATCCTGCCAAGTCTCAGTCAAAGAAAAATAGTTGGCTTTAGGAACGCCAAATAGGCATTTATGATAATTAGTTATGTAGGCTTTAACATTGGGATGCCCAGTTACTTCTTCCTCATCCTGATCTAAACGGAAAATCCATTGTTTACGGTGCTTCCCATTAGCTACCGGTTGGAAATATTTAGTATTATTATTTTCCTATAGAAAATGTTTTATTTTAGCACGTTGATGTCATTTTATTTCTTCTTCCCGGAGTAACCAAGCTAGCCTATCATTGGTAGCTGCTTTTGATGAATGTGGTCAGCAGAGGGCTCAATTGACTCGGCTTGTTTATCTAGAGTATCAATAATTGAGAGGAGCTCTTTCTTTTCCTGTTTGTAGGTACTTGAGGTATTTCTGACCCAATCCTGAAGATATTGGCGTAAATTACGAATCTTGGCTTGCCATTTGGACATGGGGTAATTGCCCGTATTTTCCTGCCGCCAACCGGAGGTCACCATCTCATGGAACCCATCACGAGTAACATTATAATTCAAATTTACGAAGTGGTCGGTTTCCGATAAATGACGTAGCTCCGGCTAAGAGAGTAGTATGATACATGAACCTCTCGAGAGCGTGACACGTTACAAAGGAGAATTTTTACTCCCACTCGATGGTCTTCTTTTGGATTTGTACACAACTAACGAATGCATGATGATGTCCGTATTTCACGAGTATCAATTTTAGATCTTCCTTCACAGTTGTGGAAATGAAGAACAGGTGGGCATGCCTGGCATACGGTTTATATCTGGAAGTGGCCAAGAAACTTGATTTGGAAGTGTCAATGAGTCTCTGATCCTTCAGAGCAGTACGCAGGACCATGGTTACGAGTGATTATTTGTCTAGGATTCCATGTGTGCGTATGCTGGATCTGAGAACCGAGTGGGGCTCGAGTTTTGCCGCGATGGATCACATGATCTCAACTTTTGGACTCGTGTAATGTGAAGGATCAGGCCGTAGACGGTTGGCAGTTCAGTGGTCCACTCTCCGAGACTCCAAGCCTGGGATGCTTCGCGCAGTGTTGTTCGAAGTATCTCTGACGTTAAATCGGGCCCTTTTGTGATTGTTCCTAACCACTTAATTAGCCTCTTTTTTCGTAACTAGAGCAAAAGTCTTACTCAAGGAACTTCGGAACTCGGAAGGCTCGCACAAGGGAAGAGGGAACGGAACACTGTCAACTACGCATCTGGATTCTGCAGCTCCATTCCATTTCCTTATTCTGCATAGTACAAGTAGATTCCATGACACACATTATAAACACGTTGATTCTAGTAACAATGTTATATTATAATACTCAAAAACTGGAAAGAAACACAAATTCATGGCCTACAGCCCCTGACAAGACCATTTCAAATTTGATGCCCGCACCCCTTGTTGTTTACGTCGAGCTGCACGGAACAGTACAGAGTCAAGTCAGCTAGGAAGGTAAAAGGGGTGGGCAGGAGGAATAAAAAGCCTGGACACTTGTGGATGAAGTGAAGTGCGTGTCAGCGTGTGCGCGCGCGCGCAAGCTGCAAAAGCTACTTTTACCCGGCCGAGATGCATGTGCATGGGGGTGCGGAAAGCACAGTTCTGCGGCGCACACGATGCAGACCCCCGGTATCAAGCGTCGTCTGATTGGAGCACTGGTTCCCAAGTCGCAGCTCAACTGCTTCTAGTTTATGGAGAGCTGGGATTAGGCAGGATTCTGCCTACGGCTAACTGCTCTTGTTTATGTAGCCCACAACTTATCCAACAGATTATGTTATCATACTCCCAGCCTCTCATCAGTGTCCTGGATTCAGCATCGCTATATAGTAATCGAAATGTAGCTAGATAGGATGTGTCTCCGCCAGCAACTTTTGTTGAGGGGAAAAGGGATTCTTTTTGCACACTTGATTATGGTAGGGTGGTGGTTAGGATTTCACTGGGAAGATGTCGCGGTCAGGAGAGATTGAGTGACCTAAAAGCTTTTAGATTTGACTAGCGGCCAGGTAATGCACAACGCTCCTTTGCTCCTACTTACCTTTCGTGTATCTGCTGCATGCACGTATCGGCAAGCGATTTATCCGTTCGTCAGTATAATCTCAAACGATTTTCTGTCAACAAAGTTAACCACGGTCTACTGAAGCAGTCGCCAGTGGGCATTGGGGACAATCTTTTGCTCCTGCAGTTCTTCGATCTCCACCTCTCGTCAAAGCTCAGAGAAAACTTCGCTCGGTCTTACTCATTTACTACTGCTCCTGAAGGATGGACGTGGAATGATTTGCATAGCCCGCCCTTTATTAGGTTCTGGAGGGCGGCAGAGCGGACTGCAAGATTGACATGGGCTCATCGCTTTCAGCGCCTCCTTGACAGGCGCAGTGCCGGCAAGTGACGAATGTCCCGTCCCCTTCAATTGATGCGGCCCATCAATGTTTCTGAGTGTTGCTATCGGCACACCTGGAGAAAATCTTGCCAAGAAATACAAGTAAAAATGGAGGAATTACGTACATACGTATAACTCCTATCGTAATAGTCTTTCTTATAAAAAGTAGAGAAAAGATGTTGTAGGAGCACACCTAGAGTTGCTCAAAATTACTACTAGTGTACTAATTAGCACAGTATCTCACGCAATTAACGATCGGATGTTTTATTTTTTGTGAGAATTTCTAATATTTTTTATTTTTTTATTATATCCTACTGTTAGTATATAATAGATAGATGTCCTGATAATTTAGCAAGTGTCGTGTCCCGTTGGTGGTTCCACTGCAGTAAGCGCATCGTCGCGAAGGACGCGCGCCTGACCGGGCATTTCCATTCCTGCGCCGGTGTGGGCTGAGCTCTTCCGCGCTTCTAGCCCGTTCCGGCCTACCAGGCAGCCACGTGCGGTGCTTCCAGACCTGAGTTCCTGCCCAGCGTGATTACTGTCCTTGGCCCCACTCCACAGTCAGCAGTACCTCCCAGCGTCAGTCCATCCGCACTGCAGAGAAGCAAAAGCATGCCCCACCTCCACACGATTTTGCAGGCGGGACGGCTGCTTTGCGCACACGAAGCGTGCAACAAGCTCCCGTGCTCTCGACACATCACCAGCAGGTTAGACAGATAATCACAAAGGGAAACACTTGGTGGCAGTAGCCAGGGGGGCAATTTAAAGCGACAGACGGAGCTGGAGTGCTATACTCGAGCACGGTACCAGTAGCTTTAGGCGGTCTTATCATCAGCTTGTGTTACTATTAACACAGCTGCAACGAACGACATGACAATTACTGTACGCCAGCATTCGCAGCAACAACCGGCAAGTGCGACAGTGGAATGCACCAGTCCAGCAGCTGGTGCCAAGACGGGGGCATTGGTGCCCATCCCACAGAACCGCCACCGCCGCGGATGTGCCCAGGCTCCAAGGCGCCGTGCCGAGGCCAATCCATTGATCCATTCCCCCGGGGCGTGACCATGCTCCTCTCCTGCCTGCCCCGGCGACGCGGGCGCGCGGCCCCCGAAAGCACCGCCCGTTCCGCACCCGGCACGAGACGAGGCCACTCGCCAATAGCCACTAGCTGCACACCCACCCACTCCCCCGACTCGATCTCCATCCCCCTTCCCGTGAAATTCTGCAGTGCTCCAACTAAAAAGGCCAAATCTCCGAACCATACCGCCATTATCACCCGCACACACACCGACGCCCAGATGGCTTAGCCAAGGGAGTCAGTTAGCAGTAGCGATTTTTCCGCATCTCGAATTCTCGATACCACTGCCGCGCTCCTACGTGCGGTGCTGAGGCGCAATGCCAGCGCCAGACCGTGCCGCCGCCGCGGGTGGCGACGGGCACCTCCGCGGCCACGCACCCCTCACCAATTGCATCCACCTGCGCCACCACTACGGGCACGCGGGATGTGGAGGTGGAGGTGGGGGCGCGTCGTCGTCGGGGCGGAGGCGGAGCCCGACCTCCGTGACGTCGGCGGCGCTGATGCGCGACCTCCTCGCGCTTCAGCGCTCGCGATCGCTCCGCGACCCGTCCACGCGCCGCTCCGTCGAGTCCTCCAGGGTGGCGGCCGACCCCGACCACGACGACGACACCGACGACGACGACGTCGATCTCCCCGCCAAGTCCAGGCGCAGCGCCACGGCGAACGGGGCGCTCAAGACCCTCCTCGACCAGCTCGCTGAGAACCCCCACCCCAAGGCTGCCCGGCGCCCGCGGCGGCGCTTCAAACGCGGGGCCGGCCGCCGCGCCGGCACCGCTAGTAAGGCTCCAGATCGTGTCGCCGCCGCGCTCTCCGTCAACTCCAGCTCCCAGGAGGCCGTCTGCGGCAACAAGTACCTCTTCCGCGACGGCGGGGACGACGACCACGAGCTGCAGCAGCATGTGTCGCAGGACTCGCGCAACGTCTGCGGCATTCCATGGAACTGGTCGCGCCTCCACCACCGCGGCAAGTCTATCCTCGACTTGGCCGGCCGCAGTCTCTCGTGCGGCCTCTCCGACCCCAAATCTGCTGCTGGGCGCGAATCCGAAGCCGCCGCCGCCTCGCGCGTGCACCTCAGCGGTTCGCATTCTCTTTTCCCGGTTAAGTCCGAGAGGCTAGCCTCCTCGACAAGCTCGGACTCCGACGCTTTGCCTCTGCTCGTCGAGGCGACCACCTCCGGTGCACGCAATGGCATTGGCGGCATGGCCGGGAGCTACTCGGGGGAGCTCGGGATATTTTCCAACCAGAGCAGCGAGATGGGCTCCGGTCTCTTGTCGGAGGCGCGGTCTGGGGAGAATTCACGGGGCTCCCAGCTAAGCCGCGGGCGTCACAGGAGCTTGACGCAGAGGTTCGCACCGAGGACGTTCAAGGACCTGGTCGGTCAGAGCTTGGTGGTGCAGGCGCTGTCCAACGCTGTCCTAAGGAGGAAGATTGGGTCGGTATACGTCTTCTATGGGCCGCACGGTACAGGGAAGACATCGTGTGCGCGTGTCTTCGCCAAGGCGCTCAACTGCCACTCCGCCGAGCATCCGCGGCCCTGCGACTCGTGCACTTCATGCATCGCGCACAATGTTGGCAAGAGCAGGAGCGTCATGGAGATTGGGCCCGTAGGCAACATCGACATGGATGGAATTGTGGATGTCCTCGACAATGTCATGCTTTCACCAACACCATCACACTATAGGGTGTTTATATTTGATGACTGCGACACATTGCCAGCCGACACTTGGAGCGTCATCTCGAAAGTCGTGGACCGGGCTCCCCGCCGTGTGGTGTTTATCCTCGTCAGTCCCAACCTCGACCTTCCTCATATCATCCTGTCGAGATGTCAGAAGTTCTTTTTCCCCAAGTTGAAGGAGTGTGACATCATCAACACATTGCAGTGGATTTCCACCAGTGAAAGTCTAGATGTTGACAGGGATGCATTGAGGTTAATTGCATCCCGTTCAGATGGATCATTAAGAGATGCCGAGATGACTCTTGATCAGCTGAGTTTGCTGGGGCAGAGGATCTCTCTATCTCTTGTCCAAGAACTCGTAAGATATCTACTTTTTTTTTGAAAAACCAAAATATACTTTATATGGTAGATTCAATGCCTGGTTTCCTTCTGATTTGAATAGAAATTATCAGATAATGTTTTAGTTGGGGATTGGTAGCTTTGTTTAATCCTGAAATTTGTCAAGAAGTTAATTAGACCTAGTATGGCAAGGTAGCTGACCCATGTAATCGAAATAGCACATAGTTAGGATAATGGGCACAGGCACTGAATGCTACCTCTTTGATATAAATTTTAGTATTTTTCTTGCTTCTTTGCTGAACATGTGGTTTCAAGTTTGGTGCCAAGAATCTAATTAAGGAAGTTACCAATTTAAAGCTCCTGTCAGAATTATAATTTTATTGTCACTGTATGCTCCTCATTTGCAATTCTTGTTTGTGACAAAATAAAACTTAGTTGCTTCTATATGCCAGGTTGGTCTGGTATCTGATGATAAGCTGGTTGATTTGCTTGATTTGGCGCTATCTGCTGACACTGTGAACACAGTGAAGACGTTACGAGACATTACAGAAACTGGAGTTGAGCCTTTGGCATTGATGTCTCAACTTGCCACAATAATTACGGACATCCTTGCTGGTTGCTATACATTCACAAGAGAAAGACCACGGAGGAAGTTCTTCAAACGTCCATCCTGTAAGCAACAACTTTTTCAAGTTTCGACCAACGGATAGTTCAAAACAAATATATACTGTTTTTCATCCTGCTTATCTCTGCTAAGTGTATGAAGTCACCCATCTGGTTGACCTGCTTTTCCTCTATGTTCTCTTACAGTAAAGGTTTTCCATCCACATAATGTAGTGTTCTGATATACTAATTTCAGTGTCAAAAGATGATATGGAAAAACTGCGCCAGGCGTTGAAAACACTATCTGCAGCTGAAAAGCAGCTGAGGGTTTCTAATGACAAGACAACATGGCTTACGGCTGCTCTGCTTCAGCTTGCTCCTGACAAACAGTATGTGCTGCCAAGTTCATCAACAAGTACTAGTTTCAACCATGGTGCATTGGCTGGTTCCTGTCCTGATAAGGATGTAGCAAGGCAATCGGCTACTGATCATAATGGTAACGTGGCAAGCACTTCTTATGGGTTAAGGAGACCCATTGAACATACATCAAATCGCCATGCTTTGTTAGCCAGTGTTGCCAAACCAAACGAGCAATCTAAACATAACAAAACTGAAAATGAAATGATCTGGCAAGCTGTGCTTGACAGTATTGAGTCAGATACACTGAGAAGAATGATGGCCAAAGAGGGAAAGCTAAGCTCTGTCAGCCTAGGCACTGGTAAGATTTGCAGACATCCATTTGAGTTTTTCAATCGTCTACATCATATCATAAGTTCCTGAGCTGATTGTACCTGAGGAAAAAAATTTCTTTTGTGCTAGAAGATGAAATATATAGCTTTAGTACTTACAAAACAGAGAGGGGAAGCTCATGTAGTATTGTGTTAACATGGTAATCAGATAATAGGACATTTGTCAATTGCTTTTGTATGTCAGTATTGGTTATTCAAGTAATTCTTGGCACTTTGTTGAAGTCAGTCGCAGTATCAAGGTTAAGTAACAAAAGTATTTCCTCTAAACAAGGTACCATTACAAAACTTCTGTTCTTGGGTTGTTGAAATCCTTTTGATTATAGGAGCAATATATGAGGGAAATCAAGCTAATCTCACCTACTTGTAGTTAGGGATGCAAGTGGGTCAACCCATTGGACCACCTCACTTAGTTAATGATTCACTTCCAAGTGAATTGGTGGTCTACTTGTATACAAATTATTGAATTTTGGTCAAACAAATGAACTAGGATGGGTCAATGGGTTGGCCCAGCCCAACCCACTTGCATCCCTACCTGTAGTTGATATTTCGACTTTTTATTTCCTTGCACAAATATGTTAATCAGGACTGCTTTTAACAACAGTTAATTAGTATGACATGACATTGACAAACTCAATTTATACATCCGTATGGTCCTTTTCTTGGGATGCTTATTGTGATGCATAGTTACCGGTTAGACTGTCTTTCTACCAGATCATTCTTTAACATCAGCTTCTTTTCTTCCTACAGCACCGACGGTGCAACTAATATTCAGCTCACGTGTAAATAAGTCCAAAGCTGAAAGCTTCAGAGGACAAATTCTGCAGGCATTTGAGTCTGTTCTTCATTCTGCTATAATTCTTGAAATCCGATATGAATCGAAAAATGATGCGAGAGCAGGTCATGATCCATCTATGTTTACTTACCCAGAGAATGACCCTTCCAACAGGACATTAAGGAGGTCCTTCACTAAACATAGTCCGCTTTCTCCTGGAGGTGAAAACCTCATCAGGAGGCTTAAAAAAGACATTGTGAAGGGGGCCAGCTCTAGTAAGACCAAATGGATGCAATCTGATCCCCATATATTGACAGAAGGCGAAATCATTGAAGTTGGACCTTCTCACATGCATTGGCATGCTGAACCAAATAATGGTGTTCTTGATATAAATGAACGAAGAAAGGACAATGTATGGGAACAAGCTTTGTCGTCACCAAACCAAGAGAGCATGGTTAATCAAGGAGGGAAAAATGGAAATAAACAGCGCCGACACAACAGCATAGTAAAAGGAAAGGTATCACTTGCTCATGTTATTGGTAAGGCAGAGGCTTGTTCTCAACGAGGAGGCTGGTCTAGACGAAAAGCTATGTCAATTGCTGAAAAGCTGGAACAAGAGAATTTGTAAGTAATGTCATCTTATGACCAATTCATGCTTCCCATAACAGTCTAAAATATAGGACTAATACTCAGCATTTGCATTTTAGAAATAAAGAGATGGCATTACACTACGACTCTTTTACTCTATTTATTGTAGAAAACAATAGCATCAATGATAATATCTATGGTCGCTGGTAACCCCAACCTTCATGTCTAAAACTCCAAATTGTTATGCTTTCTATAAAATCATGGGAGACCTTTTCTTTAAAAAAAAACAGAAATGGTAATATCGCATGGCGAGCAATCAACACTCTATACCAGCACATATTATGAGAGCTACCCGCACAGTCAAACTTATATGTTTGAATTCATCTTGCCAATTCACCTTTAGCATTTATACTGCTCGGAGTATGATGTTTTATCGTGATATTATCTATGCACAGGAGATTGGAGCCTAGATCAAGGAGTATACTTTGTTGGAGAACTTCAAAGACTCAACAGAAGGTAATCTTTCATGTTCCTATTATGTTGGAATCTGTGTGTCACTAAAATCAGTGCTCGTGCCTAGTGGGTCCTGAATACGATGTGGAATTTTAACTTGTATCAGTTTTTCCCTTCTAACTACTCATTTGCATATTGGTATAGAAAAGACTTGCTTGCGTTTATGGATCTATAGAGACAAGCCATGGTTAGGTTTGGTCATGTTTGCAATAGATGATATCTGGAATCGACATTGCTTGAAACATGTAAGTAGGCCTGTTTTGAACTGACCATGCATAGCTCGTTGCCTAAAAAAACCATGCATAGCTCGATCTGATGCTCCTCTTTGGTCATACCTCAAAGAATACCTTTTTATTCGAAATGCATATATAATATTTTAATGAGAAAGCCAAACAAAAATGGAAAGACATCCATAGGAGTGCCAAAAGAGAGGAACCATCTGTAATCTGAAATGGAAAAAGTTGTCAAACTCACTTGATTTTTCCTCTCGCATTCTTGTGGGATTTTGCATCCGATTGGAATGGCTGTAGATTTTCAAGTGAGCATACGCAACTGTGTAGAGTGTAGACTCCTTGGCTAATAGTGATAGGATATTGGAGCACAGTAATGGTGTTCGCACACAGGTTATGTGTGTGACCACTTAGCTGCAGAGTATGTGAACCCTGCTTAAATTACAGTTCTTATGTTTATGTTTCTCACAATGTTAATCCAATCATTTCTCCACAGCTCTCTTCGTTTCGGGTCAGGACTCGAAGGTCACGAGCTGTGTCACGGCTTATCTTGTGTGGAAGATGCTTTTCCACAAAATCTCCGAGATAGAATAACAATAGAAGGCGTAGATTTTACAAGCGTTTAATTTAGCTTCCATTATTTATTCACCCTGTACCTTGTAGGCCGTAGCTGTGTCAATTTGTAGGTTATTCTCTAATCTGTATATTGTTTGGCATGTAAAATAATGGTAGAAATGGCACAGCAAATTCGTTTCTGTCAAATATGCTTTGTAATTCTTTTTGAAGGCCAACAATACCTTTTTTTTTACATGTATTGGGAGCTTCGCTAATAAATGGAATTTTATTCCGCATAGTCCATACTCCATACTGTGAACTAAGCTTCACTTTTTAGGACGAATAGTGAGTTTGCACGTGGAATCATGTCACCATGAAATATAGATAATAATATCCGAAATGGAAAGCGCATATGCGCTATTTAACATCAATGGGCGCACGCAGCGCGCTCGCGCGTGGAGCGCTAACCACTAGGAAGCAGGAGACCACCATATAAACCAAATAGTAGAGTGTGCTGCCATTTGCATCCTGCCCTCTGAGGTTTTTGTAATTTCGTGATAATTCTATATATATTTAAATTTGAAAACTAAAGAGTTCATATCTTTCAAATCGAGCATCCAATTGCATGGCCGGTTATAATTTTGGCAGCCGGCTATAACCGTTTCTTATACGGATTCACCAATTTTACTTGGCTTCGATAGTTGTGAGGTTTTATCATTCTTCAAGCAGACTCCCTATTTCCCCTCCTCTACTCTTTCAAACGATTTCCTTTTTCACTTTCCTCTTAGATAGATGTCGAGTAGGACCAAGGTTTCACCATTCGCTAGACGGGTTCCCTTTTTTAATTGCCTATCGGATAGATGTCGAGTAGAACTTAACTTTCACCATTCTTAGATGGGTTCCCTTCTTCAATTGCCCATTAGATAGATTCAAGTAGGACTTAGCTTTCACCATTCCCTAGACGGGTTTCCAACAGCCCGCTAGATAGATGTCAGAGGGGACTTAGCTTTCACGGTTCCTCGGATGGCTTCCTTCTCCCATTTGTCCCTTAGGTAGATGTTGAATAGGAGTTAGCTTTCATCATTTCTCGGACAAGTACCTTTTCCAAATTCCGCTTAAATAGATGTCGTAACTTTCATCGTTTTCTAGACGGGTTCCACAGTCCTACTCCCCTCATCTAGATGCCGATGAGGCATTAGGTTTCACAGTATCCCATAGGGGTTTCGCAATTCAACCCCCTTTAATTAGGTGTTGGGTAGGATTTAGCTTTCATTGTTTGTAGATGGATTTTTCATTCTAACTTGTTTTTCATATAATACCAATTTGCTTTAATTTATGGCAAATCTCGCTTTCTATTTGGATGCTTATGACATTTATTTCTTATGTGAAACCAACTTACTTTTATGCATGGTGAAACTTGCTTTCTAGTTGAGTGTTTCTATGTTAAAACTTGTTTTTTATATGGTATCAAATTGCTTTCGTTTATAGTGAAACTTGTTTCTCATTCATGTCATACCAGCTTGTCTTTTTTTTATATGAAAAAACTTGTTTGTCGTTCATGAGCTTGCTTTCGTCTACGGTGAAACCTGCTTTCTATTTACTAGGTAGGCAACTTTAGTGTTGCTTATTGCTTTTGCAGAATCAAAGTATTCCATTTTTTTTTGCAAACTAACACATTCATACATTTTGGCAACTTTATTTCTAACTTGCTTCCATCGTTTTCGGGACAAGTTCCATTTTCTAACTTGTTTTATGTAATACCAACTTGCTTCTGTTTATGGTAAAACTTGCCTTCTTATTGATGCTTATGTTGAAAATTATTTTTTCATGTAATTTGCCTCCCTTTTGATGAAATTTGCTTTTCGTTTATGTACTAGCAGCTTGCTTCTAAGAAAACTTAATTTTATATCCTTGACAACCATTTCCTAGAGGGGTTAATACAATGCTAATAGATGCCAAGGAAGGCTTATCTTTCACTATTCTCCGGATGGGTTCCCCTTTGTGTATGCCCCTTAGATAGATGGGCAAGGAGGGGTTAATTTTCACCATTTTCTTAATGGGTTTCCTTTTCTAGGTGCACCTTCAATAAATGTCAATGAGGGATTATCTTTCAACGTTCGATAGACGGGTATGCTGTTTATTGCTTTTCAAATGATCCATTTTTTCTGAATTGCTTTTTCGAACTACAACAACTTGGTTTTTGAATTGTTGTTTATTGCATTCCAAAAGGCCAAATTTTACTCTAAGTTGTCTTTCCAAACTACATAAATTTCTTTCCAATTGCAAAAACTTATTTTATTAAATTATTGTTTATTATTAAAAGTGCATATAGGCTCTCTAAGTAGATTTTAATGATTAATGACAAAATGATTAAGGGACTAACATGTGCGTCAAATGATTGATCAGGTTTTTAGTCTCACCTTGTGATTGCAACCAGTGTTGATGACCCCTAAAGTTAGAAAGAAAGACCGTTTGGATTTCACAAGATTAATAATCTTTTTCTAGAGCTTTTAGCTAAGCTTTCTAGGACAACTGCACTAGGAAGGCGGGTTTCCTATTTCAACTTGATTTTTATGTACTACCAACTTGCTTTTAGTTGGGTTCTTATATTGAAACTTGCTTCTGTTTATGGAAAAACATATTTTCTAATTAGGTGCCTATGTCAAAACTTGTTTTTTCATGTTATATCAACTTGTTTCTACTGATAGTGAAACTTGTTATCTGTTAGTGTAATACCAACTTACTTACAAGAAAACTTGCTTTATGTTATTGATAACCATTTCATAGAGGGTTTGCTTTTCCAATTGCTCTTAGATATATGTATGGGAAGACTTAGCTATCAACATTTTCTAGACGGACACCCTTTTTCAATTGAATTTTTTTTAGCTTTTTATGTAATAGCAAATTGGTTTTGTTTATGACGAAAATCATTTTTTCACAAGACAGTTTCATGTATGAAAGGAACATTAATTGTCAGAAGATAGGAGAAAGCAGTATGGTAGTAACAGCTTGCTTTTCATCAAGCTAAATTGCTTTTCAAAAAATATTCGTCAAAATATACCCAAGTGAGGTATATGTTTGAAGATCTCCACACAAGGAATGCAATGGTGAAAACGGACCGGATTCCAATGCTCGATTTAAAATTCGTGCCTTTTTCAATTTTTGGAATAGTTGAATTACTGCTTAAGTCATCTAATTTATCTATAATGCATGCAGTGGTGAGAATAGTACTCGTACGTGATTGGATGATGGTTTTTGTAGCCCGCGATTGCTTGTGAAAAAAGAGGAACCACATATTAAATATGATGACCAGTTAGCCACATCTTGCAAGATGGAAGCTGCTCTGATACTCATTGTATTCTTCCTCAGGCAGACCTAGCGAAAAGCCGAACATATCACTGGTGACATGGACTTGGAATTAGAGGCACATCTACGGTTACTAAATAAACCACATACACTTACCTTATTATCTAATTAGACATTTGAACTTCAAATTTCCAAAACAGAATTCACATTACTCCTGGAAAATAGCACTCAACTGCTTTTGTATTCAGAGGCCTGCACCAATATGTCCTTGTCACAGAAGTAAAGCTCACTTAACAAATAATCAAAATTACAACGCTTCTGTCAAATTAGAGCTACATGCCCATACATGATTAGACAAAACTGTAATTTCTCCATCGACCATATGCTCATGCAGCATCTTCAATACTGTATGTCAACTCAACAGACGACCACCAGCAGGCGACCAGAATAGCCCAAGAGGTGACTTTAGGACCTCTCTGATTCACAGGAGCATCACACTCGAAAGATTTCAATTCTCCTTCAGATCCTCCGTTGCATTTGAATGAATTTAAACAATAAGACATGCAGGTCTTTTGTTATCCAACCACATATAACCGTTGTGCATGCCGAAACAAGCTCCTTCAGATCCTCTGTTGCAATTGAATGAATCTAAACAATAAGACAAGCAGATCTTTTGTTATGGGACCACATATAACATGACAATGAGGCTGGCACATACCCTATCACACATTATGTCAGATTGTTCAGCAGAAAGTTCCACATAAAGAAAGCAACTATGCATGAAATGCTGTCTCTCTGGCAGCCAACGAAAGTTCAGTAGATGGCAACAGCTTCTTAAGTTACAGCTATCATCAGCTGAGTTAATAAAAAATTAAAATGTACCAACACCCGGACAAGAGAATTGACCGTCGATGATTTTGACTTGCAGTGAAAACTAACCTGAAGATGAACTAGAAGTTCATTTGTTCATTGTGGTCGACAAATAGAAGTTCCAAAAAATGGAACAAGAGGACATGAAGGCAACACGAGCAGGCAAAGGAATCATCCTGGAACACATATCAAAAACTAACATAAGAACCGGCTATTTGGTCAGATGAAGTAAAGCACTAACTAAACTAGTCCATTGAACTACTAGAAAATTGAGCTAACTATTAAAAAATAAAGCTAGAAGTTAAGGGACTGTACCCGAAGTTAACAATAGATACAGGAATCCAAAATTTAAACCCTGCAATATCAGAATAAAGTGAAACATACTGTACATCAGTTGTTTTTGTTCAAGTACAGCATTAAGAATACATTCAAGCATAAACATTACCATAGAGGAGAGTAGGAAGGGCATCATTCTGATATTTAGATGGCAATTCTGACAGTTTCCCTAACCATAGGTTGTTCCAGGCGAAAATTACAGCAATAACACAAGGACCAAGAACAATCTGGTTCAATATGACCTGAACGATAGTTGATATAAAAAAGGATATGTGTGAATTGTGAAACAAAATACCCCAATGCATTAGGTTACATGGGAGGATGCAAAACGCACCTTCGTGGACAGATTCACGAATGTTTGCTTGGGCATAGACTGATCGAGGAACTGATACCATGCATATGAGCCCGGACCATAAAGAAGAAATCCGTAAGAAGCAATACGAAGCGCACGAAGCCAATCGTGGTTCAGCAAAAGGTCTGGTACCATAGCCTGAAAGGAGGACCTCGACAGGTGTCAGAATTCACAATGTGAAGTGCCATGTTTACACTCATCAAAGCATCCAAAATTACATAATGCCCGTGAATTGCGAGTTAGCTACAAGTTTGGCATGGTAGTGCAGGATTATGCTTACTGTACACAAACCCACAGATTTGGGCTTCACAGTTTGATCTAAATTGAAGGTAACGCCCAAGTAGAATTGCATCGACGCAGCAACTGCTTCAGGTTTCAGTTCTTGGAATACTTACACAACTCCATCAGAATCTAATTTGCTTTCTCATAAGACTTCCATTATGATTACGGTTTCAAAAGCGAAATGAGAAGTAGAACAAAGTAGTGACCTTGCTATCGGGTTCGGCGCCGCGGCTTCGGCGGTCGACGATGCGGCGGTGCACCTGCGCTATTGTGTCGCCAGTGAGGGTGAGACAGGCGGCGGTCACGGCCTGCTTGAACGGGAAGTCGATGGGCCAGCCACGATTTTGGCCGACGGACTCCGACGACGTGGAGAGCGGCTCCCGCGAGGGGCCCCGGCGGCGGCCGCGAGCGTCGTGGTTGCGGCGGCGGGAATCGTTCTTGCGGCGGAGAGATGGGAGGTTCCACCACCAGTCGCCGCCGCTTCCGATAGCATTCATCTTTCAGGGGCGACGGCGGCGGCGAGTAGGGTGCGCGGAGTGCTTTGAAGCGTGCGACAGTGTGGGGCAGCTTTGGTATATACGGAGCTTGAGGAGCGTATTCTCCAACATGGTTCTGTGGCTCCAAATCCTCTAGCCCTGGGTCCCTGCACATGGGCCCGGTGACAGCGTAAACAAAGAGATATTTTCTAAGGCAAATGAAGAGATATTTGAGATTTACTATATCTAACTTAACGCTCCTCCGTGTGGCAATCGCCACCGCACTCCATCTCGTCACATGGAAATGGTAATTTACGGATTGCTATGTCCAGGTCTTCTGAGAGATTATTATTTTTAAATTAATTAAATTACGTGTTATTAAATTCAAAGTTACAAAGAAAATATATAGCTTTAGGTATAAAAATATATAGCTGCTCAATTACACATCTCTAAATCTAAATTTATACATAATTTCTAAAAATATGTGACTACTTAATTAACCGTTAAGTAGAAAACCAATGTACAAGTTCATCGACTTAAAAATAATAATTTCTTATTTGACTTAGAAATAGACACTGTCTTTACAAAACTACGTCTCTTCGTCGACTCGCAAGCCTGTGCGTTGTGTGTTGTTGGAGCAAGGTGCAGGACTAGCTAGAGACAATGGCCCGACGATGGAGAGAGGTATAGGACTGTGTGTTGTGTGTTGTCGGAGTTAGGTGGTGCGTCAAGGTGACAGTACATGTCAAGAACAGTAAAGAGAGGAGAGAGGAAAGAAAAAGGAGATACAATGGAGAGAGAAAGGAAAGAGAAGGATACTCAGGGAGCAAGAGGCCATGAGCGTGCACAAACATATAGATGTAGAAACTGCAAATAATAGCTATATAATGCTAGTACTTTAATATTTTTTACAATATTATAGAATATCAATCATACTACATCTTCTCAAGAATAAATATTAGGCTGTGCAGACCAAGGTTACCCTCTCGTGTTGTCGCACTCCAAAAGATCTAACTCAATTGATATTTGGTTTGCTCTACATTTTTTTTACGTACCTCATCAAAAGGCGAGGTGCTCCTACTATTTCATTAAGAAGAATAGATTTATCTGGTTTATAAGAAAATTTAGTCCGAAAACCTTACAAAGCATAGTTGAGTAGAAGACGACCATACAAAAAACCTTGACAAGGGATAAAGCGCCAGACAAGACAATGCCTATCGGCCCAAGCTACCCGGGAAATGATAGCCCAGGGCAAGGAGTGAGCGGAGCTCTTCGACAACACCTCTAAGGAGGAAACGACGCCCATGGAAACCGACATCACTGAGGCAGATCCCTGTTAGGACAAGATTTTCAACCAGAGCTTCATAGCACACCATCCCACTAAACCCCATGGAGGGGGTCAACCCACGCTAGCCGGTTGCCCCACACCGGCCGTCCATGGTCTAGGGAGGGTTTGAACAAACTTTTCGACGATGCATACAAGAAGGACATCGCCAGCATCTATCCGCGTCGGGACAAGACTTTCACCCAGAGTGTTTACCCCCACCCCATTGAAACCCCTAGGGGAGAGGTCCAGCCACCAAAGACCCGCAAACCGGGCCGCAACAAACGCTGCAAGCTCACTCTCACCAGATCCAGAGCTTCCAAAGCCGCTGCCAGACTTAGATCTCACGCACGCAAACCACATTGCCTTGCCAGACTTTGACCACCGCGTCGCAGAACGCCAAAGGCAGCGCAGCAACCGCCACGCCAACCAAGCCTTCGCCGGCCGCACTGCTCCGCCGGCAACATTCACCACAACAAGCAGCACGTCATTACCAGCTCCGCAAGGTCGCGCCGCCACAGGCAACACGCCCAGGACGGCAGGCCCACGCCACCACGCACCGACACCCGCACCTAAACGCCCCGTCATCCTAGCCACGCCGGACCGAGCCCCATCGGATGCACCCACTAGAACGTCCGGCCTAATGCCGCGCCGCCCCTCGCCAGCCACGGGCCCTGTGTCGGCTGCCACCCGCATTGCAAACGGATTTGGGTGCGAACGAGCCCAGATCCCAGGGGCCGCCACTACTCCACCATGGCCTGAGCAACCTGGAGCCTCACGGTAGGTTGTCGGAGACGAGTCGCGCCGCCCTACTGCCGGGGATTGAGAGAGGAGTTCCACCGTTGCCATCTGCCGTGTGGGCTTCGCTCGGCGGCCTCCTCCAGCGACAGCGAGGGAAGAGGAAGGTGGTTGGGCAGCTTGGGTTGTCGCCCAAGAAGAGCGACGCAGGGGTTACTCTCCTTATGTGTTTCTGAGTAAAGATGATTCGACGAGATCTTGATGGTTAGATCATACATATCATAGACTTTGAAGGTGTGACAAGATTCCCTTAACTCCTTAAGCATGCTAAAACGTTGTGCCGGTTCTGTTAGACCAGGCTTAGACAAGTTTGAGAATAACTCTGATAACATTAAGCTTTGAACCAATCATGTCTTTACACAATCTGAGCTAACTACGGTAGTTTATATTATGTCAAAACATATTTTTCTTATTACTTTAGGCTACTACCAATTTCGGCTTGTTCACCACCCACGGTTGTCAAGCTCAATTGCACCCTTCATTCGTAACCTTCCAAGCGGCTTTTCGCCTTCTCGGTATCTCAGGAGCTATGGTTCTTCGCTGCAGAATTTGCCCTCTTTCTCTCTTTTTTAATGGAACGAGAAGAATTTGCTCAGAGAATATGAAGAAAAAAGTAGCTTCGGTCCAGCTAGACGGGGCTGCTCACGGTTTCCACAAGCTGGGCCACACATGAAGCTTATGGGCCTGACCGGGACGAAAAACTTTGCTCAGTAACTCCCAGATTTTCACTATTGCTTTCCGAGCTTTCTGCAACAGTTTCAGCCTTTCAGTGATACATGAGCCTGTTCATATTAGTTGATACTCCTATGCACATGCACTTCCATCGTCCGAGACTCAATCGTGTGTGAATCCGAGATTTGCCGTGGGCCCGTAACCTAGTACCAAGAAATTGCAGAGCAGTAACACTACGTAAGTGAAAGATCCAAATATATAGACAGTTCAGGAGACCACTGTCCCGGCCAGGGCCAGTATTGTCTTTCTCGAGCAGTTGAGCAAATGGACGGATGGAGCCAAACCACCTCAAATTGCGGTGTGAACTACTCATCACAGACGCGCAGTCTGCAGAAAGTCTCAAATCATCTCGATAGAATCTTTCGCAGTCTCCTTTTCTATTGCAACAACAAGCAAGCTGTTTCCGCGTTCTTATCCAGGCCATGAATTAGCAGCTAAGGATTTCTCAGATAACCTAATCCGTTGTTAAGCTTTTGTCAAACGATGGAGTTTTATATGCATGCAGGGGCTGCGTGATGCGGTGATGCATGCGCCTCATAATTGAGACGCAGTGGGAACAAGTCGAGATCGATGAGAACATCCGAGGATTAAAGAACGCAACGGAAACGGATGGTGACGCCATACTAAACGGGTTTAACCATGGGATAACCGCATGCTCTAGCTAGCTTCATGTGGTAGAATGCACGCTGTCTATTTCGATCTCCGACAATGCTATTTCAATGTGGCACGCGGCGATCGGGGGTACGCGGTTAGAACTGTCAAACATGAAATACAAACTAATCTGATCTGAAATGACATCGTTGGAATTAGCCCTCAGTTTTCTGGATTGAGGGATTTGACCCACAATATCAAAAGATACAAGTGCGTAATCCCGATCGAACATCATTGTTTCTCCTCCAAGCAAAAGAAAACAACACAGTCTTCATCAGAATTACCATCACCGGCCTTACTGATACTCCCGTCTCCTTGCTGAAAATTCTACCATGACATCGTCTAGAAAGCTCTGCAAATTATCCTTCGAAACGCCGGTGACAGGTATAATATTCCGAGCCAACTACTCCGGCGTCCATACACATTAAACAACTGCTACTACTCGTCTACTTGCCGATGAGAAGAGGCAACTGCTGACTGACAGATGATGATGTTGATGCAGAGGCCGGGTACATGAGATAGTTGGGGAGACGTCGCCGTCGCACGCTCATATTCTCAAGCCTGTCTCTTTGTTTAATCCCGCGTCGATCGCAGCGTGCGCGCCCACAACCCCACGAACTGAACGCTACAGCGTCACGACGACACATGATACAGGCACATAGCCTCGTGTTTGTTTAGCTTGCTCACTTGCACATTGATCTCTTCTTTATATCCCGTGGGATGGCTTGTCCGTAGCTAAACTGCCCCGGCTCGCTAGCTAGCTGCTGCCTCAGTTTGCGTATTCCGATCGATCACAATTCATACAGGTGCTAGTGCTCCTCCGGTTCTTGCGTATGGAGGGCGAGTGGAGCGACGGGGCGGTGTCGTCGCGGACGATGTCCGGCGGCGGCGAGCAGAAGACCGGCGTGGATGGCGTTTCAGTGGACTGCCCGGGGTCGCCGCCAGCGGCGCCGTCGTCGACGTCGCCTAGCGGGAGGAGGCGGTCGGTGCAGAAGCGCGTGGTGACCGTACCGCTCGCCGATGTGAGCGTCCCGCGGCCCAAGGGCGTCGGCGAGGGCAACACGCCGACCGACTCGTGGGCGTGGCGGAAGTACGGCCAGAAGCCCATCAAGGGCTCACCTTTCCCAAGGTACGCACGTAGCATGGTGTTGTATTTTTCGAGTTCGTGTCATGGAGCGCCATTCATGGAGAAGTTTGCTGATCTGGGTTCGGGCTTGGGCTTTGTGAGCAGGGCTTACTACAGGTGCAGTAGCTCGAAGGGGTGCCCGCGAGGAAGCAGGTGGAGAGGAGCCGCGCCGAGCCGGACACGGTGATCGTCACATACTCCTACGAGCACAACCACTCCATCACGGTGCCGAGGGCGCAGAACCGCCAGGTCCAGAAGCCCAAGGTGCACCCCAGCCCACCTGAGCCAGCGGGATCCGATGACACGAGCCAGGGCGCTGCCGCCACCAGGGCCGGCGGCGTCGTCACCGAGGGCGCGGCGGCCCGCCTCCATCGAGGTGCACGACGAGTTCCGGTGGCTCTACGACGTTGTGTCCGTCACCTCGTCGACGTCGCCGTCCAGCATCGAGGCGGCCGACGAGATGCTGCTGTACGGGCCGATGTTCTTCGGCGCCGGGGCAGTCGCCGACACGGCCGCGCTCCTGCCCGACGATTTCGGGGACGCCGTCGGCGGGCGGCTAGCCGGAGAAGGGGGCGAGGAGGAGGACGCGATGTTCGCTGGGCTCGGCGAGCTGCCAGAGTGCGCCATGGTGTTCCGGCGGCACGCCGGCGACAGGATGGCAATGACGGGAGGGGTCAAGGTCGAGCAGCCGGCGGAGGGCACCGCCATGACATGATCGTACGGTCTGACATGTTGGGCCGGTCTCCATAAGAGCAGATAAGCTTGTGGAGTTTTGGTTTCTTGTTCTCTTGCCCTTTTTCGGTTAGTTTTCCCCCGCTTCTTTTGGTTATTTTAATCATACATTAGCACACAGAAGAATCTGAGACATTACTGTTGCACAGAGTTGATTGAATGGGTGATTGAGAGGGACACGTCTTTTTTGTCAATGGTTTGGTTGAAGCATTTTGTTTTCGTGTACTACTCAATAGTAAATACGTACAGATTAAAAATCAATGAAGGATTAGAATTTCTTTAGTTTTTTGCTCTGCCAGAACTTCACCGATGTCATTGTCAGATGCACGAAAGGATAACATTGAATTCTTGTGACCTTGGAATTTTTTTTTAATTTCAGCCATTTCGTCATTCACGCAAAACATTACTATGCACCAACGCTCATGTGCACCCTCTCGTATCTTTTGAACCGGTGAGTTTTCAAAAGTTACATTTTTAGTACCGATAGGCAGGAGAAAATTATGTATGGCTGCAAAAATTCATTTTAAAATATGATCATGTGTGTTCTGCTTAAAAAGATATTTTTTTGTAGGATACAAAATTAATGGTTATATGTTTTTTGATGAAATTTTACATGTACATCTGTCACTAAATTTTTTTAGGAAGTTTTGTAAACCCTGAGTTCAAAAGCCCCAAAGTTGTGCATATATTAGTGTGGATGCAACATATTAAATATCGCATTGGCTAAATCTCAGTTGCCTGAAATTTTTACAAATCTTAGTCACCTAAAATTTCAGTATTAAAAGTGTGCAACTTTAAAAAATTGCACACCACTTAGCCTAAAATTACAGTGTTTGAAAGTGTGCAACTTTAGCGAAAACTTAGTGTAATTTTTAGTTTGTATGTTATATATGGAGTGAAACGTGGATGAGATTATTGGATGTTGATCTAAAGGTCTAAAAGATGACTAAGATGTAAAAAATTTTCAGACAACTGATAAATAGACATTTTTATTAAATATATGTTCATAGTGAGGAGGAACAGGAACCGAAGATACAGTTCTGTATACATAAGGGTTAATTTCACATCTGCAACTGCATGGCATGAACCGTGTGGCCTCAACTTTCGTGCGGTTTGGCGTGTAACGGCGAACACATGTGACATCAACTTGCCGATATTTATTGGTTGACTCCCTCTCCCAATGTGCCTACACGTCGACGACCTGTGTGCGCCCGCGCGTAGCGTGTCTATTCGATCAGTTCGATTGACTAAGCTTGGGTTGCGTTTTCTTGCTTCTTCAGAAAGAAACGTCGAGCGAATGGCTTGCATGGCATCGCAATTCGCAGCACACAACGCGGGCGCGCACGAGGAGTTTAACAATCCCAAGTAAACGCTGAACAGCTAAGCGCCTAACTAGTGCTGTTTTTTTAAGGCCAGATCTAATCTAGAGGTCAGGTACCTCGAATAGGCTGCTGAACTAGCTGGAGCAGGGATCATACCTGACCGGTTTCGCTCCGAATGACACGGGAAAGGTGGCAGAGAGATGCTGCAACCAGCACCGACACGCTTGGATTGAAGGCACCCGATCTGAATGAATCTGCATAGCACAAACTAACAAAAAATGCTGAAAATGGTGTCATGAGATAGCTAGGAGGCAACTAAGAACCTGCACATGCAGAGTTAGCATGCAGCTTAGCGGCGGCTGATAGCGGAAGATGGCATCGGAACGAATAATTCTGCGCAGGCGAATCCCAGCGCAATTCTCCTTTGGCACAAGGTGGCCGCTAATCAACACGAGCACACGCCCTCCTGCTGTCCTGCATGCTTCTCTGCTGGTGCCAAAGGAGAACTGCCCTGTAATGCACAGTCTGCGCGAGTGGGCGGGCACATCTCGTCGCTGCTGCTGCTTGATTGCTCTCTGCAGCTGTTCCCTGTGATGATCGTCAACGTGTGTGCGTGCGTGCTTACATGTCCGTCGTCCCCCCTTGACCATGCCATATATAGAGCGGAAACCGGGCTCGGGAAATGGATCCGACGCAGCATATGCCCGGATGGCGATCTAGAGATCTCTGGTCTGACTTTTCCGGTGGAATGTGCTGCCGGAATGGAATGGATGCATGGTCCCTCTGGTCTCTATCCCCTCCAAAAGCGAGCGAACTTTTCTTTCTCTCCACTGTAGCTGTGTAGATGATTTTTCTGCTTGCATTCAAAGTTACGTACGGAAAGAGAAGGAAAGTCAAGACGACACGTTAGAAGACTGTGCAGAAGAAGATGTCAATATTCTAAAACTTACTTTATTGGAAGTTTTTCCTGCATCAACATCATGCACGTAGAGAGGTGTCGACGATTGTTAAACCGTCGATTTTACGGTATTTGTGATAAAAAGAGTGAAGGGGTAGGGGATGCTCTAGAGCCTTATCGAATCACGCTGAGATACCACAGAACAACGATTTTAGACAAATTCAGACCTCCCGGACGATAACAACCCTACGTCCTATGTATTTATATTGATCTTCGAGACAGAGTATAAGGGAAAAAGATGGTGGCTAGACTAGATGAGATCTACAACTAGTCTGAAGTCTCCTTACGCTTATTTGCTAGGGCTTGTCCTCCTGTTGGCTTCTTTGTACGTGATATTAGATGATTGATCAAGGCTAAGGTCTGTTGAGAGATAGATCTCTAAGTTGAAATCCTTCTTTGCAGGGCCTTCTGGTTCCTTTTATAGAGGGTACCCCGTACTGGGTACGGAGTTGTCTTCTACTAAGACTCCAACTCATCCTTAAACACAGAGATTGACTTCCTTGTTAAGGGGTATCCTGCTTCCTACGGATAGTTTTATTATCTCCTGGAGTCCCTCACGAATACGTTTGCTGCTCCGGGTATCCAGGATATTGTATACGGATACTGTCTTCATATACAGTAGAATTGTACTACTTATCGTCAAGAAGAATATATGTGATAGCGTGATTGGTTTATTATTGAATAATAAGGGAAACACAAATGATTGCCTCAAAACACGGCTTGACTTGCTGGATGAGAATCAGAAAGGAGTTACACCCGAAAGAGACTGAAACCAGCCGGATGTTCTGCGAACCTATTTGTTATACTCCGTGCAGGGCTAAGAGAACATAGTTTTGCCAGTTCCTACATGGTGTGAAAGTTCCTTCTAGCTACTCCTCCATCATCAGAAGACTTGTTTTGATGGAAGATTTGAATTGATCGACATAAAGTCTCATGATTTTCATGTGTTGATCACTCAGCTGCTCCCGGTTACAATTTGAAATATTTTATCATCAAGGTTCGAGAGACAATCATGAGGTTGTGTTCTTTCTTTAACACAATTTCTCAGAAGGTCATCAATCCGATCGAAGCAGATGCTCTTTAGGAGGAGGTAGTGAAAAATTTATGTCAGCTTGAGATGTATTTTTTCCCATCATTCTTCAATATCATGGTCCATCTCATTGTCTATCTTATGAGAGCGATAAAGTGGTGTCGACCTATGTTCCTACATAGCATCTACCCGTTCTGGAGTTACGTGGGAAATCTAAAGCACTTTGTATGGAACGGATCACGACCAGAGGGAAGCATTGTCGAAGGCTATGGAATTGAAGAGGTTGTCGAGTTCTGCATTGACTACATGGCTGCAGTAAAATCGATAGGTTTGCTAAATCTCGTCATGAGGGGAGGCTTGGGGGTATCGGGACCATCGGCAAGAAAGATATCAATCCTCAACATAACGTTGTTGATCAGGCCCATTTCACGGTCATGTAGCAACACATGGCTATAATAGGCCCATACATCAATTGACACAAAGCCAAGCTATGACAGGATAATTCAAAAGCGATGGATGTTTGGGTGACGAAAGAGCACAATTATTGGTTCAATAAATGGTTATATGAGCAACCTCATGGATTATCCTTAAGTGACCCTATGTTCATATGATCGGTAGAAGGACAATCATGCATAGTTGTGACATGGCAAGAGAGAACATAAATGGCAACACATTTTATACGAAAGATCAAGATTATAAGAGCACAAATCATAACAGCAGTGTCTGGATAGATGCTTGAGATACGGCTGGGAGGAAGAGCTCATAGTATGGGTACATAGAGGAGATTTGAGAGCTGGACTATGTTAAGTTTAAGATTCTGCTATTTCGTTGTTGTTGGATCAATTTCTCACAGGTAAAAGTTGATAAGTATAGCTTCACAATGATCGACCTCACAAGTACTGTATACAAAGAAGAACTATTTGTCCTAGCAATTCAAGTTGGTTAGATCTTCTATGTAACTGATCCTTCACATAATATGCGACACGTAGGTAGGGACTCGAAATGGAGCATTTTAGAGTTGATGATGTAGTTGATGAGGATGAGTACAATCAATTTTGATGAGATGCCTTCTTCCCAATAGGGCATAATGGTCGAGAAAGAACCAAGTTAGGACGAAGCTATCTACGTACACGACAATCACCACGAAGGAATCACGTTTGTAGGAAAGTGGAACTATACAATTATGTGGATTTCATAATGTAATGTATAATATTTATTTATGTGGATTTCACAAAGTGTTGTATAATGTTTATTTATGTGAATTTCACAAAGTGTTGTATAATATTTATTTATGTGAATTTCATACTGTGATGTATAATATCTATTAGTTATCTGTGAGAGTTATGAAAACCATTCAAATATAACCATTGAGAAATAACCAAGTCAAAAATAGTCATTCAAATATAACCATTTGAAGAGAAATCATTTATAAATAACCATTCAAAAATTTATGAATAAAAATTCGAGAACTACACATCGCAAGTGGCAGGCGGTTCTTCGGTAGAACCACCTGCAATATCACCACATCAAAGATGGTTCTTCCTAAATCTAGTGTGATTTAGTGTAATCTAGTGTAATATTGTGTAATTTAGTGTAATCTAGTATAATTTAATTATAGAAATTGTGAAAATGGTTGTTATGACCTTTATGGAAATTCTGAAATTTTGATATGAAAACACTTTGTTAGTTGTCATATGAAAATTAGTGTAATGTGGCTATATTGATATTTCATGTATGTGGCTATATTGATTTATAGTTAGCTAATTTTTTTGATATTGATATTTTGCGTTTGTGGCTATATTGATATATAGTTATCTTTTTTATTTATATTGATTTAATATATGTTTTATCTTTCTTCTTTCTAAATCGAGTTAAGTCGTACCCATAATTAAATCCATGCTTTTCTTATATCATTTTAGAAGATGTCAGCCCCTCATCTTGTGCCTTCCTCGTCGGCTTCGAGAGCGAGTCCAGCACATCCCGGAGTAACAAAATAACCAAACGCACTCCAAGAGGACCCAATAATGGTGATAGGTCCTACTGGGGCACCGATCGTGTCAGAAGATAACGCACCTGAATGGAGAACTACATACAGGATTGTCGCATGGACACAGGTGCCCTTGACCTTAGAATCTCAGAAGAAGGTTGACAAAGACCCTCACCATGTTCTGGTCGATGGTGTCCATACTTCCTTCATGATCCCAGCAGAACTTGAGGAACGCATCAATAGAGCCACGATCAAAGTGGCTAACAAATAATGGAAGGAGTTCAAGTTTATTCTCCGCCAGGACTTTATCACAAAGGAAGATGAGTTATTCACCATGCACAAATGGATGGATCAAGAGATGAGGAAAATATAAGAATTTAAGGCCAAAAATGTAGCGACGAAGATGTTCACGACCAAAAGCACCCACCATCACACGCTAGGTAGCTCTAGGTATGTGCCTAAAGTTCAAAAATGGATAAGGGAGGAGGAGAGGGCATGTCATAATGACTAACCCCTGCCATTTCCCAATGCAGTTGGATGGCGCGCCCGAAATTGGTTGTACACAAGGAGGAATCCAGCTGTAACGTCTTCTGACGCAAAATCCTTCACAAGCCAAGAAACCTAGGAAGTCTATTTTAAATTGGTAAGATGTCGATTCATTACCTAGTTTAGAATATATCTATAACCTTGTTCTAAGGTTTATTAACTTGTTCGCCTATTTCAGAAAGACCTTTCAACACAATCCTGCCCTTGCGAGTTTCAAAGGGAGACAGTAGACCAAGGGGCATCCAGGCTGCACGAGGGGAACATGTTTGTATGCTATCTGGAGAGATGGATTCCCCGAGGACTTGCATCATACAAGAATAAGAGCATGGCCAAAACCGAGCACGAAGCAAGAAAAAGAGCCGCCCTTAGAAAAGAAATCACCAACACAGTGGAAGCAAGGGTCGATAGTCGTATAAGAACCCTAGAGGAAATGGTGGCCATGGGCTTGCAAGGCAATATTTATTTGCAAACCAGCCTTGCTAACCGTAGGAATAGCCAAGCCTCCATCCCTGGTGTTGATCTTGATCGCAGCATCACGTATCCTATCGACGAGATCCTGAAAAATATATTTCTCTTGCAAGTTCCATTTAAAGTACCCTTGCAAGCCATATGTAGCTAATTATTCTATTTTATACCATTTGTTACCTTGAATGGTACGACATGTTGTAAGCTATTGGTGAGGTTTCTTGATGACGAGCCTTTAGAGGTTGCAACTAGGATAATCTATCCATCCAATGAAGGTGAACTCATGCACCATTTGCCGATTGCGTGCGAGAAGATGTAGGTCACTGTGGAGAGTGTATACAACAGGTGCAAGTTCATCAAACTAAAGTTCCCCCTAGACGACGAGATCACTAGACTAGGGCAAGCAGAAGAGATATTCATCTAGTGGCCCCAGAGGGATGTAGTCTTGGAGGACCGGTGCCCTCCATGTATCAACCCAGTTGAATCACGAGAGTAAGACCCACTTGTGCTCCCGGAGCCTAATGTTGTAACTAAGGCTCATTTGTCTCCTGTGAAGGTGTCAAAGCCGGCCGCTAAAAAAAAGCAAGTCCAAGTCGAAGCCCAAGGAACCACATATTTACATTGACGAATAGTTCCCTTTGGCACCGTTAGTCGATAAATTCGTCGAAGGAGAGCCATGGGTCAAATAACTAGAGACTCAAAACACTACAAAAAGTATAGCCGCAAGTTGCACGAGTATTACCTGAAAGAGGTCAAGAAGCCATCAAGATAACGGACCATGACTATCAAGATAGAGTTCACTAGAGACCATTTCCACAACAACTTCAAGAACTGTCAATTCTTTGTGAACTTTGTAGACTTGTGGGAACACTACAACCTCTGATTCTTAGAAGTATCACTCATGAGATGTTATACACTGTAAGTGTCTGCAATCACGGTCTACATTCGTGTTATACATACTCATTCCACATATATGTAACTCCTCGCTTCTGTACGTGTAGATTAATGATTGAACAATGCAGAAGGAAAGAAGTAATGGTATGGTTCCTCGACCCACACCTGGTCTCCTTACGGATGATCAAAGAGAATGAAGGCCTTGTCTTTGATTATGTGATAAATGCATTGCTTGCTCAACAAGATAAGGAGTTCATGCTTCTTTTTACAATCAGGCATTAGTGATGCACTATCTACTTCATAGATTTGTTGGTTTGAATGTTATCCCCTAAAATAACACAAGTTCACTAACCATGGCGACATAACTAAATGTAGAGAGCATTGGATTCTTGTTGTCATTTACCACATCATCCAAGGATCATGTATTTAGATTCTTTATTACGACTGAATTTCAACGTCGAAATACTTGGAATATTTCACAACAAGTAAGCATATTTTCAACATACATAAATGTACCGTTCACTCATTTTGTATTGCAATGCTTAAGGCAAACTATTTGGATTCACGTAGGGTGTGGAAGAGGTACGGCGAGATGGGAGGAAAAGGTGATAATAAGCCACTAATACACGATAAGGCCATTAAGATATCTTCAATACACAATTATAATATATCATAAATTATGCTAATGATGATCTTGAACTAGTAACAAAATTTTATATGTTTCCAGTGCCACCAACAACACGGAGGAACAAGCGTTGTGGCTTCTACGTTTGCCACAACATGGAAATCATGGTCACTAACTTTTAGAAATATGATTTGAAGGTTTGACAGTATTGCTATAATTATTTTCATATTTCTCTTCATTTTATAAATGCATGACTTCAATAAATATTCTTATCGATAACAGAGGGATATCCCGAAGACGACATCGGAAATATTCCATCTCGAGAGAATACGAGAACTCATCGCCACCTTTCTTGTTAGAGAGGCCCTCGATGAATATGGCCAATTCCATGGTTACGACTTGAAAGAAAGCAAGTTCGCCTTAGTTAAGAAATAACAACTTTTGAATTCATGTGATATAATATGCATGCTCGTGTGATATGAATTTCTTTGTGTACGTTGAAGTGGATGTCGAATTTACTTTCTGAATTTATGTGATATGAGGTTGATGAAATTGATGAGGAGTTCACTTTGTGAACCAATATGCTATATGTATCAATTTTCTATAAATGAATGTGATATGTTTCAGATTTTTGTGAATGAATGTGATATGAATGAATATGATATACGTGTAGTTCTGTTTTGTTTCCTGATGCTAGCGAATAATCAGGAATCCTGTAAAACCTAATCACAGGTGGTTTTGTAGCCCCAACTTCCTGTGATAAGAGGGATATCCCAGGCTGTTCTGGATATCACAGACGGTTATGTCTAGAATATTGATGATATCACAGATGGTTCGAATCGCTTGAATATTGCCTATCACAGACAGTTTCGTAACCACTTGTGATGGCAAAGGATCATTACATACTCTTTTTTACGGATGGTTTAAGAAACCACATGTATTAAAGTTTTTGAATCGTCTACAATGATTTTTTTGTAGTAATGCTTACTGAGTACAAGTTTTCCTAAATTCAAGCAACTTTACACGCGCTGAGAGCCCTGCATACATCCCAATATATGCGAGCAGCGAAGAAGTGGATATTCATCCACCTTTGAAACAAAAGAGCGACGAATCATTAGTAACAAAATCACATGTTATCTGGATCGAGATGTTCAGGTTTCATGTCACAGAATTGGAAGAGATCACTGAAGAAAAAAGGGGGACATTGGTCATTGCAGCCAGATGAGACTTAAGGCTAGGCCATGCATGCGTGCCAGGCTTCTCCAGCTCTTTTCACTTAGCATATTTCTGTGGCATATGCCACAGGCGACATGTCAGGAATATGGAGAGAGATTTGGTAAGATCGTAGGAACGAAAGATCAGTTGCGGCTTGATTGCAGAAGCCACACCAACTCATAGCCTCAGGCCTCAGCACTCTCATACAGATCAATCGATCCGCAAAGTGCGTGCAAACTTAAACAGAACTAGCTACCGGATATTACACTTGGATCGAAAAATGCCGATTCCACATTATCATCGTACGTACATGTAGAGTTTGTGCATGACGGTGCGTGCATCTATAAATACAGAAGGACAAAACCTGGGACTTGTGGTGAGCAAGCAACAGCTAAAGCCTCAACTAAAGGTAGACGATGGAGAAGTGCGCATCGTTGAGTACTAGGACGCATGCATTACCGGCGAGTCTTCCGTGGCAGTGTTCGCATGCATCCGCGAGCTAGCTGGCGACGATCGATCGGCCACTGACAAAGGAGATTTCCCCAGAATGCAGCTCTGCGGCTTACAGTAACACAGTTGCTAAGTTCTCCTTTCAGCTATCATGTGCGTTGCCACCTGATGATCGCTGTAACTGCATCAATCCTTGTCGATCGTCCAGCATATGTTCTTGCTATTACGAGTCTAAAGTATTGAGAACATGCAGGAGTGGTGCATGCAGGTAGTACTAGAAGATGCCCCATGTGTTGCTAGAGAAATTATTAGCAATAATATATATGGTTTATTTAGTATTTTAGTTGCACATAACTCACGCGTGTCACCACATACGCGCACATGTATGTGCATCCCGTACGAAAATACGCCATTTTTAGCATACCCATCGCAGTAGCTGCCATATGACATAATCCGGAATGGTTAATACTTCTTGTACAGCTAATTTTGTTTTTCAGCGAGGCTAGATTTTTTCTCAGAGGAGGCTAGAGGGGGCGGCTATTTTTTATTTTTTATTTTTGAGAGAGGAGTCTAGAAATAGTCGAGATGGTATGATTGCAGTAGAGATGTGAAACTTTTTTTAATAGAAAATAGTCCCTTTTAAACCCTGAACTATGGTGTTTGGTCTGATTTAAACCTTAAACTATAAAACCGTTTGTATTACACCCTAAATTTTCAAAATAGTTTGTCCTAAACTCTAACCTAGTATTGGACAGTGGTTTTGAATTCCGCATTCCCAAAAAAAAGAAACAATTCATGAGCATATATGCTATAGAATGGGACCTGTAAAAGTTCATTTACAATATGACTATTTGTGTGGTGTAAAAAAAGTCAAGATAAATTTTGTAGTATTTCCTATGCGCATGAATTTTCTCATATTTTTTGGAATATCGGGAATGCAAAACCACTATCTAGAAACGGTTTATAACAAACTGTTTTAGAAAGTTTAAAGTCTTGTATGAACGGTTTTTTCGTTTGTAGCTCAAGTCGGACCAAAGTTCAGGAAGGAGACTTGTTCCAGTATCCTCTGCATCGGAAAATGTAGGGTATCCGGTTGATAGGCAGCTGGCAAGTATCCAACCCCCTGGATAGGGTCCCTTCTCTAGAAAAATGGTTGTTTTGGCCCTGCGACCGTGGTCAATTTCAAAAATGATCCGTCTCGCAACACAATGACAAAACTGACACCACGATGGTCTGGACAGCCGCCACGTGGCACTTGTCGCGCTCTGCAGCCGCGACAGGTCTCCTATTGCACCTCCCGACCGCGACAGTACCCGGGCCACGTGACCGACGGCCGCAATGCCCAATAGCCCAGCTATTGACTAGCTGTCGTGGCCGCAGAGTGCGACAGGAGACCTGTCGCGGCCGCAACGCACGACAGGAGCAGTTTCGCAGCAGCGGCGGTAGGCCCAGGTGCTATTGCGTCTGGCAGGCGCGACAGGTACCATGTGGCAGCTGTCCAGGCCATCATAACGTCAATTTTATCATTACGTTACAAGATGAGCTATTTTTGAAATTGACCCTGGTCACGGAGCCAAAACAGCCATTTCCCCCCTTCTCTAGCCTACGAAACTAGTGAAAGAAGCGGCAATATGACCTGGAATCCAATCTGGCGTCCCTAAAAAGCCGTGCAAAACATGGGCTTTCCGGTGACGCAGTCAACAGAGGCACCGAGCAGTTACACTCGAAAAGCGTCCGGTTCAAACATGGCCCCCAAAACGCCAACCCCAAATCCCATCGTCTCCAAGACTCCAAACCCTGCCAATAGCAACAAGAAGCCTTGCCAAATCTACAAAATCAAGCCAAAAGAAATGGAAGGTGACGAGATCTTTGGAAGCATAGACTCTATTTGGTTCTACTCCGGCTTCTTCCTCCCGCCGTCTTCCAAGCAGAAGAGCAACTGCACCTTAGGAGAGCTGCAACCCAGGAAGCAAGATCCCAAGGAGAGCCGCGACATGGACCGCGATGGCGGTAGCTCTCCCAGATGTATCGAGGACGAGGAGGTAGCAGTAGGAGCCAAGAGAAGAGCAGCTGCAGGAAGCAGGGAGCTGGACAAGCGCATGGAGATATGGCAGGAGCAGTGGCGGCAGAAGCTCGTGGTTGCCGCGCCGGCACGGTGCTCGCCGTCGCCGCCACCTACAGACAGTCTCGCCATGAAGGCTCATCTCAGGTCCTGGGCTCATGCTGTTGCTTGCTCGGTCAGATAAAAGACTCTCAATTCAGAATCTTGCAATTTGGTATGATGTTCCCATCCTTTGCTCCAGATATGTCTCAATATAGATATCTCTTCTGACTTGCCAGCTGTGAATCTGTGATCCATGTATGCATATCGCACGATTCACTTCCCAGTATGAAGAAGTTTCTTTGCTTTTCATAAACCGTAGTCGTAGGAGTAGCAAGGGGCTACTGTCTTTGTATACTTGTTACGTCTGGATCTGTATTCTATGGGTAACAACTAACTCAAGCGGATGATCTATGGATGAGTAAATTGCACATAACACCAGCTAAACTGACGCTAGGTTGTATGTTACACCGTCTTTTACAATAATAAGCAGTTTGCATCAGGTTAGGGCAATGAATATTGCACTTTGCACCACCACATGTCACATTTCGTTTCCTCTAACGGAACCTGCAACTTGGGTCCCACATGTTAGTGTAATAGGTTGCATATGCCCCACATGTCATATCTCTCTTCAACCTCTCTATCCCTAAAATCATCTCCCATCTCGCCTTGCTCTGTTCCTTAGTCGCCGACGAGCTCCTGTTGGTGCTTAACGAGAAGGACGACCGCTATGCTCGTTGGATGCAACCGCCCTGCACCGAGAGCATCTCAACAGCAATATGGAACTTCATGACGCGCTTCTGCAGGCGATGGAGCTCGTGGCGTGGGAGGCGACGTCCGGCTTTGACGATAATTGAGGCCTTCAGTCTCCTAAACCCACATGACTTTGGCTCAAAAAGGTAAATCCGCATGATCCGGTTGTTCGGTTAATTAGTTTTATCGCTTGCGTTCCACTTTCCATGGTGTAGCATGATCAAGCGTGTTGGCTTGGTTCTGAACCTTGGTCAACTCAGGCTTGGGGAGAGAGAGGAGAGGGGGAAATGAGATTGGGTTGAGTCGCCACTGGACTTGGGGGGAGAGAGAGCAGCGGGGATGAGAATAAGGTTGAAAAAACATGACATGTGGGGTGTATGGCACCTATTACACTGATACGTGGGACCTACGTTGCAGGTTCCGTAAGAGGCCATGGAAGGTAAAGGGAGGTGGTGCAAAGTATAATACTCTGTCCTAACCTGATGTAAACTGTTTATTATTGCGAAAGGTAGTGTAACGTGCAACTAGTGTCAATTTATCTAGTGTTATGTGCAATTTACTCTTTACAAATACACTAGCAGGTAGAATCGAGGGCGAGAGAGCAAATGCTATACGGCTCTCGCAAATGATTAGACTATACATGGAGTAAATGGGGGTTAAGTAGCACTAGATATTGATTTGAAACTGTGTTCTCACTCCTTGTTGGACGCTGCCTCTGGAAGTTTAAATGTAGGAGGCCTGTCTGTACCTTTCCTCGAGTACTCTCGCCACCTCCTCGCCGCCGCAGCCGCTCGCTTCACTCTCTCCTTTGTTTCCTCTTCTGGTTAATGTGTTAGCAGGAGCGTTAGAACACAGATATGTGAAGAGTGGGAGTCCAAATGATATGGGGAGTTGACAGTTGACGAAATGTGCTAGTTTTACCGTTCTTTTGGTATCTTGTTGGTGACCCCCAGATATCACTCCATGAGCTGCCCTTGCCAGAATCATCTTGGCTCATCCGCATTCTAACCTTATCCTGCAAGACATTAGACAGAGAAGTTCAGAAAAGGACACATGCAGTTAGTATGTGAAAGGACACATGCAGTTAGTATGTGAAATAAACAGTTTATGATCATAAACTGAGATCTCTCCTAAAATTTCTTAAACTGGAATTTCACATGTATATATAAAGAAAGCCATGTAGTAAACAGAGAAATATACCAAGACTTTTGCCTGTCTTTTCTCCCAGCGTGTACTTGCCTGACAGGTAGGAAAGATAACAGAAAAGATTAAAGATCTGCGAAAACTGTGGCTTAAACTGGATAAAATATTATAGCAGTAAACTAACAACTTCAGGATGCAATTAAAAATATTTGGATGAAACTTAGACCATGTTTTGAATTGACACTGTGGTACTACAAATTGTTTCCAAAAAGAGCTCATCCATCAGCACGGAAGAAAGTTAAGATAGATGAATACATGAAGTAAGATATTACTGGTACTACAAATTGTTTCCAAAAAGAGCTCATCCATCAGCACGGAAGAAAGTTAGGATAGATGAGTACATGAAGTAAGATATTACCATCCGGAACACATCAACTGAACCTCCCATTCCAGAGAGCATCAATGCAACCTGACCAAACGGAGAGAAAACATCATATGCTATTACAAGGTAGGATAATCTAGTAGGTTAAAAAAAATAGCAGACATTCCCTAAAAAAATAGCAGACTGATTCCATTTTTACACTGCAATCAGAACTAGAGCCAGACATGATAATGCTATTGGACATCTCAGAAAATTTCCTTACATTCACTCTCTCTACTCTGCGCATTTCATCCTCAAGAAGTGAAAGTTGTGCAGCTGAAGTCCAATGGATGCAGTCAACTGGACTGGACACATGAGGAAGTTTGGAAGTTTATTGGAAGAGTATTAGTAGTTAGAATACAATCCTTGGTACGATTTGCAGCATTTTTCAGTAGGAATGCTTGGATAGTTGACAGATGGTAAACAAATAAGGTAGACAAGGGACTTAGACAATCTCACCAACTGTCGATGGCGTCTTGAATTTGCTCTTCGTTGCCTGACTGGTTGTGAACTCTTGCACGCCCATAATCCTCCTCGATTTCGAAAACCTTGGAACATACATTAGCACAGTTTTTGCATCCTGCATATATGTGAGAAGAACTTAATAAGAGCCCAGCTTAGATAACATAATAGTAACTTCTGCTCAGGTTATAGCCATTAATACCTATGCAGCTAAACTCATCGACGAACACATGATCCCTGGGTGCATCATCCAAGAAAGGGTTGGTTGCTGTTGCGGCATAGCCATGGATCTCATCATAAACCGCTCGCTGGATGGGATCGGTAAGCACCTGCTTATCCCTTGATCATGTTAGCTTCGTAGAAAAAATTGCAACGCAAATACATAGAGAATGTCCCAACAAATAGAGCGGCAGGCAGCATTTCTGAAGATTTTACCGTGTAAACCTCATTGATGAACATGCAGAAGTTCGTCACATCGGGGTCGTTCCCACTGAGATCTGGATGGCATGCTTTCATGCAGTTGTAGTACGCTTTCTTGATCTGCTGAGGTGTTGCATCCGGCATCTGAAAACATGCAAGAATTCATCTTAGTTCAGAAGAAGAAGGACAATTATTTTTCTGTTAAGTGCAAACGGATGCTTCGAACTAGAACCACTTACAACGCCAAGAACGGCGTAGTAATCTTCGGCGGCGCCTCCCTCCGGGCTACGAGACTCCGCCGCCACCGCAGACACCCTCAACCCCCTCCGTCTCCGGTGCCGGTCACTCCTTCCGGTGCCGGCCGACCCTGCAACTGTCCATCGCCGGACACCGCCGGAACAGGGGATGGGCGTGGAGGAGGAATGGGACTTGGCCACCAAGTCGGCGAGCAGCGGGGGCGACAGGAGAGGAGCCATCGGGTAGGATGTTTGATCGGGCTCCGGTGTAAGCGAGGGAGGGAAGAGGGGGCCGACTGGATCCGGTGGCCGGTGGGGGTTTGCTCTGTTTTTCGTGCTTTTTCTTGGCGGGCTGTGTTTATTCCAGTTTTTCTCCGCCACTCCTCTCCCGCGATTTTTCTCTTTCGTCCTTCTTTGCATTATTCACCTTGCTGATGGTTATATTTACGTAGATATCCTTGAGTTTTTTATGTGACATGCTTACATACGCCAAAATTACTTTATCCTTGGATCAAATCTCTTGTTAGTCACTTTATTGTTATGAAATATATGCGGATATGCCCATAAAGCTAACCATGGATACCAAGTATTAGGGGTGTTTTCATGAGAGGAACTTCTTAAAAAATAAATTTGAACGAAATCTGAATAAATTTCGATGTCCAAGCGGTCCCTAAGTCCTGATACTCTTACCCAAAATAAATCTATGGTTCGAGGAGCCTATCATTTTTTCTTTCATTGTGGTTAGCAATTCAGCCTGCATGAAATTAGCTCCATAAATTTGCAGGCAATAATTCTACATGTACGATGTATTTCATACAATTTTGCTACCATTCATACAACAATATTCGATCACATTCATAATCGTTGCCCACCATCTTTTTTTTTGCCCACCATCTTAAAACCTCTTCCGCGCCAAAAGCAGATCTATGCTTGTGTGGTACGACGAATTAGAAAATCTTATTGCCGTTGGATTCCTCGAGCACAAATCAGGATGCATTTTGAATGCAAAGAGACTCACCCAATCTTCATTCACAAAGACAAAATGAATAGCTGATTGTTCCTCGGGAATACATTCTATTATCGTGTGATCTTTCCATGTTAATGGTTTGTTGTCGTCGTAGAAATAACACTAGAGAAGAGGTGTTGATACCTCAATGACTAGGTCATGATGTTAATAGGCCGTGTATGACGGTCTAATTAGAAGGTCGTTGTACGCTCGACAAATTGGGATGTGTCGATATTTTTTGAATAGGTTCGACTGCCTCATGGAGCACGGTCTAGCCCTATGTCAAAGGAGGAGTCTCGTACGAGACTCAACTAGCGACTTGGATCATTGTGGACTTCTAAGTCACCCCTAGAGCTTCTCATGCGGGACTTGGAGCTCCAGGCCTCTCCTCTTGAAGTTATCCATTTACAAGGTGATTTTACAAGCCCCCATGGGGGTATTTATACGCTAGTTGCATGGGAAATGACTTGGGTACCCTTAAGGGATTAGGAAGATATGGGTAAAATAGGAAAATGGGTCGATGAATCCATGGTGGATTAGAGAAGAGGGGGTGGTGCCTGGTCCATGGTGGACTAGCCCCCCCATACACCTCCTAAGCCCATCGAATTTTTTTACTTGCTTTTATTTTGTTGACTCACTCCTTGACCGTTGTGCCACGTAACACATAGGATTAAACATGCTGGCCCATATTGGATTAATAATTAATCAATAGGAACCCTCTTGAACTATAGCCATGGTAGTGGCCGCATGTCAATTTTTCCTAAGTCGATGCATAGTTTTCCTCCTCTAGCTCCTCTAATATTGACCGTTGGGGATGAAGAACCTTCTTTCTTGGAGACCAAACTCCAGGGGATCTTATTTTCTCTTCTAGGATCTTCTTTTTTCCTTTTGCTGTTTCCCCCATGACTTTATGGAATAAAACCTTTCGGGAAAAGAGAAAAGGGCCAGGATGGGTAGCCGACCTAGCAACCTTCCTCCTCGGCCCACTGGGGGCGCTGATCGATGCTTGTCAGGTCCTGGTGGGGTCGGCCCACCTGGCCTCCTACCTCCGCGTGGTGGAGATGATGCTTGGGCCACTCCTCGTGCACGAGCCTTATTCATGAGGCGGGCCCTAGTCTGCCACGTCGAGGCCCGTTTTGCTTCCTAGCTGGCGGGTGGCCACGCAACACATGAGGCCAGCTTGCGCATCAGATTAGGCTAGGATTGAGCCCGTCTATGAGGGCGCGCTGCAAAGAAATCCAATGGCATAGGAGTGGTGCCCTAAGATGAATCGGACGACCGCTATGCATCGTCTCCATCCTCTAGGATGCCCTTTAGGGTTCCTCCACCCCGACGTGTGGCTCTTCTCTGCTTTTGGCACTGATGTCACATCTGGGACCGGCAGATGCCCACATGCTGCCATGTGGCATCCATCTGGACCCTTCACATAGAAGCTAAGTCCGCTGGCTTGCCTATAAATTCCCGGCACGAAGCTCCGATTGAGCTCGTGCCCTCCTCCTCGTCTCCTCGCTCGGGTAAAGATCATGTCGGCAGCAAGGCTTGAGGCACAGCAGATCGTCCTCTACGAGATGGCTTTCTTAGTCATGGGGGAGAAGGCCGAGGGCGCTGTGGATCGGCGAGGAGCGGAATACGGAGCTTGGACTTCGACAAGGTGGTTCCGTCTTGGAGGTGTGAGCGACCTAGAGTGGAGGGGAACCCCATTGCGCCTGGTGGAGGCTCATTGGGGGAGCAGTGTGGCGTACCCAGTTTTAAGGCCGGATAAACCCTTGTGTTTAATCGTACTAGTCCCATGATCAGTGGCTAGTACACACAAGCACTTGATAACATCGTCATACAATATTGAGTTCGTTATTACACAAATAGCCATTATGGTCTCAATTCATACAAACCGGGCCTATTGGCCGAATTGAAACAGCAGCAGAAATGAAATACGTGGTAGTTCGCCCATCAATATGCCGAACCACGGGCAACTGACTGGGGTATGTAATCGTTGTCGGTATACTCAGAATAGCATTCCTCCTTATCTGGCCAAATCAACAAGCCAGGTGAGTACATTGAATGTACTCGCAAACTCTCCTTCAGGGAGAATAACACAGATGTATGCAAGCACGGCTATATAAAAAAATGGCTCTAATCTATGTCTCATGTTGTACAGAAAGTAAGTTTTCAGCTGAAGTACATAAGTAGATAATCAAAGCAGTTTTCGTAAACATTATCGGTCTTGCCGAGTCGTGTCCATCTTTTGCAATGGTTCTAATGTCATCAAGAAATAGCACTATGAGTTTAATACATACATTCAAGCAACCTTGGAATTACTTTAACCGTTGTTGAATGTACAATGTTCATCCACCATGTTGAGCAGTACAAGAATTTACATAAAAGTCACTTAGGGTATTTTCTCAATATCGTGAGTCCATTTCTACAAGTATAATCCGTGTCCTCTATCCAAATTCCTCCCTTGAAACTTCACTCAAAAATATCCTAGCTATGCAATGTCGTCTTCCATCCTGCTATCCTAGTTTTCCTCATTAGTTCACTGCTGAACCAAGCCACGCATTCACTTCTCCTGCCTAACTCTTCCATCATCTCTGTACTAGCCTCGGCTAAAGTCCCGTTGATACCAGTGCCACCTCCGCGTCTGTATCCTTTTCCCATTTCCTCTCCGTGCTCAACAACACCGGCCAACCTTTCCCCATTAATGCTCGAGCCTCTTCTCCCCAACCTTTCCTGTCCAGGAATCTTTCCCTTACATTTAATCTTCAACCCGAGCCATGCTCTCCAGTCCGAGCTCCACTTCTTCTTTATTTATGACCGAGCTACGTTCCTACCTCCCATTGCTCAAGTACTAGCTCTCACCAAGCCGAGCTTGACCGCTCCTTTAAGAACAGCCGAGCAGCTCTTCTCCTCTCCCTCCTGAAACAACCAACGTCGGCTCCTCCCTCCATTCCTCCAAATCCGACTGAGGCTGAACTTCTTGCCTGCTCCTTCCTAGCTATAGTTGAGCTTAGAAGCTCCTCCTCGATAGCTCTCCTTTCCCGTGTTGCTACTTTGCTAGCTGAGTTCCAATTATTCAATCCCCCTCTTTCTCTTCTCCCCAAATCCCCGAGCTCCTTCCACCCACACCTCGCCATTAACGCTTCAAGAGCAAGCAATGCCGGCCCCTATGCAGCCGGCCATGTCCCCGAGCTTCCTCGGCCTTATCCTTCCTTCCCCAAGCAGTACTCTTTTTTCCCAAGTTCCTTAAGAAATTGAGCTCTCCCTTTCCTCTGTTCCCTGTTCGAATCCCATTTCCTGAACTCCTTCTCCCACAACAAGCATCAAGTCGGCCGGGCCCCCCTTTTCTCCCTCGGCTCTGGCGAGGGGACCAGCCTCTGCCGAGCAGCACGGCATCGCCTTGCCCCATTGACGCTTCTTTCCGCTTGCAGCCGAGCAGCACGGCATCGCCTTGCCCCATTGACGCTTCTTTCCGCTTGCAGCCAGACAGCGCCCGAGTACCTCCCCACCACTGGCGGTTGCGGCAGGGTCCACCTCTCTCCCGAGCGCTCCTCACTCGCCCATCTCCTCACTCTAGTACCCGACTTCTGCAGAGATGCATCGACTGAAATATTGAGCCACCACCCTCACGGACCTCATTGTCGACGACGCAACAACGATCTCCGGCAGCCATAGACCTTCCCATCATCCTCTCCACCTCATCCTAAGCAACCCATCCCTCCATGCAAACAGCCTTCGGTCACCGGAGCATCGATTTCATCTGCGCCACCGCCTCCTCTGTTCGGGACCCCGACGAGGACGTGCCTCCAGCAACCGCCTGAGCCCGCCGACCTTGAAAATGCATTCGCTGTCTCCTCCCGAACCCAAAGGTATCGATCGCAGCTCCTAACTCCCTCTAATTTAGTCGTGATTTCTCGTTGGAGCTATCACCGAAGCCGCCACTGTCGTCGGAATTCCTCGCTGAAACCCTCGCTCGCTCGCACGCTGTTGCTCCGATGCCGACAGGTGGACCCGCAAAAGAAATATAATACGTGCATACCGGTTCGGTGCTGAGCCGCTGGCAAACGGGACCCACGCATCAGTTAATGAAACTAGTTCTCAGTTAGGGGAAGTGCAAACTTCTTGCATACGTGTTTCCTTCTTCCAACACGTATTACCCTTTTGCACTCGGTTGGAATACGTGTTCACTACTGGAAAGCGGATTCCACCCATTCCTCTCTCCGATTAACGCCTTCTTCTATGGAAGGCGTATTTCCTCCTTATGCCTAGAGTACGCTCTGATAAGCCAATGGCGTATTCTAGGGTTACGCGTTTGAGGTCATCCTTTTCCCTCCTTTCTGGTGGACCTCCCTTTCCCCTCTCTTTCCGGCGGAACTTCCCCCTCCTCATTTTTCCTACCCGCGACTCCTTCGCAATCCTATACCTCCCTCATCGTACCACCGATTGATCCAATTTATTTTTTGGGTAATTTCCTGGATTCGAGAGCTATTCAATAGTACCAGCTTCTTAAATTCTGAACTTATTTGATTTTCAAATTTGGATTCAGTTGAAGCATAGCCCTAATATACCTAACTCCTCATTTGCAGCCCCAAACAACCTAAACACCTCTTCTGACGACACCCGGAATCAAATAAAACATTTGAGTCCGGTAGAGCCTTGAAGGTGCATATCTTGCACACTAACTTCATGAGAAGATATAAAACCTTAGATATCCCATATCCCTCCAATGCTTATGACTTGGTATACCACTCCAAAAGTTGGGTTAACAAAATCTCCAGAATATTTTAATAGTCGTACCGACCCCTTCAAACTTAACTAGGATAACTACTAAGAGCCTCTAAGGTATTAATATGTTATTAATCAAATAAAGCTAGGGTTTCTCCTTCTACAAAAAAAAATCATTATTGCATGAGAAGTTAAGTCATTCTCGCCTTTTGCAAACCCTAATAAACAACTAGGTCCACAACGCATGTTTTCAAGCTCATGAATGTATGTGTGCTTCTGGTTTGGTTCTTCCTCGCGTCGTCGTTTACGTGATGTCTTCCAACGTGTAGATACGACGTTACGAGACTTTGTTTGCAACTCTGCATGCTATGTGAGTATGAACGATATTTTATGCTAGACCTAGCTACACCTTGTAGATGCATACGACTTAGATTTGGTAAATTAATCCTTGTAACCCTAGCAATACTAGCCGGTCATCGTATGACTAGCAGAATATTAAGGATATAGGCGATAGCCATGCTTAGCCCTGCTATAGAGAAAAACATGTTTTTGTCCAATCCACGTGAACTACCCCTTTGGTTATGGGATTAAAACCCTCGGGACGGCGTGTACCTTCTGAGGTGACTTTTGAAAATATTGTTTGCCAAAACCTCAAATAAAATGGAAGATGATTTTGATTCGGGTGAGAACAGTAAGTGGAGATCTGAGGAATGGTTGTAGCATGCGGTGACATGGCTAAGAAGGGATGATGTGCAGTCTTGCTCGAATCAGTTAAGGACCGAGCCTAAGTGCCGCTCGACCAAGTTCACCCCATACGTCCACATGTCTTTTATGGGAAGGACTTTGCTAATTACCTCGTCGATTGCTAGTGTCTGGACCCGTGGGCAGTAGGAAGAGAGTGCTAGGTAGATTGGCATCCCTAGAGGACATCCACGGGATTACGTGTGTAGAGGTTCCCTGGTGGATCTCCACGTGATACATGGGTAGAGGTTCGACACAAAGATAAGTCCACTTCGGGTTGTGGGGTCGGGCATCATCGAGCACAAGCGAGGACTGGGTAGATCTTATCTAGCGGGTCCAGCAGTAGTATGAAAATGGGGGGAAGGTCTCGTTGTAATAACCCTGCCGGCACCCTACGTGAAGAGTGCTTACTTGGCCATAGCAACAAGGGGGATTTACATCTTGTGGGTAAAGCCGTACAACCTCTGTAGAGTGTTAAAATCTATTCGAATAGCCGCGTCCTCGGTTATGGACACAACTTGGAAAGGCCACACGCTGGTTAGACTTAGTTTTGGTTGCGAAATCTGGGAATGGGATCAAGGACGTGGGCATGACGTGTCCACAGTGAGCAGTTTAAGCTACAGTCTGGTAGTGAGGAACTGCAGAAGAGAAAAACCTAGCCCGGACCGCGAGGCGGTAGCACGAGTAGGTTGTAAGAATTGTTCGAGGCGGTAGAAGGAGCTACCGGCCTCTAGATGATGACTATCTAGCTGGATCGTCCAGCACTGAAAACTGTCTCGAGAGAGACGAACTTGATTTTAAAAATGCTCTTAAATCTACTATTTCGTATTTCAATTAAGAACTTACTTTTCTGCACAACATTCAACTTAGTGTAGAGCCACTTCTTGAACAAGCCTTGTATGAAATACATCGGTTATTTCCCCCCTGTGGGATGCTTGTGAGTACATTCATGTACTCACCTGGCTTGTTGATTTGGCCAGACGAAAGAAACGTCGACATCGAGGATACGATTACATTCGCGAAAGTTAGGGCGTAATCCCCAGTCAGTTGCCTGTCGGGTATGGCACACTGATGGGCCACCTCACTGCTTGCTTTCCGCTCTAAGTTTATAGCCATTGGGCTACAGGTATCAGACTTCGACCTGAATGGTCAAACTATGCGTTATTTACTGATATATGTGTGTATGACAATGATATACAGGTTAACTTATGTGTATCGGCTACTGATCATGAGACCGGTACAGTAAATACAAGGAGTTATCCGGTCATAAAACCGGGTATGCCACAATATGGGCATTAGGGCTTAGGTAAGGTCATGTTACCTCGGTTCGAGTCCTCCGATCGTGAATCAGGTATTAGGGTTTTGCCATTTGCCGTGGGGACGACGCTAGGGTTTTGCGTATTCGGTGAATGTTTCGAATCGGATTTCGGAAGGAAGGGGGCATACGTGTTGTGCCGGAGGGGAAAGGATGCCCTGGCATGTTGATTGAAGTTCTGGAGTCGGATTTCACTTTTAGGGTTCTGTCGGTTTTGCCGAGAGGGGCGACATTAGGGTTGGGGCGTATACACGTATATGGGTCTAGGTCGGGCACTGATTTAGGTTTAGATGCACACGCATTTTAAATGTGACAAGCTCAAGGAACTCCGAGAAAATCCAACCGACGAAAAGGAGAGCATGATCACATGTGGCGTATACGCGTATATGTGACCGAGCTAGTGTTTGGTAAAAATATTTTAGCAAAAACGTAATCGATCTCGCTTATTAGCGTAAAAAGTTTTTGTAAGCCCTAATTCTCGGGTTTCGAAAAATCGGAATGTGACAAACAGCGAGTCCATGCTGGTAGGCCGGCGGCCGGAGAAACACTGTCGGTGGTGCCTCTAGCTTGATCCTGGTGATCCTCGAAGTGGCGTGATATCTTCAATGTTCTGCCCCTGTCGAGGTGAGCCACTCTTCCTTCCTCTTTCCCTCTTGCGCCCTCTTTCTTATGTGCAGTGACCGCCGGCATGGGGCACGGTGATCATGGTGGTTGGGGCAACTAGATCAAAGGCCAACATCGTGACGACGGGCTAGCAATTGGTGAGGCGAGGTGGCACCGCGGATGTGCCTCACACGCTCTCGCTCCTATGCTCGACGCTCGCACCGGTGTCGACATGGATGGCAAGCATGTGCCTGCTGGATTTCCCGTTGCTTGAAACCACGGAGACCTTGGTCTTCTTCTGACATGTTCAAAGTCACTACAATATAATTAGGTTACTAAGAATCAAGTTCTGAAGGTAATAATAATAAATCTTAAGTAGAACACGCAAGTATTTATGTTTCATTCGAGCGCACAAATTAACATAAGAATCAACTCAATTCCACAAAATATAGTACCTATACGTTTCAGGAAATTAACGCAAGACGTGATGATGCTGTATAGTTGCATCCCTGTAGTTATGTAGTAATTTCATAATTTGATGTAATTTTAAATAAAATAAATATGTGAAGTACAAGAACAAAATGTAGTTCAGAAGGCGAAATTCCTTTTTTTCCTTCCTGAATTTAATAAGACAGGACAATAAAGGTGCAACATTCATGCTACAGAAAATGGTGTGTGGGTCCTGGTTGAGAACCTAAGGAGATGGTGGTATTTTTCATGATAGGGACAGGAATTGTCAAGAATATTGAAGGAGGTGGAGATTAACAAACATTGCTATGCTCACTTTGCATCCTCACTGGCTCCACTTTGGAGATTAAGTCCAGGATGGGATCCACATCCTTCAAACAAAAAAATTCCTCACAGCAGTGAATTCAAACCTAAGAGGAAAAGCTTCGAAATCACCCTCTCCAATCCACTGAGCTAGGTATCTGAGGGGATAAGTCTGTCCTAAAAAATAGTGGGTAAAGGTTCCAAGGGCTTGTGCAAAAGGTCATATATGAAATCTCTTGGCCTTGTCATATGCATATTCACTTGGGTGGATCTCTTACCAAATAGACGGTCTTTAGATGCAGGGCTCTATGAAAGTGAGCATTCAAGTAATATATAAATTATTGTGCAATTCTGAATCTGTTAAATTAGTGTGGGCTATCCTCATCTTTATAAGTCATGGGACTAAACTCACATCAGTCATACCCGGGTCCACTAACACCAGCCTTCCAAACCGCCAACCGTGAGGTCTCTGAGATCTATATTCGAGCACCTGGGTTCTGACACCACTTATTGTGCAATCCCGGTTCCGCTAAACCAGCATTTCCAACCTCCATTGTGCCCCAGGACCATTTTGCATAACAATAGAGGTTTATAAGAAGTCTTGGGTCCTCTCCCTCTAAAGAACTACCTTAATAGGAGGGGTTACCTCACTCTTATAAGCCATGTTCTGCACATATCTATAACTAATATGAGACTAAATTTAACAAAAATAATTTAAAAATCACGTTATATTACATGTTTTTGTCTTTAGACGATACAGAGAGAATGAGATAAAGTGACCACATTTACCCGTAGTGACAATTCTATTCACAAGCTAAAGGATCAATTGACCCCATGGCGTTTCACGGACACCTCTAATCTCTTCTTAATTTTCTATACGAAATTATATGCAACTGTAAGGAATATGAATGAATGAATTATACAACCCCTATGTATTCTACCGTTATGGTATGGTTGCCATGTGTATCTAGCTAGAGTCCCCGTGCTCTGGGTTATGCGACAGCTTTAAGCATCGAGATTTATATCAAGTGGTATATAGGAAGCATTCAATGTGCGACACAACCACTAACGGCAGAATACGGAGAGGTCTAGAACATATACGATACGCAACAAGCCGACAAGTCCGGTTGACTATACAACTACAGAACATAGTACACTCGAGAAGTATATGCAACAAGGATCTTTGTCATTGCTATCGTCATGGCACCTCTTCGGTGGTATTGTCATATTTATGTATACATATGTATAGACTACTAGATGATATCCCTATGAGTTGTTATAAAAATTTTAACAATAAATTTTAAAATTGAATTTAGAGCACGTGACTATTTAATTATCTTATAATAACACTTAGATCATACTCTCTTCGTCCCAAAATGTAAGACGTATTTTGTTTGGTTAAGACAAGAGTTTGACCAACAATTACTCTATTAGTATATGGTATATATAATATAAAATTGATATCATTAGATTTGTATTCAAAAGTACTTACTTATGATTAAGACTTTGTATCACATAAATCACGTATTAATAAAGTAATTCTTGATTAAAGTCTTGTCTTAACCAAACAAAATATGTCTTACATTCTAAGATGGAGGGAGTAGTTGTGACACCTCCTAATCATTTACCTCTCTTTGCTGAGAGATTGTCACCAATTTCCATTATGAAAGAACTCGTAACATGGCAACGTGGGAGAAAAAAAGTTGAAGAATGTGATATGTGATGGCAACGGTTAAAAAGCATGTAATATTGCAGCGTTGATGGCCATCTGTTGCTCATTATGAGAGAAAGAAACTCAGTATAAGAGAAGGAATTATGGTGATGTGCCTTGAGGAAAAGGCAGGAAAAATGTTTAGTAGAGATCAATGGTTTAGTTAGATAGGGTTTGTATACACAATGCTTCCATTCAAATCCTGAAATTCAAATATCAAGGAGGTGTATTCGTTCTATCACATGTCTCAGTCAATCTCGAGACACCAATAACACAACATTAAACCAAGTTAACACACAACGAAAATTTGTGCACGGTCGGAATCTTCAAGTGAAATCGGTGCATGCAATGTATGCAGTCAGCTTTCCCGCATCCAGGATGATTACACATGGACATTATCCATCCAACCACGGTTACACATTTGTCTCGTGTGATACTTAGGAGTGATCATTCAGTTCGCTTAGTTTGATCGGTTTTGCAAAAAAAAAGAGGCTAAATTATGTTATTTCGGTTTCATAGTTCTCGAAACCAAATTAACCAAAGTGAAATGAGGAACCAAACCTAGTTGACCGAAGAATATTTTAGTCAGTTCAATTAGTTTATTTAGCTTGTTAGTGATATTTATACCATAATAAATAAAGCAATGTCAAAATATGTACAATTGTATTTAATTCCATCAGTCAAACATATAGATTGGTATTACATCACCAAGTTAGCATCATTACTGTATTGAACGACCGAAAGAAAATGCAAGGACATTCTCAAGCAATGTTGTTTTTGAGAGAAGGTGACTTACGTTAACATTGGAATCACAACAGAACATCGAGATATCAGGAGAAACACACATCTTGACACCAACTAAAAGTTTAGAACACTAATTAGTAGTACTATTCCTGAAAAATTCAGGCCAGACCAAAGAAACTAAGATAGCAATGGAAGATCAATTTGTAACAATTGTGGTGAAAATACAGAGCAGATTAATTAAAATTTTCGAAACAATCTTCGTCCCACTTGCATACAACAATCAAATCCAAATCTAAACATGACCTATGAATTTATGCGAGGAGGATAACAAAGAGTAGCCGGGCCGGGCACAGCATAGCAGCTTATGTCACGTATGTCACACGTTATGATTATCCGAGAATTACACTACCGGAATCGCGACGTTTGCCGAGTGCCACAAACACTCGGTGAAGGCCGCAAAACACTCGGCAAAAGCTTCACCGAGTGTTACACTCGGCAAACCACACTCTTTGCCGAGTGTCATAAACGAGACACTCGGTAAACGGACAACTTTGCCGAGTGTCCTAACGTGGACACTCGGCAAACAATGTTTGCCGAGTGTAAATTTCAGGACACTCGGTAAACATATTTTTTTCTTTTTCTTATTTCTTTATTTGTTTTGTTTTCTTTGCTAAACTTTCTCAAATTCCTCTTCTTTTCTTGGATGAGGCCTAAACATAGACTCAAGAACACAAATAGGATTTTTAAACCCATTTTCGGCAACTTTTTCATGCACTTGCAGTTCAAATTTTAATTATATCCGTTAAATGCCTAGAAATGCACTTAATGGCTTAAATATAGCAAACAAACCCGAAAAAATGCCAAATTTTTACATGGAACATGTGATGGTGTATATTGAGTGTATAAAAAGTTTCAAGGTTAAACGATGAAGAAACCGTCACTTCGCCTTAAAACCCGACCCGTTCCCTCTCTAAATCATGATTCTTCCTCGGAGATGGTTCGGTTTGTAAGCAGTGTACGTCACAACTTTTGTGAAACCTTCTCAAATTTTTACCATAGCCTCTAGGTGCCATATCATGACACCATGCTAAGTTTCGTGTTTTTCTGACTTCGTTTGCATTTTTTAGAATTAAAAAACCAACAAGCGCCATGTTGGTGGCCGAGTCTTGGCATCCTGGTGTTTGACACTCCGCTTATTTTATTGTATAAGGCCTGAACATATTCTAAAGACCACAAATATGATTTTTAAACCCATTTCTTGCGATTATTTCATGCACCTGTAGTTCAAATTTGAATTATATCCATTAAATGCCTAGAAATGCACTTAATGGCCAGAATATAGCAAACGGACCTGAAAAATTGCCAAATTTTTACATGTTACATGTAATGGTGTATGTTGACTGTAGAAAAAGTTTCAAGGCCAACCGACGAATTTTCCTTCAAATCTGACCCGTTCCCTCTTGAAACCTAGATTCTTCCTCGGAAATGGTCCAATTTCTAAGCAGTGTACGTCACAATTTTTGTGAAACCTTCTCAAATTTTTATTACAGCATATTGATGCCATATGAGGGCACCAAGCCAAGTTTCATGTTCGGGGTCGAGTCTTGGCACCCTGATGTTTGGAATTCCTTTTCTTTTCTTAGATAAGGCCTAAACATAGACTAAAGACCACAAATAGGATTTTTCAACCCAATTTTGCCAACTTTTTCATGCACTTGCAGTTCAAATTTGAATTATATTCATTAAATGCCTAGAAAATACACTAAATGCCTATAAAGGGAAATAGAGAGGCGGAAAGAAAAGAGAAGGAAAAAAGCAAAAACAAATAATGTAGAAAAGAACAGAGCATAAAAGGAAAAAAGAAAATAAATAATGTACAAGAGAAAAGTTGGCAAATACAAGAGAAAAGTTGGCAAAAGAAGGGAGAAAAAAAAAGAAAAAAGAAAAAAGATGTGTTTGCCTAGTGCCACACGGGAGGCATTCGGCAAACCTCATCTTTGCCGAGTGCTATGTGGACGGCACTCGGCAAAGCACGTATTTGCCGAGTGTCGACCCTTTGCCGAGTGTTTTTATTTTCGCACTCGGTTTCCTGACCTTTGCCGAATGCCCGATGTTATGCACTCGGCAAACCGGCCGGCACTCGGCAAACGTCGCGATTCCGGTAGTGTTAGGACTTACGACATGTAGATTATATATGCCATATGAGCTAGAAGCGGGCATCATGGCGTCAATCTTGGCATACCATATACATCAGGATTGAAGAGCCATATATACAATATAAGTTTTTTGGGAAGAAGCTATGAAGCTGTCCGTACATATTATACATTATTAGGTTATTTGGTTAGTTTGATCTTTGAAGACTTCAAAACCTACCGAACAACAGGTATCATAATACCGAAACCGATTTCTTTGTCGAAGTAACAGCCCGAACTAGCTTAATTCGGTTTATATGGTCGATTTTTCGGTTTTTAGAAAATCCTGGTCACCTCTCACCCCTAGGCCCTAGTTACTTTTCCCAAGTGACCCACTCTTTCCGCGGACGCCTCGAGTCCCCCTTGGGCCAAAAGTCGCCGCCCCCAAATCGCCTCGTCCAAATCGCTCCGTCACACACTCACACGCCAGCCCCGAATCCCCTCTGCTTCTTTTGTTGCGGAAACGGCTTACGCGTGGGCGGCCCCACGCGTAAGTAGTGCCCAATTCCCAAACGCTGCCGCACATACGCAGATCATGTGTAGCGTGAGCCCTTCCACCACCGTCTCCACGACCTCGTCGCAGCGTGGTCAGATCGTCTCGTCGGAGTCGGCGGACTGGCCGCCCCCGTTCTCCGACGGCCCGCCGCTCTCCCCGGCCCCGGCGGTCGACGCCGACGAGGAGTCCCACGGCAGCCCGGCTAAACGTTCTCGCGCGGAGTCCGTCGGCGGCGATGCGGCGGCCCATGGCGGTAGGGACCGGGTCAGCGATCTTCCGGACGCGATCCTGCTGTCCGTCCTCTCCTATCTCCCGCTCCGCGACGCCGCTCGTTCGACGGTGCTCTCCTCGCGGTGGCGCCGCCTGTTCGACCAGTCTCTCCTCGACTTCAACGCGTGCCAGCCGTTCCCGCCGGAAGGAGGCCGTGGCTGCGAGTGGGTCATCCGCGCCATCAACGACATCCTCGCCGCCCGCCGGCACATCCCCATCCGCAGCTTCCGCTTCGTCATGTACGGGCAGGGCTTCATCTACCACATGGCCACCGTCGGCGGCTGGTTCCGCACCCTTGCGAGCCGCGGCGTCCGTCAGCTCGACGTCGACATGCTGTACACGGTCCCGAAACCGCCCCTACCGGCCTCGCTCCTCCAGTTCGCCTCCCTCGAGACCCTCAGAGTATGCTGCTGCGACTTCCCCGACGCGCCGCAGGCGAGCGCGCTGCGGCTCCCCGCCCTCAAGGTGCTCGATCTGTCCAGAGTCGTCATATCGCAACACTGCCTGCAGGAGATGCTGTCCCATTGCCCATCTCTGGAATCCGTAAAGCTCAAAAACATCGTCGGAGTTGATAAGATCTTTCTCCGGTCGAAGAGCCTGATGCGCATGTTCGGTGACTTCGGCAACTTGAAGGAGCTCGTCGTCGAGGACGCCCCGAACCTTGAGGAATTGGTGGGGATCAGTTTGCCGAGCGGCAATGCGAAGGTGAAGATTGTTTCCGCCCCGAAGCTGCAGGTGCTGGGCTACTTGGGGAGGAGCGTCCGCCCACTCGTGCTACATGATACCGTCTTTGATGTAATTCTTGGCTATTCTGTCGGTTGCAGCTAAAGCTCTGATGTTATTGCTCTGAGAATGTCCTTGCTTCCTATGACATATTGTGCATATTTCAGGGAGGCATTGTGCAATTCAGGACCCTGATGTGCAGCGTGAAAACTTTGGCCATCCAAGTGCCCTTCTCAGAGAAGGGGTACACCATCTTTGTTGCTCAATTGCTCAAATGTTTCCCTCGTCTTGAGACACTCTATGTCGAGGTAACTTTTATCTACAGCAGCTGTGCTCACTCCCTCTGATGTAGTATCAAAAATGATCGCTTTGTCTTAGATTATTTGTTCATCACGTTTTTACATTTGTAGCCGGACAGTCGATCAATTTTTCGGTGGGTTAATGTTGAAGAATGGGATACAACAACTTCTATTCAGTGCATCGAACATTCCATCAAGAAATTGGTCTTCGAGTATTTTGGAAGGGAACGGTCTCAGTGGGGTTTCCTGACCTTTTTGCTGCGAACGGCTAGAGCTTTGAAGGTCGTGGAGTTATACTGCCCGGAAAGCAAAAGGTGGGTCAATAAGCAAATTGAGACATTACGCCTTATGAATAATGTCTCTATGAATGCCGAGTTCCTATTTTTCAGAAGTTGTGAGCCGGTCAGTAGCCTGTATTTATGCCATTGCTGCCCCCGACGATGCCACAAGGAAAACAGAGTTTCTCTGTTATAAGAAGCAGCAGAAGAATATGTGGTGGTTGCAATTTAGTGTTGGTGATTGTAATTTAGTGTTGGCTGAATGTTTATGCTGCCATTTTTGGGGGGAGTTTATTTGTTTAGTGGAAGAAGAACAATATTTGTAGCGTAGCAGGTTAATTATCTGGATGTTCTTGTTGGAAACGTATCAACTAGCTGGGTATATAGGCCCTGTTTAGGAGAGCTTCGCCCCATCTCAGCTCCACTCCACATCTAAACTCTATTCCCCCTCCAAACGCTCGGAGCTATAAGAAACCGTTTGGAAGAGGATCAGCGTCAGATTCAGATTATGGAGGACTTGCTATGAAAAGACTAAAGTATCCTTATTTCTTTATCAACTCTTATTCTGTATCCCTTTTGAACGGCAATGTCACACAGTACTGAAACAACTTGTTTATCCATTCTGAAGAGTGAAGGGTTCAGCCAAATATCATATGAATTCAGATGGTCTACCACATCTTAACCAAACAATTCCATTTATACAGCTAGACTGAAGAATCCTGCTAGACTGAAGAATCCTGCTAAGGGGTCGGCAGATGAGGATCCCTACTTGCGTCCTAGAAATTTGGTCTTATCTCAACCACCAGACAAGAACTTTACATTAACCCTAACCTTAACAACCAAACCAGCAACAGTAATTCCTAAATTATTTCCTGATCAGAAAACAACAAATGACATATCCACAAAGTAACATATCTACAATCTAAATCACAGATTTTTGCACTAGTTTGTAAATTTTTTAGAGGAAGTGCATCAAACTTCGATTCAACAAGAAGCTCAACAACTTCTTAGTGCAATTGTCATACTAGGAAATTCTTGCATTGAGATACAGCATAAGAGAAAAACAAATTAACTAACTGTGACATCCACACTATACACATGAACATAGAGGAATCACAAGCTAGGCACGAACAGATCAAGAGAGCACAGATCAGGCAAGCTTGAAAAATGTGGAGAATGTGTCTCCGATGGACCACGAAAAATCTAGCCATGGTTGTGGCCGTGGCTGGGCAGCGGTAAATCGAGTCATGGCATCTGAAGAGAAGGGTGAACTAGCGACTTGCAGTGGATGGCTCCGAGCTTTGGGAGTGTTATAGTTGATTCGAAGTACAACAATGTCTCTTTTATTGTCAAAATTGTGCCCATAGGAAGTATAATTGTGGCTATATCGGAATCTATTACACAAAAATCACTACCAGCAATTGTCATGACACTACCGGTAACTTACTAATTGACTAGAAATATTGTCTCCCTTATTATGATATTAATTGTATCACTGTTCGCAAGGCACACTTCCTCCATTTGGTGCCACACCTATTCTAAAATATTGTATTAAATTAAATTAAATAATGTTGAGAGAAAATAGCAATCGTAATTACATAAATGCATAAACATCTTAGAACATAGCATGATATAAATGAATAAATATTGATAAATGAATGAATAGACGTATCATCCAACCACCGAAATAATAAAGTTTACGCTCTTATAGAGCTTAGAAAACCACTAATAAATAATCCATGTATCAAAATGACAAGGGCATAAATAAACATAACTTAGTGCACTGCAAGCACTATGTGAAATCAGCAAGAAAGTAGCCAGAGATCTCCTCGTTGATCTGCCCTAGAGTCATACTCTCCTCCTCGACAATCACAGCTGCGGCCGCGGCTATGTCGAGGGGAGGGGGGTTGCTGCCGCCTGAATCGGGACATCCACCTGTATGGGCGCCACTATCTCAAGCGGGACCACCACTCACGGTACCATTGCCTGTGGAGGCCCCCCCTAGTGACTGCAACATGCGCCTTGCGCCTCCTCCAAGTTTGGTAGACGTCAACCATGTGCTGAGGTTCCTTACATTGGCGAGACCAATGCCCATGAAGAATACACTTGTAACAATCCTGGTCCTACTCCCCATATGACTTATCATGGAACTTAGCCTTGCCCACCTTTGGTGGAGAAGCCTTAGCTTTATGAGCCATGACCATCTTCTCATTTCCACCTCTTTCCCATCTTTTTCTTGAGGGGAACACGCACCTTGTAGCTTGTATTGGCTTCTCTGCCAACACTACTACTAGACACCTGTGAGGTGAATTTCTTTTTGAGAACCTCATCCCGCACCTCCGTCACTGGTCACACACGACCTAACTGGGCTAACCGGCCCATTTGCTTTTCCGCCAGCCTTCCCCTTTTATTTTTCTTTCTTTTTCTCGTCCGCCCGTGGGCTGTGAGGCCCGTGGAGTTGGCCTTGTGGTCTGGCCCATATAGGCCTACCTTGCACTGCCCCAACCCGTTATCTGGGAGCGGTAGTGGGGCCATGCGAGGCCATGGCGGGGGGTGCAAGGGGTCGATGAGCACGGCTGTGTAGCGGCGGCACATACGAGGCAGGTGGCACGGGAGGTGGCAGCGTGGCTTGCGGGCGCAATGGTGCAGGCCCCTGCATGGCGGCTATGCATGCCGCGTGAGGGTGACGGTATGTGTGGCACGGTCGGCTATCGCGACGTGCGATGCGGCCGATGAGTGGGTGCGGCGTGGCTGTGGCGCGTAGCTGCTGGTGTGCTGGCCGGCAACGTGGCGGTGCGGGAGGCCGACGGCGACCTGGCAGCTACATGTCCAGGGTAGCTAGCTTGCACGCGGCTATGTGGCCGCAGTGGCTATCATGTGCGTGGCTGTGTGGCCGCGATCGCCGGCGTGCGCGTCGTGCGTGGTGCGGTTGCCGGGGCCGTCTCATACGGGGGCAATACGATTGGCGATGCGCATGTGTGCAATCATGTGTGTGTCGTTCTGTGACATGATTGTCAATTCCTGTTTCGTTAGCGAAATGATCGGCTTCGGTCGGTGACTTCTGTCGGCATCATTCATTCTGAAATTTTACATCATGGAACCAAAACGAATCTAGATACCAAAATAAATTACAAAAATAGAATCTATATTAATAGAGGAACTCATTTTTCACATGTTCATCGGATTTTTACCTTTCCATCCGATGTCAAATGAGCCTATGGGAGACTCGGCGGTGGAATGTTGTGCTGATAACATGTCCTATGACTCTTGCCAACATATCCAGTTCAAGGGATGTAGGGCGGAGAAGTATAGATAGTGTCAAGGAAGAAGACGAACATAGAAACACCAGTATAGTAGATAACAATGATACATAGGTTTAAGGGAGTTTCTCTTCTTTATTGTTGATCAAAGTCACTGTACAATGATTGTGCCCCTCTATTTACAAACTAAACAAAGCCAAGAAGTAAGGTTAAGTTGACACAAAGAAATCTACTCTCCCCCATAAAAATAGGCCCACTGCAGGTGGACCTTAAAAGTTCCCCTACACTTATATAGGTGATTAGCCGGTTACAGATCTTTAATTTATTTCGTCCAGTTAAGACTCGTAAATGCAAGCCTCACATAGCATGCTATGGCTATGGTACGCACTTACTAGTTACTAGCTCAAGTTAAAAACGGTTAGGAACTCTAACGGGTCGCCGAGTGCATTTTTCAGACTGGGCCTCTTTCGATTGAGCTAGCTAACAGGCAGTCATTTACAGGAACCTTCTGCATCGATGCCAGTGTACGTTTTCCAGAGGAAAAGGAATGGAATCTCCTCGTTTTTGAACATCGCAACTACGCACTCGCAGGCATAAGCGCGTACACAAGCACGTGGATGGATCCTTCAACGAGAACCTAACTCTGCCATGCGTTCTGGGTTCAGTGGATCAGCTGTAAGACTGGAACACAGCATTCTTTGTTTCTCCCAGACAAGTATGATAACAATTAACCAGACAAGTGTGCAAATTAAAGCATGGAAAGCAGGAGATAGATTTGGCAACGCCGCCAGACAAGTCCCAGTTATGTCTTCATTGATCATACATGCAGGAGAATACAAGAGTGCAGAAAAAAAAGAAGCACACCAATTCGTCCATCAAAGTTTGTCATGTCTCAATTCTCAACAATGCAGCCTGTCTGACAATCAATTGTGGTGGAGATAAAATCCAGGACAAGTATCAAAACTGGCACACACTTTGGTATCAACAATTATCCAATATTGTCAGTCCTGCACCAAAAGAATGCTTCTGGTGAGCATCTTCTTGCATAGCCCCACAGCAGTTCACAGCCTCTCTTTTCCCAACCTCCAAAAGGTGAACTAGGGTCTAGGGCTGAGCTCAAAGCTTCCCTTTTATCAGCTTCCAAGAGAATGCTCTTGAACTACCTGGTCGCTATCACAATCTCTTGGAGAAATGTGGAAGTCTCTGTCTGCATGTTGAATAAAGCAGTTGATTTGCTGAGTTGAGACCTATGGCGACAAAAACAAGCTATGTCACTTCCTTCCAACAGGTCGAGCAGCTGTCCCGACAAGTATGGAGCATCGTAATTAGCGGCGGCAATATGTACAGTGGTATGTACAGTTTCTGAGCAAGACATCAAATCTCAAAACCACCATTAAGTTGAACAGATAAAGTTGGCCTTCCAATGTTATTAAGGGGTGTTTCCAAGGTGACTACTACTCCAGAACTGCCCACTTGACCATTCCACTTAGAGCGCCCAATCTGCCATATATAGGTTGAGTTAGAGCCAAAGTACAATTTTAGAAAAGAACCAAGCAGAGTCCTTGTTTAGATAAGGACAGCTTACAGAGAGAGCAGTAAAAGCTGATGGATGTCTCGAGCAAGACAAACCACACATCACATTCAGTTCCTCCTTCAATGAATGGATGACCTCTGCTCGTACCCCAGGATCACTTCCTCCAATTGTAGGACATACACTGTGGAGCAGAACGCCATGAACAGGTGTTAAAAAAATGAAGGATGCACAGAACTAAAGTACCAATGCGCAGGATATAAATTGAACAATGACATCTGTATAATGCATATGGACAATATCTTGAGGGTAAACACAAGAGAAATAGCATTGCATACCCAGAGGCCCATAGAATTAGCACAAAAATGATTCAGTGATGCAAAAGCGAACATAGAACAATATATCTTAAAGCCAATACTATTCAGCATACAAAAGGATCTCTTGTGCTCAACGAGAGAAGTATTATACACCCCCTCGGAATCAGCAAATTATTGTTCTATGTAGTGAGAGATACGCTTTTGAGTCTTCAACATATCGAGTGGGTTGGAAAAGAACCTACCGCAACCATCATCAGAACCTTCATAGCTGTTCATTTTACCAAATTCAAAACGCAATAGCACATGCTTTTAGCACATCAACAAGGTTAACAAAGTAGAGATAATGCAAAACAATTGCCGTTCACATTCTACTCAATTGTTTATAAAATGCTAGGTTCTTAGCAACAAATATGCTCCATAATTATCCAAATGCTTTCAGTGAACTACCTGACTTGTACGCTGGGCCTCACCATAAGACCAGATTTTTTCCATGCTAATGCTTGAGTAACTCCAAATGAAAGAGCTCTGTCAGGCCATTGAAACATAGGAGTGAACCTCGTACCTCGCTTGTTCTTTAAAGTAGACAAATAAGAATAGTAAGGTTGAAAGTTACCACAGGTGAAAAAAGTCTTTAGTAAATATTAAATAAACACAATGCAAGAGAATTAACTAAAGTTGGTTCTCAAGAACGTGAAACGATCAAGGTAACCGTAACAGAATAAATTATACAGACTATCCCTTGTGTCATAACAAGAACTTGAATAAGCTAAAGACGGTCATGTATGTGCAAACATATGTGCAACTCCCTGTATGACAGAATGAACTTATAAACAATCAGAATACATGCATGCAAAGCATTCCCGCTAATAAGTTATAATCTTGTCAATAAACATCACAACAGATTTCTAATCACACACTGGTTAACTAAGATGAAATTAGTCTCTGGTCAAATGCTTAAAGCATATCGCCATTGTTCCATACAGCACTAGTACATTTTTTTTCATAAATGGCAAGGGAACTGCAACCTTGCCGGAGAAGCTCACAACTCATAAACATAGACAATTGACTTACAGGACACACACTAAAATTTGATTATATCACAAATGATTAATAAAGAGAAATAAGTTGGAAAAACTAACCTTGCAGGAGAAGCTCATTCTTGTTTCTCCTGGAAGTTTCCCATGGGCTTGAAGCAACCCACCAAGTAATGGAAGAAAACCGCTAGCTGTTATTCCCTCTCCAGCAACATACGTTAGTTGCCCATTAGGGAACTGTAGATCCATAAAGGACTGCAACAAAACCATGTTACTCTGTTAGATAATATTGATATACTAAACATATATATCACTACTAAGATCATGCATGTTAATCATTTTGAAAGCATGGTTACAGCACTGTCAATGGCTGAGTTATCTTACAGAATCCAACAATAAGCTGCTGCATTCCTTACCAATTACACTGATTACAGAAAAGAAGCTGGTAATACTAACTGTGCAGAACTATTGCTCCACTGGTTACTAGATGGAGTAAAGATCCTAATAAGTCAATAGGACAGACTTTCCTCGCAAATAAAAAGGAAATGTGCAATCCCTAAGATCAAGGAACCATGGCAGCATGTATCCTTTATCTAATGCAAGGAAAAGCACGCTAGAAAGGTCAGTCAGTCACTCTCCAACTCAATTGCTTTAATACTATGCCGATTTACAGAATAAACTCACTCTAACAAGTAACAACATATGAGAATAATTGTAGTATGCAAACAAATCAACCAAACTGAGGTGTAATACTTACACAAGCTACTGGATAAGACACATCATCGACATCATCAACCATCTCCTGTGTTTTGACCAAATAGCAGGACAGAGAGAATGCACTCCATTCTGCATATGACAACACCATTTTAGTAAGGATTCAGGACAAATAATAAGCAAATAACAAAGCAAACAGACCACAAATCTCCCATCAAACATAAGCCCAATAAATCAGTATAACATGTTGGGAGAAAGCAACAGAAAGGATATGAGTACCTTGCGATCATAACCATACCACAGCAGGTGTTGCTTTGACAGGTGAACAGGCAAGAGGAGTGTAGAGTCGCGAACAAATAGTAAAGGCCCCAACTGAACAAGGTAAAGGGGCGAACCATCATTTCCAGAGGTGGAACCGCCGCGTGATGCCTCCAGCCTCCAGAGGTCTCCGCGCGCAACAACAGAACTCTCAACGTCGTGATTCCTGGTACTGTATGTCGCCGACATGTTTACCGTACCCTGAATAATCATCAAGAGAAGATGCTAAGCATTATGTTGTGTCATATGGGTAGGATTCCCAGAATCCCACTTTAATACAAGAAACTTCATCAGTTTTGTAGTTTCAACGGCAGGAAACCCTAATTAAGGCTTGGCTCAAAAACTGAGATGCAAACTTTACAGCATGCCCAAATCCAAAATAGAAGTATGAGTTCGTTTGTACCTTCGCCTTCTTAATCCTTCCGAGAGTCCCGATTTCGCAGCCGAATCCTTCATCCTCTTCATCCAAGTCGTCCCCGCCGGCAATACCACTGACGCTCGACGCGGCAGCACTTCCAGTCGCAGCGGCTGCAGCAGCGGCAGCCGCTTCGAGTGGGCACCTGTCCACAGCCCTCTCCGTCGCGAGCCCCACGGCCCCCTCATCGACCGCACCGGAAGAAGGCGGCGGTGGCGGCTGCAGCTTGCGTCGACGGATCTGGCCGTTCCGGAACGGCACGGGCAGCTGGCGCACGGCATGCTGCACGGCCCCGCCTACGGACGACCCAATCTCGACGCCAGCCTGGCCGAGCCTCCCGCCGATGTCGATGACGGAGGCGACGGCCGCGGCGGGGAAGAAGTCCTTCCCAGCCCCGCGGGCGGCGCCGAAGGGGACGACGGGGAGGTCGATCTCGAAGGGCATCCGCTTGTGCGAAACCGGCGGCCAGGGGAACTGTGGCGGCGCCTGGAGCAGGCCCGTGAACCCCTGCGCGAGTCGGTCCGCGATGTCCTGGCCGTGCCGTTGCACGCCCTCCCACGCCTCGAACGAGATCTCCATCCGCGAGCGACACCGCGAGGATACGGCAGCTATCCCTCTCTCGCTAGCCCGTGAGGGTTCCGGCGAACTGGAATGGGATAGAGGAGAAGGCGAGGGAGGTGGAGGCAAATGGAGGAATGGGGAAAGGAGAGAGAGGAAGGAGGGGGGCGAGGTTTGCGTGACAATAATAGTGGTGGGGATTGGTGAGGTGAGGAGGGGTAATGGGGATAATGGCTCGACCGGGTCGACGTGGATCGACGGGGACAAGGAGATTACCAGCAGCGATGCGGACGCGTGGCGCCCATGGCCAAGGTGGCCCCGCGCCGCTTCGGCTCACCGCGGCGGCGGGAGCGGATAAGAACGGGACGCCGTGCCACAACCGCGGTACGTAGCAAAGTAACAATGCGACTCCAGCCCGGGGTTTTCCGGGGTTCACGTCTACTTGGGTTAAAACCGAATCGAAAACCTCGTGCCTATCCGCTCGGTGATTTGTTCCCAGCGCGTGCGTTTATCCGGCCGTGTTTTCGCGTGGGACGCTCGTTTCGGTTCCCCAGTTTGGGCTGCGGACGTAGTGGCGAGCTGTCATTGGCGTATGTGGTTTGGATCCCGGATCGGGCAAAATTTGGCGCTGTCCCACATTCTCCGTGCAAGTGCTGCACGCCGTTGCTTCTCCGGAACTAGGAGAGTCGTCAAGAGTGTCCTCTCGTGTCTCGCCCGTTCTGTACCACTGGCGTCATGCCGTGTACAACGTACCGCTGTGTTCCACTACTTGGCTGCAACAAAGGACGGCCCCAAGCAGAGCAATCTTAACAGGACCCATGAGAGCATGTAGTACGATGAAGTAGCTGCTACAGACTTCGTTGAGATAGAGGGAAAAATAAGTCGCCCCGTACAGGCGCGACCCGTACGTGTTGGTGCGGCGTTGCTTTTTTACTACTGCCGAGGGGAAAGGAACCTCGTCTCCTGCGGTTGTGCAATCGCAAAATCTATCATGATCTTGCTGAGGAAAAACGCTATTCTGCTAAGGCGACATGATGATGCTGGCAATAGCAGATTTTTGTTTTGCACTGCAGTTGGTCAGGAGTACCGGAGGAAAAAGAAATGCCGACGGAAGATATTGTATGTTTATTTGCGATGGACGTTGACAATGACATGTTTGATGGCTAGTTGCTCTTTTTAGAGCCAAATAAACTTGCAGCACGCGGCACCTAAGTACCTACCACATAAACAAAGGTTGACGCGCGATGACAATGGCACTACTGTTTGGTTTGCTAATTGCGGTGCACAACTGCGCTAAGCAGTGGGTTTAGTTTGTTAAATACTCCATCCGTCCTAAAATGTAAGACGTATTTTGATTCGTTAAGACAAGACTTTGATCAACGATTACTTTATTAGTATGTAATTTATATGACATAAATTGATGTCGTTAGATTCACATTTAAAAGTACTTATTTATAATTGTGATTTTATATCACATAAACCACATACTAATTGAGTAATTGTTGGTCAAAGTCTTGTCCTAACGAATCAAAATATGCTTTACATTTTGGGACGGAGGGAGTAATATTTATTTTGGATTTTCTTGTTGCACCTTAAAAAATGTTGCTTCCAACTATCAGCTTTTACAAAATTGAAATAAATGAATATTTTTAAAAGCCATCATAATGCTAAACAAAGCTTAAAATGCGGCGTTGGTTACACGCCTAAGAGAAGACCGAAACGTAACCAAATATTCAAAGTTGGTCGCTTTCCCTCCTCCTCTCACTGCGATGTATACATGACCGAACACCGCCGGCTACGCAACGGCATAGTCTATTCTTTTGGCCTGTACCACGTTTTTTTTCTTTTTGAGGCCTTTGGGCCTGTACCACGTTATTAGCAGAAAGTGAATGATTCAGAAATACGGAAAGATAGCGATGATCGTTAATTTGAAGAACACAATTCACCAGACTTAACACTCACGGCACATGCATTTATATACAGGAAAGATAATTATGCAGCCGTCAGCCGGTGTAGGAAGTAAGTCATCTATACTGATGCGCATGCACGTCAGAAAATATGTTGTCCGTGGTTAAGTGAAAGTGGAACGCTAGCTGTATGATTTAGAGAACAGTGTTCCGTGATCATTCATTCTTCCATGCCGGGCAAAACGCACTGCAGAAACCGTCATTGAATCTGCCATGCGATCCAGCGTCGCTGCCGCTTACGATTCATACCTGACGAAAGCGACGTATATAAACATGAAAACATTTCAGGCGATTGGCCATTGGTGGAAGCTGTAAACACTGTAAATCCAGCAAAGACTACTCACCATTTGTTCTCCAGGTTCCAGAACAAACTGTGCAGCTCAGAAGGGAATTGCCGGTGGAGTGGTGAGTGAAATGCGACGAGATCGTGCCAAGAAATGCCGCTGTTGTTCCAGAACGTGCAATGATAGGATTGGGACCTGTAAGGACGTGCATCTCTCGCGCGCTTCGTTGATGGCAACAAGTTGCCCGATCGACTCAGAATGTGAGACGCACGATGCCTCTGTCTCTGGAAGTTCCACAAAAACAGGGATAATGCAAACTTGTGATTGGTTCAGATGTGGCACACAAGGTTCCATGCATCGTTCTCCTGGCAGGAAAATGAACCACATGGTTTCCAGATTTTTCAACGGACCCACTCGTTCTTGTAGCCAAGAAGGTAAGCCCGATGCACCATGATCGGAGCCTGCTCGGCAAATTACAGCATCTCGTAGGCGCTGCTGCTTCAGTTGTACGGATTGTTCTTGCCTTATTTTCTTCACATCAGCAGCTATTTGTACTTACTTTTCCTGTCAATTAAATATTTATTCTCGTATCTAATTGATCAAAGTGCCAATTGTTCGCAGTGGTAGCTTTGCTGTGTTTTTTCCGAGGCCAAGTTGCCAACATGCAGGCTGCGGCGGGGTGGGTGGTCAAGAACTGACCCGGATATTTTGGCGGTTCATGACAAAGGGCATCAGATAAGATCAGGGGTTTAGAGTATGAACATGAGAGCGACGTGTGAAAAGGAATAGTGAGTTCAAATTACCCTGAGAGGATGGGATATGCCATTTTTGCCTATTATATCTCTTCATCTCTGTTTATACGTGCAACGGTATGAGAATTGAGAAAGGGTACCTAATTAATTGAAGGACGTAGACGAAGTTGCAGATTTACATGCCAGTGGGAGAGACGTGGATATGTGAGATTTTGAAGCGTATTTTTTCTCGAGAATCAATTGGAAGCGTATGAATATCCGAAGGGCAGAGAGGATCTCTCTGAAACTCTCTGCACCGTGCAGCGAAGGGCATAATCAGCTCGAGATAGAACTACTCTCTGGGCCGGACCGGATAGCTGTCCCTGTGAATGTGGAGCAGAAGGCTGAAAATGTATCTTCTCGAACTGCAGATTGCACAGGTCTTCAAACGTTCATCGGAGTTGAGTTACGAACTTCAATTTTCTTCTCTTCGATCTAATGGGCCGGAAGCTAGCGGAGGCGGTAGGCTAAGGCATTGCCTTGTTGGGATGGCTTGGTTTGTTTTGATCGGCATGGCGCCTGAGCCCAGTCAGAATCAGAGGCCATCAAGTCAACACCTCCACCGTTTGGCAGCGCAACGGCGAGCAATATCGGGCGCGTACACACATCATCGGCGCGGAAGAAGAACGCCTTGCCATTCGGGACTCGCCGCATCAAGTTCGTACTCCGACCCAATGGCGGAGCTACGTGGACTCGGCGTCCACGGCCTACAAGGCGCAGTTCGCCGGCCTACCTCCTCAGCCATGACATCTATTGTGTGAAAGGAATGGGCACCTCCTAAGTGCAAGTTCTTCGCTTGGCTTGTTATCCAAAACAGGATTTAGACGGCGGACAGATTACATCGTCGGGGTTGGCCAAATTGTGATCTTTGCCCACTTTATAAGCAGGTCCAGGAATCCGCCGCCCACCTTCTCTTCCATTGCCGCTACACAATCCGAGTTTGGATGGAGATCATAAATTGGCTTGGACTTCATGATATTTTGCCAAGCGAATGGAGACACGCTACCTCGGTCAAAGCTTGGTGGGCTGATACCGTGAGCAAGAGAAGCGGCCATAGAAGGGCACTTGCCTCATTGATGATGCTTGTTTCGTGGGAGATTTGGAAGGAGCGCAACGCAAGGGTATTCCAAAACATTGCCTCTCCAACGATGGTCATTGTCACTAAGATCAAAGACGAGGCCCGGCTTTGGGCCATTGCCGGTGCGAAGCATTTGAGTAATGTAATGCCGCGAGAGTAATTTGTTATTCCCCCGCTTTGCGGGTTTATGTCTAAAACCTTCTCTCTTTATCAATGAAAATGGCAAGTCTTTTGCCTTGTTTTAAAAAAAATACCGTGTCATGGCTCCTTCTTCCATTTCGATGTTTCTATGTAATAATTAGTAAGCCATCTACTTATACTATATGCTAAGCTTAAATTCCACTAATTTACCTAGACCGTCGCATTACTTGTTAAAGCTAAGTTTTTGAATGTTGGTGGTTCATTCTTATCATTGGCTCCCTCTTGCTTTCTGTGTAGCACTGTAGCTTCGCCACTGCTCCGACCATACCGCGTCCGGCTCCAGCCGCCTTCTGTTTAGCTTCGCCACTGCGGCCGTTATTCCTTGTTACCGTGCTCCACATGCCCGTATTGCATGCTGGGCCGGATCGGATGCGGATGCCCATGTGTCGCGGGCGGCCTGATGCTGCAGCACAATATGGGCATTTCCCGGTGGAAAAAAGCTGAACTTTTTTCGCTTCATCCATCTGGAGATAATAATAATAATAATATATTATACAATAAGTTACATTAAACTAGAAAATACGTGACAAAAAATAAAATTATAGTGATCCCTTATACAGGAACAAATCATTAATTCAAAAAAAATCAATCATCTCTCTTTTTCTCTCTTCTCTGACTTACAAAAATCTTATTTAACACCTTTGGAAAAAGGCTAACCTCAGACCATTAAACATGCCCTAGACGTCCACTGTGACACGACAACACGTGAAGCTATATAGCGGTCCTAAGGGTGTGTTTACTTAAGCTTGTGCTCGTGCTTAAAATGTTTTCAGCCTTTAAAGCACAAGCCTAAACAAACACTCCAAAATTTAGAAGCACTTCTCACAAAAGTTTATAGAAAGTACACTAGCAATCCACAAACACCTCTGTAGATGCTTCCCGCAACCAGAATAGCTTCCCGAAACTCTAATTACCAAGCTGTCTTCCTCACTCCTCACGACATGTATAAAATCGGAAAACCCTCATAATTTTCCTCATCCTCCAGAGCTCCTTCCTCACTCCTCACAACGTCCCTTGTGCCGCTCTCTCTGGCCACGCTACCAGCCGTTGACAGTTGTCCTCCACCCGCCACCGCCGCCGCGCCCGAGCGAATCCTCGGCTTTCCCTCCCGGTCCATCTTCCGCCCATTGCCACCAGAGCGGATCCTCGCCTTCGCCCGCCACTACCCAAGCGGATCCCCGCCTCTCCCTCCCAGCCCGCTTCCGCCCGTCGCCGCCCAAGATCCTCCCGACCAGATCCCCGTCGCGGCCTAAGCTCCTACTCGATGCCACCACCGCAGGACCCCACATAGCTAGCCTCCTTGACCTCCCTCCTAAGCACGGCTCTCTCTCACACACAGTGCAATGAATGTTGGATGAGGTGTCACTTTTTGCTTAGATGTTTTTTGATGTGCAAAATTAGTTGTATGCTGGAGAAAATTTAGTTGTATGAATGAATGCAATTTTGCTTGTATGTTGTTGTTTGACACGCAATATTGTTTGACAATGCAATTTAGAATATGCATAAGGTTCCATTTTACATTGGAAGAAATTTTAATGGTGTGAAAGGGATCAAATTTGCTTATTTGCATGTTTGACAATAACTAGGGGTATTTCAAGACATTTCAGACTTTTAGTCAACAGCCACAGCTGTTAAACCCACTCGAAAGCATCATTGCCAAACGGAACGACTGGCTGTCCATTAACTACTTTCATAGGCTATTTTTAAAGATGGGTCAGCTCTAACTAAAGCTATAGCCCAAATAAATATAGCCTAATAGCTCTAAACATTCTAGACTCCATCCGCCGACGTTCTCGTCCAGATCCAGACCATCTCGGCCCTCGTCTCATGGCCAGGGCCAGATCAACGGCGCTGCTCACGCTGCTCCTGGTCTGCGCGGCGGCCGCGTCGGTGGCTGCTGCTGCTGCTGCGGCCGGGGGCAAGGGCAAAGGCAAGGGCAAGGGCGGTGCGTCAGTGCGGGCGCAGGCGGGGTGCCGGGATCTGGCGACGCGGGGCGAGTGCGTGGCGAGTGGCGGTGGGAGCAACTGCCGGTGGTGCCGCAGCGAGGCGCTCGACGACATGTGCTTCCGGGCAGCCGAGGCGTGGCGGCTCCCCAACCAGGTCTTCTCCTGCGACCCGCCCGCCGCCGCCGCACACGCCAGGAGATAACGCCGCCGCAACTCTGCTGTTCGCCGTGATTATTCTGTTGTGCTATCTTCCACTGGATCTGAGATTTACGAAGTGGTGGTTGTTCATCGTGTTGCTGCGTGATTGGTGGACCGGTGTGGTGTATGTTTCACTGTGATGTATGATTTGATCGGAACGCGGCAAATCCCTAACCTGTTTGATTCGATTATAGTTCTTGGAATCACTTGCCCGCTATTATGGTCGTTTACGACGTTGTATCAGCCATTTCCTCGCGCTGATATCAGTGCGCCTGGTGCTGCCATGCCGGTGCTGGCATTTCCGATTTGAGGCGAGAATTTTGTCAGGATGAACAGGAACATGATCATCATGGGGCCTTTCCTCCTTCCATAGCGGTTTCATCATCCTCTGAAACCTGAATCGTATTGCCATCGTGGTGTCAAAAACTGGGCGTGCCTGCATATGCGGAAACAAAATGGACAAATAAATTTCCGCTTCCTAAAGCGATACCCCATGGTTGTTGCCCAATTGTAATCAGGCCAGTTGCACAGTTCATTATTTGATTTTGAGTTTTTGACCCACGAAAGGGACCGAATACCAAAGAATTCTTAAACAGGACATGTCGTGCTGCAATCGGCTTGAATGAAAATTTGCTTTGCCAAGTATCTAACTCCAATCGATGGATGTAGACAGGGGGGACATCTTGCTTTGCCAAAAGAGAGCATGCACGGAATTTATAAATAGCAATAACTAATAACTTGAAATACGACCAGTAGTGACCCGTCAATAGCTCAGCTTTCATTAATCCTTGCAATAGCAGAAATTATTCAAGTATCTGGCACACATCAGGCCAGTAAAACCACTTGCAAGTAAACAGTATGTCCCGAGGGGTCAAAATGGGATTGGACTGATCCTTCTATATCCTAGTGCCCTTGACGGCAGCCAGAGAGAACCTGAGGGCAGTAGCTTCGTGCCCGCCCAGGTCCGGTTCAGCATATAGCCGTCGAAATAAGCACGACAGCCTCCCATGTCTACATACTCCAGAAATTTGATCTGCTGGAGAAAGCTTCTATTTACATCTCTTTAGAGTGATACAATATTCCTCCAAGTGAACTGCAATGAGTGCCACTGCTTGAAACCCGCACATTGGAATCAAAGGACTCTCAGCTGAGCTAGAAAAGCCGCGCATAGATCCAGAAAAAGGAGATGAGGCCCGCTGGCCCTTTGCAAATCAAGAAGGTATTTCTCATCTCTGGTTTTGTAAAGCTGCACCAGAAGGAGTGCACCGTCAGAAATATGGAAACAACTACCAAGCGTGCAATATGAATAAAGAGAAAATGCTATTCCAATTGTGTAAGCCAATAAAGAGAAAATGCTATTCCTATTGTGTAAGCCAATAAAGAGAAAATGCTATTCCGATTGTGTAAGCCAATAAAGAGAAAATGCTATTCCGATTGTGTAAGCCAATAAAGAGAAAATGCTATTCCAATTGTGTAAGCCAATAAAGAGAAAATTTGATTTCAATTGTGCAAGTGAATAAAGAGAAAATGTGATTCCAATTGTGTATGCTTCGTGAACGTGTAAAGCTGCTTCTGAGTGGAGGCACATCGGCATCACCATCAAGTGCAAAACCAAAGGAGCAGACATATGGAAACAAAAAGTAAGATGTGGTGTGAATAAAAAGAAATGCAATTCAATTTTTACAAGATACATGTCTGTAATATGCATCGAATGGAGGCATGCAAGCATTAGGTGGATCTTATGAGCGATCGTATGGAAAAAGGGGGATTGTGTGTAACATGAACGAGAATCTGATTTCAACTAAAAGATTCCTGAACCTATTCCATCACTTTTTAAATAAAAGAGCTACTTGGATATGTGAACGGTCAAAATCTTGTGTATACATTGCACAATGCCCTCAAAAAAAATATCTCGTCTGTACAAGGACATGGAAATGCAAGGGACTGCTAGTGAACAATGTGGATTGGCATTCTTATAGAACAAGTACAAGCTCAATGTTCATACACTGTTTAACCATCAGATATAAAGACACCGAAGTACTCTTGCATGACAGGACCATGTCTCTATCAAGACTTCTTACTGGAAGCATATGGATGGATTGCAAATTACCTGTATTTCAAACTTGATTAAATTTAACTTCTCCCCCAGGTCATCTGTTTCAATAGGCTCTGCACTGAAGTTATAATTGTTATGATTCATATTCTCTTGACCAGGAAAGCCAGGACTCCATCTACATTTCATGTTATAGTGTCCAATTTTTTTCCAATATACATTCAGTTCTTGCAGAGCCTTGAGCACTTCAGTCATTACTTCTCTGGGATGTGCTCGAGACTGTCAAAATAAATACAAAACTGTTGACTAAAAGAGAAGAAGCAAGAGCTAACAAAAACATCAGAAGCAAACTAAACAAAGATTACCTGAAGCCCAAGAGCCCATTTTCTCTCGGCTGGAAAATGTGACCTCAAGCCAACTGGAGATTCCATATATAACTGTTGCCGATTTCCATGTGCTGAACTTTGTGTTTCACTTGGAGTTATGGGTGAGAACGAAGAGTCCTTGATGCCAAAGGAATCAAAATAATAAGTTAATATGGCCTTAAATTACCATTAAAAAAATACTGTAACAGCACATGCAGCAATCAGCAAAGTAAAGTAGTATTGAAGATACAAAAAGCAGAAGTCAGTAACTCACCATAGCTTCTTGATACTCAGCTCCAAGATAGCCACTGGTGGTACGATGCTTATTGTCCAAAAATAAATAATATGCAACTGTTGCCTGCAAAGATGAATCAATCATGATCATTACAGTAACAGCCATATGCAGACAACAGAGTGCAAAAGGAGTTACCTCATTTTGCAATCTCTTGTGAATTGATTCCACCAACTGGTTCTTGTCGAATCCCAGACTGATGACTTTACCAAGAGTTTCTTCATCAATCTACAAAATCGCGAGCAAATCCAGTTCATTATCTAAAGACTTAAAATGAAGCAATACATGACCAAAAAATTCTGCAAGCTCCTGTATGGGCAAAGTCGCACAGGCAATTGCACGATTCACTCCATTTCCAGATAACAATTAAAACAAGCAGTGAGCACTCCCATGCATAGCCTCACAAATCACACAACACAGAAAAGTAATGTAGAGACCCCAGAAAATAACGGAAATAAAAAACACAACAACACAAACCATAAAGAGAATTGTTGGGCACATCTTCTTTTATCAAATTAACCAAGTTAGCCACAAAGAAGATGTCGACAGTATAGCAATGTCGTTATGGTCTAAAAATACAAGAGAATATTTAGCATAACAATCACCCAAAAAAACCCATTGTAAACATAGTTCAGCTGAGTTTCATAGGAATCGATGCAGAGTGCAAATTATACCTTTTTAACTTGTTGTGCAGTATCTGGAGGAGGCACAGCCAAATAGCGTGGGAGTTGAGCTTCAAACCACGGATGTTCACGGATTTCACGAATGGTGATCCTCTTCATAGGATCAACGACCAGCATTCTTGGAATCAAATCCCTTGCTGGACCTGATAAATGGCTCGGAAGGGTATATATTCCACCCTAAAATGACAGCATAGATAATGATCTCTAAATCAGTAGAAGCAAGTAGCAGTGCGCTTTCAAATGCAAACTCCAAAAGATATTTGCAAACCTTTATTTTCTTAAAAAGGTTTGGTATGTTTTCATCATCAAATGGAAGAGTCCCACATAGAAGAGCATAAAGAATAACACCACAGCTCCACACATCAACTTCAGGCCCAGCATACAGTTTACCAGATATAACCTAAATAATGAAAAAAAATTATACAGTGCAACACCCAAGAGACCGGAAAGAAAGCTACAATGGTGCACTCCTTTCTGTCTGCAAATAATTCAAGGATTTATACCTCAGGAGCTGCATAATTTGGGCTGCCGCAACTTGTCTTAAGAAAGTGACCGTCACGCATAACATTACTTAAGCCAAAATCTGCAATCTTAATGTCGCAATTATTATCCAATAGAAGGTTCTCTGGCTTTAGATCACGGTGCACCACCATATTTCTATGGCAATATTGAACACCAGATATGATCTGTATCAAGACAACAAAGAAAGTACCCCCATCAGCTTCAAGGGCCTGAGTGGAATGATAAAGTTCCTTACAGGATCTGCAGTTTTCTAGCAAAATATAGTTCTCGTGCCATTGTTGATACATCATCAACAGAAGTGACAAACAGAACGCAAAGAGATTAATCCAAACTCAAGAGACCAGGATGCTCAATAGAATCTTCAGAATAAAGGGTTCGGGACAGTAACAGAGAGCTTACCTGTTGAAAAAAGCGGCGGGCCTCTTCCTCTTGTAGCCTACCTTTCTCAACAATGTAATCAAACAATTCACCAGACTTAACAAACTCCATAACCACATAAATATCAGCTGGTGCATCTATCACCTCATAAAGGCGGATGATATGCGGGTGCATGAATAGCCTTAGTATCTTGATCTCTCTTTTCACTGCAAGAAAACGATGCAAAACGTTCAACTGGAGTGCTTCATCTTAAGACCACACAACTAAATAAGATACAAAGAAAATAGAAGGTAAGAGATAATCGGCGGAGTGGAAAACGAGCTCAAGGTTGCATGTTAACAATTTATCTCCTCCAATGGTAAAATGGAAATACTATGCAAATATGTTCTTCAGATGACAAGTGAAAGATGATGAATAATGACAGATATGTAATAACAAGGGGAGCATTTGTTGTTCTTGATGCTTAAGTACTTAATATTTTCTTAACCAATTCATATACAACATTGACAATCATCGACATGATGCGTGTACATGGTTGGTGTGCTTGCTCATGTCAACACTAGTTTCCTAGATCAATGCAAAGATAGACAACAGTTGTCTATTGTGTATATGTTATTAATAGAAGAACGGTATCATGCCAAATATCCACTTATGAGAACTTCAGTTACTACAACAGCAACATACTAGTTAAACACATACCAAGATAATTGAACTTCCCATGAAAAATGATTATGCACTACGCGGGAATTTTTTTTTCAATATATACACACCGGCCACAGAATTGTAAAATTTATGTTCACTCAATAAGCTCAATAGGGCGAACCAAATTACCAACCTTTCTCTTCCATCTCCATGCTTTTGATTTTGCGACGGTTAAGGATCTTGATCGCCACCTTGTGGCCAGTTTTTATATGCTCAGCAATCTTCACCTTCCCGAACGAACCAATCCCGAGAGTCTTGCCAATACGGTAATTCTTCAGAGGGTTGCCATCTTTGCCAGCCCCCTCCATCTTCCACCTTAATTGCAATCAAGCGAAACTACACTTCAGGAAAAGAAGGCAATTGCAACGAAATTCACACGGGCATTAAAGCTAGCAGTTTTATTTAAGCAGGCGGATCCAGCTGGTTCGTATATTGAACTGCACTCCCACGCATCCGATGACTAGGGATAAAAGCACACAGAAACGCTTAATTTCGACAGGAAAACCAAAAGGCTTTCCAAAAATAGAGCTCAAGCTCTTCCCACCCAATTCAACCTAAGAGATCCGACAGCACCCCTGAAAAACCAACACGCGATCCCAAGCTCCCGAGCTAACGGATCTGTAGGATACGTAAACCATCGAATCCCACTCGCTCCCGGAGCAACACAGCGTAACACTGTACTGCTGCCGAGACCCAAGCGCATCGCCGAATTCTCGGACCGGTAGGAGCAGGAAGGCGGGGAAAGGGGGGAAGGCAGCGAGGTGGAATCCCCTACCTGGCCGCCGGCGAGGCTTGCCCGGGAGGAGGTGCTGCGGCGGCGGCGCGGAGATGCGAGGGGGGGACACAGAGAGAGAGAGAGAGGCTACGGAGCGATGCGTCGCTCACGGGACGGGAGGAAAGGGGGAGGGGAGATTCGATTCCCGCAACACCGGGGCGGGGTCCACGCCGACGGGGACTGGGGGGTGGGGCCCCAACCCCGCGAGGCCGCGCGCGTCCGTGGTGCGAGGAGATTCGTGCGCCCGTGCGGTTCGCCGGGGCGGTAGGGACGCCAAGCGGACGACGACGGGCGAAGGGTGGGTGGGTGGGGAGGAATCCGTCGCGATCTGTCGTCTTGTGCTGGGTGGAAGCGACGCGACGCGACGGCTCCGTTCCGGTCTTTGAGCGGCACCCACGGCTTCACCAGTAGTACTCGCTTCGATTGCAATTACGTGTTCCGAGCTGCTGCGATGTGGCACGGTGGATCAACCGGTCGAGAGACAGTTCCGTTGTAATCAAAGCATTTGTACCGTTGGATTCGCTCGCTACAAGACATGTCGCAACAGTTTCCGATGTCAGATACAAAGCGTAACTTACGCCATAATCATATCATGCAGCCCTCCCCTTGTGATGTCGTAAAACTTGAAGAAAAGGTTCTCAACTTGTGTTGCAACTTGAGGGATTAATAAACCCTTGACTTTCGTTGCAAGGGAAAGAATGCAAATCACAAAGGGAGTCAAGTGGAGCTCGAAATGGTTCACTCGCGTTTTCATTGGACAACAAGATGGTGCATGCGTAGACGAAGAGGAATGCGACAGGCTGACAGGCGCCGCCTGCGTGCTTCGGCGTTTTTCAGCTACAAATCTGCGACGAAGTCCGAAGTGGAATTGCTTGAACATTGATTCTGACCCGTCTTACGTCCTGTAATATTATATACTCCGTGCTTTAAAATTCAGCCTGTTGGTTCAAAACCAGTGAAACCGTCGGCCCGACCCACACCAGAGCAGTGAAACGATTTCGTCCGGGTTTTCCTAGTTTCGGATTCAACCTGTAAACGTTAGAACTGGGCTGGGTTAGAAACGGGTTACATCCAGCAAAACTGCCCAACCCTCCAAATCTCCATCCTCTGTGAAAGCATCAAGGCGTGGCAGCGGCGCATCTGCATGGGGTGTGGCGGAGGTACAAGACATTGGCAGCGAGTGCATGGGGAAGTGCGGCGAGGGCATTTGGAGGTGGAGAGCGATGAGGGACCATGTGTGTTTCCCTCTTCCTTGAATGCTCATCATCATAGGACATCTGCACCTCGTCGGCTCTGATCTTCACATCTCCCTCGCCAATCTCGCCAGCAAGCACGAGCAAGAAAGAAGAAAGTTGCAGTCAAAGTAGCAGAAGAGGTCGCCAAAGTAGAGACCGCTAAGGTAAAAACTGCACAGACAGTCAGGATAGATAGTACAGCAGCAGCAGAAAAAGAGCAGCATTCATCCTCTCCACCTCGCATAAATTTGAAGAGGGCGGCACACGGGCGAGGAGGGTCTCCTCTAGCCACGAGTGAAGGGGCTTCGCGTTTGCAAGCCTTTTGAGGAAAACGCATGATTTGCTGTCCGCTTTGATCTTTGAATCAAGCTTCCCCAACAGAGACATACAGCCTCACCTAAGGCTCACACTTCAACAATAAATCTTCACGCCCTTAGTTGGTTGTCTTTTTGCACTCGCCTTTCTTGTTCTAATTACTCGTGTTGCTCATAATCTTGGTACTAGCATCATAGGTTTTGCTTTCAAGCATATATATTTGTGACTTAGTTTTGCCCCCTTGTTGTGATCTCTAGCATGCTAGGTTTACTTAGTGGTACTTGTGTAGAAAGTTTTGTTAGATCTTAAATTTTGTTAGTCTCCTCTTCACCCCCTCTAGTCGATACTCCAACCCTTTCACACCTGATGTTTTAAAGAAAACTGTATGTGATCCAACCGGCCCATCTGGCCCACTTACATCCAAACTAGCAAAACGACTCATTTAGCCCAAATGCCACCGCTTCCCCTGAAACCCTAGCTCTCCTCACGCTTTATCACTGCCGCACCTCATGCCCCAAACAAATCGTGCCTACATCTCTCTCTCTCCTCTACCATTGCCTCACTCATCCTCGTCTCCCTCCTCCTCCCCTCCAGCTTTTCCTCCATCGCCATGGAGGGCGACGAGACGGCTGGTGCGGCCACCGCCACCTCCGTCCTCACAGTCGAATTCGGACGTCACCGCCCTCACCATGACCGGATCAGGCGTCGTTGCCTCGCCCTGGCCGGATCCGGGCACCGACACCATCACAACTTGGGTGGTCAGTGGCGCCGCTTGCTAGGGCAGGGGCGAGACATATTTCCTTTTTTATTTTTTTTAAATGAAAAAAGTATAACAGAGGGTTCTCAAGCAACCGCCTGGAATTATCTGTGATAAGAAATTGTCATCACAGACCCTTATTTATAGACGGTTCAAAAAAACGTATGCAATGCGGTTTCTGAACCGCCTATGATAATGGATTTTGTAGTAGTGTGTCAAATGTCCTGAGAAACCACAACATCACGGTATATTTTTCTTTAATTTGCGTTCTACGCGGCTGAAACCACTATACACGTCAGCAACAGAAGAGTATAAAATTTGAATTGAACCTATGGTGAACGCTTTTACAAAGTTCAGGAGCTTAAAAACCTAAGTGATCAAAACATGCAAGTTCAAGGACCATAGGAGCATTTTGTTCCAAATTAAACAAGCGAGGCCATATGCTTCAGTCATTCAGCCTTCCAGGTGGCGCTAGCTATCTCCCTTCCAGAATGCCAAACCTAAAGCATTATTAATCTCGAAAGGCAGAATCAACGGCACCTATCACCGGAGCGGCACGCCGCATGCAGGCAGGACCGATACCACGACCAACACCAACACGCCAAAGCCAAGGAGGGAGAAACGCCGGATTTGGTCCCCGGCCGAGTGCCAATGGCGGAAGTAGCCCCCGGCAGGGGGCAAAGCCATTTTCGTCCCCGCGACGCAACCGGCAGCCGGCACGTGGCAAAATCGCGCCGCCGGCCCGCGACGCATGGAAATCGCGGCCCCCGTCATCCTTGCCATCGCCTTGCGCCCTCAGCCCGCGATCCGCCTCGCCTCGCGCTCAGGACCCGCGAGCTCCTCCTCGTGCTCGTGGGCCACGACGAGCGGAGCTCGCGTCCGTGGCCCGCGACGACCGGGCCCGAGGCTCGCGGCGGTGGTGGTGGTGCACGGGGGCCGTGCGGAGGCGACGGGGCGAGCGGGGCGGGGCCGAGGCTAGCGGGGCGGCGGGGGGAGACGGGGAGCGGCGAGGGGGCTGGTCGCCGGCCGAATGCGCGAGCTGGGCCTCGTGCCCCAGCGCCGCGACGGCCCGAGCGTCGCGGTTCCTCTCCTTCGTCGCGGCCGGCACGTTTCGTCGCGGTCTCCACCCGCGATTTCCGCGCGTTTTGCCACGTGCCAGCTGCCGGTTGCGTCGCGGGGACGAAAACAGCTTTGCCCCCGGCCAGGAGCTACTTTCGCCATTGGCACTCGGCCGGGGGCCAAATCCGGCGTTATCCCGCCAAGGAGCACCCAGACTCCAGCCAACCAACTACTACTACTCAGTACAGAGTAGTACCACTTCTAGCTACCTGTACCCCATGCATCGAGCGACTCGACCACTACAGTCCTCCGGACGCGAGCCTTTCTGGCCGACCCGTCTGGCCGTCTCTCTCCGCTTTACCTCGCCACCACCAGTTTAGCACACTGCATCTCCCCGTCCGTGCGGCCGTGTCTGTCCCACGGTGCCTCTCTCTCCCTGCCCGTGCACCGCTATTCCCGCACGGCTCGGCATGGGCCCCCACCGCCTGCACCACGTCGAGTTCTTGCAGCAATAGTGGTAGTGTGGCGTACTTCTCGATCGCTGACCAGACACAGACCCGTGGCTGGCAGGGATGGGTACGGTGATGCCCGTCGATCAGCAGTGGCACGTCACAGTTGGCGACTGTTGCTCGCTGAAAGCTTTCTCTTCGTGTCGCGCTGTTTGCCTATTGCGCGCCCAACCCCAGGTGTCCCCTCCGGCCAGGGGCCCGACGGGAGTTGTCATTTCGTCAAAATAGTATGGTACTTGCACTGGCAATTAGCGTGGGTTGCGTTACCACTATAGAGTTATCAGTACACCGTTGTTTCGGCATTCATGAGATGAGCACGCTCATGTGCTACGGTCGGAAAGAGGAGATATATGAAATGCATATCGACGATGCTATCTTGTAGCAGAGGAGCTGATGACGTTGTGCGTTGTGTTGACTCACGAGGGCCGAGATAGCTGATAGCAAGTAGGAGCTTATACTTGAACTAGGAGAAGGAAAGCTATAATGCGAAATTCTGAACGTATGCTTGGCGTAACACTCCTTGTTGCAGTTGCATATTGTAATTCACTGCTCCAGCGATTTGAGGTCGGTGAATTTGCTCCTGGATGCGTAGTAGATGTGTCTGTGGAAACAGCTAATTTCTGAATATGGGTAGCTAATTCTTTGAACATGTTTCTCGCCTCGTGATATTCTTTACATTTTTTTATTTGGATTCCTCACCCTGACAAGTGCTTTAACTTATGTCACACCCACAGGCCACCGATGTACTGTAGCTTGATTTTAGGCCTAGCACCCTTTTGTTTGTAACTTGTCATTTCAGTTCACCTTTTAACAGTTCATGTTGATTCGAGCCTGGAGACCAAGTAGTCCAATACCTCCATGCATTACCGTCTCCCCCCAAAACTTGGTTGAATCAGCGCACAACATAAGCACTTAGGATTATAAATTTGAGTTAAACAAGAAATCCACGTCTGGAACAACATAATTGATGAGGGCATCTCTAGCTCTTTACTATTTTCTCCTGTTGATGATGTTATTACTATTTAAGACAAACTCAATGATCTGCGCATCGGACCAATGACAAGAGCATACACTAAGTTACTTGAACAACAGGTGAATTCACTCATAACTAATACTTTGATTGATGAGAACTTTATACTGCTTAAGTCATTGTATTTGTGTGTTATTAGGTTTAAAGCAGAAGAGAGCATGGCGCATGAAGAAGAGCAGATGCGTAGAGAATGGAGCTTGTCGACAACCATCAAGATGGCGAGCACGAGGGAGACGTAGAGGAAGTGGTGCCATCATCAAGTAAGGAAGGCATGCTACAAACAAGAAAAAAGATCACCTCCAATTCGGATTCAAGATTATTCACGAAATCATCAATAATGAATTTCCGAATCGGTTCGGCTTCACCAGTAGGTCTGAGTTCGTAGCAGCCACCGTTTCCTCATACGAACTCCAAATCAAGCAAATAAGTACTTGTTGGAAAGGTAATTTCGAGCACTTTCCAATAGATAAGATATTATGCTCAGATTCCTTTCCTACAAGTCACGGTCGTCCAAGAAAATCCTGTATGCTTGGTTAGACCAAACCCACTTGGGTTAGTTTGTATCTGTTTAAGTCAGACTTGAGTTAGAATCAGAGTCTTGGTCATGATAGACCTAGTTGGCTGCTAGCCCCCCTATATAATCAGAGGCAAGACACACAATTAGGGTCAGACCACGTTTAGACATTGAACAAAAATACCAGAGAATAGCGCAAAGCATTCAGCTGGTTTCCTCTACACCAAGTTCGTTTCGATAGGATGTATTATACTTCTTAAATCAGGCGTCATCTGTCATTCCGCTGGAAATTGGAAGTTGGCGAAACCGCTTGTGGTCGGCGAATCACTGCACAAGTGTGTGGTGTTGTGAATTTCTATTGGGTTGCAAGTTCGTTGCATCTGGTGACGGGTGAACAGTTAGAAGATTTGCAGAATCTCACAAATTGTGGAGGTCAGGCCATCCCGTATCAATAATTCATATAAAATTCAGAAGAAACAAAAGGACACCCCCTTTCCATCAATATTTTCTTGTCCGTGAACTTCCTGAGTTTCTAGCAGGCCCTATAACTTCGCATTAGCTGAATGTATGACAACTGTTTGCCAGCCCATTGCTATCGCACCAAGTGAGAAAATGTAATGTTCCATTAACGTTACACTCCCCTACAAAAAGATTAACTTTACACTGGAACTGCTTATTGTACATCTGACATTACGCGTACTTATACGAGGGATTTGATAAAATGACCCAACTTAAGACGAGGGATTTGATAAAATGACCCAACTTAAGACGAGGGATTTGATAAAATGACCCAACTTAAGATGGAACATCTTATCAAACTTTTCTAAATTTTCGTCGAGCTATGACGTACTCCATTTCATTGAAATGAGTGTACATTATTTCATTTGAAATGAGTAAAGGTACTTGACATGTTTTAACTTTCCTATCAGGGTGAAGGAGAGTCATGAGACGCCGAATTTTTTCATATGAACATCAATCCTAGAAGGAGCACTGCTCAAACCACTTCTCCTACTCTACTAAACATCGCCCTAGACAAATTAACACCGCAACAAGTGCAGAGACACTAGTAGTTAGTACCACTACCACCACAACAATCCAACCACTACACGTACTCATTCAAAGCAAAAATGCAGGATACCACCGCGCACGCAGGGCCGAGCAGGCGAAACCGGAAACCGTCCGTGGAACCCCTCGTCACTCCTCCCCCCGTGGCTCCGCTTACGGACTCACGCGCCAACGAGCTATCGCCGTCGCCGCCGCCTCCGCGGCAGGCACCGACACCGACGTCGACGCCGACGCCCCGCACGACGCTCCGGTCGTCCAGGCACAGCCCCGAGTTGCCGCTCAGGTCGAGGTTCCGGCCGAGGCGCCGCAGGAACGCGCCGTCGAACGGCACGGCCCCGCCCAGCCCGTTGTTGCTCAGGTTCAGATGGTACATCCTGTGCAGCCTGCTCAGCCCCGCCGGGATCGCCCCCGTGAGATTGTTGTCTTCCAATGACAGCGTCGTCAGGCTCACCAGCTGACCAAACGCCTCGGGTATCGTGCCCGAGTAGCCGGAACCGGCCAGCCGGAGTTCTTGAAGACGGGCGAGGCTGCCGAGCTCAGACGGCAGTGGGACATCCATTGGGTTGTTGTCCATGATCAGGTACTGGAGGTTTCGGAGGCCAGAGAGGCCAGGAGGGAAGTGCCCACTTAGGCCGTTGTTGCTTAGAGCCAAGAAGGTCAGCGAGGTCAGGTTGGCCATGTTGTCCGGCATGCCGCCGGTGAGATTGTTCGAGCTCAGGTCCAGCTTCTGCAGCTGCCGCAGCTCGCCGATCCGGCGCGGGACGGGGCCGGACAGCGAGTTGTAGCTCAGGTCAAGGCCGGTCAAGCTCTTGAACTCGCCGATCTGGCTCGGCACCGGCCCGGAGAGCGAGTTGTAGCTGAGGTCGAGGTGCACCAGCGACTTGAGCTCGCCGATGCCCTGCGGGATCTCACCACGAATCAGGGCGTTCTGGGAGATGGTGAGCACCTGAAGAGACCTGAGGCTGGCCAGCTGCCGCGGCATCACGCCGGACAACGACGGGTTAGCCCTGATGCTGAGCTGCTGCAGGCCGGGAGACGAGAGGTTGGCCGGCGACGGCAAGACGAGGGTCGTGGTCGCGGCCGGGTTCTTGAAGCAGTCGACAAAGAAGAGGGACTGGAGGTGGGGCAAGGAGAACACCTGGGGCGGGAAGCTGGCTGTGTCCTTGCACGCCGGGTTGGGCTCCACGCCGAAGTCCAGCCGCGTGACGTGCAGGGGCGCCGCGGCGGCTGCGTTGCCGGGCGAGGCGGCCGGCTTGCACTCCAGCCCCGGCCACGGCGCGCTGCAAGGGTCGGGGCTCTCGGAGCGCCAGTCCCGGTCGGAGGAGACGGCGTCCATGACGAGGAACAGCGTCTCCCTCTCTGCTGGGTCCATGGCAGCCGCGGCGGCCATGGACAGCAGGCATAGGAAGAGGGCCATGGAGGCCGGCATTGTGTTGCTCATTTGCTCGTGCATTGTGAGGTTCTTTGCCTCGTGGAGTGTGGTTTTTGTGGGGTTTAAGAGTAGAGTTCGGCCGTGAGCCGTGGTGTAAATGGAGCGGGTATGCGGTGACCTGGTGATTGACGTGACGAGCCAGGGCAGGGTAGCAGCCTGAGCCAGAGCTTTATGTCCGGGTCGCCCGAAAAACACTCGGCCTTATACGATTTTCTATGGGCTGTGCACAGGGGGTTGCTGTCTGCACAGTAGGGCGCACCACTGCAGAGTGCATACATATACAATATACAATATGGCACGTCATGTTTTCCACAAGGAAGCGAACAAAATGGTCCGTGCTTAAGGAAGACAGAGCCAGTACATTACTTGACTGGTCAGGCAGTAGTTAAGCTACTGATATAAACTGGATTTAGGCATCTCTTCTAGGTAAGACCTACTCTGAAAGTCTGAATCAATCACCCCAAGTGCAAAAGAGAGGGACCCGTTACCTATATTCAATTTTTAGACAGGTCAGGTGGGTTACCTGCATGCAGCATGCCTGCCTGTACGTTGATGTTCATCGATCAGAGAAGGTTATTTAATTCAAGTGGAAGCAACGGGTACTGGTTTGGTTTGTCCAGCACAGGTCACAAAAACCATTTCTGCAGATAACAAGCAGAACATTAGCAAAATTGTAGTACATGATAATAACAGAATGCAGATATAGATGCCAAATATATATGTAACAAAATCAAAATGCACTTTGTACAAAGGACTTGAGGACAAAAAATATATTCTCCGCAGTCCTCCCGAGGCTTGATAAACCACAACCTAAGCAGAAGCACAAGATATGATGATGAGACAGAAAGCCACACGTGAAAAAAAAATTTGAAGTTTATTACTCAGCTCATGAACCAAGATCGAACAAAGGTGAGCTCGCACGAGGCTATAGACCAGGCGCATCATGTACCGTCGAAGCCCTCACTCAGGTGTAGGCCGTGACAACACCCCCCAGATGACGTGACAAAAGATGTCTGACCTCTCCAATATTGGGAAGGACTGCATGACTATAGCAGGTTGAGATGACTGATCAAGTTAAGATTCTCTAGGAAAGCACACACCATGTGAAGCCTACAAGAACGGTGGTGCTGCAACTTTATATCACCTCATGATCATGGATAATTAGCCATGCACCTTGTCCCATTATGAAATTAACTATGAAGAAACTATTTTTTGGAGATTGCAGGAGTGAACGCAGCTCAATTTTTCTGGGAAAAGAATCACTTTCCCAGAGTAAGTTTTCCTTCACAAATCGTTGCAAGTAAGCTAGACATAACAGTACATGAAAACAAAATTGCGGATATGCCAGAAAGGAGGAACACATACACAAATGTACATCCATTTAAATGTGAATCTGACAGGTGGGAACTTCTATTTCAGGGGGCAAAAACATGGGAAGCAATTGCCATAGCAGCCAGCTATTTCACATTTTCACTACAACAAATTATGAGTGGAGGTACTGCACAAGAAAAGTAAAAAAGATCCGATCAAGAGCGCCAACTCACTAGCAACTGCTGCATTAGAACAGCCAAAATGCCACCAGCAGAGATATTGAGTACATTGACAACATCATTATTCAGCTGCACAGAGCAATATTCACCGTTAGTTCTGTGGGGAACTTCCGCTGTCAATATATACAAATTATAATGTGTGAATACACTGAGAATAAGCAACAGCAAGACTTCGGATATTGTTTTATTGTTCTTGAAAAATAAATAATTTCACCCTGAAGAGCAAACCAAAATACATGTCAATACTGGTTTCCTGGTAGCTGTTTGGGGGTAAAGATTAACATTAATTCTGATAACTGTTTCCTCAAAAGAAATTTTTCATAAAAACATTAATTCTGATAGCTGAAATTTTTTCTGTATCTACTTAGCCTGTGGTTTACTTGGCATGCCTAAAAAAAGAGGGATCAAGACTGCTGCTCAGTGATGCAGGAGTTAATTTCTTTTCTAATGTCATATGCATAGCGTTAAGCTTAATGAAACATGGATCTTAAACAGGTGAATTCTGCAATCCAAACTGTCAACAAAATGCAAGAATGTACTATATATCCAATAGGTATACCAATACCAAAAAAGTAGAACTATTAATTATATAATGATATTTGCATTATGGTATAGGCTGAAAGTATTGTTCACTGCACTTTAGATCCAACAGGCATACCAACAAATGGGAATTATATAATGGCACTGCATTATGTCATATGCCAAAAAATGTCTTCCAGTCATTTATGCTGTAAATGATCCAGAAGTTCACGATCAAGAACAAAAAAAAAGATGGTTGTCCGGAGGGGGCAGATATAATTAAGGCATGCATGAAAGATGCCCCTATTTAACAATTTTTGCTGTGGCATATAGGCTCAGTTTGTGGTTGTTGTCTTGTGCTGTGATTATTTTTATAGCTCAATAAACAAAGAAAAGATGTGAAAAGTCTATTACTTGGTTTGGAAAAATCAGATTAAAGCTAGATATGTTATGTTATCCATTGAGTGTCCTCTCATATTTCATCTCATATGTTTCGGAACGCAATAATATACTCGTTTGCAACTTTTGATTATGCAAAAGCATTTAGCCAAACACCCAAATATCTAAAAAAATTCGAGTAAATGAAATTCTCACAATCCGCCGCAATGCCAAATGGAGCCTTAACCTAGGTACCCCATGTTACTTCAGGCAGGACAATTTGGTGACGCAAACAAGATATGGTGATTGGTGAGCGTTCAGGAACAAGAATATAATAGGAACCATACAAAAGGCAAGCACAGCTTAATAGGGGAATTCTAAACACATTTGTACATAAAGCATCAGTATTTAGCCATCTGGTGAATTGCAAGCTCACCCATTCAAACCCTTCCTTATCTTGTAATGTCGCACCAATAACACTCTCACCAAAATTTGCAATCTGGGATGCAAGAACACATACCACACCTCGTGATATATTCACCTGTGAAACAAAAACAGTTTCTTTTTAATGACCAGTTGTCTGTATTACAGTCCAGGGTACAAAGTACATAATTCACTAATTACTTTCATTTCCATCAAATTTGTGATTCCTAGGTTACATATACAAGGTAGAGCTTAGCAATGCAGGTTTCATGCTCCCTACCTTGCTCTAATATGTGTTCCCATAGTCCTAGACACACATGAGAGTATGCAAAAATTGGCATCATAATGACAGGACATATCCATGGTTGCAAGCCTGATTGTTGTTAAGCCATTGAGGAAGCTTTTCACATTACAGAATTTTAAACAAAATATTTACCTGCCCCAGAAAATAACCAACACCTGCAAGAAACATTGATGCTAGAATTCCAGCAAGAGTACCCTCAATGCTGACTGCACCTTCTGTACCTCTTGGAACAACCTTAAATGTTGTCACCAGGTACCTACTCTACAAAAAAGAACAAAAAAAACTGAGCTGTAAGTATAGGCTATTATAACTTTATTAAGTTTGCACAAATAAGCATGCAAGTGTATAGAAGGAACTTATTAGACCATCAGCTCTTTGAAGGCCGTGTAAATAAAGTGTTAAATGACAGGAATCTTACGTTGTTCTTCCATAGGCCTTCCCTATTTCACTGGAAACTGTATCACTGAGTTTAGTACAAAAACTGGCAACAAAGCCAAGTTTCCAGAGTTCAGCCAATGCTGCACCGCCTACATTATATATTGATAAGAGAGCACAGACACAACCAGCAGCACTAGAACCAATAACACTTCCAGGACCTCTCCTTCCTCCTCTTTTTTCAGCCACCCCCAAAGCTTCTTTCTGTTTTATCTTCAACTTAGTAGCTGCTGTGCCCTGCATAACAAATGCAAAATAAAACAGCCAAGAATGATGACCTACTAGGATCGAAGTGATAGATAAAGCAGTTTGGTTGGCTTTTCACTTAGTGCAAGAAACCTATGGAAGTCATGGAACTATGACCAACAAACATTATAACAGATAAATCATTAAATTTAGAACAGGTTGCTATTTCTGAACAGGCAGGGGGTACTGCACCACATCCCTGTAAAACATGCTTATTAAAGTCTACCCCGAAATTCAAGAGGAAAAGACTACAGTCTCTATTGATGGAATAATCATTGTATCATACTATTGGATTATCTTATGTCCATTAGCGTCACATAAAATCATTAATATTTTTACAACAATGTTGCAGGAAATACTTATCTCTATTCTCCTTTACCAAGTGTAAATTATAGTGTGCTACGAAGTGTTATTCCAGCGTAGAACCTCAACTCAATTTGAAAATAAACTGGAAAACTAAGGACATTGACCACACATTCCCGCACTTACAGAAAGCAGAACCAAGGACAGGAGATTTGGAAGTTTTGGCATTGCCTTGGTTTCCATATCAACAAGAGTGCCAAACCAAAGGTTTTCGTCCCGGTTTGCCTCATAAATTGAGCCAACTCAATTCTTTTTTATGAATTGCAGGAACACTCTGCCCTTTTGAGGTTCTGGAAAAAAAGAGTGCCAAACCAATCCTAGTCTTAAAGGAAAGAGACCATCACCATCTTCCAAGCGTCCGATCCACTACTAGCAAGCATTAGTTTCTCGTACCTGTACAGATTCGCACTGCTCACGGTTACGAACTAGTATCATTCTGATTTTAAAAACTACTTCGTCCCTCACCACCCACCTCTTGTAGGGTAATTTCAATCCGACACTACATAATGAAGATCACTGATCGGCGACAACCCCTCGACAATAATTGAAAAGCGTCAGAAAACGGCAGTGTCGCTGAACTCTCGGATTTATCACGCCAGCCCAGACGTCCAATTCAAACAACCTAAGCCATCCCTGCGAAGCAACCACTGGCAAGTGGCACTGCAGCACCGGATCCACTCACCACCACGAAGTAGGCGACGACGAGGAGGAACCCCTGGGTCCCAAACGCGCGCCATGTGAGCGTGCCGAGGAGGTAGGCAGCGGCGAAGCCCGAGGCGGAGAGGCCCGAGAGGAGCACCGGGGAGCCCGCGACGAAGACGGCGAGGTTGCTCGCGGCGGCCGAGCTCCACGTAGGCGGGTGCGCCAGGAAGGCATCGGCGAGCGCGCCACGGAGGACCTCCGACGCCGCGGCGATGTCCGGGAGCGCGCGCGGGGGGGGAGGGGGCAGGTGGCACGAAACCCTAGGCCCGCAAGGGACTAGAGGTAGAGCTCTCGGCGCGAGGAGGAAGGAAAAGTGAGGGGGGCGGGGACGAGGAGGAGAGGAGAGGGGGGCGTGGAGCGGCAGGTGAGCGCACGCCATGTTCGCCACGGTTTTGGAGAGAAGCTTGGAATGCTTTCGACTCGAGAGACTCCTACCCAGGAAAGCAGGTAACACCTCAACTGCTCAGTGCTGGCGGAACCCAGGAATACGCCTCTCTCCCTGATTTGTCTGAAGATAAGAAACCGTTTTCTGTTTGAGTGTACGGGAAAAGTAGAGTCCGTGTCCGGTTAGGTATCCAGCGTCCGTATAAGACTGCTCCCCGTTCCGTCTTTTGCCGCCGCCGCCAGATCTGCCCAAACCCTAAACTGCTATCTCCGATGTCGATCTGCGGCGCTCCCTGCATCCCGAGCCATTGTGTTAATCTTTTCTTTGTTTATCCTTAATCATTGGCGAGTTCTGTGTTTCTTTCTGCCAAGTGATGTTGGGGTTATTGCGCAAGGGCTTTGAGCAATTCATGGCTTGTTTTTGCCTGATGCGATGAGATCAAAGTATGTACTTTCCCTTCTGATGGCAGCAGTTCATTTATCCCTTTGATTGCTAGCCTTTTCGCCCTTCAGAACCTTGTGGTGATATGCCATTAAGCAAGTAGATTGTGCCGTTCGAAGTTTTGCTTCTTAAAGTTGGGATTTTTGAATTTCTGTGCGGAAGAAAACAGCTTTATGCTCTTTCCTCATGGAGTTCACAGAAGTTCTCATTGCCAAGTGATGCTGGGGTTATTGCGCAAGGGCTTTGAGCAATTCATTGGCGCTTTTGGGCTAATGCAGCTGTGAGATATACTACATGACATCCCTCCTGATGGCAATTTGGTTCAGAAATCAGATATAAACTACATAGCCATCTTACTCGACTGCTTCTATAGACCATAGTTCAGTACTATTGATCTAGTAATGGCATTGAGATTGCAAATCGGAGCAGTAAGCTAAAGCACACTGGAAGCTGTTGCATTGCAATTTTGCATACTAGAGTTACTGCCATGGCATGTTAATGCCAAGAGCCATTGGTAGGTAAGCCGCTTCCTAGAGTGAATAATTGTGGCTTTGCCAGGTTTCTCTGCACTGATAGTGTGCAGTGAGAAGTATGATAGGCCAAACAGATAAAAAGGCAAAAACTCTTTGACACTTTTTTATAGCATTTGTATTTGATTCTAGGTAGATGATGTTTCCAGGAACCCCTGTGGCCTTGTTCGTTACATTAGTACTTTGATGCTCGAGCATCTCCAACAGTCCACATCAGCAGTTGCTAGAATTGTCTCACAAGATTTTGAGTGATGTGGAAGACAGAAGGAGAGAAAAAAGAGTGGTTGTTAGAGCATCTTCAACTGTCCATGTTGTCATTTCTTAGAGTTGCTACATTAGTATTTCGTAGATTTGGAGCAGAGAATAGATGAGAGATAATAAAGTCGTTTGTTGAAGAAATCAAAATCTTCGTTGAAGGCTTGGTTGTTTCTTCCACAAAATTGAAACCTAATTAACATCAAGCACACATGTACCTAGTAACAAGGTGTTATTTCTTTGTATAAGATTCTATCTTCTCGCTCTTCCTAAGCACGGGCAATAAGCAAATGCACTATTGAGGAGAGCCTTATTACTTAAAAGAAAAACATATTTAGTGGGCTCCGTCTCTCACACCTATATATCTTACCTAGCTGTTGGTAACAAGGTTAGTAACAAACTATTTATGAGTTTCATCATTCTCTTTCCTTATAGTGACAAGTATAGTAGCAATTTATTGGAGATACTCTAATAATGGCATGTCTATATATCTTACCTAGTTGTTGTTAACAAGGTTTTAACAAACTATCAATAGGTTTCATCATCTCTCTCCTTATAGTAACAAGTATAGTAGCAATTTGTTGGAGATGCTCTAATACGGACATATCCTACTAAAATATTTTACACATCAATATAATTTGTTCTTGTTCAGAAGTGTAATACGCATGAGTGGTCTCTTTGTTTGTAATTATTTGTATCAACTTTTTGATGAGGTAATATTTGTATCAACTTTTGTGCTGTGCATAACTTGTTGAACGTTCAAACATTTAGTTAACATTGACGTGTATATATCAAGATCTCCGTCTTGAACTCAATGTGTGCTTGTGTGCAGAAGAATATTGTACAAGGTTGCCGTCGACATTTTCCATTCTCTTGCTTGAATTAGCGCGGCAGAAGATGTTGCGGAATTGGAACATTTTGGCTTATGATAACTTCGCATGGCAGATTTTTTATGTTATTCCCAGCCGAGAGCGTATTGCTTTCTGGAATGTTGAATTGTTTTGGTTGCTATTGAGCAGGAAAATGTTACGTACAGAACGGGATAGAGTTGTAATTAGCAAGTGCTACGTTCTTGTTTCCTTTTGCACTTAGTTGATTAGAAATGCTTCGTACCAATACGTATACTGTATTACTTATTCCTGGTATCCATTGCTCCAAGAATAGAAAATGTTAGGTTTAGTCCCATATTGGTTGTAGATAGAGACAAAATATGATTTATAAGTGTGAGGGTAGCCTCTCCTATTAGGCTATTTTTTTAGGAGAGGACTTAAGACTTCTTATAAACCTATGTTGCTCTGTGGATCTAGGGCCGGGACGTTGATATAGTAGGCCTGGGGTGCAATAGGGGTTGGAACGCTGGTGTTTAGCGAGCCCAAGATTACACAACAAATGGTGTTAGAGCTTATGCTTTTAAAGATCTCACGATTACCAATCATACATTGGTTGTAGATAGAGATAGAACACGACTTAATAAGAATAAGGATAGCTCTTCTTATTAGGCTAGTCTTTTATAGAAAGATAGCTTAAAACCCTTTATAAATCTATGTTCTCTGTGGTTGAGCCTGTAGGTATAGTGGCCCAACGGGCCAGGATGTTAATATAGTAAGTTTGGGACGTAATAGGGGTTGAAATGCTAGTGTTTAGCAGGAGAAAGTAACTAGCAGCTGCAATTAACTTTGTACAGTATGCGCCCGAGTGAAATGCATGCGTTGTTTCCATGCAAATTTATTAGCTAGACCTGTATATGTCAGATAAGATACAGCGTACGTTCGAACTAGGACTCAAAATAAGCACGATGCAGAAGTAATTTTCTTGCCTGGGAAGGCCGTTCACCGGAGAGTGTGGTGAGGTACATCTTGTTCTTTTGCAATTGCAAGGTGCAGAAGTTATTTTCTTTCTTGTCTGGGAAGGCCGTTCATCACGGGAGTGTGGTGAGGTACACCTCGTTCTTTTGCAATTGCAAGGTGATGTGACAAATGCAAGGAAGTTCTTGACACGTGTATCAGTCAATAGATGCCACGTTCTTGCGTGGAAGCCCCTACTCATGATTCTCGTGCGTTCTGTGGTGAGCTGCGATAATATACAATGCTCTCTGCTTGCACACCTGTGCACCTATGTAAGGTTCCTTGCATGCGAAGATGCCACGTTATGCGCCTAAGCGACACGCGTCCGGCGAGTTTGCGCGAGTCACAATGATAAAACGACTACCTCCCGTGATCGCTGCATCGACGTGTGCCATCTGCGGACGTGGGAAGCGATGTCCTCTAGTGATCAGAACCCAGCGCCCACGCCCACGTCGGGCACCGGCGGGACGGCGCCGCCGCCGGGCAGGCCGACCACGGTGTCTTCGCAGGCTATCGACATGGGCGCGCAGGTACTGCAGCCGTTGAAGCCGGTGCGCCAGATGAAGCAGCACGCGTGCAGCTTCGCGCTGTACGCGCATGACATGCACCGGCAGCTCGAGGTCCACCACTTCGTCTCCCGCCTCAACCAGGATGTCCTCCAGTGCGCCGTCTACGACTCCGACAAGCCCTCGGCACGCCTCATCGGTACGTTGAAGCCTCGTCGCCGGCCGGTCTCTACGTTTCCATCCTCGTTTGCACCGTGGCACGTTTGGACGCTGATTAAAATGTGGATGCGAATTTCGATGTGTAGGTGTGGAGTACATCGTGTCGGCCAACATCTTCGAGACCCTGACACCGGAGGAGCAGAAGCTGTGGCACTCGCACGCCTACGAGGTGAAGGCCGGGCTGTGGACCGACGTCGGCGTGCCGGAGATGCTACAGAGCTCGGAGATGGCCAGGATGGCCATGACGTACGGCAAGTTCTGGTGTACCTGGCAGGTGGACCGTGGCGACCGGTTGCCCCTCGGCGCGCCGGCACTCATGGCGTCGCCGCAGGCCGTGGAGCCGGGCCGGGTGCGTGCCGAGCTGGTGCGCAACCGCGACGAGAGGTACAAGGTCGACAGCTCGGCCCGTGGGCTCAAGGGTGAGAGAGTGGAGATGGAGGAGCCGGAGTGGATCAACCCGAACGCCGACTACTGGCGGCTGCACGGCAAGGGGTTCGCGGTGGACGTCACGGCCGCGGAGATGAAGCGCCACGCACCCTTCCCGTGAGAATGGCCTGCATAGTTTGCCTGTTTGTTTGGTCGTGAATGAGCGATGTACGTGTTTGCCCGTCGACAGACAGGCCCGGTGGGAGGCTGGGAAAGGCCATCTAGGGGTTTGGTCCCCTGGGTTTCGCTCCCCCTAGCAACCAAACAACGCCTGAAGGTGCAGTGTTACGTCGTTTGTTTAACTTTACCATGAGATCAAGGAATATATTGAAGTTCAATCCTGGGCACAAGAACAGACGCTCAGTCTGCAGTCGCCATATCATGCGAGTGCTGTGAATGTTGTGTCACGTCTTGTATGCTTCTTACCCTTTTTTTCGTTTTTCGAAGAAGTATGCTTCTTACCTCAGTAAGACGAAATTCTAAGGTAGAGAACTGCATTGCATACGAGGTTGGCGGTTGGCCACGTCCCCATTTGTCAGAGCATTTGGTTGCTCAAGATTGTACCGTTATGAGTAATCAATAAAGCTCGCTCTTACGAAAGAAAACGGAAGTTCTAAGGGTGTGTTTGGTAGAGTGTATAATCTCAGATTATTTCCTTCATAACCTAGATTCTGCTGTTTGTTTGGTACACTACATTAGCTCAGCTATGCCCACCTCGTACCAGCGAAGGCACGTAGCCATGCCCGAGAGGGAACTTGGGAACAACGGTTTGCTACTCAGCATAGCTGAGTCCAACCTGAAAAATAATCTCTGCTCAACCCACCCGTTCCCCGCTCGACCCACCGAAACCCTTGCCCTCTCTCTCCCCAACGCGCCTCTCCCGAACGCAAGCCGCCAGCCCCGTGGCCTCCTCTCCCGAACGGAGCAGCCCCGCCACAGGTCGCCTCCGCCCCCGCTCGCCGCCACGCCAGGTCGCCTCCGCCCCCGCTCGCCGCCACGCCAGGTCGCCGCCGCCCCTCAGCTCGCCGCCACGCCAGCTCGTCGGCGCCCTAGCTCGTCGCCACGCTAGCTCGCCCCCGCTCGCTACTTGCGCCGATGGCTGCCTCCCCCGTCCTCTCCGGCGACTGATGGAGCACCGCGCCGGGCGCCTCCTCCCCCTCCCCGTCTTCCCCGCCGCCACGACAGCTTGCGAGTACCATCTAATCCCCATCTTCTCCGCCTCCACCAAGCGCTGCTGGCCGCCGCCTAGATCTCCTCCGCTGGCCGCCGCCTAGATCTCCTCCGCCGGCCGCCGCCTAGATCTCCTCCGCCCGACGCCCCTTTCTCCTCCGCCCGAGTGCCGCCCGACGCCCCTTTCTCCTCCGCCCCAGCATCGCCCAAGCCCCGTCTTGAAGCTCCGCCCAACGCCGCCGCTTTGCCCGCCGGATCAGTACTCCAAGTCCCGAGTCCGGTCGCTGTTGCCGCCTCCGCGCCGCTTCCCGAGGCTGGTGAGCGCTCTCCTCCTCTCCCTCTCCCCTTTCCCTACCTCACCGTCGCGCCGCAGGTCGAGCGCCGCCGTCGACCATGCCTTCCGCCGCCGGCCACCGGAGGCACCACCGGATCTGGCGCTGGCCGGACCGCCTGCGCTCCTCCTCCAACCCCGCGCTGGCCGGGTCGCCTGCGCTCCTCCTCCTTCGGCGAGGCCGTGCGCCACGGCCGGCACCCCATGCTGTGCTTTTTTTTTCTTTTTGAGCTCTGTCTGTGCATTGATAATTGATATGGATATGCAAACATTGATATGCAAACATTGATATGTAAACATTGATATGTGTTTATAGGATGAACTAGTCAATTTGTTTATTTATTTCCTATATATGCAAACATTGATATGTGTTTATTTGGTTTCGTATAGGATTTGTTTCACAAAATGGATATGCTTCCTATAGGATGAACTAGTCAATTTGTTTATTTATTTCTATATATGCAAACATTGATATGTGTTTATTTGGTTCGTATAGGATTTGTTTCACAAAATGGATATGCTTCCTATAGGATGAACTAGTCAATTTGTTTATTTGTTAATGCATTGTATAGTTTCCCATTTAATATATTCATAGATGAAACATTGATATGTGTTTATTGTATAGATGGATGATTTGAGAAGAAAACGTCGACAACTAATTGTGAAAGGAGCCGGCCTAGTTGCCGTATTGTGTGCTTATATGATGTTTATGTTAAGAAGAGCTAGGGAACAAACCCCGAGGGTAACAATTGGCAATAGGGTCGAAAGTGATATAGCTAGAGAGTCAAATTTGGGATACATCTATCATTCTAGCGACATAAATTGCTCAAATCAGCTAAGAATGAGAAGAGCTCCCTTTTTCCGTTTGTGTACTTTGTTTAGAGAGAGAGAGAGAGTTGTTGAAGGATAGCATCCATACTTCTATCGAGGAACAAGTAGCCATGTTTCTCCTAGTAGTCGGCCACAACCACAGGTTTAGGGCTCTACAACCGACGTTTAGAAGATCTATTGAAGTAATTAGTAGGTATTTTAAGGCGGTGCTTTATGCTGTTGGGGAGTTGCGAGATGAGATGATACAGGCTCCGTCCACTCAATCCACCCTAAAATTCAACAAAGCACCTGCTTCAATCCGTACTTCAAGGTAAATTATTTTCTTTACAAAAAATCTCAATACATGAATAATTTCATACGACTTATGAATAACAAATACTTGTCTTTATTAATTAGGATTGTATTGGAGTAATTGATGGGACTCATGTGCTTGCTAGAGTACCAAGAAATATCTCAGCTGCCTTTAGAGGTAGAAAAGAGGGGACTACCCAAACTGTCATGGCAGCGGTTGATTTGATCTAAAGTTTACGTACGTACTTGCGGGGTAGGAGGGGTCAGTCCATGATGCCCTTGTACTTGCAAATGCATTGGAAAGGGATGATGGGTTGACACTTCCTACAGGTAATAAACTAAAGTCTACTAGCTAAATTTATTAATAGTTTTTCCCCATAGCTAATAGTTGATATTTTATAGCAAAATTCTATCTTGTTGATGCGGGGTATGCTGTGAGGCTAGGTTTTCTTCCACCATACCGTGGCACTAGATACCACCTGAAGGAGTACGGTGGAGGGAATCATCCCCAAAATGCTAAAGAGTTATTCAACTTAAGACACTCTTCTTTGAGGACTTCGGTTGAAAGGGCTTTTGCTGCGTACAAAAACCGTTGGAAGTTTGTTTACAATAAGTCATTCCATCCGTACAAGACCCAAGTAAAAGTAGTGTTAGCTTGTGCAATTCTCCACAATTGGGTCCTCCAACATGGTGAGGATGAATATTTCCCACCGGAGGACACATGGGATCCGGAACCCATCAATGGAGATCACAATGAGTTTGTTCACGATAATAATTCTTGGTCTCAAAAGAGGGATGAACTTGCAACTCAAATGTGGGAGAATAGGGGGTTAGCACACATTTGATGTATCTTATTGTGACTTGGCGTTGCAATTGCATTCTATGAATTGTGACTCGGAATCTATTATTTTAAAAGCATTCTACAAATTGTGACTTGGAATCTATTATTTTAATTGCATTCTATGAATTGTGACTTGTAATTGGACACATTTAATTGCTGGAATCTATTATTTTATTGCTGTAATCTCTTATTTTAATGCTGAAATTTGTTTTTTATTGCTGAAATCTCTTATGAAGTGTTGAAATCTCTTATGAAGTGCTGAAATCTGTTTTTATTGCTGAAATCTCTTATGAAGTGTTCAGATCTGTGATGTGATATATGTTTGTTGTAGATGGCTGAAAACGTGCAGGAGGTTTCGGATGTCGGTGCTAAAGCCAAGAAGACCGGGAAGGTGCTTAATTGGACCCCACCGATGTCGGCTTTCATGATGAAATGTCTTGCCGAGATAGCAGCAAAAGGTGTCAAGACTAATAAAAGATTCAAAGAGATCCATCTTACACAAGTTGCAAAGTCTTTGAGTGATTTTCTTGGTTTTCAAGTGACTAGCATCCAAGTGCATAATCATCTTCGCAAGTGGCGGAGTAGGTGGCAAAAAATTACTCAGCTGAGAGGATTAAGTGGGGCACTTTGGAATGATGAGAAGAAAATGATAGTGCTAGAAGAGCAACACTATTTGGGCCACACTCAGGTATGTATGTACGTGTTGAAATCTATTTTTATTGCTGAATTGTTGCTAAAATGTGGTATTTATTGCTGAATTGTTGCATTAATTATGCAGGATCATCCAAAGGATGCTGAATTCCTCAACAAAGTACTTGACAGCTACGCATATATGGAAGTTTGCTTCGCTGATAAGCTCGCCACCGGGAAGTTTGCAATGGGGTCTAGTGAGCCATTGGGAAAACCTATTGATGTGGAGGGCCAAGGAACAAGTAGTGAGGGATTTGTACATGGTGCAGCTGGGTTTGAGTTTGGTGTTCCTGGTCTTAGTGCTACTAATGAGCCTTCGCCTATTTCAAGTAAGAAGAGAAAGAGGACATCTGTTTTGAGTGAAGAAGATTCAATCCAGTGTAACAACATGTCCGATACTGTGCGTGAGATTGCGAGTGCTATCAACAACACGTGCCATACTGAAACGCACCCTGATTTGTACAATACCGTTATGGACCTTGCTGAGTTTGAGCTTGAAGAACGGTTGGCTGTTTTAGATTATCTAACAGAACATGAGGGAAAAGACCTTAATTTCGTGAAGATGGAAGATGAAGTCCGTCGTGCATCGTTCAAGCGTATCTTGCAAAAGAATCATAATCTTATTTGACTTGGTGTTAGTTGGTGCAATTCAAAAAATTATCCCTTTTGTAGTGCTTATTATAACTTGAATGTGGATGCAGAACTATTATGGATGTTGAACTATTATATGTAATGTGGATCTAGTGGTGTCTTGGTACAATCTGATGGTGATGTATTGCTGAAATGCATTATTTATGTGCTGAAATGTGTTATTTATTGCTGAAATATGTTATTTATTGCTGAAATATGTGCTGAAATGCATTATTTATGTGCTGAAATAACATATTATAGCTGAAATGATGCTGAAATGACTTATTATTGCTGAAATGATGCTGAAATTACTAAGTATTGCTGAAATTTGCTGAAATGATGCTAAAATTACTTAAATTTGCTAAAATGATGCTGAAATAACTTAGTTTTGCTGAAATTTGCTGAAATGATGTTGAACAGAGTCTCAACAGATACAGGCTATCCAACAAAGCCTCAGCACAACATGTCTCAACAGATACAGGCAACCAAACAAACTCTCAACTCAGCATGTCTCAGCACATACAAGCTACCAAACAACTGTAGTTGTATGTACCCAGCATGTCTACACTCAGCATGTCTCAGAAGGGAACAACTATGCCAGGGTCATGCAGGCTACCAAACACACCCTAAGGAGCCACCTAGAATCACATCATCTATGGACGTCGTCTATTGTTCACGGTGGATATCTTCAACACTTAAAAAAGACTTCTTTGGAACGCAAGATTTTTAAAAGCAAGATTTTTAAAACACAGAATAGAAAAAATACAGGAATAAAATATTATAGTTTGTGAAATCTTACAAGAAACAAAAATACTAGAATATACAAAACCAGTTGTTTTGATGCTTTATAGGAATTTTTTAAGAATTTGAAGAGAGAAAAGGTATATACAAAACACAAACAAAAAATTTCATGAGGTCTAAGCTCATGTTATAATTCCTCCAAAAATTTTATAGATTGAACCATTCCATAGAAATTTCATAGGATTTTCATGACCTCATTCCTGTGATCCAAAGAGGTCTTCGTAAAAAAATTTTATATAAATTTAAATTATATAATTTTTTTTAAAAAATTTAATCCAAAGAGACCCTTATTCATGAAGGCCGGCCGATGCTGCAGCTTTTTGGACTACGAATTTGTTCGAAGAATCGCGCTACCCTGCGTGATCGTCTCTGCTATTAGTAGAGCTTAACACCCATTACCCGTGCAACCTCAACCATAAATGAGCGAGAACTCTCTTCACAAGCGCAATCCATTCAAAAATGATACTATCACTTGCAGTCGAACCAAGTAGTTCATGATCCAAACCTTAGAAAAAAAAAGGATAGATTCAACAAATCGCGTGCATCTTATCGGTGAACCCATTGGAGAAATTTTTTTTGTTCATCTCCAATTCTTCTGGGCATCTTTCTGCACAGGACCTTTGTAACAGCTTTGTTCACCTTTCGTCGCATCGTGCCCATGGACTTCTCTAGGGCACCTGGCTACACGAGCAAGTCATGCTCTCTACAAGCCTAGGCTCGACGTTTTCTCTCCCTCTCCGTAAGCCTATAATTTGCTAAGATCTTGTTCAACAACAATATAATACTTGTATGGCTTGCGTGCATATTTAGTGAGTTTTTCTCTATTTTACTCTCACTTGTTTTTCCTATGTCTCCAACATTTATGACTAAACATCATATTGATTTTTCTCTTTTATTTCTATGATATTAATATCATGGATAGCAATCCTAACTTAGTCAATTTCGGTGAACGCAACAACCGCTCCACTGTAGTAGCGACCACCGATGAATCTGCCAGTACCCCTCACCTCTGACAAGTGACCTGACATTGGAAAGAAGAGAGGGTAAGGGACTACGGATCTTCACTCGAGTGTGTGGGTAGGTCCTTGTTTTCTAGAGTTTGGTATCCCTAGCATGTCGCATGGCGATGTAGGCAGCAACACTTAGAATAAGCATTCTTCGGCCTCTTCTTCATTTTGATGGTCTCTTCTCCAACGCTGTTGAGGAACTAGTGAGGTTTGCTTCATGTGCAACCAATGTCTTCATCTATGCTTTTCTCTTGTTTGGATTAGTCTCCGGCATGTTGGAGCGACAAAGCCAGATCTCATGCCTACCAAGCTTGGGGTGCATTCACGAGCGACGATCGAACAAAGATGCTTTTGTTCCGTTTCACGCGGCGGGTTTCTAATATGGAGAGCCCAGTGACGGCATTTGAAGTCTGTGTAGGATCTCAAGTTGTCGGGCTTATTATTCTTCTCCTTCTCTGGCTGGTTTAACCGTGGTTCAAGGACAATAGAGGAACAACCATGATCTTGCTTATGTTTGTGTTTTTTGTTTATCTGATCGTTTATACTTGTTTTCCTATTTTATGATACCAGGTGCTCGCTGTCACACTCCGGTTTTTCAAACCTTGCAAAGCATAGCATTGCATTAAGCTGACCAAATCTAAATCATGCACGGCGCCTCACATGAAATAATATTCGTAAAAATTCAAATAAATTTTCCAAGATTAATTGTAACTGTACTAGACCGAATATGCAAAAAATATGAGGACCTTCAATTCAAAACTATTAAAACAATTCAAACACCGTTTTGAGCTGTTTTTGAAAAATTAGCAAAACCCTAAGTTTGAGGCTTCAAAAAAATCACAAAAAATCATGGAGGGTATATTTTATCCCATATATCTAAAAAACAAGCCTAGAAATTTTTTTATTTTCGAAAATTTCAAAAAAATTAAAATTTTATTTAAGCCCATTTTGAATTTGGCTCAAATTTCACTAATTTAAACACCCAAAAAATTTCATAATTTTTCGAGGACCTCCTCTCCTTATGTACAACCTATTTTTGTAAAGAAATACCTAATCTTCTACTCAAAATTTGACTACGAAAATTCAATCAAGGGGATCACAGTTCATGCACTATTGTCTCTGTCTTTTCTCTGCGGATCAATTCTCTTGTCTTCTTTCTTTGATCATTTTCCTTCTTTAAGCACATCAGCCTGCAGTGCTCTCCTGCCATAGTAGTAGTCAAGCCTCCCCTCTCTTCAACCTTATCGACGTTTGATCACACAAAACCCTAAAAACCACTAGCTCCTAGATAGTTGTTTTGCTGCACCAATAAATACAAAATCCATATCACACGTAGATTTCTACCACCATAAATTCTCAAACAACTCCTGAAGATTCTTGGTAAGATATCTCAACCAGCCATGAGTAGTTTATGTGACCTATAATAGAGCAGCCTCCTTTGAACCAAACCCTGCATGAAATATAGCCGTATTACTCTCCTGCGGGACTTGCTTACGAGTACATTTAATGTATTCACCTGGCTTGTTGATGTGGCCAGGCGAAGAGGAGTACCATTCCGGCGACGACGACAGTGACTTCGAGGGCTAGAGCGTTACCCTAATCAGTTGCCTATCGGGTAGGCATATTGATAGGCTTATCTACGTATTTCTATCTTTCGTTGCAGACTTTTATTTAGCCAATCGGCTATGTTGTTCAATAAAGACCATAATGACATTTGTGTAATAGACTCGGTATTGTATGATAATGTTATCAAGCTTCTTGTGTGTACTGGCTACTGATCATGGGACCGGTACAGAAAATACAGTGGTTTATCCGGCCTTAAAACCAGGTACGCCACACTCGCCTTTAAAAAATTATGCAAAAAAGTCCATGTTTGGTCCTTCGACTATTTGCTGAATCTAATTTTTGTCCATAAACTCTAAAACCGAATAATCTTGACTCTTAACTTTTAAAACTAGATTGATTTCGTCCCTCGCCTCACTAAAAGCGGTCTAACAAATGACGTGGCACTAGTTTTACACACGTGGCAGCTCAACCAGCACAAAATTGAAAAAAAGAAATATTAGAAACATAAGAGAAAAGTAAAAAATACACATCTTAAGATATCCATTTTTTAGAATATTTTTAAAATAAAGAATCTAAAGAGTTATTTAACATATAAGGGAAAATACAGAAAATAAGAAATTTTAGGAAAAATATATTCCATAAAATAAGTGAAAATAACTTGGGAATTCAAAATGGAAAATACTCACAAAATTTAAAAAAAAGAAAATTCAGTACTATTTTGGAAAAAACCATAGAATTCGAGAAAACACACAAATAATTTTTAAATATGCATGAAAAATCATATGTGAGTTTTCTTGAGTTTTCACAGTTTTTCAAAATTGATCTTTTCCTTTTTCTAATATTTTCATATTTTTCCATTTTTGCAAATTTCGTATTTCCAATAATATTTCTTCAAACTTTTTGTTTTTTAGGAAATTTTTTCTCATTAAAAAATGACTTTCAGTTTTTTAAAAGAAAATTGTTTTTTTTTCAATTTACGATTTTTTTATAAAATCAGTCACATCATTAATCAAGCTGTTTTAAATAGACCAAAGGACTATATATAAAATTAAGTCATCTAATTTTAAAGTTTAGAGATCAGATTTTTCCGAAAAATTTCGTGGACAGCGATAACCTCCTTGCTAGATCACCGGGTGAAGGCGACGGAGGGAGCGTACACACGCGGCCCCTGAGTACAGAATTCAACCCCGTTCAGAGTTCAGAGCTCATGTCGACACCGAGGAGACGTGGAACAGTAGCATTAATAAACTGCTGCCACCCACGCAGGTGAGTGCGAATCCAGCCGAATCACGCATGGGCTCAGAGTCTCAGACGGCGAGAGACCAGACCGACCCCTCCCTCTTCCTCGTTGGTCCCCTCGGGCTCTCGGCCCACCACCCACGACACTGCAGGCCAGCGCAGTAGCGCGGCACGATGCCCACCGAAGAAGAACACGCGCGGCTCCCGATGCTAAGACGGAGTTAAATGCGACGACGCACCCGGTGAGCCCAGCGTCAAATCCGCCGCTCGCTGGGCCCCCCCCACCTCGTCACTCTCTCTCTCTCTCTCTCTCTCTACGACCTTTTTGTAAATTTCTCCGCCCTTTTTTTTCTCCTCTTCTGCTCTCACTCGTAGCTTCGCCCTTCCAGTCCCCGTCCCCGTCCCGGCCAACCCCTCGCCGGCCAAGCGCACCGCGCGGGAGGTCAATGGCGGCCGCCGAGCCCTTCTCCATACGGTAATCTCGTGCCTCCGCTTGTTTTATGGGCACACGCGGCTGACGCTGATCTGGTCGGTTAAATGGCGCAGGGGGTTCGCCGCCAGGATGCGGGCCATGGACGCGGCCAAGTGCTGGCCGTTCGGCGGCGGCGGGTACGGGGATACGGCGCCGCCGTCGCAGCTCCCGCCATTGGACCTGCCGCCGCGGTCACGGTGGTGGGCGCACGAGCTGGCGGCGCTGCGGGCGCCGCCGGGGGTCCGTGCTACGGGCGGAGAGGCTGCCGCGGGTGGCGGCGAGGGGGGTGGTTTGAGGAAGGGGACGAAGAGGAAGGGATCTCGCGGGAGCGGTGGAGCCAAGAGGGCCAAGAAGCGCCAGAGCGCGCTCCAGTTTAGCTTCTTTCTGAAGAACAAGGTATGGTGCCCTCGCTTTGCTTGAACTTCCTTGAGTAAATGTTTGCTTAGGTCAGTTTGTTACTACTCACTAGTACTGCTTTTCTGGGTTCATGTGCTGTTCTGTTGTTGTGCTAGTGGGTTTAGGAGGGCCCCCAAACACATTGGTGATGTATGATAGTTGCTTGTTCAAATGTAGAAGTACGTATGTTTCGGTAGACTGCAATGCGTTGGACAATCCCACATCAGACGGCACTGCCAGAAAAACTTTGCAACGTGCTTATTTTAGCTGTTTGAATCTGGACATGGGGGCAGTAGGATCGATAGGATTTCTGTTCTTGTTCTCGTGATGCTAGAAGAGGGCAGTTGGTTCATTTACCTTTTGTCTATTCATGTGTCTCTCCCCTTCCTTTCCCTCACCGTCCCAGCATTCAAGGTGGAAGTTTTGTTACTAATTATGGTGCCATTTCGCAGTAAAAGTTGGTCATTAAGCTACTGATTTGGCCAAACCACCTCTACATCAGCAAAACGACCTTACCAAACTGCCCCGCTGTGCTAATTGACATGGTTGTGTAAGCTCAGGGCGTTACATGGACTTTTTGCAAAGTTCAATGGGGATAAAATGGACTTATTTTCCTTGTAAAGAGAAGAAGCATTGTTATGGATAAAACAGTAGCATTTCATTTATGGGCCTGTTGATAAGATTACAGAATCACGATTTCAAGCGTTCTTAAGTTACATGTTCAAAATTCAGGTTTTATGAGACAAGCTACTCTCTGTTAATCCACACTTGCAGTTCCACAGTTTTAAACATGTTCTTTATTCTTGTCTTTGAGAAAGTGTAGCAAAGAAACTTTAAAGTAAAGGTGCATAACATAAAGTATTATCTGATCACATTCTATTCATGATGTTCATTAATAAGTAATCGCCTAATTGCACATTGTTCATATTTCCCACTATCAAGTCTGCACACTTTCTTATTTTCAGCTGACATTAAGTAAGAAATGCTCTTTAACAGGAAAGAACCTCTAAACCCCAATCAGCATCTCATTCACTTCAACACATGTTCCATAAGGGATTGTTCAGAAGACGCAAAAGTTGTAATATTCATACACTGAGAGAACTTGCAGTGAGGAAGAAATTGCAAGAGACACAGGATCACATCCCAGCTCATGAAAACAGCTTGAATAAACAGCGCAGGAGAGGAATGGACCATAAACGAAGAATAAAAGTCAGTAGGTCAACTAATTATCCTCTACATCCTGGCTGCGAAGTGGTGAAGCATGTTGCATACCCTCCCAAGGATGATATTTTTGGAGATCTACCTCTTTTAGATAGCTCCAAGATTTTGTTTCACAGTGGAGTTGATATACTTCCTACAGTTATAGAAGATTCCTTTGTAACAAATCAAAGTAGACCAGATGCTTTATCAGAAACTGTACCCCTGAAACTAATGCCTACTTCTGACATCACAAAGCAAACGTCATCTCCCCCTGAAGATTTAGTGAAAAAGGAAGGAACTCCTGACGAAAACTCAACATACATCTCTCTCAATGATGCAGGAAGGAGTAATTCTTCCTCTGCCGAGTTTGATGGTCTGCAAAACCATACAAGTATAAACACAGCGAAAACCTGTCTGGCTGAAATGCAGCTGAAATCTACTGATTTTCCTGCCTTAAGTTCTTGTTCTAGTGAGAGAACGAAATCTTGTTCGAGGAGCTCTCCACAGGGTTGTTTTTACATGAACACAAACTTCTGTCAGGAAATAAAAGAACCTGGTACAAGTTCTGTGACAAGTTCGTTTGATGTGAGAACCAGGACTGAAGCAACTAAACAAGATAGAGATGCAGCAGTCAATGGCAAGAGGAGCACTAATATCTCCGGTCGACTGGTTCCAACCAAGTACCATCTTTCATCTGAAGGCAGTGTATTGTACTCGGCTATATCACAAGGGACTGTCAGCGCAGGAAACCAACACAGATTGCATGTCTTCCTACAGGAGTATGCCTACCCAGGAATACGTTCCTACTTCCAGTCCTTTTTGTAAATTTTCAAGTAATGTATGCCGTGAAAGTAGAGAATCTGTCGATACACGCATACCATTATCAATGGAGGACCAGGGTAGCAGTCATTCAAAACTTCACCCAGTTTGTAGTCCTGCAAGTATTGGTATGGCTTTTATGAAGTTACCTGGCCTTGAAAGAATGGAGATCTCAAGCTGCAATCCGATGACAGGAGAAAATAGGTTTTTCAATGGACGATCAATGAACACAGTAAGATACCAGAAACAGCAGCTGGTGAGTGGCATGTCCAATGTTATACATGGTCAGAGTAAGATTGGTTTCAGCAATTCTCAAGCTGGGGAGAAAGGTCTGGATGGTTATGTGAGACAAGATATCTTTCATTCCCACCAACCCACAGTGCGCTTAATGGGCAAGACGGTCTCAGTTTGTATGGGTAGCAAAGAGCAGAAGTTATCAACTAGGGGAAAAGTGTGGACTGAACGTAGCATCATTGAAAGAGACTGCCCGTCCTCAATTTCGTGCCAGTTGCCCGAAAAGAGATTGTTCTCTTCTCAGGATTCTGTGATACCAAGAGCTCATGTCAATGTATCTTCAGATATTTTGCCAAGGATTCCCAACAGTACGTCTACACCGTCTACTGTCAGTGATGTTCAAAACCAAAGACTGCAATGGATAAATAGTGTTTCTTCAACAGTAAAAGATTGCATTTGGAACTCTGGCAGTCAATTTGTTCGTCAAGCTGAGGTAAACAACGCATCCATGGTAGGTGCCAACTCCAGTAGTAGGCATCTAGAGCTACATAATCCGCCAAAGGTCATGTGCATTCCTCGGAAACAACATTCTCACTTATGCACTCCTGCATCAAGCATGTATAGGGAAGATCTCAGTTTCGTGGGTTCAGCAGTAAATCAATCTTCTCCTTTATTTCCACAATGGGTGCCAAATACGAGTATGCAGGGGAAGTATCAGAAATCCACTTCATTGTCTTATGAGGATCCTAGTTCTGTTCCTATTCACCGACCCTGCCAGGTACCTGGAGCACAACTATCTTCCACATCAATCATATCCTTTCGTGACTATGGTGCAATTAATGCTGAGTCCAGAAACTCTTACCAGGGAATGTGTCCTCTTACAACTAGTTTGGCAAGTAAGTCTATTTCAACAATCAGCCCAGCGTGTAGTGGCAATCTTTCTAATATAGATGGCAGAAAGGGTGTTGTCTTTGTCGATCAAAGAAACAAGAGACCAGCTTGTGCAGATAATGTTTCACAGCAACCTGCAAAGAGACAGCTTGTTACAGACAAACTGGAGTTAATGACTCCATTGGTCCCAAACATGAAAAACCACTCACTTGGCCGGTCACTGAATGATGCAGTTGGTCCTCAGTTGCTTGATTTTAGCAACAGAGTAGCAGGACATGCCACACAAATATCAAGAAATGAACAACATAATTTAAGGGACAGTTCAGGTCCAGTTTCGGTTTTTGAAACAAGGTCGAGGACTGTAAGGTTGGTTGCAGGAGATAAAACCATGTTCAAGCCAGGTCAAAACCTGAATGATCATTCAAGGCTGCTATATCCCACTAAATTTTCAGTTGATAGTGGTATCAATTCAGTTGTATTATAGTGGAATGCAAGACAGAAAACAAACGAGTATCTCTGTTCCAGTTATAGTACTGAAGTTTTTGGTATTTGAATAGTCAGCAAGGTGGGAGATGGTAATAGCTTTTCTACATTTCAAAACATGTTAGTTTAGCAATTACTAGATTACTTCTGTTCTTGTAAACTTTTCCGGCCAAATGTGAAAGAATATTGATTATGAAATACATATCATGCCATATCTGACACAAGAAGAGGACATTTGAAATGTAAACAAGTGTATGTGTTCTGACCCCTGATGCATATCAGTTCAATTCTGATATCTGCGTACTCTTTTGATCCAGAAAGTAAAGCAATGATGCGGCTGGAAAGCTGCCTGATTTACTTCTACGAATTGTGTGCCTTTTCTCCCCTGGTCTTCTGATTCTAGTATCTTAGTTCAGCGTTTGCAATCTTCGCTCTAATTCCATCACTTTGCAATTGAAAGTGCATTAGCTGTAGCGAAAGCGTGCTCCTTTTGTAGATTCATCAGCGTTGCTTTGTGCTAACAAGCTAGGTGAGACAATGACACATGCTGGGAAAGTACGACCTCTTTCAGAAAGCAGCGCTCGCTCTGAACTGAAAATCCAAACTTCTGGTGCCTCACCTAGGTAGGTAGCTCTCTGGTTGTGCAACCTTGGGAAAGGTTCCTGGCCATGCACGCAGTTGCTTCAGACCTTTCCAACCCATTTGTTCTTTCTTTCCTTGGACCAAGAGTAAGGGAGACTTTGCATCGTATCTGCAAGGATGCGTTTCTTCTCCTCCTTTAACCCAATTTAAAAGTCCCTCAACAGAAGTATAAAACCATCATGTGTATCGCTTCTCATCTACACAGTTGCAAAAGGATCGAGAAGAAGATCAAGAAACCTCGGAGCAAGCTACTCACAAGTCGCAAGAAGGAATCATGGGTGTTCTTGGTGCCCTTGCCAGACATTTGGATTCCCTTGTTGGGTAGGCACATGTTCTAGCAATTGCTGTTCATTCTTTTTGCTGCTGCTGGTGGTGTCTTTTTCCATATGAACTTGAGTTTCATTCTAAAAATCTTGTTTCTCCTATTTTACACCCAACAGGCCAGGAATCATGCTGCTTTATCCTCTGTAAGTAACACATCACTTCTTCACAAACAATCGTCGGTATGAAAAAGTATTTCAGCACGGTGTTCTGAATTCTAACATGATTTTCTTGAACGATTAGATACGCGTCCATGCGCGCGATAGAGAGCCCTTCTTCCCTGGATGATCAGCAATGGCTCACCTACTGGGTCTTGTACTCCCTTATCACCCTCTTTGAGCTCTCATGCTGGAAGGTTCTCCAATGGTAAGCTAACTATGGCACGATGCGGTGAGTTGGTGTCACACACCTTAATTTCTCAAAAATTTCCTCTGCATGTGTTTCAGGCTGCCGCTGTGGCCATACATGAAGCTCGTCTTCTGCTGCTGGCTGGTGCTGCCCATCTTCAACGGCGCGGCTTACATCTACGAGGCGCACGTCCGGCGCTACTTCAAGATCGGCCAGTACGTGAGCCCCGGCTACAACGAGAGGCAGAGGAAGGTGCTGCAGATGATGAGCCTCGACGCGCGCAAGTCCGTGGAGCGCTTCATCGAGACGCACGGCCCTGACGCCCTGGAGAAGATCATCCAAGCTGTGAGCTGTTCAGCTTGATCTGCCGTGTTCTGGTTTTGGAATCTTCCTTCTTCTTTCCTGATGCGAAGGTTTTAATTGTGCAGGCTGAACACGAAGCGAAGAGAGCCTAGTTGAATTAGCTTTTGGTGAAGTGAAGGCATTCTTTCAACGGGGAGAAACAAATCAATGGAATGGCTGCCGTGTGTAGTAATATACTTCGCCCGTTTTATTACTTGTGCTGTGTGTGTTTGATCTGTTCGTTGGGCTTGGCAAGATACCTTGCTGTATGACACAAGTTGCCACAACACAAGAATGAGGAATACAGCTACATACTTGGTGTACAATCATATGACACGCTATTCTAAAATTCATCTCCTCTGAATAGATGTATGAAACCGGTTTATGAACGAAACCACAGAAGTTTAGCTGTCCAGTTCATTCTGAACACATCCTTTTTTCTGATTCTTTCCACTGGACGACGAATGGAAATGGCTGTTTACTTTCACCGATTCAGGCACTCCTTACGAAAATCAATTATTGTCTATCCGATACAAATGGAAATATTCATCGCAAAAGAATGACAGAAAAGAATTAATGCACGACTAATGAACCCCATTTCTGCCCTTGTCGAACAACGCAATCGTACATGCCAGATCATCAGAGGGACGCGAGCGTGCTGATGTCCATCGGGTAGGCGTCGTTGGGCGACTCGGCGCGGTAGGACCGGCGGCCGACGATGACGTTGGCCGCCTCCGACGGGTGGAACGCGTCCCAGAAGATGTGCTGGTCCCTGTTGCCGCACGGCGCCTGGTACGGCAGGCACGTCACCTGCCCGTTGTTCCTGCCCACCCCGCAGCACCCGGCGTTGGTCACCGCGAAGCCGTAGGAAGCGGCGTTGGCGAGGATGTCGTTGAAGATGTTGTATGCATTGATGTAGGTGAAGTGGGCGCCGGGGAGGGTGTTCATCTCGTCGACGAGGCTGACGAGCCGCTGGTTGAAGATCTTGATGGCGCTGTCGATGTGGTCGACGCAGGTGACGCCGTCGGAGCTGTAGCGTGCCAGCTCGTTGGGGCTGCACCCGACCTGCCCCACCCCGATCATGGCCACCTTACGGGCGCCGTAGTTGTACAGCACCTGGAGGTATCGCCGGTAGTCGGCGATGAGCGCGTCGGCGAACTGCTCCGGGTTGTAGCGGCTGCCGGTGTTGTAGAAGGCCGGCATGAAGTAGTTGTTGAGGTAGTCGTTGCTGCCCATGCCGACGCTGAAGATGCACCTGCTCAGCCGGTCCGACGCCGTGTCCTGGTCGCCTAGGACGTTGATCAGCGTCTGCACCGCCGTCTGGTAGTTTTGCACCTGCCCTGCGAACGGGATCCGGCCGCCCTACAACATGACCGAGCAATTCATGAACGACGCACGCATATTGGTTGCTGCAAACTATATGATCAGTGACTGGCGAGGACATGTATGTAGTACGTACGAGCTGCTGGCCGGTCTCGGCACGGATTCCGGCGGCGGCGGAGGCGAAGTTGGCGCCGTTGAGGAGCTGGTCCCCGCCAGTCCCGGCGAAGGGAGGGATGAAGTTGTCGAAGCCCAGAAGTTGAGCTGCGCATTTGTGAAAGCACACAATTATAAAATGAGAAATCTGTTAGACAGATAATTTTTTCCCAAGAACTCAGAGCGTATGATAATCGCAGGATCATGGAAGTTCGTTTCTGGCGTTCATGCTTTCCGTCCTGACTAATTGCACGAATTTTTAAGTTGTCACACACACACACTACCTGTCATGTAACTTCCATATGTACACAAGTGGTGTAGAACATATAGGAATTTTTTAGTTGTACTATCATTCTGATTTTGGACGATGGATCTAACCAGTAGGTGCAACTGTGCAAGTATCTTAGTCCACCCCCATCTCATTAAATTCCATGTAGCGATCACCGAACTCTGCATTTTGGCCCACGCGAAAGCGATGGTGGACCCGGGCCGGGTTTTCCGGCGAAAAAAGCCACAGCCACAAACCTTCCTTTGATCTTTACACCACCCTTGAATTCTCTATCCCGATCGGAACGCCAGGCCAGCTTATCCATCACCTGACCCAGATATGCATGCATGCATGACGCATGACGACCATAAACATCGTCGTGTATGCAAGTGAGCTAAGCTTAGTAGCAAACGAAAATGACAACAAGCTAGGCTCTGCAGCTACTATGATTTCTACTCTACAATGGAGCTGCACCTGCACGTTGCATGGCTTACCGATGACATCGACGGTGGTGAGGCCGTTGGTGAACCTCCCGGACGGGCCGCCGGCGAAGTCGATGCCGTAGGGCGGGTAGTTGGAGCGGGCCAGCGACACGATGTAGTTGTTGTTGCCGTTGTCCACGAGCGAGTCGCCGAAGATGAAGTAGCACGGCACCTGGGGCTCGCACCTCGCCACCATCGCCAGCGCCGAGCAGCTCACCGCCGCCACCACGTACACCACCAACCGCCTCACCTCCATGGCGGCAACTCGAAAGAGATCGAGAGAGTGAGGAACGCACGGGTTAGCTAGCTAGTTAGAGGCAGAGAGAGGATTTGGAGATGGACGAATTGGGGCGGCCCTGACGAGCATATATAGCCGCACGGGCAGCACGCGGTACCGCAGAGATCGATGGACGCTCGATCGAGCAACTTGCATGCATGGTTCGCACTCGAGTCGCAAGTGGCGGGAGCGCGAGCGCGAGTACAGTGGCGCGCACTACTTGGTTGCAGAGCCGTGCATCGCTGCATTGAATTGCCCGTAACGTACGTGGCCGTGTCTTCTGCTTAACTCGCGCTCGCTAGCTTAACATTGCGACATGCATGCATATCGTGTGGTCAAGCCTCGAGTTACTGGTCAGCAGAAGCTAGCTAGCTAGCTGCAGTGAAGTTTAACGGATAGTAGTATATAATTTAGTTCATTTAATTCGCCCGGCTGCGACCAACGTGTTCAGTGAAATTGAAGTACATTTTGTTGTCACTGTGCAGTGGCAGGTGGCTCCCGGCTGCTTGCATTTGCATGCATGGGCAGTTACGCAAGGTGGTAGTACTGTTGGGCGGAGTTGTAACAGTTAGTAGTAGTACATTCATCAGTGGTCCGCGCGTGGCATGATTCGGCCACCGTGATACGAGTACGCGAAACAGTTTTCACCGTGCTACAGGTTAAGAGCATATTTGGTTGATACTAAGGTTGCCAACATTTGCCATATATTTTTATCAAATTGATTAAGTTTAGGTGATCAAAATAAACACCGCATTTTATCAAGTCTAAAGGAATCTTGTCACTCCATATTGTAGGAAAGGAACCTTGCCTTAAGTGTGATAGTGAACCAGACATATACTTAACTCAGTCAAATTTGTCTAACTTGTGACATGACAGGTTAGACACCAACCAAATATATCCTAAATTTCTTTCCACGGTAGGATTAAAAAAACAGCTTTTTAGCGCGGACAGTCAGGACAGCTCCATTTCTGTCCTAGTACAGTGGAACATGTGTAACTTAAGCAGCTTCTTGAGCTGAGGAAAGTCCCTGAATTTCACGTCCAATTTCAACACAAGCAGAAGCTGATGAAGCTCCAAATCCCCCGAAACATGTCCTGGCTAACAGTTTGCGTCTGCAATGCAAACGTTGAGCAATTCAAAACAAAACATCTAATCTGTCGAGAGAAAACATTTACTCTAATCATCAAGAGTAAACAATCACAACAGCTTCAGTCATTGCCTGACCTGACCGGTAGCTGTAAATGGGCATGGACGAACGACACTAGTCCGTGAGATAAGACATAAACCACGGCATGGAGTCCGTAGAGGCACCTCCATTGATGGCGGTAGGAGGAAGCAACCGACGTGAGCGCCTTCAAGAGCTAGCCATCGCCGACAGCACAGGGCCCCAAATCATGCGAGTACTATTTTTTTTTCTCGTGCGCTTGCGCGCTTGCGGCAGCGCGAAGCACACACATGCACGCCGAGCGGGCCCTGCATTCCGCGCCGCTCGAATCCACTGGTGCACATGTCACCGAGCGCCGGGGATCTATTGGAATAGGCGAGGCCTAACCTACCACGGCGGTGCTTTACTCGCGGTTGCAGGTACACGCACGCATGCATGCACGCAGATGCAGGGCTCTGCTCTTTCCTCCACTGCTCCGTTTCCATGCAGGAGCAGACATGCAATGCAGAGGAACGTTCTTGTTAACCTGTCGAGTCAGTGGTATAATGGTTGGTCATAGGTATGGGTGGCTGGCCGCAAGGGTAGGGTTGATAGGAATTAAGTTTTACCCGGCCGGGCTGAACAACATAGAGGCTCTGTTTGGTGAAGCTCCGGCCTGGGTTCTGCCGAAATGAGCAAGAGTATAACATGAAACTGAGACCAGGACCTTGAGTGTCCTGGATCTAGCCAACCGTATGCATGATTGATTGATTCCAGCAACAAGCACTGTATCTGCTGGACCTGGTACTCTGGGAGACGACCTGACGCCAATCAGTCACTTCAGCAACTTTGCGAAAACATGATCATATGAATGGATTCTTTTAGCTAGCTAGTATTGATAGCGTATTGGATTCGGATGTACCGACGGATACATGATCCGTCGCGCAATTTCTGGGAGAAGTTTTAATTCTAAACCGACATGGAACGAAGCAAACGGATCTATGATATTGGATGGCTTGAGTAACCATGTTGACTCATGGTAATTGCACCAGTCATCAGTTATACTCATTAGATCATGAGCCATGTGTGAGATTGTCACGTTGTTCGTGCACAAAGTTGTGCAACTGTCTCGTCGGTTTTTCTCGGCGACCAACACCATTTAGATCCTACAGCCTAGACAGCATTTAACAAATCTTGCTCCATGAACAATTCATAGCTGCTACGCCAGGTCTAGTTAGCCTTTTTATTTTGGATTTGGTGGCATTCTTAAAGGGGTAAAATCTAACAATAAATACACAGGTTGGTGAGCACCTTCGCCTCAAATATAGGTAAAGAAATGATGCCAACTAGTCCTGTTTAGGGATAATGACACACCAAGACAGTCCTCCCAATGCGTTTTTAACGCCGAATCAAGCAGCACTAAATGATTAAATGCATGGAACATATAACATGGTTGGGTGCTGTTTTTGCCTTAATTTCTCCGTTCGTATTGCCACATCCCAGCATTGGGGACATGACAGCTTGAAGCTAGCTCCAGGAAATGCAACTTGCACGCATGATGGAAAATGTCTTAATGATGAGCACAGAAATGTAGTATTAAAGAAACATCAACAGTGCTGATTTTCCGTCCTCCAACTATCAGTTACTACCTTGTGTAATATCAACAGTGCTTAACTGCTTGCTGAAGAGATGTCTGGTCTAGTAATTCGAAACATTTGCACTCAATCTAATGCAGTTTCAGACGTCAATGCGCATGACATCTATGGTATGCAGCCAAACGCCATGCCTAACTTTCACATAGAAAAAACCTTAGTAATGTGGGCTGGGCTAGACGGTCACATTGCATCAGCTAACCAATCAATCACAAGTTCACAACGCATGGGCCCCAACCAACCACTAATTCAACAAGCACTAATTCAAGCACGGTTAGACAGGGTGTGATAAAAATTTCCAGATACCTTTTAGTTTATAGTAGTACCTCTGTTGCATGTGTACGTGTGGGAGGCTGTTTGTCCTTTTACATTGATAATGAGTCACTAACGAATATGGATGACTTCCCAGCAGGCCCTAAAGGTCAATGTGCACACCAGAAGCCCCAGCCAGATAGTTACATAGCCCGAAGTGTATGCAGAATATAGTGTTTACTGTATATAGTAATCAGAGTAAGCAACGAGCCAAATCAATCCAAAGATTTTGTCAACGTTTTAACTATAAATTATTGGTTGCTTACAACAAGATCACAAGACATGCTGAACCCTAGGAAATGTAATTATTTTGAAATAAGATAATTAGTGGACCATCAATAACATAATTAATTGTAGCCTAAACAAGGCTTAGTATTAATGATATTTTATTGCATACAAATCAAGAATACCAAAGTTTGGAGTTGTTCTGAACTGTACAAGCACACATTCAAGTTTAGGGTGCATTACCAGCAGATGTTGGGAAAACATGATAGAGACTGTTGTTTCATTAGATAATGCTCAGTTGAGCATATAGATATCCAGCGGTGTAGTTTTGTAACTATCATGTGTTCAAAGTCTGCCTGTATAATTTCCAGAATTCCAATCATGAAATTAGACTACAATCAAAGAGCAGGTAACATTTATTATAGGACCTCTTACGCCGCAGCTTTGAATCTATTAATGACCAAAGCTACTGGAAATAGATTTGTTAAAAAAAAACTATTGGGAATAGATGGAATACAGGGAACTTGGCCCCAGCTAGAGGCAAAAATAATAAGTCGCTCCTTAATTCTCCCCAGCACACCCTTGCTTAGGAAAGTGGCATATGATATACTATACTAGTTATATGCTAGAGGTGCACAAATTAAAAGCAAAAATTATGTATTGGGGAGTGGTTGACAAATCATAACTAAGCACTAGTCATCCTGGCGTAATTCCAAGGGTACATCAATAATCAAGGAGGCACAGGACAAGTGCACCAATCAACAAAATGATCCTTCAGCAACGAAGAAAAATGAATTTGTTGTCTCTGTAGCAAAGGCGATCAAAGTTAACAATCCATCTTGCAGATATCTCAGGGATACCGCAAAGTTACAGGACCATGTCTCTTTGCTAGAGTAGCTTTGCATTTCAAATCTCTCGCTGCACTCATGGATCAAATGAAAGCAATGTTTCTTTTGCTAAATTTGCTTCTGTTTTGCCTTTTGTTTTCTTTCCCGAGAGTTAATGTGTCTTACAAGTTCACTTGAGACAATTTATAGCCAATTACTATTTTTTGACCAGCTTAAGTCCAGTGGATTTTGCAAGAACTTATAGCTATAAATGGACCGCGATTGATGAATTGGATCGAAATAATGGTTATCACATTATTTATGAGCACTTTACTCTGGCTGTCAGCTTTCGCATGCAAAATTTCTCAGCATCTTTGGAGTTCGATTTTTGAGTATGACACTCGAATACATAATTGTGGTGAAGTCCAATCTGATCACAAGTATTGTCTTGACAAGGTGATCTGACAGATAGCAGGCTGACTTTGCTAGATTTCACTTGAGGTTTCCTTCTGAAGTTTGATATTATCAGAAGCTCCTTGTGTAGACCTTTTATGTGTAAAATAGTGGTAACATCACAAGTATTCTTATGGAGTGGATCTTGTGCACTTATGGGTGGATGCACATTATTTTCAAAAATCGCAATAGTGCATCTCAATAAAATTCCAAATATTCACACATGTGCAACATGTTAGAACACACACATTTGCAAAAAACTGTGCAAAAGTATGATCAGGTGTGCACTATAGAAAAGACAAAAGATTGTACCTTTTCTTTTCGGCACAAATGTGTCTTTCTGTACAGTGCACATATGACCATATGTTTGCATAATTTTTTGCAAGTGCACATGCCCCAACATGTTGCTTTAGGATTTTTTTGAAAGATACACAAGTGTGACTTTTCATACCCTTTGCACCCATCCATAAGTGCACACAGGCTTTTACTGAATATAGAAAAAACCGAACAAGTCTATTTTACCCCCTCAACTCTTGCCCAAGTGGAAAAAAAGACCCCATGATCCCAAAACCTTTCTTGTCAGATTCGAACTATCAAAACTGCTGCAAGACACCCACCTTCCCTAAAACCAACACGGTTTTTGCTCTGGGTGGACATGTTTTGCTAGTATGTCACCCACATGTTAATTTATTGCTGAGTCAGCAAATCTAAATTAGAAAAATAAGTGGAGACTGGGAAGGAAGCCGCAGAGAGATTGAGAGGAGAAGAAAGAGAAAGATGTCAAAGGAGGATGAAAGGAAGGGACATGGCATCCATGCGGCATCCACATAAGCGAAATTCGGAGACTTGGGTGCCACATCAGCAAAATCCAAGGTGGCCTCAGGTGAGAGGGTGCTTTGCACCGGTTTTGAGACTTTGAGGACAAGTACATAGTTTTGGAGTTCAAAGGTGTTTTCCAGACTCAGTTGAGGGGGTAAAAATGGACTTGTTTCTAAATATTTAGAACTAGCAAAAGGCATCCTACATTCTCCATAAGATTCTTAAGAGTATAACTAGGTTACTAATGTCAGAGCTTGAAACAAGAGCAGAAGTGCCCTCATGGTTTATGAGGAGTTAAATAACACTAGTCAACAGGCTACGTTTGGACTTTGGAAAGGGAAAATAAACCCTACTATGCTCAGCAAGCAGTTATCCGTGGCTGATGTCGCAGATCAACTAGTCCTTAATCTTTATAGAATTCTTTCCTATGGACGAAGGACCTTAGATAAAGGGAACCTTACAACTTTATCGGAGTAGAAAATCTAATGTGCAATGAAGTTGTTTTTAACTGGAAAACATTTACATGGATACTGCACTGGCAAAGACACTTGTAACAAAAGCCTTGCAATCATCTTGGAATTATCTCTTGGCGAAAACGGTAGATCACTACTCAAAGTCAACTAAGCGAGATCGGCACCCAAGGACCAGTATTACACTCACAGTTAAAGCTGCAATATGACTAAACTGCAGGGTTAATTTTTTCCGTCCGTAAACACTACTCTACTGAACACGATAACATACAGTGTTGTGTTGTATGAAGGATCACCAAACTGGAGGAGCTTTTAATGTGTAGGTGAACAGCTGGATCTGACGCATTCTTCACCGGTGGAGGACATAATGGTACTTCTGTGCTTTCTTCTTCAGGACTCCCTGCTTGGATATGGTGCTATGGTTAGTGATTACTCATATGGAACAGCCCAATTTTGTGCAAATACTACAAGAGGACCCATAATACTATTCTCAACCACAGAGATATTTGTATCCAAGACAGAACCATTTTTCTTTAAGACTAAAAGTATAGGGAAAATTGATCATATGCCCCAAAGTTCATGAGCCTTTGCTCCTTTCCCAAAGTTCATGAGCCTTTGCTCCTTTCCCAAAGTTGGTCATCCTTTGATATTTTCCCCTGTAAGTGAAAATTGTATCCCTTTGGACACTTTTATCCCTGTCTTCTTCCTCTTCTCGTTCTTCACCTCTTTCCTTCCATACTCAGCCATGGATGACTTTGTAAGCTTAATCCGCTGCCGCCTGGACCTTCCGTACCACCGCTGCTCCTCCCTTGCCACCGCCACTCTCCACAAGCAGGCGATCCAGCAGCAGGCACGCAGGGACCACACACTGCTCTGATGAGCTTAGGCGACCGGCGGCAAGCTTTGACGGCCGTCTGCAATCGTCGCCGCGAGCAGCATCCGCACGTCATGGTCCACGCGCCGCTGCAGGCTCGTTGGGGCCCTCCCTGTCGTCGCTGCGAACAGCCGAAGCGGCGGTGAGGTCTAGATCTCCTCGGCCGCAGGCTCTTCTCACTGCGCCGCCATACGCTTCGGCTCCCTTGTCCCTCCGTCTGGCTGTTGAGGGGGGAAGGAAGAAGAAGGGGAAGAAGGAATCGGTAAAGTGTCCAAAGGGACACAAATTTCACTTGTAGGGGAAACGATCAAAGGATGACCTACCTTGGGGAAAGGAGCAAAGGCTCATGAACTTTGGGGGACATGATCAATTCTCCCAATAATATAATATGCTACAAAACAGTCAATATGTCTGCAATTACTATTTCTTAGAATGAATTCTACAATTGCTATACTTTCTGTAATTGCTTACCAAGAGTTCTCATTCACTAACCAGTAGAAGGCCTGTATAGACGATGATCTCATATTGTCCACACATCAACTCTCTCAAGTTTCAAATGGTCAGTATAAATTTCTAAAATCAAATGCATATTAGTAACAGGATACTAATCCAAGATCCACGATAGAATGTATAACTGCTGTAAGACAGGATGCTGGTCTAAGATTCCAGAATTCTAAACTAAAGTTAAGTAAGCAAGAATGCAATAGTTGCAAGGAAAGATAAGTGAGCACAAGGTTTCACCGAACCTCAGAGTTCGCTGTGGCGTGAAGAAGCCCTTGCGGCGCCAAATATGAGATCTTTGGCAATGACAAGCAAGCCCTCCAAGTCCTTTGCTCCCACCTGAAGGCAATCCTTCAGCAACTCCCCCTCCTCCACCTCCCACTTCACATCCAACACCACCTCCCTCAACGGCCCCTAAACCCCCAATGTAAATCTTAATCGACTGAGAATTACCCAACACAAATCTTAATCGAGTGAGCATTGCTGCAATTTTAGTTCGTTGAGTGACCAAGTCATGTACCTGTTCGGAGAAGGCACCAAGGAGGCCGCTGAGGAGCTGCGCGGCGGCGGCTTGGAGATCACCGTAATTACGGCGCAGCCACTGGGCGGCGTCGGCAGTGGACTGTAGGCGCGAGGCCTCCGCCGCAGCGGCGAGGAGACGGGCCGCGGCGGTGGCGCAGGAGAGGCCGCACCCGGCGGCGGAGGAGAAGGCGTAGTGGCGGAGGTAGTCCCAACCGAGGGCCCACGCGCCGCGGGAGGAGAGGAGGGAGAGGTGTGACGCGATTCTCCGAGCGCGGGCTGCCGCAGCGGCGTCTCCCCGGTCGGCGCGGGCGATGGCGACGCGGGTGAGGAGGGAATGGGAGAGGGAGAGGAGGGCGGCGACCTCACGCAGTGGGACGCGGAGCGCGGAAGCGCGTGGAGGCGGCGTGGAGGCGAGTAGGAGAACGACGGCGACGAGCGGGAGAGGGGGATGGGAACGGGGTGCAGGCCGGCGGCGAGAGGTTCCGGCGGGGGACATCGGAGGCGAGGTGGGTTTGGGTTGGGTGGATTGGACTAAAGCGGTGCAGAAGTATAACACAAAAACATGGGCCTATTGTCCTAAAGCCCAATGCCGTACAAGGACAACAGACTGAGCGATGTAGAGAGAATCGGCAGAATAGTGGTATGGGCTGACTGTCCTAAAGCCCATTAATTATTGGTGCGCCTGGACGGGCAGATCCGGAGTGGAGTGACTTGTTTCCCTGTGCCAATCTTCAACACCTTACAACTGCGTGCTCGGATCATTGCCCCATGTTACTTGACACGTCTATAAGAGAGTATTTCGATAGCCGCTGCCGAGGGAAAAGGCCTTTCCGCTACGAGAAGATGTGGGAATCTCGCACGGAATTCCCTTCGGCTCATGTTTGAACTTGCTGATGTAAATGCAAAGCTAGCAGGCATTCGATTGAAGTTCTGAAACTATGGTTCGAAAACCGTCGGGTTAGTTTGCAAGGAACTCCGTGAGCTCCACATGCGATTTGAACTGCTTCGGGCCGGTTCTTCCCGTACTGGCCTGAGTTACGAGGAGAAGAAGGTGGAGGCACGGATCGTCAAACTGAACCATCGGGAAGAAGTTACATGGAGATAACGATACCGAGTCTCTTGGCTTAAAGAAGGGGACAATAATACGACCTTTTTCCATCATAAGGCTAACTTGTGACGTTGGAAGAATCGCACCGCTAAGCTGGAGAGGCTGACGGTACCATCTGTGAGAATGTTGCAGAGTAAAAGCACATGGCGACAAACTTCTATAGCTCCTTATACTCGTCAGATGGGTCAGTTAATGCTGAAGACGTGCTAGAGAATGTTCCTTCTAAAGTGAAAGCTAAGATGAATGCACTCTGGACTGCTCCTTTCACGAAGAGAGAAGTCAAAAAAGCCCTGTTTTAGATGTTCCCCGCCAAAGCACCAGGTCCAGATGAATTCCCTACACAATTCTTCCAACGCAACTGGAGCTTGTGTGGGTTGAAAATCACTAGGGCAGTGCTCGCTGTTCTGAATGGAGACGAGGTCCCAGCGGAGGTAAACAACACGTTAATCGTTCTTATTCCCAAGAGACTAACCCAACCTCCTTATCTCAGTACAAGCCTAACAGTCTCTGGAATGTTGTCTACAAGATCATATCAAAGACGCTTGCTAATAGGCTGAAGGTAGTGCTACCAGATCTCATCTCCGAGGAGCAGTCTACTTTCGTCCCTGGGCGCTTGATCTCAGTTAATATCTTGGTGGTATACAACTGTCTTCACTACATTCGCACCAATATGACGAATAACAATGTTTTATGTGCTCTTAAGCCAGACATGGCTAAAGCATATGATAGAGGGGAATGAAATTTCCTACATGCAATGATGAAGAAATTAGGTTTTCACGATATTTGGATAGCCCACATTATGAAGTGTGTGAAGTCGGTTTCCTACTCAGTTCTCTTCAATGGAGAAAGGTTGGACAACTTTAAACCAATCAGAGGATTAAGGCAGGGGGATCCTATCTACCCCTGCTTATTTCTTCTTTGCACATAAGGCCTAACATGTTGCATCAAAAGAGAAGACACAAATCTCCCCCTGCTTATTAAGTGTGCACTGTCTGCTCCACCAGTGCACCATCTCCTATTTGCGGATGACAGCTTCTTGTTGTTCAAGGCCACGGAGTCGGGAGCAGAGGCAGTCATACAAGCTCTCGGTTCTTATTGCTCGGCATCGGGGCAGCTGGTTAATCATACGAAGTTGAACGTCTTCTTTAGTAAGGGTTGCTGCCAAGCTAATCGCATAATTTCAAAAATTTCGGTGAAAATATTAAAAACTTTTGACCAAATCCAAAATCTGGCATTTTAAAATTCTAGCAAAAATTTATTGGAATATAAAAGAGTCATGATGTGACGACCAGTGCCGTAATTACCGAAAAATGACGACACTAGTCTGTAAATTATTGCTTGACAAAATCTTGTTTTGTCAGGTAATAATCCACATCAGAGAGTAGCAGGAACATAGCTAGAGGAATCCATAATTATTACAATACCATGTCACGCAGTGCTTAAAGTCTTAATAGTCTCTACAAATTCTATCATTTATTACACCTTCCTGTAGGGGAAGTTTCAAACAGCCTTGCTAGATAAAAGAGGTAAAGCCACTACATGGGTGTTTAGCTAATAAGGGATTTTACTCATCCCAACACCCATATGAGGTCTCCAGATCATAAGTATTTTTGGCTGGTTCTGCGGTATCCCAGTCTGCATAGTAGTAGGCATCTCCAGTATATCCCTCACCGTGCTCGTTAGGATTCTCATGCATGTTTGCCTCTAAGAAAGGGGGTATTTAATAGCAAGAGTGAGTACAAAGTACCCAGCAAGTAATAATAGCAAATGCAACACAATACAAGTGTATCATCTATCCGTCCTAACTCACACTTTAAAAAATACATTTGTTGCAGAAAAATTTGCACGTAATTAATTTAGATATCTACTAGTCACTCGTACTGTGCAATAGAACCACTAGGCTCCCGTAGTCTCCAATCTAGGAGACAGGCATGATCACGTTTTATTTTAGCACTACACAGGCTGTATCACTTTACCCATAGTAACTCTAGTTTTAAATGTCCTCGCAATATCCTCATATGCGAGACCTGTTAGAGTTCGGAGCATTTCCTCTTATCTCAGCACATTATATCTTCACCCGGCTAGGAGTTCCCTAGACGTTGTGTCGAGCAAAGAAACTCGACACTCGACCTGCGCATAAATATAGGCGCCTAATGCACTTCATCGGCATCAGTATGGGACGTTCATCGCCCATCCTAGTACTACGTACCCATGTGGAGAGTAATGACTTGATAAGATAACAGGCTCCGCCCGTCATTAGACAGGTCCATGATCGATACGACTTTTATACGGCACAACAATACAAGTGAGAGGGGGTTTAGCCTTATATTGTAACCATATGTAGAGGGCCCCACTTCCCAAAATCATTCCCTCCAGGGCGCCCTCTACCCGCCTAATACTTATCAAAGGATCAGTTGCTCCATCAACTGAACCCTATCTGTACATCTCATTATCAATCATCTATACACAGATTAATTCCAAAATATTTTATGCATGTTGATGATAGTATAATAGTAGGAAATAATTTATAGAAAATTATTCTACTCTAAATGACCAAGGGAAACTTGCCTGAGTTTCTGTAGCCCGATTCAGCTCAATTTTTTTCTCTAGAAGTTCCTTCTTCGGCCCTTGATCGGTTCTTGCAGTTCGGCAAATATATATATCGAAACTAAGTCGACGAGATAGTGTGGCAATCCTACAGCCAAATACATAATCTGGCATCATTGATACTCATGTCCGAGTAGGGATTAGTGGTTAGCATTGATAAAGCCTAACTTGATTATTTAACTAGATGAGTAGTATCACGTGTAGTGCACCTAGAAGCTCACATACTTATCTCTTCATCATGAAGTCTCTTTCTCTTAGGGTGTGTTTGGTTCATAGGATGAGGGTGGATGGGATAGGGATATCCACCTTTTTGTGGATATATCTCTGTTTGGTTAGAGTGATGGGGTGGATAGAGATATCCACCCTAGAGGAATATTCTCTCAATATACTGGATGGAGAGACCCGGCCAAAATGGCCAGATGAGGCTGCCGCCCTTCTCTAATTATGATCATTAGAAAATGATTAGTGATAATTAACAATTGTTAGTGATAATTAGCATATTTTATTATTGATTAGTATTTGTAATGGTAAGATTAGTGTTTAGTGTGTTGATTAATATATGATTAGTGGATTGATTAGTAGATAATCAGTAACAATTAATATATTTTATTATTAATTAGTAAGTTTATGGCTAGTTTAGCATTGGTAGGTATTTAGTATGTTCTTTACTGTATAATTAATCATTATTAATAGAAACTAAGTAATATAACTAAGTTAAATTGGCTCATCCCATCCAACTTTCATCCCTCCAACCAAATAAAAGATTGGTTCATCCCATCCATCTAACCAAACAAAAAAATGGCTCGTCCCATCCACGAAAAACTGGATGGCCCTAAACCATCCCTTCTTGCCCTCCAACCAAACGCACCCTAAGTCTTTTTCTCTCAGCTATACTAGTACACACGAATGCTTCTTCCCCAACTCTTCTATTCTCTATTTTGCCCAGGTCGTTTCCTTCCAATGCAATCACCAACGACGGCAGATTAACACCAGCTACTAGATCCTGAATCCCTTCTACCCAGGTGCCATTTCTCCCCTTCTATTGGCATACTAGTGTTCTTGATTTTGACTCCTAGTTGTTGGATACATTGCAGGTTTGGTGATTTGTTTGGACTTCTCTGGCTCTATTCCAGGTTGAGCTCGCTGGCTATGGCCGCGTGGCGCAACAGAGCTTCGGTTCATGCGGATGCTGGGGCGCACGCAGCCATACTGCTGGGCGGCACGTGCTGGTGCTCTGGTGTGTGGTCGCGACGGTGGTGCTGCACCGCAGAACTGCTCCAGCACGGCTTGCTGGTTGATGCTCTTGCTCCCCAACTCCTGTTATCTCAAATCTCTAATCGTTCTAGCCCTCTAGTAATTTGTTTTGATGTGTGCTGAATTAAATCCATTGAGAGGTGCTCTAGTTTAAGGCAAAACACTATTTCTTGTGCTAACATTCTACAACTGAATGCCACAATTCTTCTTTGCACTAGCATGTAACTCAACCCACCAAAACAATTTCTTTTTAATACGTTATACATGTGAACATGCGTTTAATTCCTAGGCATTTTAGTTGCTTTTAGCCATGCCTTAATTGTTCTGCTTGGTGTGCTATGAAATGAGATTTGTGTAGGAGCGTCATAAGGAAATGGTGGTGTATGGAGATTACCTTTCCTTGATTATTATGTGCTCCTTTTTGTTCTTGCTAGCTGGCTCTACCCCTCTTGGATTGGCTCCCTCCTTGAAGTTGTCTCCTCCTCCACCCCCACAGCTCGATGGTGGTGGTCTCAGGTCACCATCTTCATTGATTGCTCTTGGTTTTGTTGTTTGGGAGGAAACAGATAGAGACAAGGGAAAGGGACCTAGCTATGTTCTTCTCTAATGCAGCTACTGCCAGGTGAGCACATCTCGTTCCCCCTCCTCCCATGTTGTCTATTTCTATTCATCCCTCCTAAGCATGGGTAGCCATACCTGGTACATATGATCCATAGCACTCATTGGTTGAGCCACTATACATGCACTGTTAAGCCTTCATGTATATTTCCCATTGGGTTGAAGTGGCAGCCCATGCTGCCTTTTACTGTTGGGTGTTTTATCACGTACAGATCAGGTGTGGGGCTTCTATATGGTGGTCAAAATGTGATCTCTAGGTGAATTATTGGGATTGGTTGGTGTAGTGTCTTGTGCTGGTTGAGGGGTTCAGATGTGGCTTTTGTCTACAGTGTAAAAAGCATATTAGACTTTTGTAATTACTATTGTTATTATATACTTGTACCAGTCATAATGGTATCAATGTAACACTGCTTGAGCAAATGTGTTTGTATACTTGTGTGAATCTGACATGTGCTATATTGATTAAATTATTTTCTTAGTTAACCACTAAATGAGTTATGATTTGGTACAGGAATTCTTTGTTAAGTTAAAATTAGAAACTGTAAAACTATGGGTTGTTTCACATGAGATTCAAACCCAAGACCAAAGCAACAAGTAAATAGAATCTCCACCACTATGATAGAAGAAAATATGTGATCTCTAGTGGCCTTTTATGCCTTAGAATGTAATGAATCGAGAATTTCCAAGTTAGGCTGAACGTTTTGGCCAAATTGGCAGTTCTTGCCATCCACCGAAATTTGTTTGAAACATTTTCCCCTGTTACTGTCCATATGTGGATTTTCTCAATGCCGATCTAGGTCCCTGGCCATCGCAAACTTGGCATCCCATTTTGGACACGCGTGATGTCCTAAAGTAAGGCATCATCAAAAGGATCTGCAAAGGTGCCAGCACTACTTGATGAGGACATGGCTTTCATGGATACAACCGCTGCTACCACTACTTCCTCTGCTCTGAAGAACAAGAGAAGGTCCAACAAGATCTTCAAGAGCAAGAGAGGTTTCAAGTTCAAGCTTTTGGAAGCGGGAGAGTCTTCAAGTGATGACTTCAGAACCTTGAAGCCCCATAATGACAAGAAGATGAAGACCAGAGAAGCCCAAATGGAAGATCAAATGAAGTTTTGGTCAAGAGATGGAAGAATAAAGATAGTTAAATATTGAGTCCGATCACGTGTCTTTTAGGCCAAACCTTTGTTGGCCTATAATCCCAACTGTCTCAGGTCGGTTGAGTCCGAATTGGTCCAGGGATGCTTTTCCACTTATAAATACCCTCTAGCCGCCATTGGATTCGTCGGGTTTTGTTTAGTTAAGAGTTTAGCTATGTGTAGACTTCGTGATCTTCTCTAATATCGAATAGACCTATTTTAAAGATCACTTGCAGAACCCCACTTTATCATCTCATTAAGATTATCGTCCTTTATAGTATATTCACAATTTCAGATTGCTTACGCTACTATTTTCTTGCTTGTTTTTCGATTTGTTTGTAGGAAAATCCTTCGTGATAGGTCAATCGTGCTTCTAGCAAGGTTGATAACACCGTGGATTTGGTTCAGTGATTGCCATGGATATCGTTCATGTATGTTTCTCCCTATACAGTTGATAGTTGAATTGTGAGGGTCAAATCCTCAATATCATAGTTATCTCTCTCATTGAACTGTTTCACATCACTATTATACGAGATCAGAACTGGGAACCACGTGATTGGAAGCTGAAGCATATTGCTGCTCTGGGTGCATCTCCATTGGAGTTGGTGAGCGAACTAATTGACTCTACCTCTCGCTACAGGAAAAGAGATTGAAGGATCAAGATATAGTCTAGGGGGTTAATAAAATAATCAAAATTTTCTATCAAATAAAACTAATACACCCCTAAGCATACTAGTTTTCAAAGTGACGCATAAGTAAGAAAACAAGTAAGCTAAGCAAACATAATAATATATGGTGAGAATGAGAAGAAAGATTGCAAAGAATGGATACTCGGTGATTTGTTATTGAAGTTGGAGCCTTTGGTGAGGCTTTATATCTCCGCTGAGGAAGCTTGATTTTATAATGGAAGCTGGCACTAAAACATGCTCTTTTCTGAAGAGAATTGCCAATATAAGTTTCCTTCTCTTCTTGATAGCTCTTCACCTTGCGGTAGGTGAATTCCAACCTTCAAAACTTCTCGGTTTCTTCATACGCTTGAAGACTTCAGAGGGACGCCTAACTATATAGGAGGTGCCAACATCTAAGAGTAATAGGAACTTGATCTCAGCTTGGAGGTGATCCCTTTCTTGAATGCTCAATGGAAATACAATCTGGATCCTCAAGATTTCTTCCTCTCAAAATATCTCACAAAAAATGCAAGAGTATAGTGTTGTAGGTACGCGCACTAGACAATGAGAGAAGGTGTAACACCCTGAATTCCAAAACCCAAAAATTAGGGCCAACAAAAACTTTTTGCTAATAATGCTGATTAAAATACACCAGATTAAAACTTTTAATCATATCATGCTTATGCAAAACACTAAAATGAGTCAACCAAAATCTTCACCTCTGTTCCATTTCCTTAATCTCTGCTTTGTCGAAGCTCTGTCCGGCAAGGAGAACAACCCTCGCCTTACATCTTGTCTCCATGCGGGGCCATTCGTCCATGCATTCCCGCCACAAATACACCTTTGATATTCCTTCCCCCTTCCATCTAGTCGGTGCAACCTAAACCAACATCTGCCGCTAAGTGACCCACATGGTACTTCTACGAAATTGGAACATATATACGTCACAAACCTCTTCCGAATAAAGTGATCTTCTGCCACCTACTCCGCCATGTTCTATCGCGGGTATGTGCAAAAATATACTGCTTTTATGTATACGCACATATGCAAAACCCTAATCCATTTCTTCCGAGCTGTGAATCAAAACCCTAATTCCTCGTGCAGCTCTGCTACCATCCTCTGCGTATATATGAGTACACCGATGATATTTCCCAAAACCCTCGCCCTCCGCAACCTCCTATAACTACTCTGACCCCGTCGTCAACCCATATATGCTAAAATTCCAAGTGTATGTATGCACATACACTCTGAACTTTATTTCACTTTCCTTCATACATAAGTGAAACCTGAAGTCCTAGCTTCTTTGCCCTCTCACGATACTTCTCTCCGAATCCTGACTGTTAAAACCATGACTTTATCGAAGTCTGGTGTAGTTACCAGGTGATCCCTTTTTGTTTCTTTCCCGACACCTGTGTCCAACCCTCCTCCGCATATATACCCTTCTCAAAGTTTGGCTGTGTGTCCCTTGACGCGGGACAACCCCGTTTATTCTTTCCCTGCCGGACTTCCTGCATGTCCATACACACACGCACTTGAAATTTTCGAATGCTTGGATACGTGCCAGTCTATCACCCAGACGCTCTCATGTATTTACATGTATCGTCCCATCTGTACCTGTATAGGTACGGATATACATGCATATATACATGTTCCCATAGGCCTCCTACCACCTTCCTCTTTCTTTTGGTACATGCCCTTTTCTTTTACTCCTCTAACCATGCCACCCAATTCTTCACTCCATCGAAACCCTCTCATCTACTCCCGCTGCAACTGGTCAATGTTTTCCCTGCCACCGCACGCAAGGTACCAAGCTGTCCATGTACTTCTTTCTTTTCTTCTCTACTTCTCCTAAAGCAAACCTAGCACTCAACCTTTTTCCCTGCTCACCTATGTGCTCCACGCCACCTCAACTCTGCCCACAACACCAAGCTGCCCATCTCCATCTCCCCTATACAACCAAGCTCCATGCCACCTTTATTCCCATAGCAAGTAAAAGAGCACCCAAACCCCAATGCCAACTCCTCTCTGGACTTTTACAGCAGCAACACGCCACCAGCTTCCCTTTTTACCTGCTCCTCATTTACTTCTTGCTAGCTCCTGCTTTCCTTTTTCACTGCCACACTCCAAGCCACCCTGGGCAGCAGCTCTCTTTTCTCCTGCCATGCATGTGCTGCTCGTATGCTTTTTCTTTACACCAGCACCTACTAAGTCAACTACTCCTTCTTCTCTTTCTCATTTCCTACTCTTCCCTGAGCAAGTCTACATGCCAAGCTTCCTTGCGCCCCGCTCTAACAGCCCCTACTCCAGTACCGAGCTGCATCAGAGTAGGTTATCCATCAGCAGTCCAAGCCCCTTCTCCCTCCTTCTTCTCCTTCATACTCTCTCCTCAACTCCCATGCCGAGCTCTCTCTTTCTCAGTCACCTACCTCAATGTGGCCTCTCTCTCCTTTACTACCCGTGCTGCTCCACCACTCCCTTAAGCACTAGCCCGAGCTTACTCCTTTCTTTTCCTCCCTTGCTCTTCTTCCTATTCTCCCTCAAGCTAAGTTCTTCACGCACGCCAAGTAGACCAGCAACACCAGCAGCTGCCGAGCTCTCCCTTTACCACTCTTGCTGTGTCTCCCTACAAGCCAAACTTCAGCACCCGAGCGCCCTCATTTCTCCAGCGGGTTGCCCAAGCCCCGTCCTCTTTCAAGCTGAGTTGGTCCATCTCTTTCTCCATCCCCTGCAGGCCAAACTCCATGGCAGCCGAGCACTTAAGCTCCTGCCCTACCTTGTCGAGCACCCACAGCTCCATCTTGCCCATTCTTTTCTCCTCCCCCAAGCCCCAAGCTCCTTCTACCTGAGCTACCGCGGCCACCCCGCTCCTGCCGCGGCAGCCCACGGCTGCTACCGCTGCACTCCGTTCCTGCCACGGCAGCCCATGCTGCCACTTGCTTCTATCGCGGCAAAACCCTGCTGTAGCTGCCTTGCCCCTGCTGCAGCTCTTTTCTCCTGTCGCGGCAAAGCCCTGCCGCAGGTGCCTTGCTCCTGCCGCGACAGCCTCTCCCTGCCGCGGCAGCTCATTTCTGCCACCTTGCCCTGCCACGGCAAGCCACCGGCAACTCGTGGCAGCTACTGCTGCCACTTTTCTCTGTCGTGGCAGCTCAAGGCTACTGCCACTGCCCACCCCGTTGCTGTGCGCGCTGCCGCGGCAGCCCACATCAGCTGCCGTCGCTACCTCGCCTCTGTCGCGGCAACCTCTCCCCTACTGCAGCAGTGCCGCAGCAGCCCCGCGCTGCTGTTTTCTCTGCCGTGGCAACCCGCGGCAAGCTATTCCTCGCCGCGGCAGCTCGCGGCAACCTCCGCTGCCACCCTTTTTCCTGCCGCTGCCCCTTTTTCTTGCCGCGGCAGCCACTGCACCGTTCTCCTGCCGCGGCGAGCCTTTGCCGTTGCCGCTTTGCTCCCGCCGTAGCGCGTCACTGCCGCTGCTACCTTGCCCCGCTGCGGCAAGCTACTACTGCCGCTGTCCCTTTGTCCTGCTGCGGCCAACCAACGGCAAGGTCTCTCCATGAGTTTTCGCTACCGCCCGTGTTTCTCCCGGGTGATGACTACTTAAGCCCCGTGTGCCCCTTTTTCTTCTCCTGGCAGCCGAGCCCCATGGGCAGTTCTTCCTCGTCTTAGCTCCATCTGGTTCTTGGAACAGGTCCAGTTGTTTCCGAGCCCACAAAGATTACTTACCTTTGCATTTAGAACAAACCCAAAATATGAAGTGGAATAAAAAGGGAGAAGAGCTAAGAATTAGTTTATAACTCTTGTTGGTTTACTAGATAAACTACTATTAGGATAGATTTCAGAGCCACAAAACATCGTTAATCATCCCATACAACATGATAACCTCATGAACATTTTAATCCTGACCTTCATACATGCAAACCTCCGATTAAGATCAATGTTACTATTGATAAACCATGTGTCTTCTAAAAAGAAGTATACCATTTTAATTTTGCTCTAAAAAGCTTTTCATATAGCTCTCTCAAATCTCTGAAACATGAATAACTTCCTCTGGAACCAACCTTTGCATGAAAGCTAAAAGCTTATAAATTCCTAATGTGACCTTAGTCATGCAAACCCTAGTTGTTCCAAGTTCAGTACATGGTTGTTGTGCTGCGTGAATGTATTTTGGTTCCTAATTGGATCTTCCTTGCATCGTTGCTTATTCGATGCCCTCCGACGTGTAGATTACGACGTAGCGTTGCCACGCGGAAAGGATTTCAAGCCGTCGCCATATCTGGACAAAGTTTCAGATTAAGGCCACTACTGTCAGGCAAGCTCTCCACCTTTGAACATGTTGAATCCCAAGTTTACGAAATGATAATTTGTTTGCGAAACATGCATGCTATGTTTTACTACTATTATTTTATGTAGAATAGTTATGTCCGACACTTAGAAAATCCTAATCCGACCCAGAACTCCTTGTCACCCTAAGGACTATGTTTCCCGAGAAACAATAACGGGAAACTTAGGGTAGACTATATATATATATATGCTTAGCCCTGCAGTAGAAAAACTAGGTTTTCCAAAAAAAGGGGGAAGAAATACCCCATATTTCATGTGGTGACAATTTGAAAACGGACCGTCGTGTCCGGAGGTGTATGAAGGTAGTATATCCATGGGTTGGGATATCTTACCGCAAAGTGGTTTTGTGAAACCAAAACGAAAATGGAGAAGATTTTGATCCGGGTCGGAAATAAAGGGCGAAAGCAGGAAGGTTGTTAAAGAGCGAGTTAAGGCCCGGCGTGGTTCTCGCTGCCCATTTACGGGAGTGGTGTGGAGTCCCTCTCGGATGACCTAAGGACTGATCTTAAGTGCCGTTTGGCCAAATCTTACCGTACATCCACATGTCCTTTATGGGAAGGACTTGATCTAGTACTCGGCCTGAACTAGCATGAACCCGTAGGCAGTGTGTAGCGTGCAGATGAGGTTGTATTCTCTGTAGAGAAAAGTTTCCGCGGGAAAGCGATGGCTTGTTCACCACAAAGTTGGAACACCAACCTCCTTGCAAGCGATGATACTGACTCAAGGTAGGTTTGGGATATGTTCTTCTGGCCGGTTCATGGCTGGGTTCACACCGACGAAGAGTCTCGTTGTACTAGCTCTGGTAGCATGCGGCGCGCAGTATGCCCAGGGTGAACTACATCGTGTGGGTAAAGCCGTACCACCTCTGTAGAGGGTTAAAACTATTCGAATAGCTGTGTCCACGGTCATGGACGAACTTGGTTGGGCCACACTAAAGTAGACTGACTTTCAAAGTCAAAAATGAGTTATGGGTTTAAGGACGCGATCCGCCGTGTACGCAGGGTGACATGCAAATTTCCCGTTGTGTCGGGAAGAGTGAAGAAAGGAATTCCCTGTGGACTCGGGCAAACCCTGGTATCCCCGTCATATCGGGTGAGCTGAGACTTCCCGCCGAAGCGGGTGACCACCAGGCTTTCCGGTGAGTAGGAAAAGCACAGATATGATTCCCGTTGTTGCAGGGAAGACAGATGGAAGAAATACTTGTGTCAATACCGATGCATTTTATAAAAACTGCTTTTAATATCTATTTACTTATTTCATGCAAAATTACTTTCTCGCACAATATGAAACATAGGTTAGAGCCCGATTCTTGATCTACTCAGGCATGCATATATATGTGATAAACTTCCTGGCGAAGTGCTTGCGAGTACATTCAATGTACTCACCTGGCTTGTTAATTTGGCCAGACCGAAGGGCGACAGCTCGAAAGCAACGACGATGTCCGCGAAAGCTAGGGCGTAACCCCAGTCAGTTTCCTGTCGGGTATGGCATACTGGTGGGCCACATCACCGTTTGATTTTCGCTGTAAGATTTTTAGCCATTGGGCTAAAGGTATAATTCTTCGTCTCAAAGGTTGGTTTTATATCGTATGCTAATAAGTGCGTGTATGGCCTTGATATACAGGTTAACTTGTGTGTGCTGGCTACTGATCATGGGACCGGTACAGTAAACACAAGGGTTTATCCGGCTTAAAAACCAGGTACTCCACAGAAGGGCACCCCTATTCGGTTACAAGTGCCTACGAGGGTGCGTAAAGGACACGAGCAAGTGAAGAACGAGCGTGACTAGGTTCCAAGAGGCAAATCGTTTATTTCTTTCAGGAATTAGGGTTACAAGTGAGTAGGTGAGAAAAAAGGCCCCCCCTCCTTTGCTCTTGGGGCTCTATTTATAGAGGAGGTGAGAAATTTATAAGACTACCCCTAGGGATACAAAGCACTCACGAGGGGTTTTTAAGACTATTTACATAGCATTTAATTATACACCATCGATTTAGGGGTAGCGTGAAGACACCCCTCCCACAAGTAGAAAGCAAGAGTACAGCACAAGAGATTTGAGACGAAAAGTATAGCCTCCACCCAAGAGGGATGGTGTCTTATATTGGCTGCCCTAAAAAAATCTAGTTGTGACCCACAAAGAAACCTTACTCGAAGGTTCCGAATGACCTCTCGAAGGTTCCAGGGCTCAAACACAATAACTAATTTGGGAGAACACTGCTCAGAGGGTGTAGCTCAGACATGCCGGACAGTTCAAAATCTCATGAAAATCCAAGACTCGGAGGGTCTGAATCAATGACACTCGGAGGTTCCGAACAAAATCAACTCTTCAGTCTAAACGAAACACAAATTGATTTGGAAGTTCTCCTAACTCGGAGGTTTCAAACAGACAAAAATGGAACCAACTTGGTTTCTTTGGTTGTGTCGGATCATGAAAGTCTGGACGAAATAAAGCTCTAGGACAAAGGCTAAGTCCTGGCTTGAAGGTTTTGAATGAACTTCCCTCGGAAGGTCTGGACGAAACCAGGGCTTCGGTACAGAAACTTTCTCGTAACTTGGAATGTCCAAGAAAACCTCACTCAAAAGTTCTAGATAATGTGAAACACTTTGGACAAAACTACTGGATGGACTTTGGATAGTCCGGATGACCTTCACTCGGAAGGTCCGGGTGGAAAAGGAGTTTTGGATAGAAGCTTTGTCTTCACTTGGAAGGTTCGGACAGCAGGGACTCAACTATATAAAAGCTTTGAAATACTCTGGATACTTCGGACGAACCTCATTCAGAGGGTTCAGATCAACACTTAGCACACTGAAGCCTACTCTCACACGCACTCGGATATTCCAGATGAAAACTGAAGTTTGATGTTGATAGTTTTCCAAAGATTTTAGGATGGATTGCCTTCAGAACTTAGTAATTTATCTCCTTCCATGATGTTGACTAGCTCCCCCCCATTATAGTACAATTGTTTGATGGCTGACAAGTGCAGTGGATCATCGTAGCACTTTTCAAGAGAAGTATTGAGCCCAGGATTATTAAACAATGGGAAAAAAGGATAAATGTTTCCCCTCCTCACAACTAGACTTGTCATTCAAATACTTGTGCTTGCACCCGAATAGTAACTTAGAATTAATCTACTATATTATCGACTTCTACTAGAGCAATAAAATAAAGATTAAATCAAAGTAACTAAAGAAATTAAAACGAGGATTAAGACAGAGTAATTAAAGGACAACAAAAAAAGTAAACTAAGAACATAAAATAAAGAGCACAACAATGGGACGACAAGTAATGAATGACTTGTAGGCTCAGATTCATATCATGATAAAGAAATACTATATATGCAAGCATGAGGGTGAAGCCAAAAATAGGTACATCCATACCCCTCGCTACACAATGTAATAGCATAAAGAAGTGAGTCTTCACGGTTCCCCTGAATAAATGATCAAGGACTTTTTATCTGGATATGCACTGTCACCGCGACACCCACCCTACACATCTCATAAGTGCAACCCCTTAGCATCTATTAACGACACTACAGAATTATATCTATGCATAGCAACAAATCATAGAGCAATAACATAATTGATCACTCAATAGCTAAGAAATATTCTATTACTCAAATATAAAATTCATCTTACAAGTGAAAAGGGTTCACAAGAAAGAGAGAGAGAGAGAGATAGAGATAGAGATGGAGGAACAATGAAGGTTGTGCTTAGCGTGATGGAGATGATTCGCATGGCGTGGTGAAGACGATGAGCATGGCATGGTGGAGATGATCTTCCTCCCTTGATCTCCCTTGCAACTTGTGGATACGTTCTTAACTAGATGGCGAGCGTTGCTTTGGGTTTTGTGATTGTACGTCGTGATTTCCTTCGAGGTTCCTTCATGGGAAATGTTCTGTTTGACGTTGCGGCACCGTACGCACTCGGTACAAGTGTCGGGGTCGTAGCTTTGGTCATCTAGCGCACTGGATGTTCCGTTCAGGCTCTCGTTTCTTCGCGAGCGCTCCTCTCAACATGTACTTTCCAAATATGTATAGTTTTGTACCCTTTTCAGCGTTTCCTACACACATTAAGCCCAAAAGAGATTTTTGCACAATTTTGGCGGTTAATTAGTCATTAGCAGCAATTATCATGAATTTATACAGTGAAAATACAATAAGTAGGATCAAACATGGAGAAATAATGAGTATATAATGGACTCATCAACCCCTCATGCTTAAACCTTTACTCGTCTTCGAGAAAAACAAATCCGTAAGGAACATTAAGTTTGATCCTGATTCAAAAAAGAGGTTAGAATAATTCATACCATCAGGACGATCTTAATACCTCTATTGTATGCAATTCCTGATATCTTAGTTAGGTATATGCTTTTATATAATATGAAATATTTATCTAGCATTAGATTAAACATTTCTAGATAGAAAACTGCTTCCTAGATTAGTGAGCTAACTATCAAGGTAAAATAATAAAATTAAGAATTAGCTCTACATATTGCCAATGATTTATTGGAGCACTAGCAGCAATTTATAGGAATTTATATAATTAGGATCAAATATAGAGAAAATGATGAGTACAAAATGGACTCATCATTGTCCTATACTCAATTTGATTATTGGATCACTAAAAAGACTAGAAAATATCCTTAAGCTTCTCAAATCTATATCATCTCTTTTTCAATCTTTTTTAGGAGTCGTTAACGTATGTTCTGTCGTAGATACAAGTCTAGACAGTGAATTTGTGGCACCCCCGGTCGGTTGCGACGACCTCCGGGCGTGCGAAGGGACAACGAGCTAGAGCGCGAACGCACGAGACGGTCGACGAAGTAATTCGATGTTTGTATTCGGGCACGAAAATGGGAGCTTACAAAAGGGGGAAATGGAAGAAAAAGGGATCCCCCAAACACCACCCCTTGGGGGGTATTTATAGGGTTGGGGGAGGAGAAAGTTGAGATTACAATTTTGCCCCTAAAGGGAGACACTATTACAGGGGCACAACAGTCATTTCCATCTCCCTAAGGAATCTTGAGGGAATATGCTCAGGCATCTTCAGGGGAATCTTTAGGGGAATCTTCGGGGGAATATACCGGGGGATATATTGGGGAATATATTGGCTCTGCGCGAGGGCTCGTCGGCGACAGCTCTGACGACAGAGGGCGGGTTCGCCGGAGATAGCCCTGACGCGGGGAATGCGCGGACGCGTCGAGGATGGCTTCGTCGCAGGGAGCGCGGACGACAACTCCCATAGCGTTACAGTGATCCTGAACGGCATCGATCCGGGGTAGCACAGAAACCCTCCTCCAATAGTAGCCCCTTGCCGGTTTGGGCGGTAGGGGAGCGCCCGTCCGAGCCGGCACACTAATCCCCGAGGGGTTGGTGCGCGGGCCGGATCGGTGAGCCGTCGGTTCCTTCCTCGGGGTGACCGAGGCGTGTTCGACGGAGTGGTTTTTCTTTTCTCCTTTTTCTCTCCCCCTTCTCTTTTTTTTCTTTTTTCTTTTTCTCCTCTTTTTCTTTTCTTTTTTTTCTTTTCTTCTCCTTCCTTTCTTTCTTTTCCCCTTTTTTTTCTTTCTTCTTCTCTTTCCTTTTTTCTCCTTCCTTTTCTTTTTTCTTTTTCTTCCTTTCTTCTCTGCGCGCGCTGGGTGCCCCTCTCAGGCCGACCTACACCGGCTTCTTGGGCTTCTCCTGGGCCACGGCCCTTTGGGCCTAGGGCAAGGGACGGGGGGCTATAAAAACCCCCCAACGCACCGGCCTGGCCCATTACCCCCCACCGCACGCCTCCTCCTCCTCTGCTTCTCAACACGCCGCCGCCGGCCTCCCTTCAACCCGCCGCCGCCGTTGCCACCGATCTCGCCGGCCCCCAGCACCGCCGAGCCCCCGCCCGGCTCCTCCTCGTCGCCCCTCTGCCGTTCCCGGGCGGAGCGGGCCCGAGCGGGACGCAGCGGGGCCGCGCGGGCCTCCGCCGCCGGCCGCCTCCCATTGCCGGCTAGCCGCCGCCTTTGCCGCCGACACCGCCGGGCCCCGGCGCCGCCGACCTCCCGCCCGGCTCGGAGGATCCGAGCCTGCGGGCTGCCGGCTACTGCCACGGCCGACGGGCGGTCCCTGAGCCCGCATCGTGAGTTACCCTGCCGACGCCCCGGACTCGGAAAGGGCCCGATGGGGGTTCCTGTCCCGCTTGAGCTGGAGTCGAGCACCGAGGATTGCGAACACAGCGGCGACGAGACCGAGGTCGCGCCTGAGGACTCAGGAGGCGGCGGCCTTCCCTCTCGCCCTCCGGACACGGCTTCCTCCAGCGGCTTTGACTTTGGTGCAGACAGGATGGCTGAGGTCGATACGGGCACCTCTGTCGCCACAGGGGCGGCGGGAGCGACGACGTCCTCGGCGGCGCACCTGGCGCCGTCTTCTGCAGCCGCCGAGCCTGGGGATAGCCGCTCCACCAGGCCACCTCCACCAGCCCGCCGCGCGCCAGCGCCTGACGGTGACGGAGGCAGCGGGGCTGTCCCGGGTGCCTTGTTGGTGGCCGGACGACTGCGTCCGGGGCACTTCGCCGACTCGGAGGTCGAGGCTAGTTTCTACCACGACGCCGCGCTCCGGATCTCACCGGCCGACCTCGACGTTGCTTTTGACGGGATGTCGCTTACGGAGGTTCGCGATGCTTCCAAGTCTGCCTTGCTGAAGGTAATCTCGAGTGTTCGATTTTTCGAGTTGCTTGTACCTTTCGTCCTCTCGATGGTTATTGACTCTTGGCTCGCATCCCTAGGGTTTCCTCGCGACCGAGCGGCTCCTGGAGATGAACGGTTCCGCGATCGAGGGCGCACGTGCTCGAGTCCGGGAGGAGAAGGGGATCGCCAAGATCGCCAAGGCCGATGCTGCGGAGGCCACGAGGAAGTTGGCCGAGGCAGAGAACAGCATTACCTCGCTCCGCGCCGAGCTTTGCACCCTGCAGGCCGAGCGCGCGGCTGCGGAGGGCCGGCGGCAGGAGGCTGACGCGCTGGCAGTGTCCGTCGCCACGGAGGTCGGTGAGCTGGGCAGTGGCCTTGGCATCTCCGCCGCTCCCCCCGACCTCTCGGGCGAGGACGCGACGGCCGCCCGACTGCGGTGGGCGGTTGCGGTTGCCGCTGCTTCGAGGGACGCGATCCCGGTGCACGCGCAGGACTGCGCGCAGGCTTGCGCCGAGCTAGCTTTCGTCTGTCTTCGCGAGGCTGGCTGTGATCCAGCGGGGAAGTTCGAGGCGGTGGCGTATGTGGCTCCGAGCAAGCGGACCATCTTGGACTCTCGGCCTCTTGTGTGGGATGGCATTCGGGCCTTCTTGTCCCAGGTGTGGGACAAGCGCGGCGTGAAGTACCTTGCTACACTCTGGAAGGCGCGCTTCCTCGGGGGATCTTCTGGCGGGACGTCGGAGGGAGCCCCTGGCGAGCCGTTCTTGCCTCCGCAGGTGTGAGGCTCACCGCTTGGCTTTGCGTGTCGTGTCTATGTTGCCAAGTTTGCACTGCCCTTTTGGTTTCGCTTTCTACATAGCTTAGGACTTGCTTTAGTCTTTGTAGTGCTCTTTTGCTAGGGTTGTTGCTGCGTCGGCGAGAGCCCCTTTGTCTGGTGGCCCGTCTTTTGCTAGGGTTTACATGGTCGGACTTTCTTTTGTAACTCTCAAGCGACTTTGCTAGTTATTAATGAAAATCCAGAAAATTGCCCGACGTTGCACTTGCATCTTGTGAATTGTTTGTTATCTGGTTTGCAGGGTAATAGCTTTCGATGGAAGGCTATCGCGGGGCGCCTAGGGACGGCACCCGCCAGGCGTGAGTCCATTAAGTGCCCTGTCTCGTGCCGATTAACGAAAACCGGGCGACAAGATGACGACGTGCATGTCCTGAGCGAGGCGGAGATCGCAGTGTTTCTCGCGGGCCTGGCTAGGCGTTCTTAATAAGTTTGAGTTTTTCTTCGCGGGCGCCTTGGCGTGTCCACCTGTATTAGGTGTGTGAGAGAGCGGTGTCCACCTATATTAGGTGTGTTAGAGAGCGGTGCTGTACCCCCTCCCATCCGAAAACATTAAGCGCTCGATGGCGTGCTTGAGAGCGATTGTAAGATCAAGTAATAAAGAAATAAAGGCGTCAATGGGTACGTGGCACCGCGTTCTTCCCTAGTTCAGAAATACTTAGCACCTGATGGTGCGCGTGAACGCGTTCCTGCCTTACCCTAACATATGTGCTTGGCTCGACGTCGCGGGGAGCTCTCTCGTCGCGCGACCCCGGAGGGAAGGGACACTCTGTCCCGGACGGAGGTGGCTCGACGTCGCGGGGAGCTCTCGCCGCGCGACCCCGGAGGGAAGGGACACTCTGTCCCGGACGGAGGTGGCTCGACATCGCGGGGAGCTCTCGTCGCGCGACCCCGGAGGGAAGGGACACTCTGTCCCGGACGGAGGTGGCTCGACATCGCGGGGAGCTCTCGTCGCGCGACCCCGGAGGGAAGGGAGGACGTAGCAGATCTTCTTGCCTGGGAGGCATGACGCCGCCGTTCTGAGTTTTTCATTTTAAGGCTTAGCAACCAAGTGGCGCTAAGGCCGATTACAAAAGTTGGCGACGACGAAGCGTTGTCTTTAGCCCGAACGGGTGACCGAGCGGGGGTAGCGGCCGTCGCAGCGGTCCTTACCCTCGCCGTACCATTTTGAAATATAAAAGATGCCGACGCAGCGGCTACATCTAGAGAAGCTATAGCTATACATAGTACTTGCGGAGATTGTCGGCGTTCCAGCTATGCTTTAACTCGCCCCCGTCGAGGGTTGCCAAACGGAATGCTCTCGGGCGGGTAGCGCGAATCACTTCGTATGGCCCTTCCCACTTTGAGCTTAGCTTGCCATCGGCTTCAGGGTTCACCTTCTTCTTGAGCACGAGGTCGCCGACGTGGATGGGTCGTGGGCGGACGGTCTTGTTGTACACCTTCGCCATGGTGGCCTGGTATCGATCGGTGTTGAGAGCAGCCTCCTGCCGGACGGCATCCAGCGTTTCGAGCGATACCTCTTGGGAATCTCCGTCAACAGCCGTCGTGGCGCGCAGGGACCCGGTCTTGATTTCTTCGGGGGTCACCGCCTCCTCTCCATATAATAACTTGAAGGGAGTGAGACCGGTGGCCCGACTGGCCGCCGTGCGGGTGGACCACAAGACGCTAGGGAGCTCGTCAGCCCAGAGGCCCTTGGGCAGGTCGAAGAGGCGTTTGCGGAGGCCTGAAAGGACGATCCCGTTGGCTCGCTCGACCGCGCCGTTCGCCTTCGGATTGGCCACGGAGGCGAAGCATAAGTTGATGCCGAGGCCGATGCAGAATTTCCTGAAGGGAGCCGCGTCGAACTGAGTCCCGTTGTCGACGGTGAGTTCCCTTGGGACGCCGAAGCGGCAGATGAGGTTCTTCCATACGAACTTCTGCACGGCCGCCGACGTTATCTTGGCTAAGGGTTCGGCCTCGATCCACTTGGAGAAGTAGTCGACGGCCACGACGACGAACTTGAACCCGTGACTCCTCGACCCGAACGGGCCGACGAGGTCGACGCCCCAGCGGGCCAATGGCCACGACGGTGGAATGGGCTGCAGCTCGTTGGCGGGGAGCCTGGTGCCCCGCGTCATCCATTGGCACGCGGGGCATGTTCTGACGAGGCTCTGGGCGTCGCGAGGGGCGGTGGGCCAATAGAACCCTTGGCGGAATGCCTTCGCTACCAAGGCGCGGGGAGCGAGGTGTGACCCACATAGCCCCTGGTGAATTTCGCGAACCAGCTCGAGTCCCTCCTCCTTGGAGATGCACCGAAGGTAGGGTGCGCATACCCCGCGCTTGTACAGGGCGTCGTTGTGGACGACAAAGCCCCGGACCCGGCTCTTGAGCCTTCGTGTCTCTACGGGATCGGCGGGTTCTGTCTCGTCGGAGAGATAGCTCAGGATGGGAGTCCTCCAGTCTTGCTCACCGATGAGGCACACCTCGGGGAGCCCCTTTGTGGCAGGTTCCGAGATCACTTCATAGAAAGCCCCTTGGGGGACCTCGGTCTTCATGCTTGCGGCTCTTGCGAGGCAGTCGGCGTCGGCGTTCGCAGCGCGCGGGATGCTGCGAACGGTAAAGCCGGTGAAGTGCTTCTCCAATGCCCGGGCCAGGGCCAAGTACTTGATCATCTCGGGATCCTTGGCTTGGTAGCTTTTGTCGACATGGCCGGTGACGAGCTGCGAGTCGCTCTTGACGACCATCCTCCGCACGCCTGAGGCGCGTGCCTTTCGGAGACCGAGGAGGAGCGCCTCGTACTCCGCTCCGTTGTTAGTGGTCTTGAATTCAAGGCGCGCGCTGTAGGAGGTGGTGTTGCCTTCCGGGGACTCGAGGACTGCTCCAGCGCCAGCGCCCTCCGAGCACCACGAGCCGTCGACATAGATCGTCCACAGCGGGTCGGAGGGGTTCGGAAGTGCAGCGCGCTCTGACGGGGCCCATTCTGCCAGGAAGTCGGCCAACACCTGCGACTTGATTGCCGTCCTTGGCATGAATTCGATGGAGAAGGGAGAGAGCTCGGCCGACCACTTGCCGACGCGCCCGGATGCTTCCTTGTTGCGAAGCATCTCTCCGATTGGGAAAGCCGACGGCACTCGGACCGGATGGGCGAGGAAGTAGTGCCGCAGTTTCCGCGACGCCATGATGAGTGCGTACACGAGCTTCTCCAACTCGGTGTACCGCACCTTTGCTCCCTGCAGCGCCTCAGATACATAGTAGACGGGGTGCTGGGCTTTGTCCTTCTCCTTGGCGAGAACGGCGCTTACCGCCACCGGGGTGGCTGCGAGGTAAAGCAACAATGCCTCCCCCGGACAGGGGCTTTGCAGCAGGGGTGGCGATGTGAGGTATGCTTTTAATTCTTCCAAGGCAGCTTGGCTTTCGCTTGTCCACTCAAAGCCGGAGGATCCTCGCAGCGTTTTGAAGAACGGGAGTCCTCTTTCAGCTGAGCGAGAGACGAACCTCCCCAACGCGGCAAGACGACCTGTCAACTTCTGCACTTCTTTGATGTTCTCCGGTGGCCGCATATCGAGCACGGCCTGGATTTTTGCTGGGTTGGCCTCAATACCCCTTGCCGACACGAGGAAACCAAGGAGCTTCCCAGCCCGGACTCCGAACACGCACTTCTCTGGGTTGAGCTTCATGCCTGCCTTCTTGAGGTTGTCGAATGTCTCCCGCAGGTCCGCAGCGTGGTTGTCGGCGAGGACGCTTTTGACGACGATGTCGTCAACGTAGGCCTCGATGTTTCGCCCTAGCTGGGGCGCAAGGGCCTTGCACACGAGCCGCGCGAAGGTTGCGCCAGCGTTCTTGAGCCCGAAGGCCATCCGAACGTAGCAGAATGTTCCGGATGGCGTGATGAAGCTCGTCTTCTCCTCGTCCTCCTTGGCCATCCATACTTGGTGGTACCCGGAGTACGCGTCCAGGAAACTCATGAGCTCGCATCCTGATATGGCGTCGACCAGCTGGTCGATCCGCGGGAGTGGGAAGTTGTCCTTCGGACACGCACTGTTGAGGTTGGTGTAGTCCACACACATGCGCCATTTCCCGTTGGCCTTCTTGACGAGGACGGGGTTGGCTAGCCAGTCCGGGTACATGACCTCACGAATGACCCCCGCCTTGTAGAGCTTGTCGACTTGCTCACGGGCTGCGGCTTGACGCTCTGCGCACATCCTCCGGAGCTTCTGCTTCACAGGGTGTGCATCCGGCTTGACATACAGCCGGTGCTCTATGATCTCCCGGGGTACGCCGGGGAGGTCTTCGTGCTCCCAGGCGAAGAGGTCATGGTCGGACCGGAGCGCGTTGAGCAGAGCCTCGGCGACCTTTGGGTCGAGGTCCGCCCCGACGAGCACCGTCTTGAAGGGGTCTTCCTCCGACAGCGGCACTGCGCGCGTCTCGCCGTCGGGCTTGGGCTTAGGGACCCACCATCCGGACGTCGGGGGGTCGGCAGCCCCTGGAGCGATCTTCGTGCCTTCGGCCTCATCGTGAACGGTGTGGACGTAGCGAATAGCCGCCTGGATGTCGCTGTCGATTTTGCGGGACAAGTCTTGGTTGCCTCGGACAGTAATGACACCGCAGGGGGACGGGATCTTCATGCAGAGGAAAGCATGATGAGGGATGGCACCGAACTTGTTCAATGTGACCCGACCAAGGATGACGTTGTACTGGTAGGGGAGATCGACCACGTCGAAGACGATATTTTCTTGCCGCTTGCACTCCCCTTCTCCGAACTCCACCGGAAGCTCAATCTTTCCGAGCCCCGGGACCAGCTCGCCTCCGAAGCCAAGGAGCGGGATGCCAGCGGGGGCGAGGCACGCCCGTGGTATCCCCATCTCAGCGAGGGTAGATGCGAACAGAATGTCCGCCGAGCTTCCTCCGTCGATGAAGACACGGCGCATTTCGCAGTCGTTTATGACCGCCGAGATGACGAGGGCGTCGTGATGGGGGAGGCTGATCCCCGCGGCGTCCTCGGGGCCGAAGGTCACCGTGGCGCCGGCCCACGGAGGTAGCTCGGTGGGTGGCGACGAGTTGATGTGGTGCACCTGTCGGGTGTACGCCCGGCGTTGTCGCTTGGACGGGAACGTGTGGGCATGGCCACCAGTGATGGCGTGCACGATGCGGCGCCGCGGATCATCGACCTGCTTCGGTGGCTCCCCAAGGAGCGGGAGCGGCGGCGGGGGTGGCAAGGCCTGGCGTTCTTGAGCTGCCACGTGATCGTATCGCGGGGCGTCGGTCCTTGCGGCCAGCCCACGCTGCTTGATTGCGCGGGCAGCGGCGACTAGGTCGCACTTTGCGGTGGCGTGGAAGACCCAACCGTGAAGCTCACAGAATACTCGGTTGCTGCTGCCGGGCCTTCGTCCTCCGCTTACGTCGTTACTGCCTCTTCCGCGCCCGGAGTTGTTTCCGTGTCCCTGGCCTTGACCGTGACCTCCGTGAGGGTAAGCCTGGCCGCGGGAGTCCCGCTCGGGATGGCCCGACCCGCGGCCGCAGGAGTCCTGTTCGGGACGGCCCGGCTCGCGGCCCCGGTCACTGCTGCGTGCCTGCTTGGCGGGGCGCCGCTCCTCCTTTTCCCACGTGGTACACCTCCTTCTGCCTTCTGGTACGCCGGTCATAGGTTTCCGCTTTTGGCCCGGTCCAGGCGGCAAGCGCCTGTGCCTCCGCTTGCCTACGGGTTTTCTCGTCTTCGGACTTGGAGTAGGTGCGCATAATCTCGTACAGCTCTGTGACTGACTTGGGCTCTTTCCTGTCAAGTTTTCCCGCCAAGTCGGGGTTATAGATCGCGTGGCGGGCGGCCTCGCACACGCTCTTGTCGGTGATGTCCGGGATCTGGCATTGTACTTGGGCAAAACGTTGCGTGAAATCACGTATTGACTCGTCGGGGGCCTGCTTGAGGGAGAACAGGTCTGAGGAGGTGACTTCCTTGTTCCGGTGGGCTATGAAGTGGCTAGTGAGCTTGTCGCGGAGCTGTTCCCATGAGTACATCGAGCGAGGAGCCAGCCCGAGATACCATTTCCTGGCCAGACCGGAGAGCACTAGCAGTAGCCCCTTGGCCATAATTGCTTCATTGCCTCCTGCTGAGGAAACAACGGTCTCATACACCCTGAGGAACTCGACGGCATCGGAGTTCCCGTCAAAGCTGGCGATACTGGGCGCTCGGTACTTGCTCGGCCACGGCGTCGCCGCTAGCCCTGGGCTCAGCAGGTTGTACACGTCAGTGAGGCCCGGGGCGCTTGACGATGGCTGGCAGGTTCTGATCTCGAGTTGGTGCGGAGCGGCGTCGGCGGGCCGTCCGGCTACCCATCCCGGGTGGCGGAGCTCCGGGCGCGGCGGAGGCGGTGGGACCCACGCAGGGTAGTGCTTCGCCGGCCGATGCGGCGAGGCCGGGGCCTGCCCACCTGGCTGCGCGACGGAGTGATAGAAGGGCTGGTAGCTGGGGCCTTCCCCCGCGCCATAGAGGGATGCCGCGGCCATCTCTCGGCTAGCCTCCAACTGATGCCGTAGGGCTGCGGCTTCTTCGGCAGTGAATTTGTGGCACCCCCGGTCGGTTGCGACGACCTCCGGGCGTGCGAAGGGACAACGAGCGAGAGCGCGAACGCACGAGACGGTCGACGAAGTAATTCGATGTTTGTATTCGGGCACGAAAATGGGAGCTTACAAAAGGGGGAAATGGAAGAAAAAGGGATCCCCCAAACACCACCCCTTGGGGGGTATTTATAGGGTTGGGGGAGGAGAAAGTTGAGATTACAATTTTGCCCCTAAAGGGAGACACTATTACAGGGGCACAACAGTCATTTCCATCTCCCTAAGGAATCTTGAGGGAATATGCTCGGGCATCTTCAGGGGAATCTTTAGGGGAATCTTCGGGGGAATATACCGGGGGATATATTGGGGAATATATTGGCTCTGCGCGAGGGCTCGTCGGTGACAACTCTGACGACAGAGGGCGGGCTCGCCGGAGATAGCCCTGACGCGGGGAATGCGCGGACGCGTCGAGGATGGCTTCGTCGCGGGGAGCGCGGACGACAACTCCCATAGCGTTACAGTGATCCTGAACGGCATCGATCCGGGGTAGCGCAGAAACCCTCCTCCAACATGTTCCAACTTGCCTTAGGGACTAAATACCTAATCAATATTTTAATGTACATATTAGTCTTTTAATCATTGTCATCAATTATCAAAATTTATTTAGAGGACCAAGATGCACTTTTTAGAGATGTACTAGAAGAGCACTTCCTGCCGATGGACAAGGAGTTGATCCAGAATATCCCATTGCCTGAATTTGCTCAAAGCGACAGCTGGGCATGGCATTGTGAGAGATCAGAACCTTCTTTGTTCACTCGTGCTACCGGATGACTGTCCAAGTTAAAAAGCAACGGGAGGATTGGTGAGACAATGCCAGTGGCGGCCCTGATCGCCAGGGGAAGGAGAAAGCATGGAAGTCTCTCTGGGGAGTCAAACTGCCGCATAAGGTCAAAGTCTTTGCTTGGTGGCTTGCTCATAACAGCATCCCACCGAGCTTGTTCGGAAGAATCGCAACACGAGTGCTGCTAGTGTTTGCAGAATTTGCAGTGGAGCAGAAGACAATTGGGCACATGCACTTCTCCACTACAACATGTCAAAGTGTGTGTGGGCGTTGGCGGGGGAGGACATTTGCGATCACATTGCTGCCAACGATCATCGTGGCCCTAGGGAATGGCTCTTCACCATGCGAGAGTCAATGCCTGAGGAAGAGATGCGAAGATTGTTAGTAACCTGCTGGGCTATACGGCATGCTAGAAGGAAGGCTATGTTTTGAAAATATCTTCCGGAGCCCCATGGCTACTATGGGCTTCGTCAACTCTTACCTAGAGGAACTTGATGCGGTGTCACAGAGGACGCGACAACCGTTGCCTCTTGGACGACCACTCCAGCGTCCGAAGTGGATTCCTGCGAATAAAGGATCCATGAAGATCAACACGGACCCTGCAATTGCCAGATCAGGTATCAAAGCAACGGTTGGAATTATTTGCAGGGATGGCATTGGTGCTTTTGTCGCTGCAGCTGCGCATGTTTGGGAAGGGGCCTCTGACCCAGGCAGGCACTTTGGAGGCAATGGGATGAAGAGAATCTGTGAATTTAGCCCTGGACTGTAACCTATCAAAGGTTCGCATCGCCTCTGATTGCATGGAGGTGATCAAGGAGCTGGAGCATGAAAGCTTTGGTATAGATTTGATTGAAGTGTTTCAACCTGCCGTAGCAGGCCGCGTTAGCTCTATTAATAGGACCGAGAGAACTCGGTTAGGATACAATGTTTGTTACAATTTGACGCGTAAGGAAGCTTGGTTAGTTTTATCTACAACCAACTCATAGCTGTACAAGATCATATGGTTCAACCAGATAACCTGTTACAATTCAAACTCTAACAGCCCCTCTCAATCACAGCTTCGATAAGTTGAGATTGTGTTTGAATTCCTCTAGACTTCGGACTGGAAGAGCCTTAGTAAAACCATCAGCCACCTGATCCTGTGAAGGAATGAACCGTATGTCTACTTGTTTGCTTGCAACTCTTTCTCGCACAAAGTGAAAATCAATTTCAATATGCTTTGTGCGTGCATGAAACACTAGATTAGCTGATAAGTATGTGGCACCTAGATTTTCACACCAAAGACATGGAGGCTGTCCCTGAAGTACACCTAGTTCATTTAGCAGAGATTGTACCCAAATAACTTCTGCCGTGGTATTAGCAAGGGCCTTATACTCAGCTTCAGTACTTGATATTGATACAGTTGCCTGCTTTCTAGCACTCCAAGATATGAGGTTTGCTCCAAAGAATACTGCAAATCCACCAGTGGACCTCCTATCACCCAAGCAACCAGCCCAATCTGCATCTGAAAATGCACTTATCAAAGTGGATGAAGACTTTCTAAAGTTTAGTCCAACACCCATGGTGCCCCTAATGTATGTCAAAATTCTCTTTGCAGCAGTCCAGTGAACTGTGGTTGGAGTATGAAGAAACTAACATATCTTGTTTACAGAAATGCAATATCAGGCCTAGTGAGAGTCAAGTATTGAAGTGCACCAACTATGCTCCTGTATCTTGTGCTATCTTCTGGTCCTAGTAGATCTCCATCATAGGCTTAAAGCTTTTCTATAGCTGATAGTGGAGTAGGAGCTGGTTTACAATCTTTCATACCGACTCTAGTAAGAAGATCTGAGGCGTATTTCTCTTGAGACAAAATTATGCCATTTTGAGTTTTCTTGATTTCTATTCCCAAAAGGAAATGAAGATCTCCTAAATCCTTGAGGGCGAAATCAGAGCTTAAATCTTGCAACAATGCTAAGATGGCCTTTGTGGCGTACCCGGTTTTAAAGCCGGATAAACTCTTGTGTTTACTGTACCGGTCCCATGATCAGTAGCTGGCACACACAAGTTAACCTGTATATCAAGGTCATACACGCACTCATTAGAATATGATATATAGCCGATCTTCAAGATCGAATATTTATACCTTTAGCTCAACGGCTCAAATCTTGCAGCGGAAATCAAACGTTGGTGCGGCCCATCAATATGCCGTTCCCGACAGGCAATTGACTGGGGGTTTCGCCCTAGCTTTCGCGGATACCGTTGTTGCTTTCGAGCTGTCGACCCTTCTGTCTGGCCAAATCAACAAGCCAAGTGAGTACATTGAATGTACTCGCAAGCTCTCCACCAGGGAGTTTATCACAGATATATGCACGCAAGGGTATACCAAGAATCGGGCTCTACCCTATGTCTCAAGTTGTGCAAAAAGTAAGTTTGCTTATGGAATATTTAAATAGATAGTAAAAAGTAGATGTTGAAAACTGTCTCAGCTTTACCGAGACGTGGCAGCTGATCACACCCTTCTTTATTCTTCCCGCTACAACAGGGAATGTACCTGCATTTTTCCGCTACAACGGAAAATCTTGTAATCACCCGCTCTAACGGGGAGTCATATGCTCACCCGCTACGACGGGGATATTGGCGATTGCCCGCTTCAACGGGGAATCCCTTCTTCACTCCTCCCGCCACGACGGGGAATTTCCATGCCATTCTGCGAACTCGGCGGATTGCGTCCTTAAACCCATAACCCATTTTTGCTGTGAGATTTCAATCTACTATAGTGTGGCCCAGCCAAGTTCGTCCAACACCGTGGACACGGCTATTCGAATAGTTTTAACACTCTGTAGAGGTGGTACGGCTTTACCCACACGATGTAGGTCACCCTGGGTACACTATGCATCGTATACTGACAGGGCTAGTACAACGAGACTCTTCACCGGAGTAAACCTAGCCATGAAACCCGCCAGAAGGACATATCCCAAACCTAGCTTGAGTGAGTAACATCGCTACAAGGAGGTTGGTGTTTCAACTTTGTGGCGAACACGACATCGCTCCAACGGAATCTGTTCTCTACAGAGGCTACAACCTCATCTGCACATTTCGTACTGCCTATGGGTTCATGCTAGTCTCAGACCGAGTAATAGGTCAAGTCCTTTCCATAAAGGACATGTGGACGTACGGTAAGACTTGGCCAGACGGCACTTAAGTTCGGTCCTTTTATGATCCGAGAGGGACTTCACACCACGTCCGTAAATGGACAGCGAGAACCACGTCGGACATTACCTCGCATATAACATTCTTCCTGCTTTCCCCCTTCATTTCCGACCCGGATCAAATCTTCTCCATTTTGTTTTTGGGTTTTAACAAAACCTCTTTTCGGCAAATATCCCTCCCATGGATATACTACCTTCAAACAGCCTCGGACATGACGGTCCCTTTTTAAACTTTCACCACATGAAATAGGTGAGTATCCCTTCCTTTTTGAAAACCTACTTTTTACTACTGTAGGGCTAAGCCGAGTAGGTACATACTCTACCCTAGGTTTCTGTTAATTCTTCTAGAATACGTAGTCCTTAGGGTGACAAGGAGTTCAATGTCGAACTAGGGTTTGCTAAGCATCGGTCATAACTACACTACATAAAATAACAAGTCGTAAAACATAGCATGCATGTTTCGTAAACAACATAATATTTCGCAAATATGGGTTTCAACATGATCAAGGGTGGAGAGCTTGCCTGGCAGTTCCTGGTCGAGTCTCGAGCTTGAACTAGATACGACAATCGTCTAGAGCCCTTCGTGGGAGGTCTCATTACATCTATCTACATGCCGAAGGAATACACCGAATAAGCAACGACATGAGGAAGAACCAATAAAAACCAACAGACACTCATGAACTTTAAAATAGCCACTCTGGTCCTAGTTGTTTTATTAGGGTTTTCATCCTACCACATGAAATAAGAGTTTTTGCAAATCGGAGAACAATTCATTTGACTAAGATCATGCCCATATCTTAGGTGCTCTTGGTCCATGTTTAAGTTGGGTTCGGAGGGCACTAACCTGTTTCAAAACTTTTATAAGGTTAGGAGCAAGATTTTTAAAGTAGTATAGTAAAAATGCACCATTTAAAGGGATATGGGGACTTTTAGGGTTTTATATCTTTTATGTTTTGAAGCGGGATGTTAATGCCCTATTGGAGGTAAAAGGTTAGGTTTGATTTAAGAAACTTTTCGGAAAGAGAGCCGATCGATTCGAAGCCAAACCAGAGAGGATACACATACGACATATATAGACATTACAATTTGAAATTAAGGTATTTTCAACAATTATAGAACTAGTACTGTTAGGTAGATTTTCACTTTAGAAGATTACTGGAAAAGGAATCGGGTCAAGCAGAGGTATGACGAGTGGGATATAGGATTTTTGAAGAATTGCTAGAAGTGGAATTTGGGGGGGGGGAAGAAAGGTTTTGGACTGGTAACAAGGTGGCGTTGAAGGCATAATTGGGAAATATGTCTTCAACAAAGCAAAACGGCTTCTGAGGAATAGAAAGGGGAAAATACGCTTGTCGGGTAGGAAGACGTAGACTAACGAAGCTAATGGAGAGTACGTCTTCGCTGTCAGGCAAGCGGTAGCCGAGGGGTTGCACCTCCTTCGCCCTCAACCAGAGCACAATGGGGCGCCATGGGCCGCGTTTGGGAGCTCCACGGCAGGAACCGGTGGTGAGGCAGATGTGGGGGGAATGGGAGCACCAGGAGTGGGCACTATGACGAATCCAGAGGCATTTGAATCTGAAGCCGATGCTTACCGTGGCGCCACCGTTGGTGAGGAAAGGGGAGGCGCCGGGGCGGTCGAGTAGCTGAGGGCGACGGCAAGGACCGGGACTGGGCAAAACTGCTACCGGAGGCGAGCGGGCAGGCGGCGCGGTTGCGGCCGGTGGCAGCTTGGTGCTTGGAGTAGGCCGGTGGCGTGGGGCGTTGCTCACCGGTGGGGGGCGAGACACAGAGGAAAGGAACGGCGGGGGCTGGCCCCTCGGCAACGTTAGGAGCACTTCACGGAGGGCCCCACAGCCGAGGTTGAGCGGCGTGCACAGCGGCACCAAGCGCGGTGGCAGCTATGCCTGCGCCAGCGTAGGGGAGGCGACGGCGGCAGATCCGGGAAGGTGGCAGCGCCAGCTCGGGTGGAGTAGCGGCGCAGCTGGGACTGAGGCGGCGACGTACTGGCGAAGGGGCAGTGCCGGCAGCGAAACGATTGCCCGTTGTCCTGGGCGACCTGCCGCGAGGCGGCGCCGGGGAGGCGACGGAAGGAGGCGAGCGGCAGCACTCCCCGAGACGGTGGTGCCTTGCGGGGTAACCGCGATTGCACCCTCCGCCGGTGGGGAAGATGGATGCCCTATGGCTGCCTCCGCGATTCAGTTCACAGGCTAGGGGAGCTCGGATTTGAGAGCAAGACGGTGAGGAAAAGCTGTTGTGGGGAAAGAAGAGAGGAAGTCTGGCTTGGGAAGAGATGGGGAGGTGCTCGGGAATGCGCGGTAGGGAGAAGAAGGCAGCTCAGCCAGTCAAGAGGCTGAGAAAAGGAAGAAGATTGGAGCTGCTCGGGTTGGGGAAGGGGTAGGAAGCTCGGGGGAGAGGAGCTTGAAGGAGGAGGAGCTGCGCATGCACTTGTGAGAGAGCAGGGACAACGGCTTGAGGAATTAAGGAAGAGTGGGGAGGAGTTGCCCAAAGTTACAGGAAAAACCAGGAAGGAGACAAGCTTGGCTTGAGAGAAGAAATAGGGAAGTGCTCGAGGGAAGAGGAGCAGCTTGGCCTGCTAGCTCGGGAGGAGAGGAAGAAGAGTCCAGAGGAGTTTGTGGTGCTTGCAGCTCAAAGGAGAAGAGAGAAATGGTGGGAAGGGTAGTAGTTGAGTAGCTCTGCAATGGGGAAAGGAGGAGGGGCAGCTCAGGCGCCCAAGGAATAGAAAAGGGCAATGGGAGGGAAGCTCTGCTTGGGAGGAAAAGCACTGGAACTACTCGAGTGCTTAAGGAAAACTTGGAGTAGCTCGGGAGAGGGAGAAGCTTGAGGAAGAAGGAGCTTAGTTAGGGAGTCCAGGAGAGAAGAAATGGACTAGGGAGGGGTGGATTTCTGAAGCAACTTGGATTGGTCTTATCAGCGTGCTGGAGAAGTTTGGACAGAAGAGGAGTGTTGGACAATGCTGTAGAGGTGTATTGAAGATTTGGGTTGCTCGGTTGGAGTGAGTTGGAGGGAGCAAATGACCAATGCTGTGAAAAAGGGAGGGGTGGCAGCGTGCAGCAATATGCTGGCAGGTCAGAGGGAAAATGGGACGGGGATGAGGTAACATGTTGGTTGGTGCAATGGGGTTGAGCTTCATTTACCTTTACTCATGCGAGCATATATATAACACCTGATTTCATTGCCCGATAGGCTTGGGGATTGTCTGGTATGTCACAATAATTTACGAGGAGCAAATCGAGTCTAGGATGGATGTTAAAATCTAAGATTAGAATTTTGCTCGAGTATTGAGAGAGGAAAAAGAATTAGGGCTCAATATTTGATTCAAACTTAATCGTGAAGTGGTTTGAAATATTTGCATGGGACCTCAAGATATTTTTATAGAAATATGTTAGGGAGGGTCTCAGGATATTTCTGAAATTTTGTGGGGATTTATGGAGACGCGGATAAGCATGAAGAATGGTAAAAGGATAAATGGTTATTTGGTAGAAGGGTAAAAAGGATATATATTTTATGTCCTGGCATGGTAACATGGTAGAAGTGAACAAGATATTTGTATGACGTATGGTAAGGAGGGAGAGAAAAACCATGGCGGTTATGGTTTTACGAGAAAAATAAACTAGGGCTTGGAGTGTATGTGTCCACATATACTTGAATATTTTAGCATATATGGGGTTTGTATGTGGATGGAATGGACATGCGAAGTTACGGTGAGTTAGGGTTTGATTGCTGCCACTAATATGTGCATATATATATGCATGGGGTTTGATGACAGGAGGGGGAAAAAGGGGTGCCGAGCGTTAGGGTTTCAGCGCACCAAGGTTTTGAAGGCAAGGGTGATGGAGAGAAGGGATGGAATGCAGGTTTCCATCTCATAGGTCTCATGCGGAAGGAGGGCAGATCGTTTGATATTTTTGGGAGAAAGGTGGGGGTCAGGGTTTCTCCCGAGAGGATAGAAACTAGGAGTTCCAACAGAAGATGCGTCAGGAGAAGATAAGAACAAAAGTTTCACCACACACTGATGGTGGGGATATCAAGATTGACGGTGCAGAGGTTTTTGGATGCGTACCACTTTCATGAATTTGAAATCAAAGTTTTAATTAGGTTCACTGAAATCACATTATTAGCAAGAAAAGTTTTTGTTGGCCCTAATTTCTAGGTTTCGGAAAATTAGGGTGTTACAGCCTTGTTAGAAGAACTTGTGACAATTATGTCATCAACATATATGACGACAAAGATTGTGACATTGAGCTTATTATATATGAATAATGATGTATCTGACTTGGAAGGCATAAAACCAAGGTCTTGAAGTTTAGAGCTCAAGCGAGAGTACCATGCCCTTGGAGCTTGCTTTAGTCCATACAGTGCCTTGTCCAGTTTACACACATGATATGGTGCATCTTTATCTTCATAGCCTGGTGGTTGCCTCATGTAAACCTCCTCTTCCAGAACACCATGCAAAAACACGTTCTGCACATCAAGTTGCCTCAAACTCCATCCCCTGGATACAGCAAGAGCCAAAACAAGACGAATAGTAGCAGTTTTTACAACAGGACTAAATGTGTCCTCATAACCTATGCCATACCGTTGCTTAAAACCTTTTGCTACTAATCTGGCTTTGTACCTGTCAATTGTGCCATCTGCCTTTTTCTTAATTCTATAGACCCATTTACAGTCAATTATATTTTTACCTTGCTGTCCTGGAACTAGATGCCAAGTTTTGTTTCTCATTAGTGCTAAGTATTCATCATCCATGGCCTTTCTCCACTTTGGATCATCTAAGGCTTCCTGTACACTTTCAGGTTCACCTGTGGAGCAAAAACCACTGTAACGAATTCAAAATTTTGAGTCATACCGTACTGTCCCATCGGTGAGTTTGCGTGGCATCGTGATTCCAGACTGAAGCCGCATTTTGGCGCGTTGCACAGGTGGCGATGCAGGAGAGCCTGGCGCAGAGAACCCGGCGTCATCAGTCTGGCCTGATCCCGCTGTGCCAGGAGACAGCGCGGAGCCCGGATTCGAAGGCGATCCTATCAGGGATGGCACGGGATCCGGTGATGCTGGACCTAGTGAGTTTGGGCCCATGGATTGTGATTCGGCCGCTGCTGAACCCGAGGCCTGCTGCCCAGGTGTGGCCTGCACGGACGAATCTGGATCGGATCCAGCGCCAGTGTGAGAATTTTGAGTCTGTTGCACACCATTTTGGGCATTTTCTACTCCATTTTCTCTGCAATTTCTTCCTAGACCTGGAACACATTGCTCAGCAGCAGGATTAGTGGTATGGTGAGTCAACATTTGATCATTACAATGTTCTCCCCCTTGATCAAAACCGGAGATGTTGTGGAGACTTTCTGGTAGGAGCAAGATGTCGCGAAGGAGACGTGCTCCAGCATTTGGATGAAACTTTTCAAATGGGAATACGGACTCATCAAAACCAACGTCCCGTGAGATATAAACTCGCCCGGATGAGACCTCAAGACACTTAACCCCCTTATGTAAAGGACTATATCCAAGGAAGACACATTGGGTAGAACGGTATGCAAGTTTACGTGAATTGTATGGCCTAAGATTTGGCTAGCAAGCACATCCAAAGGTTCTAAGAGAATTATAGTTGAGTTTGATGTTGAGGAGTCGCTCCATGGGAGTTTGGAATCCTATGACCTTGCTTGGTAGGAGATTGATGAGGTATGTGGCAGTGAGGAAAGCTTCATCCCAGAATTTTAATGTCATGGATGCATTAGCGAGTAGGGCGAGACCTACTTCCACAATATGGCGATGTTTTCTTTCAGTTGACCCATTTTGTTGATGGGCATGTGGACAAGAAACATGATGGGTGATGCCAATTTTCTTAAAGAAAGAATTAAGCTTCTCGTACTCACCACCCTAGTCACTTTGGACTGTGATGATTTTCCTACCAAATTTTCATTCAACGAGAGTTTGGAAACTGTGAAAAACTTGGAACACATCAGACTTCTTTTTGATAAGATAAATCCAAGTATATTTGCTGTAGTCATTAATGAAACTCACATAATATGTATGTCTACCAACAGATATAGGTGCTGGCCCCCATACATCAGAGAAGACAAGTTCTAAAGGTATAGTAGAAGCACTTGTAGACTTAGGATAAGGCAATTGATGACTTTTAGCTCTTTGGCATGAATCACAAACAGACTCAATATTAGACTTACTTGAACAAGGAAGTTCATTATTTCTAAGGACTCGTTGAACAATTGAAAACGAAGGATGACCTAGGCGATCGTGCCACCGTGCAGAAGAGGGCTTGGTGACACCGTAGACTTGCTTGCTTGAATTTGATGAGGATGAAACTAAAGGATAGAGGCCTCCATTGCATCTACCGTGCTTGAGAATTTTCCTCGCTGCCTGATCTCGTATCATAAGAAAGTGGGATGAAACTCAAGGAAGACTTTATTGTCAGTAGCAAGGCGAGATACAGAAGCAAGGCTTTTGGTAGCACTAGGGACATGCAAGATATTTTTTTAGTGTAAACTGTGATTAGGGGTTTGAACAACTGAATGATCAATGTGGCATATTTTCATACCTGAACCGCTTGCAGTGTGAACTTGATCTTGCCCATGATACTTGTCATGGACAGTCAGCTTCTCAAGCTCGCCAGTGATGTGGTCGGTCGCCCCAGTGTAGGTGTACCAATTTGTGTCGATGCCATATGAGGAGGGATTGGTGGTGGCGGATCCTGCCACCTTTTCTTCACGCTGGAAATCAGGGTCGAACCGGTGCCAACAGTCAAAATGACATGGCCCGGTTTGAGGCAGAGCTGGCACGTTGGCCGATTTTTGTTGCCGCCCTGCCGCGCGTCGTTGTTGCTGTTGTAGGTGCGTCCGCCACCCCTGCGACCGTTCTGGCCACGGCCTCCGTTTCCTCGTCCTCGAGGAGCTCCACGTCCACGCTGGTTGAAACCACCGCGTCCACGTGAGACGGCATTGGCGGAGGAGTTGAACTGCCGCTGCTGCCGGTACCCTGAAGCAACTCCATGCGTTGATCAAAGCTGGACATCTGGGCATATAGATCACTGAGGGTGACCCGATCCTTGCTTGCGCCGATTGCAGTGACCAAGGGGTTGTAGTCGATGTCGAGTCCTGCTAGGATGTAGGACAACATCTCATCTTCTTCCAACGGCTTCCCGGCTGCTGCAAGTTCATCGCCGAGCGCCTTCATCTTCATAAAGTAAGATGCCGTGGTTCCCTTTTGGGAATTTGCAAGGGCGATCCTCAGATTGGTTACCCGAGACTGAGACTGCGATAGGAACATGGTCGCTACCGTGCTCCATACTTCTGCTGAGGTCCTTGCATTCACCACTTGCATCAAAACCTCTTTGGAGAAGGAGTTCAGCAGATAGGCGAGCAGCTGTTGGTCCTGAGCGACCCATTGCGCATACGCTGGGTTTGGCACCGTCTTGTCCTCCTTGGTGGTGAGGGTCTTGGGTGGCTCCTCCGTGGTTCCATCAAGGAAACCAGTTAATTGGGCGCCGCGGATGGCTGGAAGCACTTGGACTTTCCGAAGGAGATGGTTCTCCATCGTGAGCTTCTCTGAAGCTTGGGAGATTAGATGGCTTGGGAAGAGGGTAGCTCTGATACCATGAAAGCTTTGGTATAGATTTGATTGAAGCGTTTCAACCTGCCGTAGCAGGCCACGTTAGCTCTATTAATAGGACCGAGAGAACTCGGTTAGGATACAATGTTTGTTACAATTTGACACTAGGATACAATGTTTGTTACAATTTGACGCGTAAGGAAGCTTGGTTAGTTTTATCTACAACCAACTCATAGCTGTACAAGATCATACGGTTCAACCAGATAACCTGTTACAATTCAAACTCTAAAAGAGCAGCCCGTTTCACGCTGCATATTTGCCGTTGTTCTCCAAGATAATGGTATGCAAAGGAGCCGGTTTGAAGTGCTATCATTACGCCATGAAAGCCCGGAATCTAATGTAGATGCTCATAATTTAGCTAAGTTTTCATGTTCTTTAGAGGTTGGTCGGCATGTGTGGTTTACCGATCCTCCTTGTATTGTTGAACATTATGTTTTGATTAATCAATAAAATGTCGACTTTCCCTAAAAAAAACACTACTTAGTGGCGTTTGTTGCGCAGGATCTCAAGTGGCTGGACTTGCGGTTCTCCTCCTGCTTCGGCTGGTTCAGTGGCAGTTCGAGGACAACAACAGGAACGACTAGTGATTACGCCCGAGAAGAAGGCATCTAGACTTATGCTCATATTTTTCTGTTTACCTGATCGTTTATAGTCTTAACAACATGAGATGTTTCCGTTCTAAAAGAAGTTGAGATTTGGTACCTTAGCAAGAGCTTAGACTGTTACCGGTGCTGCTTGCAGGTTGCAACCAACGTACCAAACACCTCACAGGTTAAATTAATGCATGAATGAAGGAAACCATAAACATAGTTGGCACTGAATCTTCCTGGTTTGTACCGTGTTCCTTTTACGTGGTTGTCATGCAGTGTGTTAGCAGCTTTCATTTCGAAAGTGAAGTCGATGAATCAGATGATTCAGGTATGCTCTGTATAAGGCGTACTGCTTCTCCTAGATTTATTTGACCCTCCATCTACACTCTACACTAGATAGCTCTCCTTACCGAAGACGATACTGAATTACTGATAGGTGATGCATGCCTGATTGAGGGCTAATAGCCCATAACCGTATCTCTTAGCATCTGTAAGCTCTTGCAGCCATTGAACAGTGCATGTACAAGTCATTTCGGTCAACTACATATGCACTGCACACCAGACGACGTACATATGGTCTAGATTCGACGCACCGGTCGGCTTCACCAGACGACGTACATATGGTCTAGATTCGACGCACCGGCGGCTTCTATCGATCCAAATATTCGATATCGATTGGGTCAACAAACCATCTAGCTAGCGTGCTTGATGCAGGACAAAAAGGGTGATAGTTATGTAGATGTGAATGTGCAATAGGAGGGCGTGCTCCGATCGAGCCGAGCCGTCCTATTATTCCTTCGTGGTCGATGCATATATCCTCGCAAGAGCGACCGATCGATCAGTTCCCCTTCGAGCAAGGCAGTGGGAACTGATCGAACTGTGGTCGAACTGTGGTCTATGCGCACACATACAGTTCGTACTAACGGTTTTATCCCTCTTTGATGATATGCCGGAAAACACTCCAGCATCAGTAAAAAGTGAACTTTCTCTGACATAAGCTGAAGTACAGTAGTGGATGATAAAGATTAGTCTCAGAGTGTAGCTTTTTGTTGTCGAGGAAAATGCCAAGAGTGCAGACATTATGTGTACGGTCCGATCCAACCCAAAATATCCAAGTTAGCTCACCGCAACTCGAAGTTGCAGACGAGAGGACTAGATCACTTGGGAGGACAAATGAAATAGGACGCAATAAAATAGAAGGATAAAAAAAGGAAAGATACTCAGACAGCCAGAGATTCCACCGTGTCCCCTATCCGCCACCTGCCCACCTCGCCGGCAGAACCTGTGCCTGTATATATAAACACCCTCCAAGCCGTCGAGTTACGGAGCAGGTTACAGCCTTCAGACGAAGACGATGAGAGGAGCATTAGCCGTGTCCAGCCTTCTCTTCTTCCTGGCCCTCTTTTACTTCTCCGTTGTCTCTGCCTTCACCGAGCAAGGCCAGGTGATCATCGTCGATCAGTTCATTTCGTTGCTGCTAATCACCAGATTACTCACAGTTTTAGTTTCATTAACAGTGGTATCATTCATGGTGATGTTGCTTCGTTTTACTTTCCTTTTGCTTTCCTTAAACTACATGCATGCAAATCCATATGTTTCCTCTACTGTTTTGCAAAAGCATAGAATAGTAAGTAGTAAACTTTCATATATCGTCGTTGTGAATAGGTCTACATAGTGTATCTGGGCGAGCACGCTGGATCGAGGGCGAAGGGAGCAATCCTGGAGGATCACCATGCCCTCCTACTCTCCATCAAGGGCAGGTACAGTACAGCCATTGACATGCATGCATGGCGCCGTGCACGCACTAGCTACTGATCTTACACCTCTCCTGTTCTCCATTTGCTGTATATGTTTACTGAGATAGATTCTAGCTAGACTGGCTTCGTACGTTTACAAGTCGCATGCAGCTAATCACTCACACGCTCTCCTGTCGATCACCAGCGAGGAGGAGACACGGGCGTCGCTGCTGTACAGCTACAAGCACACCCTGAATGGCTTCGCGGCTCTTCTCTCGGAGGAAGAGGCCACAAAGCTATCGGGTACATGGACGACACACAGCGACACTACAGAGAGAAAAATCCAAACACTGAATTGTATATCCAGCAGCTAGCCTGCCTCTGCATAAATCGTGTCTTTGTGTTTGGCTATCTTGTCCTGCAGCGAGGGAAGAGGTGGTGTCGATCTTTCCGAGCGAGGGGAGGTTGTCCCCGCACACCACGAGGTCTTGGGAGTTTATGGGCTTCGAGGAAGGGGTCGGAGGCCAGGACAGCAGCGAGTGGCTGCCGTCCGGCACCAAAGGCAGCAGCGAGGATGTCATCGTTGGCATGCTCGACTCCGGTGAGAGAGCGCTTATCCATCTATGTAAACTTGCACGCTTCCGGCCAATCAGCTAATTCGATATCACGATCGCTTTCTTTCACGTGCCGATGTTTTGTTTGACCATGCCGTGACAAGGTAGCACAGGAAAATGAAGCTTTGAAGGTAACGCATATATTAATTTGGACATGTTTGACTGGTAGGGATTTGGCCGGAGTCGAGGAGCTTCGGCGACGAAGTTCTGGGGCCAGTACCGGCATGGTGGAAGGGAGTGTGTCAAGGAGGGGATTCCTTCAATTCATCGTCCTGCAATAGGTCAGTTATCACTTACACATACATGTATGCTCACGTCTCAGTGGTTTTCCTACTGCCATCACATCATGCTGTTAGATACTTTAGGCTTAGGATTAACTTCAACATGATCTAGCCTGGACATTAGAACACATGGCTTATGCGGAAGCGTGAATACCGGAGATGGGTGAGCCCATTTGAGTCGATGAGAGGACCTCCACCTGCTGGATGCAGGCGTGATGGCGGCGTGAGGAAGAGGGCGACGTAGTGCTGCAGAAGGCCGCCGGTACTGCCCTTGTGGTGGCCTGCGGTGGTAGTCGGACTTCGTCTCCCTCAGCACCTCATTAGGATCGGTCGTTAGAGTGGGACGCGACCTACTGTGTGAGTTGGGGTTAGTCCAAACGGGAGGGAGTCCTTTTCCTTATATACTAGGTGCTAGGGAGCCGAGGCCGAGACCAATAGTTGTGTTTGGTGCCCCTGATCAGGACACGTACATGGGGGTTCTGCTCCTCCTTTTCACTCCGTTTGTTTGACCGAGATCAATTCCAACATTCTTCCCCTTGATCATAAGGTTAAAAAACATCATAAGCTCACTCTTAATAGAAAACAACATACTAAAGTAAAGTATTACAGTGACCGATGAAATGCCATTGAACCTCAGTACTTATAGTACATCATTCTATCTCGAAATGGAAAACATAATACTTTATGGGAGTTGGTTTATTTGACGGTCCTAATTTCCAGGATCAGAAGGCTTTCTGAACCCATGCTGGCAACATAATCATAAAAGAATGGGTGGTAAGCCTTTAGTAAGCAGAAACCGCAAAACTTATAAATCAAACATCATATGTTTGATCCTGGACTCTATCTTTCACAACATAAAACATAATGTCAATGGATTTGGCAACACCAATTGACTTGTTGTTACTCGCATAGAGAACTAAGTGGTTTAAAGATGTTGTCTACCACTTTTAATTTCGGGAATTAAATTCCTTCGACATACAACCTGCCCGGTAGCGTCTTAACATGCCACAAACTAGTTTGCATCATTAATGATGCCATGATTGCCATTCAGAGCTTTTCCACGATATAGCTCCTCGTGCGAGGGTGAAGATGTAACATGACGTGGAATTCTTAATATCCACACACCTCGCAAAAATAAGTCATTTCAATGTCCAACTAACCCACAATTTTGAGGTTATCAGACTCCTTATAAGTGAGCATGTATTCTTTATTGTCTTGCATATACTGCAAGACATTGACAGCGGCTTTCCAGTGGTCCAGTTCTGGATTTAACGTATATTTGCCAAGTATCCCGATCATAAATAGGGGCGTGCTCATACTTGAATATATATGGTGCTTCTGACAGCTAAAGCATAAGGAGCTGACATTATCTGATCAGTTTTAAACTGGTTCCTCGGACATTGAAATGTCCCAACTTTATCGCCCTCAACATTAGGAGCAGGTGAGGCAGAGTACTTTTGCATAATGTGTTTCTTTCGTACTCTGTCGATGTATGCCATTATAATAGGACTTATACTCCTTTTGGACCTATGTCCTGGTGAATCTCAATACAAGTAATGCGAGAGGCATTGCCAAGATCCTTTCTGTCATTATTGAGAGATAGAATTCTCTTGGTTGGCCGATGAGATTTCATCTAGATAAAAGAGTGAACTTACTCCCCCTAAACTTAAGGTACGTCTCAACGCTTGTCTTAGTTCATGATTTGAAATCTTTAGACGACATGCCTTATGTTAACTTTCTTTCATGACAAAACCTTCTGGTTGAGCCAGGCAAAAATATACTTAATTAAGTCAATATAAAAGCACGTCATGATGATAACACAAATATCATGACAATTTCTTAGTCAAGACAGGAGAAAAGTTACCACAGGGAAATGTTGAGGCTCAACACTAGGTGTTGCATTAGGGATTTCATAATCCTCAATCCTCTTGATGCATAGGAATAAAAGATCTCATGGATAATTAGTACTTAAGACTGCTTCTCCTAAAGATTTGTGTTCCTAGGCTCCAGGCTCCAGGCTCCCAATGATTACTTTATTCTCAAAGAACATATATCATGCTCTAGAGTCTAATGTCTTAACAAGCACAAATTTCAGTTCTAATCCACATCACCGTTGAGCAGAAGACGAAAAAGAACTTCATGAAACACGGCACATAATTATAAACAACGTTGGTCATAAATATAATCATAAGCCACATTTTGCATTAATATCATAATTGACATTAGACCGGCAAATTTGCCACTTCAGCCTTAATGTGTCAGAAATATAATTCATGAGGGAGTAGGTATACATAAACATGATAAAAGGAGTCAGAACATTAGTGTGCTTTTCATTCATTCTCCAATTAAGACTTCTCGTTAGTTCCATCTTGATCAGAGAATTTACACATAATTTTTTTGCTATCAATGCTATGGTTTTTGTAGAAGAAGTGAGTGTGATATCTCATCTTTAAATGAGACTTTCCATTCTCCCTCTCGAAATGTGGTCTAATAGAACAAGACCACAATTTCGATGAGGTCTCATTATGTACACTTCTCTTATATCTTAACTTTACCATAGCACACATAATTATTACAAAAGATTCGTGTAATGAAAACATAACTTGTCTCGCCGTATGGCGAGACTAACATCACATAATTGACATTTAACTTGATTGGGCATTTGAAGCATACATAATCATTGTATTATGAGACCAAAAGGTTCACATCTAAAACATGAAGAATCAAAATGTTTTATAATGCCCTCTACTTTATTGTCCTCACAGCAAAACCCCCTTAAATCCCGACTTCACCGGGTAGATACCTTTAAAATGCTCCTCAACAGAGGCTAAGTACTCCTTGGCATATTCAGAGTCGGGAATTGTATTCCTTATTTCAGTTGAGATGGTTTTCTTCATAACTTTGAGTGACAAGCGGTTGGACTGCTTCCACTCTTTTGCCTTAATATCATATCTTCAATACTGGTGATAGGAGCTGCGGGAGCTTCCTCATATATTGCATAATGTAGGTTATGAACCCCCAAACATGAAAAGATCCTTTCCTTCCACTTGGGAAAGTCAACCCCACCATTTAAGTGAATGGCATCATTGTTGGTGTTCACGGCGGAGATGTGAAGACTTTATGAGCATCATAATAAAACATCAAGCATGAATTAACCTTGCAATGATCTGAATTAAAAACATGCTTAATTGTGCTCTAATCCGTATCATCGTTGGGCAGAAAACGGAAAAGAACCTTATTTATTCACTACTAACACATGACAATAATCAACGTTGGTCATATGCCATAAGAACATTTGCTCATTAAATCTCTAATCAAAACTTCCCGTTGGTTCCATTTTGATTAGAGAAACATCACATAATGACCAGCAAGAGCATTGGCTAAATTAATAGCCAGCATTAATATAAAGCAACAACTCAATGCAGTCCAACGTGTCATCAGACACAAGGATTCAATGCCAATTACTAAACTTCTTGGCATTAAAATTTTGACACTAAAGTTGACATTGATAATTACATTAACTAATGGTGCCAAAATTGTCATTAAAATTTTCAGTGACATGGTATAAAAATACCATTCATATTGGACATTAGTATTAACATGAACAATGACATCCCACTGAGCAGGCATTAGAGTGACATTCACAGCGAAAATGACATTAATATTAATCATCAAAATATCATAAAATTCTCCAAACAATAAAAGTTGGACATCAAAATTGCATCAAGGTTCACCAAATAATAATATTTGGTAAACGTTAACAGTCAAGTAAATGACAAGACTTGCTTTGGAATAATTTCATCAACAAATGTCATATTATGACCATGATATCAAATATCACATGAAAATTCTCTAAACAAAATTGCTTTGTTCAGGGAATTGATCAATTTTATCAACATTTTTTGGGTCATTATGCATATTTCAGCAGTGCATATCTTAATTAAATAACATAAAATGCACCAACAGAAAACAAGAGTTTTGCCCAATAGGCACACTGGCCCAACATTATTAGGTCGCACAGTGCGGTGCGAAAAACCGAACTACACGGCCATTAACAATTTCCTTGGGGTGGCCTCAGCCCATTAGCAATGATCACATCATTAAGAAATGCCATAAGGATGACATCAACGTAAACTTCATACCCAAATAAATTTCCAAATATAATATTCAGAAACTTCAGAGAGTGACTCATAATTGTTCCCAAGGTTAATATTTCAACATTAAAATGATACTAAAAAATGAGATCATCATTAAACAATACCATAAAAATGACATTAACATTAATACCACGTTAAAATTTTCTAAATAAAATCTCCCATCGGTTCCATTTTATTTAGAAATTTTATCATATTTGTGTCATCATTACTTTGGGTAATTCAAAATTATTTAACAGTGCACATAAAAATGGCAAAAGAAAACCTTAAAAGCATTGGAAATATGCCCAAAATGCACTGAGTGGCCCAATAACCCACGGCAGCCCATTCATTTTTCCCGGTCCAGCAACAAAAATAAAAGAAAAACACTGGGCTAAGGAAACTTGGGCCGCAGCCCGTCGGCAAAAACAGCCCGATTAGCTCCCCGGGGCCCGTGAACACCGCGGGTGCGCTCTGCACCGTCTGATTGGATCGGACGGTCGGAAAACTCCCCGCACCGAACAAAAACCCTCACACTCAAAAACCCTAGCTCAGTCCAAATTCTTCTCCCCCGGTTTTCCCGCACGCGAGCGAGAGCGGCGGCACCGAGTGGGCGCGGCGGCAACTAAGCGGCGGAGAGCAGTGGCCCGGCGCTTCCTCTCGCCGGCGCACGCGTGCGGTGGACGAAGTCCCGCGCGCGGCTCCGTCGAGGGAAAACCCCGTGGCGCTCGGCAATCGGCGAAAAAAGGGGTGGTGGCCGTCGTGAAGGGCAATGGCGACGCATGCGGCCGGCGTTCATTAGGAGCGGAAACCCGCCGGCGAACCCCAAGCCCGACGGGTTCTCGGCCACAACTCCCGACCCGCAGGTAAGGGATTCCTCCCTTTTCTTTTGGGTTCATTAGGGTTAGGAATTTTGGGGAATTCTTTAGGGTTTTGAGCTAGGGATTGCGGGGAGAGAACATCATTTAGGGTGTTTGGCTTAATCATCAGTCCCCTCCTTCTAATTTCTAAAACCGAGCTCAATCCAAAAGTAATTAGCCGAAGCTCATTAGGGCAACTTATCTAACCGAATTCCGTTTATGACTTAAGCATGAGGGATCAACACTAACATCAACGATTTAGGGTTCTAATCTAGGCTAAACCTCGCTCTGATACCAATGTTAGATACTTTAGGCTTAGGATTAACTTCAACATGATCTAGCCTGGACATTAGAACACATGGCTTATGCGGAAGCGTGAATACCGAAGATGGGTGAGCCCATTTGAGTCGATGCGAGGACCTCCGCCTGCTGGATGTAGGCGTGATGGCGGCGTGAGGAAGAGGGCGACGTAGTGCTGCAGAAGGCCGCCGGTACTGCCCTTGTGGTGGCCTGCGGTGGTAGTCGGACTTCGTCTCCCTCAGCACCTCATTAGGATCGATTGTTAGAGTGGGACGCGACCTACCGTGTGAGTTGGGGTTAGTCCAAACGGGAGGGAGTCTTTTTTCTTATATACTAGGTGCTAGGGAGCGGGGACCGAGACCAATAGTTGTGTTTGGTGCCCCCCGATCAGGGCACGTACGTGGGGGTTCTGCTCCCCCTTTTCTCTCAGTTTGTTTGACCAAGATCAATTCCAACACATGCATCCATGCCCTTACGTTCTGTGAGACGCTGTGGCCTTAGACTTACACCGATAGCAATTATTATTTAGTTCAGTCAGGCTAGTATTTTTCTCACTGAAAAGTGGTCACTGTTCGCACGAAATTGGATCCGTGGAACACCTAGGTAAAGTGGAGTCGCCAACCGCACTTACGTGTGCGATAAACGGATGCTTTTCGAGCAAAGCAACAAAGGATAACTATCGTACTTACGCGTACGACGAGCGATTGCTTTCCGAGCAAAGCAACAAAGATCTTCTTACATACGTGAAGAAGAAACGACTGTTTTACGGCGCAAAACAGCAAAGATCTACTACTAAGATAAAAGATAAAAGGTAAAAGATTGATTTGATCGATTGTTGGATGTCTCCAATCGGCCGTCACCCTTTACATATTTATAGGGCGGCTGGTCTTCCCGTAGGAGATTCGGACTCCTAATCCTAACTGATTACGGATATACAATCTTTCCTTATTTAAAAAGATCCTGATCTATTTATACATATATCTTTCCATCGTTCAGGACTCCTTCCCGAGTACGAGACATCTTTCCATACGAACCGAGAGTCCTTCCGAGTTCGTAAGCAATTCTTTCCTTTCCAGGACTCCCTTCCTAACTCTCCGTATCGGATAAGTCTTGGTGATTCGTCGGGTTGATTTGATTGCATCGTGGCTTGATTCTGCTGGGATCCGGCTCTGTCCGACTTGTGCCTTCTCGGGGACTTGAGTACTCGGGAATGCCAGTACTCGGGGATATAGGCCCGGGTGCTCGGCACTCGGACGCGCTGGTACTTGGAATTACCAATGCCCGGGACTACCAGTACTCGGGTCTGCTAGTACTCGGGAACGCCAGTACTCGGGCGCGCGAGTACGAGTACTCGGGGTCGATGGTGCTCGGGGCTGATGACGCTCGGGGTCGATGGTGCTCGGGGCTGATGATGCTCGGGGTCGCGATTGTTGAATGCCCGGAGGTGCCGCTCGTGACTTGATGACGTAGTACTCGGGACATCAACGCTTGGGAACGCCTCCGACTGCTCGGGCCTTCGGGATCTTCTGCGAGCACCTTCATATTCGTGACGAATACTCGGGGAAGCTACGGACTGCTCGGGACGCGAGTATCCGGACCTGCACTTCAAGGGTTAAGGCTAAATCCATAGCGAGTAAGTTCATTATCCCAATTTGGCTAATCGAATAAATCTTAAAGCCAAATTACGCTGCAAACCCTAATACTTAATCTGGCCAACCGAATAAATCCTCGAGCCAAATTATGCTGTAAACAGTCACATATGCTATCTTCCTTGTCACTTTGTTAATCTGAAAGTTCGTTCTTCAAAAACAAAAAGGAAACTGAAAGTTCATAACAATAACAAACTTTACAAAGGGAAGACATCAGACATGCAGTGCATCGACCTATCATCGAGATGACAAGAGACAGTGATGTCCAAACTAGAATCTCCGGTGTGGTCGCCTGCACGCTGCAAACCGGGGCCACGCTGTGGCACGTCCAAACAAGAACCCGAGGGCGTGGGCCCGTTCAGGAGTAAGACTCCTGCTCGGCACCTTCTGGAGTCAATCACCGCACTGCTTGTTTTATAATCTTATTACTCTGCATGGCTTGCATCGAGACATAACATACGTACAAAACACTTCTCATCAGAGTAGGTTTTTCTCTGGAGCAACTGCGGTGGCAGAGTAGGTAATCCCGTGACACGTTCCTCGCGATTCGTCCCAGACGAGATCTCTGTCAGATGTTCCTCCCTCGAGATCCGTGAGCTCTGCCAAAACATCCACATGAGATTACGCAGACTTGTTTAATCAGACATTGTAATAGTACGTAGGTAAAATATGTAGTGGATGATGGCTAATCCGTTTGTTAATTTGATTGGCCTCAATGCACGTAACGTACGCAGGAAGGTCATAGGCGCGCGGTACTACCTCAAGGCATACGAGGCCACCAACGGCGCCGTCAACACCACAAACGCGTACCGCTCGCCGCGCGACCACGACGGCCATGGCACCCACACCGCGTCCACCGTCGCGGGCCGCGCCGTGCCGGGAGCCACGGCGCTCGGCGGGTTCGCGCAGGGCACGGCCTCGGGCGGGGCGCCGCTCGCCCGCCTGGCCATCTACAAGGTGTGCTGGCCCATCCCGGGGCCCAACCCCAACATCGAGAACACCTGCTTCGAGGCCGACATGCTTGCGGCCATGGACGACGCGGTCGGCGACGGCGTCGACGTGATGAGCGTCTCCATCGGGTCCTCCGGGAAGCCGCTGCGGCTCGCGGACGACGGCATCGCCGTCGGCGCGCTGCACGCCGCGAGGCGCGGCGTGGTGGTCGTGTGCAGCGGCGGGAACTCCGGCCCCGCGCCGGCCACCGTGTCGAACCTCGCGCCGTGGATTCTCACGGTCGGCGCGAGCAGCATCGACCGCTCTTTCAAGTCGCCGATCAAGCTTGGCAATGGCATGGTGATCATGGTAAGTCACATGTCAGTATATCACGCACGTATGTTTTTCTCGCTTTCCTCTAAACTGGGACTGATATGTGGTTTACTTTCGTGTCAGGGTCAAACTGTAACGCCATATCAACTGCCGGGCAACAGGGCGTATCCATTGGTTTATGCATCAGACGCCGTTGTTCCTGGAACTCCCGCTAACGTGTCCAAGTAATTAACAAATAAACTGCACTGAACCTCTCTCAAATAAGCATTAACCTTTACTAAATAGTACTCCAAAATTAAATTAGCACCGTATAAACAATAGCTGTTCGAAACATTTCTGATGTCCAACACGGTTCAACTTTTGTGTTCGGACGCAGCCAATGCCTGCCGAATTCACTCTCGGCAAAGAAGGTGCGAGGCAAGATCGTCGTGTGCCTGAGGGGGGCCGGCCTGAGGGTGGCCAAAGGCCAGGAGGTGAAGCGTGCGGGCGGCGCGGCAATCGTCCTCGGCAACCCACCGATGTACGGGAGCGAGGTCCCCGTCGACGCGCACGTGCTCCCGGGCACGGCGGTCTCCATGGCCGACACCAACACCATCCTCAGATACATCAACTCCAGCGCGAACCCGACCGCGTCGCTGGACCGCTCGAGGACCGTCGTGGGCATCAAGCCGTCGCCGGTGATGGCGCAGTTCTCGTCGCGTGGCCCCAACGTCGTCGAGCCCAGCATTCTCAAGGTACGTACATTCTCAACATTTGTGTCTTCTTCACAACTTGCGTCGAGTATCCATGCTGACTGCAACGCGTGCCTGCAGCCTGACGTTACGGCGCCAGGCCTGAACATCCTGGCGGCCTGGAGCGAGGCGTCGTCGCCGACGAAGCTCGACGGCGACCACCGAGTGGTGAAGTACAACATCGTCTCTGGGACGTCCATGTCGTGCCCTCACGTCTCCGCCACCGCTGTCCTCCTCAAGTCCGCCCACCCCGACTGGAGCGCCGCCGCAATCCGATCAGCCATCATGACCACCGGTAAATGTCTCAAACCTCAATGCAATCGTGCTTCAGCACGTGATTATATATCAGATTAGCTATTTTTAGGCGTCCAAGAAATTATTTCTCAGTCGACATCACATGGTATCAAATCTACAGTTATAATTTTTTAATATATCTTTAGATCTAAAATACGCAACTATCCATTAAAATTCTCCAGATTTAAAAAATTATGCATAATTTTTAAAATATACGACTACCATAAACCGTTAGATATTGAATCTATATACAAGATTGTTAGTTTATAAATAATAATTTTTTAGTGAATTTAGAAATAGACGCTCCTACTGTGTATATAGCTAAATTTTGTTCACGTGGAAGCCAACAAATTTGCACATCGTTTGCAGCTACAGTTAATAACGCGCAAGGCGGCCCAATATTGGACGCGGACGGAACGGTGGCCGGGCCCATGGACTACGGCTCGGGTCACATCAGGCCCAGGCACGCGCTAGACCCGGGCCTCGTGTACGACGCGTCGTACAAGGACTACCTCCTCTTCGCGTGCGCGAGCGGCGGCGGCGCGCGGCTCGACCGCACGCTCCCGTGCCCGGCGAGCCCGCCGCTGCCGTACGAGCTGAACCACCCCTCACTGGCCGTCCACGGCCTCAACGGCTCGATCACCGTGCACCGGACGGTGACCAACGTCGGCCTGCACGATGCCCGCTACAGCGTCGCCGTGGTCGAGCCCACGGGCGTCTCGGTGAAGATCTCGCCGAAAAAACTCATTTTTTCGCGATCAGGGGATAAGAAGGTGTTCAAGATAAAAATCGAGGCTAAACGGAGAAGCAGTGGTAGTGTAAACGGGAAATATCTTGCGGGTTCGTATACGTGGAGCGATGGAGTCCATGTCGTGAGGAGCCCTGTTGTTGTTCTTGTAGCGTGATCATTCTTGCTCCTAGTAGCCAGTAGCTAGGTGCCCAAAATTGAAGAACAGAAAATGCTATGTACTGCTCGGGAATCGGGATGCATTGCTTGAAACAAGTGAAATGCAACCAACCTTTGAGCTATGCCGTGACTGCAAAATTCACTCGATGATTTTGAGGAAGGAAAAAAGGGGTATCATATCCCTTCGCACAAAGTTCAGACATACTACCGGGTTCAAAAAAAGTTCAGACATACTACTGTGAAGACTGAACACAACACACCTTGAGCGGATCACTGTTTGGAACGTAGGATCCTCGGGGAAATTATCAATTTCGTAGAAAAACTATTGTGACATTCTTGCGCGTCAAATCAACCTCACGGACTCACTGTGCATGTTCCATTTGTAAAGAAAGATCACACAGATCTGTCACATTTTGGAAGCTCGAACAATCATTCGATGCCAATCGCTACTCATCCTTATCCGTACAGTACGACCGTCAGTCTTCACCGGTGACCGTGGCGTGCAGGGCACCACAGGCTATGCGCCTATGGGCTAATTGCCCTGTTCGGTTGTCCAAACTGCACAGCGTTACAGGTGTATGACCCACGCCAGTCGTTCACGCCAGCACGGCACGGTGTGTGTGTTGGATAGCTGCCACAGTAGAAAGCCACTGACACGGGACTCGTAGCTACAGTCCAGGATCACAGGATATACCATGGAGTTCACTGTTCACATACGCACTGAGCACTTGTAGGCTCTTTCTGTTTCCGAGCAACTTGTTTCAATCTACGTGAAGTTCACGAAAACGATGGCACCCGTAAATCCGTGATACTCGTGTTTGCATTACTGACAGAAGATTTTTTTTCCCAAGTTTATTTAATAGACTAATATTCCAGTAATCTAGCATCTTCATTTACATGAGTGCACTATAATCCTACGTGATCGAAAATATTTCGTGTATACGTTTTTCACCGTTTATCGTTTTGATGGGTCTTAACCTGTGTTTTGTACTATCTCTATGCCATTCTCCATATGGGGCCATTTTGTTTCCGTACTTGTATTTTCATCGTTTCATCGTTTCCATGAGTGTTAGCCCACATTTTTGTGTTATCTCCATGCCATTCTCCATATGAGGCTATTTTCCCTCCGTGCATACATTTTCCACCGTTCCACCGTTTTCGCGGGTCTTAGCCCACGTTTTGTGCTATCTCCGTACTATTCTCCGTACGTCACCGTTTTCCCTCCATGTATACATTTTTCACTGTTCCATCATTTTCGTGGGTCTTAGCCCATGTATTATGCTATCTTCGTGCTGTTCTCCACACGGGACTGTTTTGCCTCTATGTATACATTTTCCACCATTTTCATAGATGTTAGCACACGTTTTATGCTATCTTCGTACTGTTCTCTATACGGGACCATTTTGCCTCTGTTTATACATTTTCCACAATGTCCATAAATGTTAGCCTAGTTTTATATTGTATTCATGTCGTTTTTTATGCAGTATGGTTTTTGCTCCGTGCCTTCGTTTCCTCCTTCAGAGGTAAACACAGCATCGACGCATCCTTCTTGTTCAATTATTGCGAGGGCTTTGATCAATTGGTAATGTGTCTGAAACCATCCATAGGCTTCTGAAACGTAACCTCGCGTAAGGCAGTTTTTTCAAGCTTATGCGAAGCATGCATTTCGGTGGAACCAGGTTGATCAAGGCAAGGCGTAAAGGCGAACCCATGAAACTTTTGTGGAGCTGAGCACGTATCTCCGGCCGGGTATGCCTGGCGTGCAGTAGCTTGCAATCTTGATAGGCCCGTACGTCGAGCCAAGCAGCGTGACGTCCCTTTTGCTTTTCCTTTTCCATCTTGGATATTGACGTGTTTCTTTCCCTTACTTCCCAGTTGACACTTGATGTACGTTAAGTTCGTTACAAGTAGGCGCGGGTGTGTGAACTGTGAAGTGCACCAGAAGAAGTGTTCCTGTCCTAATCATCACAATGTTCGTCGTAAAGTTGCGTGTTTGGAATGCTACAATTGGAACCCAGCTGACCTGGTGACACCTGGTGCTTTGGTTACGTATTATTACTTGCTTAACAGCTGCGTGTTTTTATACCTCGAAGAAAAGAGAGAACTACGAGGTTAGCCGTTAGCATGCTGATGCCTAGCCAGATATATATTCGGACGATCCATTTGCATGTTCATCGAACATAATCCCCCCATCTTCCTTTTCACTGTTTCCCTTTGGAGGATCGTAGCTTACCAAACTAGCAGTAAAGATCTCTTTCTGGTAAAGTTAAGTTTTTCATGTATATACTCCTCGTCCTCGATATGCCAGGAACGAATAGGCATGTGCTATATTGCCAACTGAAGCAGAGTTTCTCCCAGTACGGCGACCGACATTTTTGTGCCGAGAGCAACGTAACGTTGCTAGCGTGTGCCACGCGCGCAAATCCTTCTCCGGACGTCAGTGTGATCCACAAACGTGCGCATGCACAGCACGCAGCGACGCAGATATATACACGTGGTCGGGATGCCGCATGAACAACAGCCAGTTAAGAAACGACTCGACTGGTTTGCTTTCTTGGTGTTGCGACAAACGCGTGAATCGATCACCAAAATTAGAAGGCACATCCGGAATCGAGCATCTCGATCGCTAGCACGCGTAGGTCACTAAACTTGCGCCGTTGTACAATCAAATTAAACGATCGACGAGGCAAATCAGGAGAGTGTTTGAACCTGAAGGGAGGCAACCGCCCTGCCGGCTGCAGGCCACATCTTAATTGAACACACAGGAATCATATTTGCCTTAATTAGTCAGCCTAACTGGCTAACTAGCCCAAGGCATTTGAGCTGAATCGGCAACCGAATTACGGAATCATTCCTTAATTTCCTTCCCATCAAAGCTCAAAATCGCATACTTATCCGTCATACAAAGCGGTGCAGCTCCACAGGGAACCTGCCCAGCTACGTAGCTACGTAGCCGCCGGGCGACCCAGCTCGCCCCTATAAATCTCGGGCCACGCGGAGCTGCAGACGGACAGATTTGGACAAATAGTTCGTCGCATTCACAATCACAAGCAGACAAGGTTCTTATTTCGCAGCTCGTAGTTCACACAGCCTGTGACCAGTCATGTCGTCGCAGACCGTGGCGTTGTCGTCGGCGGAATGCACGGCGTCTGCGCCGCAGGAGCGGCGGCGGCGGCTGCGTCCGTTCTCGGACCCGATCGAGATCCCGGCGGTCTCGGGCGCTCGGGGGGTCGAGCGTGGGGCGAGCCGCCGAGAGAAGGAGGAGCACGAGGAGGAGGCCGGCGAGGGCGCCGAGGTTGTGCCGCCGCACGTGCTGCTAGCCCGGCGCGGGGCGGCGTTCTCGGTATGCTCGGGGCAGGGGCGGACGCTCAAGGGCCGGGACCTCACGCGCGTCCGCGACTCCGTCCTCCGCATGACCGGCTTCATCGAGGGCTAATCTAGCCAGGAGTTGTTGCCAATTTGCCATTCATCTGCTGGCCAATGGCTGCTTTGCACTTCTGCTGTCACGACCTGACTAATCGTTTAGTAATTTAATTTACTTTGTGGAATCAGATAACAACGACGAGGCATTTCCTTTCGATCGGTCTCATTTTGTAAATTGGTTTTGCAAAAGTGAGGTGAAATTAATCTGTTGGTGTAAACTTGTAAACGTGTTGTCGCAATGTGTGTGTGCTCTCATACACATTGCTTAATTAGGTCCATGAACCACGCATGGTCAAAATGCAAATGCAAATGTGATTTCTTGATACTCCATCCGCGTACACGTTGCTGCTGATTCAGTAATTATGACCTGCGTGCATCAGTATCTGCGGACTCGTTCAAACAACATTATCTGTATGACTGTACACTAAAACAAGAGCGGTAACTTCCCTCAGAAGAGCATAACTTGTGGAAATTTCCAAGTAAGATTACATTAAGAAAGGAAAAATGACTGGATGGCTACTCAGCTTAGATAGTCCTAGATATATACCCTATCCACTATATATCTAGTGCTTAATACGTACTTATCCTCTTGTAAATACACCAAGTAGTAAGTCAAGCTAGAAGATGCTACGCGAAGAGCTGGAGGAGGAAGAGTTTCAAGAAGCAGACATACTATGGCCAGATGTCGCACAAGACCTTGAGTTACCCCAGATGTACTACTCTCACGACGACGGCGACGACAACGGTGATGACTACGGCGATGACGAGTACTCCGACGATCACCGCCCGACCAAGCCACACAACCGGCAGAAAGCTTCTTCCCCCATCGACATCCCAACGAAGACCGGTGCTGCAGCTGATGCAAAAGGTACAAAAGCAGTGGCCGGATGCAGAATCGGCGATAGCCGTGCCGGCGCCGGTGGCAGCGGCCTGAGGATCGGTAGCCACGCCCTCGTGCCGCCGCCACGTCATCGTTGATCGGAAGGTCAAGAGGGACACGGCGATGTTGATGCTTGTCGACGTGCCCAAGGGGAGGCTGAGGGCGATGGTGATGCTCGAGTAGTACTGAAAGTTTTGTCGGAAATGTTCGTTTCTCACTTGGAATAATTTTGAGTTCATTTTGTGTAAATTGACGTACGTGAATGCAACTGTAAGTCCGAAGGTACATTGGCTATTTGAATTCATTTTATTTTCACACAAGTGTGGGCGCAGAGGTAAGATGTCATAATCTATCTGAAGTCAGACTGTGACGAATTAATAGTACATTTCTGAGTACTTTCTTCAGATTAATCTTAGTGAGCAGTTTATCTCAAATTATCAAAAACTATGAGACAGACATGAAAAACTACTGAAAATAATTATGTTGCTCATCTTACTTGCTCCATACTTCCGAAGACGTGCCTGCCCAGATTGAGCGGTATTCTTGGACGCAAAAGGAAAGAAATTCCCCAGAAAAAGTAAAGTACGAACTTATCCTTCAAGAAGGAATATCTCAGGCGTTGAAAATTTCAAATCAAACCTCTCGCTAATATCTACGTACGCAAAAAAATATCTACGTACGCTGCTATTAGAGGACAATTATATACCTCAGCACAGGTAACTGAAGAAGATTATTTCTTCCGTATAGCGTATAATTGGACCGTCGTATATAACCTTATCTTCTTCTCCCTGGATTATGTATGGAAATATCTCTCCTACTTCCGTCGTGCACTAACCCTGTCCCGTGTCCTACTCATCCAGATGTACATCAGCACAGGTGTCTACATGTAATTGATTCAGTACATGTGTCCCAGTTTAGCTTCTGTTGGCAGCTAGCTTGTGACCATGAAACTCTATATTCTGTGGCTGACTTTTTGGTACCGATCGAGGAGGGTCCGGCCAATCGAAATGTGAGCAATCTTCTTGGGTTTCTTGATTGCAATGGCAAGTTGGAAATTCTAAATCACTATATTTCTTTGAGTTTCTAGTCCACCTGTTCATTCTCATAGCCTCATGTTCTTGTGCTACTACTACTGTGCCACTATAAACAACTCAGCAATTAATCATTGACTTACCAGAAGCGTTTATTGTTTTCTTCTATTCAAAGCGCAACAACCACCTGGCTTGCGTGGCCAAATGATAGATATTGTACTCGTCAGCCCGGCAGTACTCTACGTACGACTTTTGTTACGTATTTGGAAGGAGGGAATTTTACTTGATCCCTAGCAATGATATTTAAACCGTTTTCCGTTTTAAAAAATGTGTTCCAAGCATCCCTCAAATTTTTTGATTTTTTTGTGGTCTCGTCCATTTCTGTTTCCGTCTCGTCCATTTCTGTTTCCTTTCGTGCAACTGAAAAAAAAATGCTCCATTCACTTCAGCATAAGCCATGGAAAGACAACTCCACAGTATGCAACTTCAGTATAGAGCAACTCCATCGCATATCAAAATTGTTTGAAGCAAATGTAGGACCGCAAGCGGGCCCTTGTTTCAAAGAGAGGAGGACGGCTATTCTTTTTTTTGAGAACGAGGGCAGGAGCACTACCTATTCATATAGTTTAGAGAGGTTGAAACAATATTTACAAAGAGTTATACAGTTTGTCTCATGGTGATAATCTCACGAGGCTTTGGGCACCTATTTGAGGGTTGTGGCCCCCATTCATCTCTACTACTGGGTGCCCGAAGGCCAATTGGTACTGGGAAATCTCCTCGTGTACCAGCAGGGAAATATCATGGGAAGATAGGGATTTATTTTGGAATACCCTACGGTTTCTCTCCTTCCACACTCCCCACATTACATAGATCAAGATTCCACTGAACTGACAGCGATGTTCCTTGTTTTTGCTTATGAGGCTCGCATCCCACCAATCAGTGATGTGTTGGTGCGTCCCGGCTGGTAATGCGTTGATGATGCCATTCCAATAACAGATGGTCGTCCAAACATCTGCAGTAAAGGTGCACTTCCTCGGCAAAGCACGCAAATTGGGTCATGAGGTCACCCTCGAATGGCCAGGTTGTCAGCTGTGAGGATGCGATTGTGAAGGACCGTCCAACTGAAGAACTTACATTTTGGCTCGGCGTGTGCCTTCCAAATCTTTTCGGCCAAAAAAGGTTTCGTTGCCCTTGCGAATTGCGCCTGGTATGCTGATTTTGCTGAATATATACCTGACAGTGTCCCCTTCCAAGTGATTTCATCGTGTGACGCAGGGTCCAAGGTTCTCCCCTGAAGCCCACTCCAGAGAATGATGAACTCCCTTATTTCTTCCGTGGTGGAGATGTTCTGGAGTGCTCGTATCCAGTTCTGATGTTCAAGCTCTTTCTTAACTGTTCTATTTTTCCTTGTTGCAATCTTGAAAAGGCTGGGAAATCTATACTTGAGCACGTTCCCATCGAACCAATAGTCATGCCAAAAGGAGGTCTTCTCTCCATTCCCGATTGTGACCGTTGTGCATGCATTAAAAAGGTCTCTATCCAAGCTGCTGCACGGTAAAGTAGAGCCGTGCCATGGTCTAGCGTCATCCGTCCAATGGTACCAATACCATCGCAGTCGTAGAGCTCTGCCGAATTTGTAAAGTTCAGGTAAACCCAGCCCGCCAAGGGCTTTCGGCCGACAGACGGTCTGCCAATTAACCAAGGAGTGACCTCCGTTTGTATGCTCTCCGCTATCGGCATTCCATATAAAAGCTCTTCTGATTCTATCTATTCTCTTAATTATCTTCTTTGGGATGTTGAAGACAGTGAGGTGATAGGTGGCAATCGAAGAGAGCACCGATTTTGCTAGGACGACTCTTCCCGCTTTGTTCAGAAGCTTTCCTTTCCACCCAGGCAACCGGTCGCCCACTTTGTCGATCAACGGTTGATAGTCAACGCATCTCAGCTTTCTTGTCTGTAGCGGGAGACCCAGGTATTTGCAAGGAAAAGTTCCCAGTTGCGTCAGGAAGTCAGTGGCGATGAATTGAAGATTATGCCCCTCACACCTAATCGGGTAAATCTCAGATTTAACTATGTTTGTTCGTAGGCCAGTTGCGTCTCCGAAAGCGGCTAAGATCTCTCTTGTTGCCGTGAGCTCCTCGGAGTTTGGGTTGACGAAAATGCCGGCGTCGTCCGTGTAGAGAGAGACTTTCATTCTTGTGGAATGGGGTCCGACCGGCTTGAGAATACCATTGTCCGTCGCACATTGGAAGATGGATTGAAGCGGGTCAAAAGCCAAGATGAAGAGCATTGGAGAGAGTGGGTCTCCCTGCCTCAGACTGCGACCATGAGGGATGGGGCGTCCCGGTCTTCCATTGAGGAGAACCCTTGAAGATGTCGTAGACAGGAGCATACAAATCCATTGCCGCCATCTTGTCCCAAACCCTAACTGCGAGAGAACCTCAAGGAGATAGGGCCAGTTGACGGAGTCGAAGGCTTTTGAGATGTCAAGTTTGAGGAATAGCCCCGGGGTCTTCGTCGTATGTAGCTCCTTTACGGTGTTTCGGACGTGGAGAAAGTTGTCATGGATGCATCTTTTCTTCACAAAGGCGCTCTGATTTGCAGAGATTAGCTGATCAAGATGCGGTGCAAGTCTGTTTGCTAGAATTTTAGCAAAAATTTTGGATATACTGTGTATCAAGCCGATGGGTCGAAAGTCTCCAATTCTCTCCGCGTCAGGCCTCTTTGGAAGTAGCAAAATGTTTGCTGAGTTGACAAGTCCAATGCAGGACCCTCTATGGTCAGCCATTTGTGTGATGGCGAGGAGAAGATCCCCCTTGATGGTGTCCCAACATTCTCTGAAGAACATCCCAGTGTAACCGTCTGGCCCAGGCGCCTTATCTTGCGGTAGGGAGAAAACCGCCTTTTTAATTTCCTCCTGGAATGCTTCTTCGAGACTCGATAGGTCGTGCCTGTGGTATCCCAGCTCCTGCCAATTGAGGCCAGTGGCTCTACTTTGAGCCGTTCCCAAGGTGGCGCTGAAATGGTTGAATAGCTCCTCTTTTTTTCGTCCTCATTGACTGCGATGCCAGTGTCTGTTTTGAGAATCTGGATGAAATTTTTTTGTCTTCGTCCGTTTGCTCGGAGGTGAAAGAACTTAGTGTTCGCATCTCCCTCTTTAATTGCAGTGAGCCTGGCCCTTTGCCGCATCCGTGTCTTGTTTATGGTGGCCAGCCCCAGACAATGACTTTTTAAACTTGAGCGCAGCTCTCTCTCAGCTGTGGTCAGCGCCCGGTCTTCTTGAGCTTTGTCTAGCCTCCCTATTACTTCCTTAGCTATGGCCAGCTGGAGCTTCACATTCCCTATAGATTCTCTTTGCCAGTTTTTGAGGGCCTTTGCCGTGCGCGTCCGTTTTGTGTGTAGCCTTTGGACTTCATCGCTTGCATGCACTTCTCTAGCCCAAGCTGTTGTGACAACCTCGTGAAAACCCTCCATTTTGGGCCAGTAGGACTCAAATCGAAAACCTCTCTTCATGCTAAGGTTAACCTCTCTTGACAGGAGCAACGGTGAATGGTCTGAAATCGCAGACGGGAGCGCCTGTAGCATAGCTGTTGGGAAGATCATTTCCCATGCATTAGTAGAAAAAAATCGATCGATCTTAGTTAGCGTTGGGGTATCTTGCTCGTTAGACCATGTGAACTTTCTCCCTGAGAGTCTCATCTCTCTCAACTGCAACCGATCTATAGGGTCCTTGAATTTTCCCCATGAGGCGTCAGTTGAGTCTTGAATTGTTCTTATCTGACGCCTTATAGATCAAGTTGAAATCCCCGAGGATGAGCCATTCGGGGCACATACTCCCCCGAAGGGCCCTCATCTCGTCTAGGAAAAGCATCTTCTCTTCATCTCCTTGAGGACCATACACCGCGGTGATGCTCCACTGCATACCTTCGTTGTTCATATGTAGAGTGGCCAAGATTGAGTTGGCTGTGAGGTTGAAGTTTGAAAGCAAAAAAAAGGCATTTGATGCCGCGATGATGATTCCTCCCCTAGTTCCTGTTGCCGGCAGGAACCCAAAGGAGTCCGCAAAAGGGGCGCCTAAAGTGTCAACGATCACTTGACGGTCTATGCTCTGCAGCTTTGTTTCTTGTAAGCACACTATCGTGCTGCGCGAATCTGAGACCATCTCTGTGATAACAGCGCGTCTTGCTGGTGAATTTAACCCTCGCACATTCCAGCTCAACAGCTTGACGTCATGTTGTGCCATTTGATGAATTGGGACTGCAACTGATGGGGTGGTCGAAGTGGAAACTGCATGGTGTTGCTTGCGTCTCCCTGCGAGAGCTGTTGTTGCCGTGTGCAAATGATGGACAGGAGATGCACCCTACCCTGGATTGTGATGGAGCGAAACACTCAACTAATCGGTCAGCATGCATACATACGCGAGTAAACTTCATACGACACTGCCCATTTTCTTTACCCTCTTGCAACCTGGAATGCAAACACCCAACAAAGTTCTCCCTACAGAGGAGCACCCGAACTCCAACTTCTTGCCTACTGCGGCACCTGCGGCGATGCAGCCAAAAGCTCCTAGGGACCCAAACTGAGACGGTACGCGGGACGTGACCCGGGCGACGAACAAGGAAGAAGAACACGAGAATAAACGACATACAAGCCGTCGGTGGCGATGGTGATTTCCTAGCATCATGGTCTTGTACCATCGGCTTGCACAGGTCGCTTGGTCATGTCGCGGGCTCGGTCTAGGCCGTTGCCAGCATCGCTCGCGGTCCTATGATGCTCTCCTTCGGCTTAGCGCCCCCTCCCTTCTTCTTGGCCTTCTTTACTGTCTTGACGAGGTCGTCGATGGCGCGGATGGCCTGATCTGAGAGTGGTCCCTGGAAGAGCTTGACGTAGAGGCTGAGCATGTCTTCTCCGAATGGGTCCGTGGCGGAGACGATCCCCAGACACCTTGCTAGGAGCTCCTGCGCTGCACGCTCAGAGTGCAGCCCACCATCGGGGTGTGCCACCAGCCGCCCACTGCGGCGACGCGTGTTGTCACACCCTGCTTCTTCTGGTGGAGCAGCCAAGCGCGTGGGCGCACTGTCGATCAGCGGCGTGCTGATGCTCTTTGTGATCTTCTTGATGAAGTCTCCAAGCGTGCAGGTGTCTTCCACTTCTAGCGTGTTGTCCTCGGTCTCCTTCAGCATCTGTATAGTGTGGTCCTGACCCCCTGACGGCGCTACAAGCTGTGCTGGAGAAGAAAGGGGCGGGTCTGCCACCACACAAGCGGGAAGTAGCTGCTGCGAGGAGAGTTTTGCCTCCGCCTGCATCGGGTCGCATCGAGCGTCACTCCTCGGCCTGGCAGTTAGCTGCATGTCCAGCTTCCCCAGCAGAGCGCGCGCGTCTGGTGGAGTCCCCGGCGGCATGGGTGGAGGTGGGGGCGATGGGCTGCGGGAGCGACACGGGGCTAGGGTGCAGCGGTCCCCCCCGTAGCGTCAAGGGCGACTTCACCAGGGGTGCAGCTGTCGTCTTCATTCTTCCATGCCGGCGCGAGGGGCCATGCATGCCGGGGTCGAGGAGCATCTACCTGGTCCTGTGTCCGCTGCGGTCGCGGCGGTCTTCATGTCTTGAAGAGGGGTAGGGCTCCTTCCGGCTGCGACTGCGGGAAAGGACCTGACGATGCCAAGGCCTGTCGTCACGGTGCCTAGATCCCCTCCCGTCTTCATCGCGGTCTCTGTCTTTGTCATGTCCGTGGCGCCCACTACCCTGTTCCCGGCACTGGCGAGGAATAGGCCTTGGCCGTCGGGCTTCTTCGTCTTGCTGTTCGTGCTCCCCACCGTCCGCCACACCCAGCTTCCAGGTGAGGCCTACGATGGAGCGTCTGCCGCGAGGGAGCATCGTGTCTTGCTCTGCCGCCCGTCCCAAAGCTGTGAGATCTTCAACGACGTGGAGGTGGACTAGGATCTTGAAGGTTTGGCCTTCCTTCACTGCCTTCGGGGGCTCGTGCGTGATCACCCGGCTGCTACAGGGACACTACGGAGAGCGTATGACACCACAACCTTCAACCTGTGGGCATGGACTAGGATCTATGAGAGAGAGCCACACCGTGCGTGGGATGGCATTGGGACTCCCCGTCCATGCCCACAGGTTGAAGGTTGTGGTGTCGAGGCGGCGAATTGAGCTCTCTTCGGCGAAGTGGATAGCACAGTGTCTCCCGACGATCCTTTTCGCCATCTCCTGTGTCCACGCATGCATCGGCAGGCCCTCGATGCACAGGCGGACATGGAACGGCATCGCCGTCCAGTCAGCGTGGCAGTCGGCGCTCCATGCCTTCACCTTGTACTCGCGACCGAAACGCTCGAGCACCTCTCGGTTGGCGACCTCGTCGCGAGCGCGTGAGTCAGAGAAGAACACAAGGAAATCCTCTGGGAAGTGAGGCGACACCTGGACGTCCTCCTCACGGACTCCAAACTCATGCCGGATGGCCTCGACGACGTGGTGCGGCTCCGTGCGTGGTCGGTTCTTGCCGATGATGATGATCGCTGCATGCGCCGCGAAGGAGCGCTCGCTCGCCACAACATCGCCCGAGACGGTGACGGTGTAGAACTCCTTCTCTGGGCGGGCCGCGTGGTTGGGGTGCATCGGTGCCATGACTGCTTCCGCGTAGGTCCTCGCTTGCTGCTTTGCTCCAGACACTTGGACGGGGCGGTGGTTGCTGCGATTGTCTCTTGTGCTGGTCCTGGAGCGTTGGTGGTGTGGTGGGAGGTGGCACTGGCTCGCTATGTGGCCATTACGGTAGCAGCGCTAGCACCTACGCGGCTCATGGCAGTCGGCGGCGAGGTGGGAGCGACTGAGGCAACGGAAACATTTGCCGTGCATCTTCCTTAAGAAGGCGTCCCTCTTCTCCAGCCTGACCTCCGGGAGCGGCACCTGCACTGGCAGAGCTTCTCGATCCCCTCCGCTGCTCCCTCTGTGCCACTAGAACGGCGGCCGCACGTCACTCCATCCATCATTCAGTGCTTGCCGACTCCCTTCCACTTCTCTTCAATGCGTTGCCTGACCCCGGATTCGGTATCACTATTGCAAAGGCTAGCTTGTATGAGTTCAGTGCTGTTCGGCCGGTTGGGGTGTTGGAGTTGAATGCAGCTTGGGATGTTGAAGTGTTGAATGCGGCAGATGGGTGGGAGGAGCCTTGCTGCAGAATGTGAGGATGTTTCTGGTACGGGTCTGAGCTGGTGCTTCTTGTCCCATTGATGGCGCTGGCGCTTGGCTTACGGAAGTGCAGCGGCGGGGGCGGTGGGAGTGTTGGCTGGTAGGAGGCATCCAGATCTGAGTTAAGGCTCATCCTGCTGCTTTGTCCCTGCTCGAAGAGAAGGCGAGGAGGATGGCTATTCACATTTCATTTGATAGTCAAAGGCAAATTGAAAACTAAGCAGTGATAACTAAGACCTTGAGTGAAAAATAGGGATGTCTCCTATTTCACCCATAACATATGAAAGTATTGACACAATTTGCTACATGAAGAACATAAGCCAAATGATGGAGTGTCGAGCCCTAGGATGTAGAAGATCATGACCTGAGCTACATTTTCTTAGTTGGATCAGCTCTTCTCCCTCTCTCTTGTAGTTGTTGCTTCCGACTATTTATTCGGTCGTCAATCAGCGTTAATTCGTATAATTGTCGGTTCCTCTATTTTTTCTCGTCCTTCTCTATCTATGAAATTTCTAATTAAAGAGCTCGTTTTCTAATATCTAAATAAATGTTCATGTTAAGCAACAAGCAAAATCAAGAACTGTCAGGCAGAAGTCACGCGGTATACTGACTGCTTCGAAATAAAAAGGAAGTTAATTTACATTCCACATCATACCAAAAGCCTGAAAGTACGAAATTGTAGGGCAAAGTTCATCATTCCTACGACTAAAAAGATACTTGTAGGAAGGCCTGAAAAGCTCGCTTACTTTAGAGCGGTTCGCTAATAAGTCGTCATTGACTCTCCGGAACAATCCATCATCTATTTGATCCAAAATTATACACCAAACCGGCCGGGCTTACGTGTGCAAATCATGCGATGCGTAGAAGCATATTATTCCTCTGCGCGCGCCATACAGGAGTTGCTGCTTTTTATATGTTTAATTTTCTTCTCCTGAATCAAACTCGCGTCCAGTGCATGTACGTGGATGCTTCTCAGCCCGTAGCTAGGTTGGTGCCGGATATATCCTGAGGCAGCTGCACGGAAATGACGAAATCAAATATCTCGCATTCGTAGGGTACCAGTAACCACTGTTGGATCATGTAGTACACACGCGTCATCACAAGACAAGAGTGTTGCTATTGGCGCCGAAATCGAGGTACATCCAGACTGGACAGGCCTCCATGGAACGTCGGATCGTAGATGGATGGCTGCGATTTGTACGGATGGGCGCTCTCGTTGGCTTAGCGGGTCGAGCACGTGATGGATCAGGCGGGGTCGTGACCTGAATGTCCCTAGGCAGCTGGTCCCACAACAAAATTGCTACCTTACGATTGACAGGTCCGTGGTCGGCAACCCGTCAGGCCGTGATGGGCGTTGCCCTCTCCACCGCGAGACATTTTGTTCAGCCCCTCTCTTTCGCACCTTTCACTCGTAGTAGCACTTCATGATACCCTAACCACACTCTGACGATGACGACAATAATAGTGAGACCAGGAAGCAGATCGTGGAGAAGGCGAGAGAGTGAAGAAGTCATAGGAGGAAGAGGGAGGGTGCACATCTAGCTAGCAACGCGCCATCTTCCTCCATGAGCAAACATGGAAGACGATATCCCCGTCGTCACCCAGCTGCCATTGCCGCCCTCCCTCTACCATCTTTTCGCCCACGGGGTGGCATAAACCCATGGGGTGGCGTAAACGTGCTCTGGCTCGTGGTTGCCAGGGGCTTTGACCTTAGGGCCAGCAATGGCGAACTAGAGTTCGCCCCTTCGAGGTGGAATGCGTGGCCGCATAGTAGCCAAGTCGTGTACCTCTCCCGTCCACCGGCAGCCATCGGATCGGGTAGGTAGAGCATGACGACGTGGCCTACAACTCCGTCCCCTCCTCTGATAACACCCGTGTTCTAGGCAAAATCTAAAGATATTTCACCCTGCTCTGGCTCCTCCCTCCACTTCTCGTTCCTCTCCTGCGCTCTTCCTAAAGGTTCGATTTTTAGGTCTGATTTGTGTGTATTCAAATTGGTTCCTTGATCCCCTTTCCTATGGTTTGTGATTGGCAATCGATCTTCGACTGGCGATATTGCATGTCAGGCGGATCTGATTAGCTTCACAAATCCCTCTTATATCGGGTGAATGCCTATCCTCCATTTGATATTTTAAACTCACCATCAAACATATATGCATCTTAGATGCATTAAAATGGCTAGAGATTTGCCTTGAGTTTATGCAGCATGCTGTAACTTGATATGGTCGATCGTAGGTGTAGGGAGCCTAGATGGACCCAAAGGGTCATGTTAAAATTTGCATTTAGTTTATACGCATGCTAGAGATTTTCCTTTAGTTTATGTGCAGGCTAGAGGTGTAATTTATGAATTCATCAAGAAAAGTTGTGTTAAAAAATTTGCCAACTCGTTGCAGGAAGCTATGCATACTCTGGGGTATCTTTCCCTGGACCCGAAGAAGATCGTAGGGAATCGTATAAAGGATATCGCCTACCTGGGCCATGATCCTTTGATAGAGAAGCTCAAGTACTTAGCTTGATGGTAAAAATTCTATTGTATGACTAGAGAAGGCATTAATTTTTTCCTCATATGAAGATGCACAGCGAAAGGCACTTATGCAATCTTGCAATGCATGTTACTGCTCGGCATCCTGTTGCTTTGTTATTCTCTGCCATCCATAATAGCCTTATAATTTAGGGGTGGTTGCTCCTGTATGGCTAACCGTAGTGGTAGTTGTTTGCTAAATAGCTTGGAATACACATACTTCAGGCGAGTTTCTTCATATCCTAAATTACAGTTTCACCAACTTTGAAGTACTAACATAAAAATGGTTGGCAAACTGATTTTAGAATTGCACTTTTTAGTGAAATATTGTTACTTTAATAGTTTGTGTTGCGATGATGCATTTATTTTCGTTGACGCTTCTGTATAGAGAAAGTAATTTACGTTTTCAAAATATTTTCTATTTCTTGGCTATGGTCTTATTTGTAGGTGCATATGTGCAATTTTATTTGGATACGTCATTTTTTGTATATATATTTACTGAGTTGGTTAACGCAAATCTGAACTTAATTTGCATCAGATTTCATAATGCTCAGAGTTTTTTTAATTCATTTACCTAGGTAGTTGCGAATAGGCAGGCGTCATGTCGAATGCGCGCAGAAGACAGAACTGCAAAAATTTTCTTTTCTGGACATCCCAGTATTTCGAATGCACTCAACACCAACACTATATTTGAAAGACATCCCAGTATTTCTATGCAGTTGTTCAAAGTGTTTGTTTGCATAACCAAGGCATGCTTCACTTTTGCTGTGGTCTTTTCTCATATTTATATGGTTAAGTACTCCATGCGTTAAATATCAGACCAACGGTGCGAGAGTCTAAATCGTCTGAATATAAAAGCCTGCATGCAATATCTAAGTGTGTTTCTTAATCACCAATAAATTATTTAACTGGGGCACCACCCCTGCACCTTTTTTATAATCAAGGCAGTCATGGTTGCTTGTGGACTTATTAAGATAGAGAGCATCAAATGTAAATGCATGGTATGGTTTGTCAGCTGATCTGCACCGTCATGAAGCAACCACCCTTTGATTTACGGATGCTTCAACAAATTTTCAATTTTAGGGCAGGCCACAAACGAATAGTAATAATGCCCATAATGTACTGCATGTCACAACACATTGATAAGGCCAAAGAGCAAGATATACATGCATGCTTTACTCAAATTCAAGCTATAACTGAATATAGTTTGCGAGTAAAGAGAACTCATTCATGAATCTTGTTAATCGTTTGCTTCAAGCTGCATATAAAAATGCACTGAATGAGCATCATACCCTCTTACGTACACTTGTATAAAATTTTATCTAGGACTATATGGGCACCATTTCTGCCGTTATATCTTGCTGTCCTATATTGTAATTGCTGTCCTATACTGCAGTTTCGTTGTAAATTTTGCCTAGATATTGGAGATCAGGTAAATACTAGATAGTATTTAGTGATACTTCGCTGTAGTATAGACATCGTTTCTTCAAATGATCAGCGTTTGTACTAGTTTTCTGCTGCTTGTGTCCTAATTAAGAGTAAAGTAGATGATGTGATCTTACACAACAAGTTCCGGTGATTTTTCTACATAATTATTTGGATGGTAAGCTTAATGTATTGCTCGAGGCACAATGTTGAGATTGCACTGATTCTTATTGCATTATTTTTTACTCATGAACATGTTGAGGGTAACGATCGACTTTCATGCCTTATTTGTCTATTTCATCTAGCCATTTCAACTACAAGCTTCAGAGTACTAGATGTGTATTGAATACAAAGTATATCACATGAAACTGACATTTAGCAGATTAGCATGATCTTATCTGCGATTATTGTTGTCGTTGAGGTATTAGAAAAATGTCGATGCCGTCTTGATATAGAATATGAAATTGTGTTGCTTGATAAAAGTGCTAACTGATATCAGCCTCCTTTGCATGATTAATTGCCGTTGTTTTATATTCTTATTATTCAGCGTTTCGCCCAGGAAGTTCTTGCTTTCGCCGTGCCCTGAAATCTTATCTCTTGCAGGCGCACGACAGTGGAAAGGATTTGCCCAAGACACCTAAGCAAGGCATTATGTAGAAGAATAGTGAACCTTCGTTACAAGTGTTAGCCTGCTACTACGATTATCTAAATAAACTTGGATGCATTAAAACACGTGATCAATTACTGTTTGTAGCTGTTTGGCTTAGATCGTCCTGTGCATCCAGTCACTAACATTAGATAGGCCTGTCCGTAAACTGTATGTAAATGATCTGCAACTTTATCCCTGAGACATTATTTTGTGAATTGTGACATATCCTTTCCAGTTCTACAAGATAGCCTCATTTGTGTTCTGATAGAATAGACGGAGCATAATATTTCCATAAGGAATAGTATGGTGAAATTTGATACATGCTATACCCTGTTGTGGTACTATTTTACAAAAGATAATTCAAATGTTTACATCAATTGTCGCTATATCTCGCTATATGGATATGTATTTTTTTATATGAAGGTGCTGGCGGCAATTTCAAGAATAATTTTATCTGAACTGAAATTTTATTTGGTTCGACGTTTGCAGGTATATAGGCAATCACAAGGATGCCATTTTGCTGGAGAACCAGAATACAAAGCTACGTCTGCACTTAGCATGGCTGATATCAGCCCTTCTTTTTGCTCGTAATCAGGGCTGTCTGATGTTACACTACTCTACCCTCTAGCAAAGTGTATTGATCTGCTCATTTTACATTATATCTTTGCCAAGTAGCCAAGCGTATTGCAATAGTCAATACCATTGAGTTATGACACATTAGATATCTCTATATATATTTATTATTTTAAAAATACGTCATTGCTTCGTTTATTGAGTTCGAAGGACAGACGCGGCAACGCGCGCTTTTACGATTAACAAAATGTAAGCCAGTGCTGCTCCAGATTCCGTATGCTTCCCAGGTGAGGACCAAAAATTATATTACACGAGTATATGAATGACAGGGGACGCGTGGACAAATTTCCTGGATTAAGTCCAGTATTAATATGGATCAAGCCTGGCATAATCTTTCTAAGCTTTAAAAATGGGATGTCACTCTCATGTATCCAGTCTCGTCAGAACTGCATGCTGTGATTCGTCGATGATGTGACAAGATGAATTCCAGCACAGCATCCCTATAATTTTTACAAGTTATAACACGTCCGTCGTGTATGTGGCACCTCCGTAACCTCCCACCAATGATAGGATTCGTAGTTAACGGTACATTATCAGGTGGATGAAAGAAACTGCAAGGGAAAACTGATCAACCCCTCGCCTGGTGCAGATACGACCAAGAAAGCAGTAAAAAAAGACACTTTTTTTTACTCATGCACGAAATGACGGTAGTTATTATTTTTTTACAAGAAAAATGACGGCGTTTAAACATGCACTACAGGGTTGGGCTGGCAATTAAAGTGACGAGTCATGTTATTTTTATGTGACCCGATGGATCAACCTTCGTTGAACCCGCAAGCCCGTGATCCGATTTTGGCCCGATACAAAATTGCAATCCTTTCCATTTCCTTCTTCACGCGGCTACCCGCCGCGCGTAGGAAGCTACCTACGCGATACGTGCCGGTGCCAACGACGCCTATATATACGCGCTCCAGTCATAACACAGAAGCCTACTCCATCACAGGACAGAACACGAAACCAAAACTCCAAAAGATCAAAAAGCTCCTGTAAAAACCGCACAACATGACAGCGGTGGAGGAGCTGTTCGAGTGCGAGGTGCTGTGGCCGGAGGAGCGCCACGACGTCCCGGTGAGCGCGCTGGGCTCCTCGTCTGAGGCGCCGTCGTCGTCCTGGACCCACCAGCCATGTCGCGCGAGCTCTCGGCCCGTGGACATTCCCAGGGCCTCGCGCCTGTCCCGCGGGCGTGCTGACTGGGACGAGGAGGAGGAGGACGGTGGCTGCGGCGCCATGGTGCCGCCGCACGTGATGGTGTCGCGGAGGCGGTCGGAGGGGGAGGGGGAGGCGGCGGTGGCGTTCTCGCTGCGGTCGGGGCCCGGGCGGGAGCGCCGCGATCTCAGCCACCTTCGCAACTCCGTGCTGCGGATGACCGGCTTCATTGAAGAATGACAAGGCTGACCCCTCGTTTGTGCATATACGCAAGCAGGACTAGTCATCACTCGTCTTCTCGGCAGCGTTGGTCAATCTTTCTTTTTTTTGTTCGTCTCATCTTCCCCATTGTTTCCGATCAAATTGATCCCCTTTTGTTAAAGGGAATTTCTTCGCATGTGCTCCTTGAAATCAACCACTGAGTTCGGATTTTGCTATGTCTGTATGTGCTTGAAATTAAGCACTGCTCTTTTTTCCATCCTTATCTGGACAAGTTTCTGTTGCTGTCGCCTGTCGGCACGGGTTTCTAGCCATCTTAGTGGCGAAACGAAGTGTTCTTTGAACAAACACGGCAAGTCCGATGGTTTTAAGTACCGGGTAAAACGTGCAATTTAGCTGGTGGACAATTCTGAATGCTGTAAATGTGCAACTAAGCCGACCCCTAGTCCTAGCACGCGCACGTCGATGAAAACATCGGAGTTCATGGGAACTGGCAACGGTTGAAGCAGAACGAACATCCATGATGGGCCAGACAACTGTTCAGACGGCCAAGCTCGTCTTGTAACGTCGACTATTCATTTCCCGCAAAAACGAGAGAAAATGCATTATTCATTGGCGCTGAACTAAAGCACCTTTCAAAGCTGCCATGGTTACTGTACTGATACAAACTGAAATATTTCATGCATCTACAACGGATGCGGCAGCTGACAAATCTGTGGTATGGTTACTGTTGCTCTTAGTTCCTGATAACATTCAACTATTGTCATAGGATAAAGTAGCTACACCGAGTCTTCTGTGGAGCTGGGCAAACAAACTAGAAGGAGAAGCCGATGTGAAATCCTAGGCCCAGAAAAATCGCCTCTGGAAATCAAAATGTCCTCAGCGCCTTGATCCAATCAACCTCTAATCTAAAATCGCCTGGCCCAGTCTTAGCACCAGGAACGCCACCTTCCGCATTTAAAGAGAGAGACATTCCCACGATGCGAGCAGGGTTCATTTCCAACTTTGCTTCGATCACATTTCCTTTCCATGTAGGTAAATATCGATCAAGAGGGATCTGAAAGAAAGGAAAAGTGGTGTTTTATCATTAAAAAAACACGTCTTTCCATTTGTGAACAGAAATTACCTTCATGATTTGCCAACTGTCCTGGGGTACATACACAAAAGCCTGCCACGAGTTGTCTTCCTCTTGCCCAGGTGAATTTACCCAGTTCTCTGTGTATATCTGTATTTAAAGTTCAGATTACACAACATAATATTGACTGGACATCAAATATTCAACAGTTCCTCAGAGTTGGATACATACAGTAGATATGTAGCATCTTCCATCCCCTTTGAGCTTCATTGCTACTGTATCATATGCATCAAGATCGATAAAACCATCAAACTAAAACAGGGAATATCAAGAAGGATTTTGTCAGCTGAATAATATGTGCAGATACTGAGCATGCATCTATATAAGAAGGTGAAAATATTTGTTTTCTTGTAGATTTCAAAGGAAATATTAACTATGCTTCATTGACCGAAGCCTAAGACACTGGATATGAATTCACCAACCCAGAAAGAAAAATACAAGGTGAGCTAAAGGAAGTCCTACTGAGAGTATGCTCAACATTGTGGTGGCTATCTAAAGGCACTTATATTTCGCTACTTTTTAACTAACCCGACAACTCTTTTTAACAGATTAACAGCACTATTTTACTAGAAATGTGACTCTGTAATCTCTCTCTACCAGCTAGATTCCTAAATGTAGACAAAGCACTATACCTTCTTTGATCGCATTCCACAGAAACCACTGCGCCTGATCCTCCATGGTGATCCCTCGGACATATCCAAAGAGAGATTGCCAGAAAAGACACCTTCCACAATGCACATGTTGGGAAAATAGTTGCGAAAACATTCAAAGCTTACACTTAATCTGAGTTAATCAGGAACACAGTCTAAGGAAGTCATGAATAAATGCAGCTGATATTTCCTAATACATTAGACTAGTACAGACTACAGACAAATGCTAAGAAAACCCACACTAGAAGGCATTCCCTCATTTTAGAGAGCGCGTAAGCTTATTTATACTCATAAGCTCCACATGACTGCAATTACGAACCAAACATTATTCTCTCTTTTGTACTGGAAATTTATTAATCATAATGCAAGCTTTACTTCAAAAGATTGGACCAAGCCAGAAAATTAAGAATGTCAAAGACAAGTACCAGTTGATGAAGTATCTCCACCAGGAACACCATCAGTTATCTCCAATGATGCAGATGATAAACCTGGATAACAGCTCTGTTCAATCATATTATTTCATAGATGCAAATACAAAGCTTGGTATTAGTTGCAATTTACAAAAGCTATCGAAAGGTAATCATCTGTAGTAGAGAAAATAGGCTGTCAAATTCAAGCAGAGGTAGGAAGCCCATCCCATATATTATTAAAGGCATGAGCCTATGATGCCTATCACTACAGTCTAAATGTTTTACTCGTTTATAAAGAAAAAGAAGGTCCCATTTGGCATGGCCTGTTTGGGAAGCAGGAATTTCACAAGAAGGTCCCACTAGTAACTGACAATATGCCATTTTATGCATTGCCGAATATCAATAGGTAGAAAAACACAAGAGGCGAGGTAGATTCCCATTCGGCTCACATAAAAGAAAGTAAGCTATAATACATTGGCATTCGATATATCCCTCTGCAGAACATCCATGCTGATGCAAAAGAATGGAGCAAAAGTACGCAAGAAAGGGAACAGACTGTAATATGTACAATTTTGTGCACATCCTTTGGTAGGACTATACAACATACACTAGGAAGAGTCTAGGTATCAGAATTCAATAGCAGTTCATTTTTATGCTGCTGCCTGAAAAGGAGAGCTTTTCTTGACTTTATTCATTTTTGTTCAAAACATAGAAGCAACATGAATGCTTAAATCAACAACCTGATCATCTGAAAGACTAAATCTTTCAGGAACACAATAGAGCAATTTCAGGGTACCTCTTAACACTTTACCACATCTTTTGGACTTTTCTTTCACAAAACCACAACTTCTGAGATAATCTAGAATGCTACCCTAAATAGCCATATGTAGCTCTTAACATGTAAACTGACCGTAGGGGCTCACTTGTCAATGCCTACTGGATGCTTATATGGACACTGAGGTGCCACATAGGCCAAAGGTCCCACTTGTCAGAATATTCTTCCTCCTATCCTTTTCCTTTCATTTCTCTCACTCTTCGGCCAAATCCCGTCGATCCTCCCTCTGCATGTAGATTGGGGTCCTTGGCCAGCTTCACGGTGTCCAGGTGCACCAATGGAGCCGTAGTGGAACACGACCACCCTCCCGTCAAGCACAGCCCAGGAGGTGGGGGCGATACAGGAGGTAGAAGGTGCCACCGGTGACGGCCGCTACGAAGGCGAGGAGGAGCAGGATGAGCACGACCCAGAAGAAGCACGGTGAGGACGGCGGTGCTGGTGTGCACTGGATTTGAGAGAAGGAATGAGGCGGCTGGATTTTGGAGGAGGAAGACAGGATTTGGCTGGGAGGTGCGATTGCAGGGCCTAGTGCAAGGAGCGCAGGCGCCAGAGGATGCCGAGGCGGGTCGGCATCGTAGAGATGACGTGGGTGCTGCATTGCACGCGGAGGAATGCCACGAGGTCCAACGGGGACAGCAGGTTCGTCAACGCTGTGCCGTCACGCCGATGTACGGCTCATCGGAGCCAGCCCCGCTTGCCGCTAACACTGAGCTTGCACCGCCAACACAAATGAAACATTAGGCAATCCGCAATCAAGCTCCCCGAGTCAAAATCGAGGACGCCACCGTAGAAACTGAGCTCTCCGTGCCGGAATCAGAGTTGCTATTGCTCAAATCGAGCTCTCTGCCTCAAAATCGGGGTCGTCGCTGGGAGTCCACATTGTCGACGGAGGAGGGCAAGGTGCTGACACTAAGTTGATGAGTGGGCGGTGGTGCAGTGTGCTGAGACACAGCGATGGACTCGCGAGGAGGAGATAATTTTTTCTTTGTTTAATGTATGATCGGTTCCATTTGTAGTTTAGCATTGGAGTTTAACATCACGGGAGAAATGCCAATCTAGCATCGGTGCAAATGTACAGTGAGATGAGCAATTAGGCTTCACGTACACCGTGGATTGCCTTAGCAGGAGAAATGGAGCAAGAGAGACAAGAGAGACAAGAGAGAGGGAGAAGAACGTGAAGAGAGGCTGACAGGTGGGTCCTAGGTCCACCTTAGCATATTGTCCATGTGGCCGGCCATATAAACGCTGACGAGTGGACCCATTATGTCAGGTTTGTTGTCAAATGCTTGTTAATGGTCGATTTGGGTTATCCATGGAAAATTAGAGCACATGTTGTGGTTTTGTGGGAAAAAAAACTAAAAAGTGTGGTAAAGTGTTACGTACCTGAAGTTGTTGTTTTGAGTAATTTACTCATGAATATTCTATGAACAAAATTAAAGGAACAGTTTTGATGCCAGGGAAAAACTTGAGAATATGAGTCCTCCATTAGCATCTCACACAAAAGCACACAAAATAATTTATTCCATCATATCAGTTATTCAGAGAAATTGTGACAACTTATATTTATAGGAGCAAAATTTCAAAGTGATGCAGTACCTCCATACTCTGCATCCGAGTACAAGTGCCACTTCTTCACCTCATCTTTTGAATTGAAACTGAAGATGTATCTTTCACTTGGAGGAAATAGATCTTCTGAATTCCATACGACAGCTGCCAATTTGGTATATATAGGATGAGAATTAAAGCATAGGTCAAAGTAATGCGTATATTGTGCTGTACTGCTGTTATTGAATTCATAGCATGTAATGTCTATAGAAAGAAGGGGTTGCATGTGCCCCAAAGAATTGTTCAAGTTACTTAAAGCAGGAAGGTTTAAAATTCCCTGGGTACAGATTGCCAATTAGAGGAGGAAACATAGACTATTTTCCCTTCATATAGAAATGTCATGAATTTAAATATGTCATACAGACACTGTGACTGAGATGTATGGGTAGCACAAAATTTTAAAAGCAACTTGAGATGTCGCTGGCACCAGCTAAAGGCTGCTATCCAGCAGTATACGGCCGAAATGAAATTGAAAATGCTAAAAATATAATCCTGTTAGTGCTGACTTGATGTTGGACTGCTATCCATGTCTCAATTCATCAGTAGGAAATTTCTTATTATGTGTGCTCTAGTTAGAACCGGGTTTCCCCCTTTCCATTACTTTCATAACAGAAATAGCAGTTTCTTACAGAAAGAAGAAAAGCAAAAAGGACGAGGAAAGTGAAAAACGAGTTCACCACTGGCAGGAAACCCACTGAAACCGTGCTTGCCCTCAAGCACAGCCAATGGAGAGCAAACCTTTTATGTGTGCTCTACATCGCACTTATCTTTGTGCCCCACTATTACGCATTTCGCACGACCAAAAACAGCACAAGATTATGGACAAGACAACTATAAGCAGCACTAAATGGGTTACGTTGAGGAAATGAACCGAGCAGGCGGCGAGCATAGCAAGAAGACTGGGGTGTGTGGCAGGGAGTTACCTCGCTTGGTGGCGTTAACGGAAGCTTGCCACAGCGCCCGCAGCCTCGACATGGCGAAAGGTCACTAGACGGATTTCGGGACAGATCCGCGCGTGTTTGAGGTCATCCAACGGGCACTCAGGTCAAGGAAGGCGGGGAGATCTAGCCCAGAGGACGCGTCGAACGGCGGCCGGCGAGGTAGGATCGAGAGGGAGTAGGACTGGGGCCGGAGGGACGATGCTACGGAAACTAGTAGCAGGTGGAAGGTATGGTGGGCGGACGAGCTGGCAGCGGCGCGCCGCGGCGGCGGGTGCGTGTGTGGGTGGGATGGGGTGTTTGGTGTCTCGGCCACGGCCACTTGGCGGTGCTGAGACGGTTGGGCTAACCCGTTTTTTAGGAATGGGTTTGCTGGGTACGGAGCAGTTTTTCACAGAAAAAAGCTCAGTTCAATCAAACAATCAGTTTTTTTAGTAACTTTTGTCAATAGTAATTATAGACTTTGTAATATAAATTTAGTTATTTAAAAAATTATTTTTCTCTATCTTTTTACAATGTGCTGAAGCTTCGGGGCTCATTTCTCAAAATGTTGTAGATGGGTTTGATCAGTTCAAAATCATATGTTCATTTTCCTACAGTCATAATTTTTCTAAATAGCTAGCCAACAATAGCTTTATCAATAGCCACAGTCCAATCAAACGGGTCATTTATCTATTCGCACACGTGAACGGTCCTCCGTTTTGCGTAGCAAGTTGGACCAGCCCAAATGCCTTAGCCTGAAAAACCGTCTCAGTTTTTTGGTTTATTTCACACGGTTTAAAAGGAAGACCTCTTTTTTTAACGAAACGACTACATCGAACCATTTGTTGTCAAAGAAGATCGGCATTTTTTATTAATGATAATTGATATTTCTGAAAATAGAAATGTGGGAATAGCAAGCTGGGAACTAGAAAACTAGTAAAACCGTAGTCTAAAACAATGTCGACACCTGGATGCTCTTCTTAGCTTTCTTACCTGGACACTCTTCTTCCTAGCTTCCTTACCTGGACACTCTTCTTCCTAGCTTCCTCGTCCTGGACCAATCATGACTCGTGAAACCGGTCCAACGCACGTGTCCTCTGCCCAAAAGCCCAGAACTCTGCACCTCATCGGCTCCTCGTCCCGAACTGCTCCCCACAAGGAAAAATGGAGGACCGTGTCGCGCGCGAAACGGATAAAAAATGAACCGATTTTCTTTGACAACAAATGGTTTGCTGTAGCCATTTTATTAAAAAAAAGAGGTTTTCCTTTTAAAAACCGTGTGAAATAAACTAGAAAATCGAAACAGTTTTTCAACTAAACTATATGCCAAGGCTATCCGCGAAATTCATCTTCCGCGGTCGACCGTTCTAACGGTGCATTCCGACAAGCAGCCCACGTGGTCCCCCTTTTCACCTTTTTCTTTTCTCTCTTTCTACCTTATCTTTTCACTTCTCTCTTTCTATCTTATCTCCTCAGCTCTCTTTTACCTTCCTCCACCACCGCACCCCGCCTCTGGCTGCCTCCGTGCGCGGCCTCGCCGGCGACGACGAAGAGACAGACAGCCCACCCGGCGGCGATCTGCTCCCCCCGTGCCTTGTCTGCAAAGCCCCCAGCCGAGCCTCACCTTCGCGCGCGTGCACCGCCGCCGCCGTGTTGGACCGCAACGACCGCGACCGCCGCTCCCTCTTCACCGGCAAAGGGTTCCGGCAGCGGGAGGCGGGGGCGGCGTCGGGGCTAGGGCTGGAGGTCGAGGGGCTAGGGCTGGAGGTCGGGAGGCTGGGGCGGCGTCGGGGCTGGGGTTGGAGGGTCGGAGCTGTCCCGCCGCTGGCCGCCGCCCAGCTCGTCTCGCCGTGCGTCCTCCAGCGTCGCCGGCGCCGGAGATGGGCGCCATTGGTCGGCGGCCACTGCCAGACTGGTGATTTTTGGTTCTTCAACTTGTTGGAAGATGAAAGCCGATGAAGCTTCAATTTGCATCTTTCGATGCTTTGATTTTATTGGAAGTTGAAAGCTCCAGTGGAAAGTTGGAATGGTTTTTGTAGAAAGCCATGAACAAGTTAAAGCTTAAGTAGAAAGTTGATTTGTTCTTGTAGAAAGTTGGGGTACAGAGGAATTTAACTGGTAGAAAGTTGATTTGTTCTTGTAGAAAGCTGGGGTACAGAGGAATTTAACTAGTAGAAAGTTGATTTGTTCTTGTAGAAAGAATTTAACTGGTAGAAAGTTGATTTGTTCTTGTAGAAAGCTGGGGTACAGAGGAGTTGGAAGCTTAATGATTTTTAGTTGAAAGCTTTTTGATTTTTTAAGTTGAAAGTTTTAGATGACATTTGGTTGAAACCTCGCGAAAAGCAAGCTGTCGGACCGGAAGCTGTCGGAACGGAAGCTGTCGGAACTGACCGTGCGCGTGACGTGCGGCAGCTAACCGTAAATTACGGCCTCCCCTACCACTGGCCCACCCACCAACCAGTCCATGCCCGAGTGGCGCACAAACATAAGTAACCATAACCCTAACCCTATCCTTATTTGGGTCCAAGCGTGGCATGACGTCCATGGCCACACAGGACGGCGCCGCCAGATTTGGGCCTCTTGGATGTCATAGACAAGCAAGTGGCACGTGGAGCATGCCTCCTCCATGAGCTCCGATGCCCGGGGGCACACCTCCTCCCCAAGCCCGGACGGCCTCCATGGTGCCTCCTCCCTAAGATCCACCGATTGGCTTGTGCCTCTCCTCCCTGCGCTTCAAATTTGATGTTGGGAGCGCCATCATTAGTGTCCTCTCCTCCAAATCCGGGAGAGGGAGAGACTGAAGCGGAGAGAGAGCGTGGTGGTAGCGTTAGCCTCCATGCACTCAGCGAGTTGGCAGCAACGTCGGCCTCCAAGCGTGATGTTCATGTGTAGCTTCTGATCTTCTCCACGATTCATGCGTGGCTTTTGATTTCTTCGGAGTTCAGGCTTCTAGTCTTGTTCTGTTCATAAATTTGTTGCGTTGTTGAATCGAATGGATCTGAAATAATAGTTTTGCACGTATCCAGGTCTAAATCCATGATTTTTTTAAATGATAAATACAATCTAAGTTGGTTTTATTTTTCCAACCGTTTGGGTTGTACTTCTATCCCAGATAGACGCCTAGACCGTCTAGGATAAGCCTAAGTTATCCATGACACATAATCTAAGGCGGACGTCCAAACCGTCTCGGATGTCACTTTTTAACGTGTCGGATAAGACTTTTTGTAGTAGTGAGATGTAATCCAATAAATAAGATTGTAAGTGTATCCATAAACTGGGTAGAAAACAATTACCCGATAGGCGGCCTCGCAGTGAGTAGCGAACAGCGTCCAGGACGACAAGCCACGCCCTTGTGGCGAGTGAAGCCAGGAATGAGGAGTTGAAGTGAGCAGTGGGTCGCGTCGTGCCGAGCGGCGTTAGGGACAACGAGCTGGACTCGCGGAGAGCATGGCCACGCAGCAGGCAGTGAGGACGAGGGGTCGTGGCAGGCGCGCGGCGAGTGGCGCCGTGGAGGAGGAGCCGTGGTGACTGGTGAGTCTGTGGGTGCCGGTAGGTCACCCCAAATTCCACGGTGGTCTGAGTAAAACTTACACTTCAAATTGGGAACTCTCAAACTGAGATGTATACTGCGTTAAGTCATCCACAGTTCCATAAAGTGAGTTCATCATGTAGAGCCAAGAAAAATTACCGTGTGGCCACCTGCCACAACTTTGTAATGTTTTGTACTGTGACTAACGGAAAAATATACCCGTCATATATACACCATGAGTAATTCTACTCTTTGGCACCGAACCAGCACACGTCGCAGAGCCAGCGCAAGGAGAGACTGAAGGCAGCACCTACTTCCCTCTCCTCACAGACCAAGCTCTGCACCCGGATCCTGCAACACATCACTGTACTTCTCCGCTTGCCATCTCGATTGTTACTGTTCCATTACTGTCAACCTGTCATTCCACTACACCACAGCCTTGCAGGAAGCTGTTTGACACGTTCAGGTGCCCGAGCCACAGTGCCCGCAGCTCCGGGAACGCGATATCCAGCCACGGCTTCCTCGGACCGCTGAAATGCAGGACGGCGGATAACTTCAGCAGCTCGGCGTCCGGCATGTGCCTGCCGAGGCCCGGCAGGTGCCACAGCGGCTCGATCGCCTGCACCCGGCCGTCGAACGCTATCAGAGCCGGCGGCTGCGAGGCCATCTTCCACAGCCTGAACCCCGACTCCCGGTTCTGCACACGACACAAGAATGCCGTCAGGCGTCAGTACATTTGAAAACAGAGGTTCAGCCTTCAGGAGAAGAACAACTTGCCTTTTCCAGCCAGAATTGATACGTTTGGGTAACATTTGTTCTTCGCCACGCGTCGAGGTCGATGATGTTGACGCCCCAAGACCACGCGCATTGCGAACCGTGGAGGTCTAGCGCTGGCGCCATTGACACTGCGGGGTCAGAGAAATTCAGGTGTTCGCCGAGAGTCTTTTCGATGCAGATGCCACCGTCTGCACCGGGACGGTGCGCGCCAACCGCACCCATGACGTTCCCGTCGAGGTCCTGCTTCCATAGCCCGCCCAAGTCCTTGCGCACCACGACGTCGTCGTCGAGTAGTATCAGCCTCCCGAGCTCGGGGAAGAACTGCCAAAGCAAACATATCAGATAACTGCTACCACATCACTTCACTCATCAATTGTGAACAACTAACTAACTAGCTAGCTAATGCTGCATCAATTTCTCCTTTAAGTTTACCTCTGGGAGATGGATCTTGATATAGTTCAGAAGTGAAAACGTGCTTGGCTTGGAGGCTTCAAGCCTTCTGTATTCCCTCTCAACAGATCCATCGTACTGGTGATAAACCGGTGAGCTTTTCTCGACCTCTTCGATCGTCCTCATGACAGAGGCGATGGCATCACCATCGCGCCAGTCGAACTGGTGGAGGCCCTTGACCTCGACGACCGCCGGAGAGACCGGGTGCAGCGCGAACCACGAATGCATCGGAACGTAGCTTTTCTTGTCGGTGACGACGTGGAACACCAACCTCGCCGGATCGGCCGAGCTCCTGACGGCGGAAGCCACGACGACGGCGGCCGCAAGAACGTTGTCGGTCACGAGGGCGACGTGGAGGTACGAGGCGTCGGTCAGGCGAGGGGCGTACTCCGGCAGCGGTACCGGGGAGCGGGCCGCTGAGTTCACGGAGAACTCCTCGGCCAGCCTCAGTGTGAGGCAGTGCATGCTCTTGGGGATGCCGAGCGAGGCCAGGTGCTGATTGAACAGAGTTTTGATTCTCGATGACTTAACCTTCCGATCCATCTTCAACAGCTGGTTCAAATTATGCCCGAAATTAAATCAAACCGTATAATTCAAACTTCAAACTAGTCGTGATCAACTTTTGATCATTGATCTATGGAGTCTATTACTGTTAACACATTTCAGAGAATTCAGAAACATGCATGGCCAATCGTACAAAAACATTTCGACATCTTAAGGTTTCAGTTCAGTTGCACACACGTCTGAGTTATTACAGGTTTACTTGTTTGACAAACCGTGGGATCATCCACGATCATGCATATTAATGCACAGGTTCACCAAAAGTACGTATTTAATCTCTAGAGAACGCACAAACAGGGACCATATGATGGGGTCTTTTGGCGTGGAAAGCACTTGCTTCGGTTAAAGGTGCTAGTAACATGCAGGCATGATGGAAGATTATTAAAGTTCAGTAAAGATTATATAGCGAAAGTGCGTGAGAATACGACTTGATAAATTTATACCATGGCCATTATCTTGAGCACCACTGCTTCCATGTCAAGCCGATCATAGGACGCCAGGATGGTGTCCATCTCCGCCATGAGGCCGTCCAAAGAATCCGGTGCTGCTTCCACCACCACGGGGTCTAACAGGCTGGCTTCCCTGTGACTTCTTTTCCACTCTTTCATGAATTCCTGATCACACCATTCATCAGCTTAACACTCATTAATTAGTTCCTTCTTTTTGCATAGTGGTAACAGATAAACAAGTCCTATATATTGCTTTGCTAAACATTGCAGCGACACCGAAAAGAAATATTTGCTTTTATGAACATTGCAGCCACAACATTCTTTTAGGAATGTATAAGCAGCATTATGTGTGTTATGCAGATGAAAGCAGAGATTTATGAGGACGACCAAGAGCACCAAATATCACAAGGGGTATGCATGCACGAATGGCTCGCGGACCACTAGCTCGCAACCGGTTGGGAAAACCACGTAGCGCCAAACGCAAAGGCCCCGTCTTATGAGCGTTTCCAAGCTGGAGTGCCGGCCACTAGTGCGTCGTCCTGGAGAGAATCCAAGCGACCAAGTCATCACCTCACAAGGGTTCCATTTAAAAGTAGTCACAAGGGTTTGGTTTCCATAGCGGCTGGCAACACACAATATCCAAAGTCACCAACTAATAGGGCCCGCGAGAAATAATGCAGGTCGCACAAATCTACCAGAGCATAGAATTCGTACTCCTCGTCAAATTAGGCAGTTTTTCCGGTACGGCTTGACTAAAAAGGAAGGAGTAAGTCATGACTATTTTACGTAGCTCAACTTTTGAAATAAGTGAACAGTGTCATTTTAGCTGAGGCGAAGCGTGTTTGTTTGCGGCTGGACTTGGTTTGGTCACAAAGCGACTAAACGGCCGGATTAATTTGATCGGCGGCAGAGGTCAAAAACCGGAGGACACCACGGAACATGCAGCATTCAATACTACTCAACTGGTGCGTCAACCGTCAAGCTCTGCCAGTGCAAAGTACATCGCCCGGATCAGACAGAGCGATCGGCGCAGCCCACCTGTCAGCGGGGCGGCCACACGGCCACGTGGTCGATCGAACGCAGCGACGTGTTGCCGACCCAGCCCTAACATTCCATTCCCGTGAGCGGCGCTTACTGCCAGCGAGCCGAACCGCGTGAGAATCTCCGTGCTGGCCACCCATTTCGTGCCACGCTTTGGCTTTAGCCCGCCGCGGCGCAGGCGTAAAAAAATGTCAAAAGCCCGACGAGGCCTAATGGCCTAAGTGTCCTAGCACGTTTTTGACCCGCACGATCGATCGAACACGAAGCTAACAAACATTACAGGCCAGCTGATCGATCGATCGAACTCACCTCCATCGCGTCGCTGCTGCCGTAAAGCCAGTCCCCTAGCCCGGCTCTCCAGCCCAAGCACCCTGAAGCATCGATTAATTGGTCGCGTCAATATTACATTTACACACTGAAATGGGCAATTAAGCAGCGACCGCATTCCGTTGCTGTGAGCGAGCTTACTTACCGGTGGAGGAAGGGCAGAGCGAGGCGCCTGCCTCGAAGGCGAGGAGCGCGGCGCGGAAGAGGAGCACGCCGGCGAGGAGCCCCGTGACGACAGCCGACCGGCAGCCGCGCCGCGCCGCCTGCTGCTGGTGCTGCGGCTGCGGCGCCCTCGGCTTCGTCACGTCGTCAGCGGCCGCCGCCGCAGCCGTGATGTAGAGCCTCATTGCTAGTCCCCTCCTCACGAGGTTGCCCACACGCTGCTTCAGCTGCTCATAAGCGAAGGAAACCTGCCAAGCTGCCCAATCTCCGGTATGAACACACGGATGGAGACGCGCGTGGTGTGGGAACGCGACAACGCGGGGAGGGGGGAAAGGAGAGGCGCGTGGTGCGGGGAGTTATAGGCATCAGTGAGATGAGTTAGTGAGTGAGTGCAAATGGGGACGTGGTATAGGCATCAGTGAGATGAGTTAGTGAGTGAGTGCAAATGGGGACGTGGTATAGGCATCAGTGAGATGAGTTAGTGAGTGAGTGCAAATGGGGATGTGGCGAAGCAAAAGAGAGTGGCGAGGCGAAGAAGCGACCGGCTCGATCGCGAAACTGCGGGGCGTGGCGAGTGTAATGGGCGATGGGATCTGCCGGATTGGAGAGCGACCTGAAGAATTGCGAGGGAGGGAGGCCACCGACAGAGCCTGACGGTGACGAGCGGGACCCCCAGAGGCTTAGGCTGGTCGTGGGGGCAGCGGCGCCTGTGGCTTATCCGGTGCTGCAGCGCTGCGTCGCCCTCGCAAGTCGCATGCAGATCGCTAGGTTTCGCGCTCGCATTACGTGCCTTGTCTGGTTAATATTCATGTGACTGTGAGGAATGAGTTGGGCAGTTGGCTCTTGGCTGACGGACCCATCCTATGCTGTCTTGTTTGAATGCATGCATGCTGCTTCATGGAAGTAGGGGAGCAGTCAAAGTTATCCCGGTAGTACAAGTACCTGTGAGTTGTGAAGAGAATGAGCAGAGTTCCCAGTTTCCCACTACAAATGCCTCCCGAGACTAGCACTTGTGTGGGGATCAACCCTGCGTGGCATGGTCTCTCACCGCCCTTCACCGTTCAGGGCATGACCGGGCATTGAACCGAGCGACTCTCGCGTACAGACAGACGCAGTTATACGTTGCGTAAATACGAATGGGTGCAAATGGCGCACAGAGGACGAGCTACGTACTCGCGACAGCAAGTTACTTCTGCCTTGCATGCTAGTGTGGTTACTACTGTACTGTGTGGTACCACTTCGTACAAGATATACTGCACGGTCCGTGTTTGTGTTGACCTCGTTCCTGTTTTGCGGTGCCCAGAAGCTCAAGTTACTGCTGCTCTTGGATTTACTTCAGGTTGAACTTGGCTTTTACCGTACCGGGGACCATATGTCCATGCCTTCTGCCACACTATGCAAACCGTGACCAGTCACCAAACCCCGACAATATCACTTGGATAATGCGATGAGCCGAGGACGTCACCGTGCATCGCCATGGGACCGATCAAGATTGGATCAACGGCTGATGGGAAGATCGATCGTGCTAATGTTTACTACACTGGTTACTAGTACTTCAAACAGGATCTCTGTAGGGTACCTAACAGCGAGCTAGATATACTCAATGCATGTGACAGCATGTAGAGTATGTCGTCCGTATAGTCTCAATGGTACACTTAAATAGTTTTAAATCATACAGTAAGTAACAGTGATCTACGTTTAAGATAAGTGCATATGCAATAGTTTTATCTTAAGTTAATTACACTGGCAGTCCTTAAATTTGGGAGGTGCGTGCAGTTTACTACAACATCTCGCAAAACACACAATTAACCCCTTAAACTTGGTTTACGGGTGCAAATAAGATCCAATCCAGGCCACGTCGCCGTATTTCACCACCGTGGCAAGCTGACGTGGATAAAATAAAATAACTAATTTTTCTAACTTTACAAATAAGACCCAAAAAAAGAAAATTAACCCTAACCCCCAAAAAAAAATCCTCGGCGCCATTCGCCCCGAGGCCGGTGAGCTCCTGGCCTCCTCCTTCCGGTCCCCGCAGATGCCGCGGCCGCAGCGGTGCGCGTACTCGGAGACGCAGTCGACGATATCAGCGCCGGCGGAGACCTCGAGGATGTTGGAGTGGAAAGCCACACCAACCCGTCGGATCCCCCGCCGGCACCAGAGGAGTTGTTGGTGTCCGGTGACGGCCTGGAGTGTTGCTCCTCCGCCTTGATGTGCAAAATATCGCCGGCCAGGCTCTCCACCCTGGCGCACCACCACCTCCTCCCCGTTAATCCCCTCCACACCCTCCATCCCCCTCGCGTCCGATAGTTCCCTTCCCCTTCTAACCTTGTCTGCGAGCTTCGCCACATCGCCGCGACCTCACCCGTACATTTAATTGGTTTTCCGTGCAGTGAAGCCGCTGCACTCCTCCTTCGTCCTCGACGCCGGTCAGACCTTCACCGTCGCTGATTTCACCGTCGTCGGTAAACCCTAGCTCACATGCATGGTCTCTTTAGATTCGTGATGCTCCCCTCTTCCTTCCTGACCTCTCCCTTCTCTTTGGCTCGCTCCAGACCCTCTCGCTGCCGAGCACCCGAAGTCGCTGTGCGCCATTACCGCCGACGAGCCCTTCTCCGAGATCTTCCCAAGCAGCCAGCGAGCCGAGTAGCACCAGGGTGAGGTGCTGATCTCCCCCGCACTTTTCTTTCTCTCGCTTCGTTGCTCGTTTATCGCGCGCGCTTCTGCTCTACTTCGGCCATCCGCCGACGAGCTCTTCGCCGCCGTTCTGGCCAGCCTCCGCTCCCCCTTGGCACTGGAACAGAACCGCGCTGTCGCCAGCTTCCTAACGCAACAAACCGTGCAGCAAAAGACCTCCCGTAGAGCTCGCGCGCTTGCTGGACACCTAGCGTCGCCGCTTGGGGCTACCGACGGGGAGTCGACGGCGATCTGTCCGGTGGGGCCCGGTGATTAGTTAGCTAATCCAGTTAACCCCAGAGGTTGACCTGTGGGGCCTGGCGATTAGTTATTTTATTTTATTCATGTCAACTTACCACGGTGGCGAAATACGACGACGTGGCCTGGATTGGACCGTATTTGCACCCGCAAACCAAGTTTAAGGGGCCGATTGAGCGTTTTGCGAGATGTTGTAGTAAACTGTACGCACCCCCAAGTTTAAGGATTGCTGGTGCAATTAACTCTTATCTTTTGCGTTGGAGCTGACTACTGAGACCGTCGAAGTAGTTCGGTCCTGCATATTTTAGTGGCTGATAGGGATAACTTTCAATTCCACATGGTTACGGCCAGAGAGTGTGAGCAGCGCTTGTTAAACCAGAAACCCAGATGATGCCCAGAGTAATCTATGGACCAAAATTGTGAACTCCGTGTCATACATGCCTCCTTTATATTTACTGGAGATGGTCTGGGAAACTATATACTGTACTTGACACCGTTCCGCGCGCAAATTCATACCGTAATGTGAGAAAAAGGGTTCGAGCAGATATCTGAACTAATTTAAGACACGCATGTCGAGCAGACTAATTTACTCAATTGCTCAAGTCCTGAGATCTCGGGTCGGGTTGGAAATTTGGGATATTGCAAGTCAGTTAAGGTGCTATTTTTATGTGTACTCGGTGATGTCTTACCTCAGAGCACTCGCTTGATGTACTAGCTCCACAAACCCGGTGGCCGTACGTGGACCATAAAAAGGGAGTTGACAATGCATGCGCGCAATACAGATCGATCGACAACAAAAGATCGAATTGTCAAAACAATCTAGCTAAGTATAAATCCATGGGTGTTATGTGCAATAAGCAAAATCGACCATCGTGAGTTTTCATAGTACTATATTGATGGTACTATTTTCATACGATCGATCTAAAATTGTGCATATTAACGGTTTCCACAATGGCATGAGTGACTGACTGTGCGTGCACGTACAACTAATTATTGTGTAGCATATTTGCATTCCTTTTGAAAGGATGAAAGCCATGCAACCGATCATTTGCTAGGCTGTATCTGTAACGAATAAATGCCTTTTCTTGTCTGAACTCTGAAGGGCTCAGCCGTCCCGGGCTGTGTTAAAAGAAGTAAAGAGCCTTTTGTCAAAGGTGACGGGGATTGCGAACCAGTCTATCTGTCAGCGACAAGGAATGTTAAAGAGAATTTTGCCAAAGGTAATGAGAACGCAAACCTTTCCATCCATCAGCGACAAGAAATACTGTCGTGCACCGTAAACCTACCGATCGGCAAACCAGAAGCCACACATGCATGCGATTCATTACTCGCTAAGTTGCGGACGAATAAACGCAGATGATACGGTTGCTGCGTGAGAGCTTTCGTACCGGCTCATTGAATCGCCACCCCACCCCAACTACAACACCTCAAAGCTATTGGCAAATACTCCCTCCGTCCCAAAATATAAGACACGCACGTATTCCAAGATTTACTATTAGATTTATAATATTTTAATTATGTGATATAAAAGTGATATTATTGGATTTATTTTTGAAAGCACTTTTCAATGATATCGTTTTTGTATCATATAACTAATATATTATAGACCTAATTATAAATCTTGAAATACGTACGTGCCTTATATTTTGGGACAGAGGGAGTAGTGATTACTTAGCTCGGGCCGACAGTTGCATTGCACTACAACGATGGAGGCGAAATGGCAATGCATGCCCCACTCACGGATACCCGTCCCTTCGCCCTTCACGATGTTGATGTACATATAAGGCGGTCTCGGGAAAGAAGATTGACTTGAATGATGAGTAGTATAATTTTATTGTATACGACGGCTGTACCAGTATATGATGCTCAGGGATCTCCTAGATACCCGGAGCAATATCAGTATCTAGGAAGAACTCTAGGAAGATAAGAAAACTATTCGCAGACATCACGATACCCCTTAAATAAGGAAGCTTATCCCAGAGTTTAAGGATAACAGGAGTCCTACTTGGAAACGAGTCCGTGCCAGACACGGTATATGCTCTATAAAAGGAGTCAGGGGACCCTGCGGAGAGGACAAACCCTATGAAACGCCCATAGAAAAATTTAAGCCAGGAGGGATCATAAGATCAACCTGAAGCAAACACAGAAGCCCTAGAGATCCACCTGAATAGACTTCCAAGCCGAGTAGAAGGGAAGATGTACCCCCGACATCGAGTTCCGCTAGTTGTAGATCTCATCTAGGCTAGTTTTTTCCTTGTACTCCGTCTCAAGATCAATATAAGACATATGATGTAGGTTGTTATCCTCCGGGAGTCCGAAACCTGTATAAAATCTTTGGCTCCCGACGACTTGGCTTGGCACAACTGGATATCCCCAACCCCTACTCTTTCACCACGTATTATATAAGATCGACGATTTACCGATCGTCGACACGTTCCTACCATGAAGATCGGAAGCTCCGTTGTATCATTTTGCCACAACTAAGCTTAAGCAAAGTATGGCTAAAGAATCACACTAGTGACAAATTTTGGCAAAAAGTTTAGGACATGTTTGGTTCAAAACTAAGTTTGTGACAGTGAAATATGGCTTGTCACAAAAAGTGTGGCCAACCGAATCATTGCCACACTTGTGGTAAAAGTTAACACGGAGTTAAGTCTATGATGTATGTGCCATATAAGTGGTAAAGTATGACAAATCATAATTGTAGCAACCAGTTAAACACTACCTACGAAATTATGGCGTATGATAAATTTAAATTGGAAATCAAACAATCCCTTACTCTATGATGCGGGAGCCATATAAATAGTAAAGCGTGATAAGCTACGACGTGACAATCAATTAAATATATGATTAGAATTTATGATATGTCTAAAGTTAGACTTGAGGAAATTAGACCGGACAAATAGCCTCTAAATCCATGGTTTACTACCTCGCATCTTTAGCCGATCGATAGCGAGATGGAGCGCGCCTTGCAAGTCTGTACTGCTACCGCCGGCGACAGGATCCCGCTTCTATATACGCGAATGGTAGTTTAGTGCGTGAAATGTCTGTGATCGAGTCGTCCTTAAAAAATGCGTGTCCATTTTTTTTCAGGGAAACATTTTTTGTTCCTGTTAGACTGACAGTGGGGTGACCGCAAGTCCGCAACGAGACAAATTAGGCCTGCTGCATCGCAATGACCCAAGGAAGCCATATAGGGCTTTGGCTACCAGGCTACACTGTGACACCGGAGTTGTAGTGGCCTGTACGGAAACTAGAATGGGCGTGAGTTTGGAAGTTTAAATCCGGTCCGATCTGTGTCCAGAACCAGGCCGATCCATATACAGGACACTAGCTAAACTAAGCCCGATCCACAATTTGGGATGTTTGTCTAGGCCCAATAAAGGATTCCACCGGAAACAACTCGTATGCAATCTAACCTTTGGTAGCTACATGAAAGTAGCCATCATGGAGATATAAAAAGTCACGGAAAAAAATAAAAATATAGAAATCACAACATTGATACATGATGCATATAACATCCCAGAAAATTTCAAATCTAAATTTGATCTAAACTTGAAGAAACAAAAAGTACAAAATCTATTGTATCTCAATCCATGAATTCAATTTGATTTTAAAATTTTGTGTCATGATAGATGCACGTTGTGTCAATGTTGCAAAAAGGAAGGTTTGAAATTTTTCCTCAAATGACTGACTGCATGTAATCACTTAAAAGACTAGATTGCATACCAGTTAGCTCGTGATTCTACTATAGTGGGTCGACATAGTTGAGGACATTTTTTTGTGAGAAGTGCGCTCCAATCGTCTGATGGGCTCGCCTTAAACCATCCGATAGATCTGTCATCAAATACACTTCCATGTTGTATTTAGAATAGTTTTTATAATACATAATTAGACAAAGTAACAATTAAAGATGTGTGTCTTTCTTTAAAAAGAAAGATGTGTATCGGATCGAAATTAGAATTTATTATATCAAAGAGCATCGCAAGGTAGAAAAGAAGACTGTTTTTTTTATTTTTGGTCGCAAAGTTCTTGCTTAAAGGACATATAGATAAGAAATTTATTGCATTGGAATTTGAAAGACGTGAGGATTTTGCTCTGAGTTGCCAAGAACTGTAAGTTTGTGCTTTTACACTCAGCTATGCTTTTTTGATTTATTTTGGTAAGTTAATGCATTTTAAGTGGTAGCTGCAGTCAGGAATTCTGATAATTACATTTTCTTTTTTATGCTTTTTGGTACCAGATCATGTTTCTAGTCTTGCAAAAACTTGGGACTGGAGTGATGGATCCATCTCATTGGTATTTGGTGTGCCTTAACTTGGTAGCACAAAGGTTCGGGATGCTTGACTCTCTACGTGGTGCATCTGACAGTGGACTTATGGCCCACGCTACAGAAGTTATGAAGAAAATCAAGGCAGCATGGCAGGTGTACTATGGGAAGTCCAGGCTGCAGATCGAAGATTACAAGCTTGAGGTCATCAATGTGCCAAAACAAACCAACTCGTGAGTATCGCTTGTACTTTATTGTCTCTATGTGTTTGTTTCTAAGACTTAAGTGTCATGTTTAATTTTTTATCCGAGTATTTTTATGTTTATTTGTTTGTTCTATATAGGACGGATTCCCTTTTTTTATGCTGAAGTTTATTGAAATTTGGGATGGACAACATGTCCCTGATGTGCGCCAACAGCAGATTGCAAACCTGAAGAAGGTGATGGTGTATAATTGGTTATCGTCTCCACACAATCAAGTAAAGCTGTGGAGAGAACATCTCGACAAAAATATGTGTTAAGGTACATTCTCCCTGCACCTTTTTACATCCTGAATTTGTTTTTTTCGATCAGTGCACTAGATGCTATGTCATTCAAATTTTTAAGTGATAATCCAGAATATAAATCATGGCAACTCGCATATTTTTAAGCGGTATTTGAGATCGTATATCATGGTAATTGACCATTAGGCGGTAAGCCGGCTCAGAACAGTACATAGTTGCATGTGCAAGTATTACAAGACAAAATTAAATATGGTGAAATGGTCTAGGGTCACATCGTATTTGTAGGTGCAAACGATGCCCTTTGTGAGCACGTGCGTGCGTCATGTTCTTTTGAACCACATAGTCTGCATGTTCTTTTCTCCTTTCACAACAATGTCTAGCGGGTGTTTATATGCTTTCCTCTTCTTCCGCCCTTTTGTGTTGGACTTTGGGGGGTCCCTGACTGTCCCTGTGTTAGATGCATGTGAAGCCGCTGTACTGGAGGTAGGAGCTACAGCATATGTGGTTGCATCAGGGGCAGCAACAGGAGCAAGTGTACTTGCAGGAGCAGCAGTAGCAGTTCTCGCTCTCATCCTTTGCTGATTCCTTTTTAGTGTGACGAGCTCGTTCTTCATTTCTTTCATGTGTGAAGTTGCTATTCGTATGCCGTCCTCTGAGACACATGCTTCTCTCACTAGCTTTGTGAATTGACTGCACATAACTGCTAACCTCATCCTTATCCTAGACTTGGCGGGCATTTCGTGTTGTTGAACAGCTGGTTGAATTTCTGGGTCATATAACACCTCATTTGCATCCCATGTCCACCTTTTTAGCACATATGGTTGCGGCATCTCAGTCACACCTAACTGCACCATCACCTGCAATGCAAGAGAGAAAACACGGTGAGCACACTTTGTATCCCTGGTAGCTGGAGGTATACCTTTCCACTTACTTTCAGAATGTGGCAGCAAAGTATCCCATCCCTTTCAAATTTGCAGCATTGGCAGCTGTACACCCTGTTTTGAACATCTGCAGTAACTTGGTAGGTTCTTGTTCCATACTGTGGTACAAAACCCACTATAGAAATCAGCAAGTACATGTTGTTGCCTATGTGCTGGCAATTATATGACATGCTCGAATGCATTTCTGCTTGGAATCTGTAGTAAATGTTCCTAGTATACACCTTTGCCATCTGAACTTCAATTGGGTGTCTGCACCATGTGCCAGGCACAGTAATGGCTGTATCGGCCTCTTGCTTGTCCTCGGCTGTCATAATTTTCTCTTGTATTGCGGCATATTGTTGCACAAAGTCATATATGGAGTTTTGGGGGTTCACATACTTCTTTAGGACAGCATTGAATCCCTCACTACGCTGGGTGGACTGGAGGAAGGGATAGAAGTCGTGTGTGAAGTAGGCGGGCACCCACCAGCTTCTCCTGTCGAAAAGATTGGCCAGCTCTTCATTGTCTCCGACTGCTTGTCTCTGTATCATGCTGTTCCATTTCTGATCAAATTCTTCTACAGACAGACTGTTGTTTATGCGGTCTTCAAATTCTGCATGTAGTTGTGGCCTACGACCAAAAAAAGATCCAAGTTTTTCAGTCGCCTTTTTCATTATGTGCCAGCGGCAATTTCTGTGTCTTGCAGCTGGGAACACCTGGTCTATTGCATTTCTCATTGCAAGTCTTGGTCTGTAATTATGTTGGCTGGTGGCAAACCCCCACATTGCTTCAAGAAATGTCTCGAAAAGCCACACAAAGCTTGTTGTGAGCTCATTCCTCAAGAACCCACAGCCAAACTGTATTGACTGTCCATGGCTGTTTATTCCAATAAAAGGGGCACATGGCATCTTGTAGATATTAGTCATGTATGTGGTATCAAATGATATACAATCATTGAAGAATTTATATGCTCTTCTAGCTGCACCATCAATCCAATATAGATTCTGTAGCCTGTCTTCATCATCCAACTGAAATTTGTAGTAGAAGTCCTTGTCCTCAGTTCTCATCTTTTCAAAGTATGTCATTGTATCTTGCATGTCCGTGAGGCGGTGCTCAAGACGCAATGATGCTCTATAGTTGGCAACATCTTTCACTGTGTATGGGACATTGTCAAGACAGCCATGTAGTTCTGCTAGTATTTGCATTTGACGGCTCGTCTCCAAATTGCATGCGTGAAGCATCTTGATGAATTCTTTCTCATCATCTGGTATGTGTCGGTGTGATCGTAGATAACCAGTTAATGACCATTTGGCTATGAGGGGATGATTGTGGTCATCGTTGAACTCAGTCACCACCCAACTGTTATTCTGGTGTTTCACAATCATCCGGGCAGTGCAATCTGTCCTAACAGTAGTGCTTTTTCCGCCGTTGATTCATGATTGGCTTGGGTTTTTGCGTGTCCTCCTTGTCTTTTGCATTTTTGCCAGCTTTGTGGCACACTAGCGAAGCCCTAGTAATTTTTCCATGAACTTCAGACTTCCTCCTGTAGTCATACCTTACCCCAAAACCCTTGCGTCTGGCATACACCTTGTAGTGCTTCTCTGCCTCCTCCAAAGTGTCAAATCTCATCAACTTGAATGGCTGCTGCAGGGCTAGACATAACTTCAGGAATACCATCATTTCCATTGTTGTCAAGAGCAAGATGAGGTGTGTGTTCACTAGAGCCATCCAAAGTATGTTCTGTGGTGGCATGCAAGTTGGAGTTTCCTGGACCATGCACTACTATGGCAGATGCGTGTGTTGCCTCAAAACTGGCATCCTGATGAGTAGCACTTGGTGTTGCAGGGTGTTGAGTCATGGCCATTGGCAATGTGGGAGGGGGCAGATAACTGTTAGATAGTAACATGGTAAGTTGGTATATGTAACCCGGTAACACAATATATAAAACTAGATAACAACTGAGTGGTATATGAAGGAATGGTGTCAAATTCATACTTGGATGAGATTGGTTAGGGTGAACAAGTTGTTGAGGGTTTTGGGATTCTAGATGTATTTTTCTTTACCTGGAATTTCTTTTGCAATGAACATGCACTATTAGTCATCAGATTTATATGCATGTCTATTTTTTTTTACCCTCAAAATTAGGTGCAGTTGACATTTTTCTGAAGTAACTATGTGTTTTTTTTCGAAGGGTTAAGTGCCAAGGCTAGGGAGGTGCAGCTGATATCACATAAATTCAACTCAGATGTCCTCTGTTTGGTGGGTGCTGGCAGGTTTTTGTGGAAGATGTTCTGATATCTGCACATATAGTTGTGAAGGAAAAACAAACGGGGTCTATAGCTTGTATCCTACTTATCTAAAACATGTATACATTTGTATGTGTGCTTTCTTTTTTGATGCTTGGTGACATATAGCCGAAGAATGTGCAAATTTTCTGTGATTAAGTGATGTCAGTTTTTGTTGCTTTTTTGGTCAATTATGATAGGATTTGTTGGGGAAAATAGTGCTTACCTGGTTATTGAAAGGATATGCTTTTCTTCCCTTGTTATGTTGATTTGGGATTAAGAGGAACCACATCTGCCATTTTTGTTCCCGCACATGACTTAAGGAAGAAGAAGATAGGAGAGAATGAGGCAGTGTTTGCGTGATGGAGGGGGTGGGTGGACAGGCTGGGCGCTCTTGCGGGCAAATGCGGCGCGCTTCACTGGAGAGACTCCCGTGCGCTTCGCTGGAGAATCCCGCGTTCTGGCGCGCGTGCACGATCGGCCCAGTTAGCAGCCCAACTCGGAGGAGTGACTCGGGACTGTCGGCCCGTCGCTACAAAGGCTTAGCTGAGGCACGGTCGCCGTAGTTCTGTCAAAAAAAACTGCAGGGTAAATGTACAGGACTACAGGTCCTGACATGATTTCGGCCCAACATTTATCTTCCACTTGATTTATCTCGGCATTGGTACTGTATTCGAAGAGTATAATAAGTACTAAAAACACAGGTGCGATTAGAAGAACCCTGAAACCGCACGGTTCGTACGTACACCAAATTCACAGATCACATAAACACGTACACAGTGCCATCCACTACAAAAGAAACAACAAACACGCACGCACGCGCGGGCACACGCATACTAAGATCACGCGCCCGGCTCACCTAATACAAGCACTTGGATACCCCACGATAAAACACACGTGAACTAGTCAACTAGATAACATTGCTGACGCGTCGTCGCGTGCCATTGCATGCAATCTGGCTGTGCAAGCTCGTCATCGCCAACGGCTAGTGCTTGACGTGGCCCTCGTTGGCCGTCTTGAAGAGCTGCGCCTGCACGGCGGCGGTGCGGTCGTCGCCTGAGCTGAGTGCGGCGCCGAACGCGTCCTTCACCTGCTCCGTGGTGAAGGGGAACCCACTGTTGACCATGGAGTTGAGCAGCGACGCTGTGCCCTCGCGGTAGAGCGCGCCCACGCCGTCCTCGCGCGTGTTCGCTAGCGCCTCCGGCACGGTCAGGTCGTGCCCGAACGGAACCGCGGCGTTCGGGCCGAACAGCCGCCCCAGCGGGCACCAGAACCCAAACAGGCTCCATATCACGCCCGGATGCGTCATCCAGTAACTGCAAGGCCGAAACGGGCAGACACGTACATCAGTTCAGTAGTGCACGATGCATGTGAGGATGTTAAGGTTAAGAAGTTACGTACGTGCAAGGGCCAGTGGAGAAGGGTGGGGTGTTTGGGTCGAACGGCGTGGGGGTGTTCGTCGGCGGCGTGGGCACCAACGGGGAAAAGGGTGTTGACGGGGCGTTGATCGGAGGCAGCGGCGCGTCCGGAGTAGGCGTGGTGCCAATGGAAGGTGTTGGCGGATAGTACCCACCACCAGGCGTGGTTGGTGAGGTGCCGATGGACGGTGGAGAGGATGAGGAGCAGCCGCCCCCAGGGGTCGTTGGCGAAGGAGGGCAGTTCCCGCCAGTAGGCGTGGAAGGGTCATTGCTGGTAGACGGCGAGGGTGGGTAGTAGCCGCCACCAGGGGTGGTCGGGGAGGTATCAACGGACGGTGAAGGCGGGCAATCCCTGCCACTAGGCGTACCAGGGCCAGTGCCAGTTGACGGTGAGGGCAGGTTGTGGCCACCACTAGGGGTGGTCGGAGAGGTGCCTATAGACGGTGAGGGCGGGTTGTAGCCACCACCAGGGGTGGTCGGAGATGTGCCTATAGACGGTGAGGGTGGGTATTCCCCGCCACTAGGCGTGGTAGGGGTAGTGCCGGTGGATGGTGATGGCGGGTTGTAGTCGCCACTTGGCGTGGTAGGGGAGGTGCCAGTGGACGGCGAGGGTGGGTAGTCTCCATCACTAGGTGTGGTAGGAGAGGGTGGACAGTTCCCGTCACTAGGTGTGGTAGGGGCAGTGCCGCTGGATGGTGAAGGCGGGTTGTAGTCGCCACCGCCAGGTGAAGAGGATGGACAGTTTCCGCTACCAGGTGTTGTAGGAGCAGTGTCACTAGATGGTGAGGGTGGGTTATAGTCACCACCAGGCGTGATCGGAACAGTGCCGATGGGCGGGGATGGTGGGTAGTACCCTCCGCTGCCTCCTTGTGATGGCGTCGGCGAGCAGGACGGAGCATCATCTGCAAGGGAGCACATGTCAAAACGTCACGTAAGTCTCAGTCACGTAAGTGACGGTAGTAAGACAGAACCGATACATGTACGCACGGCTGGGACAGGGGGAGTGGGGTGGGTCGGTGGGGCCAGGAGAATAGTAGTCCTTGCGGCCACTGAAAGCCTTGTCCTTGTCATCGCCGGCGAGACCACGCGCCGCCGCGGCGGACGCCACGAGCAGACAGCAAGACATGAACGCAATCGCCTTAGCTAATTCCATCGCTGGCAAAGAGCTTCCAAGTTGGAGAGGGTGGTTGTTGGAGCTTTGAAGCTGCAACTCGCTAGCTGTGGCTCTATATACACAAAAGCTCACGTGTCTTAGCTAGCTTGCAGAGACCTGATCGATGTGCACTTGTGGCGACATCTGCAGTATCGCACTAGCAAATGCGTAAATGCGCTAGGAGGAAAAGGGGTCGGTGTTAGTTGGGATCCATGCATCCATGCCTGCACCGATCATTGATTTTTTTTTGAATAGCGGCCATCTTTATTTATAGAATATTCACAGGTACAAGGCCCTTATCGGGCGAGTCTAGAAGCCAAACATGGCGGCTGATATATCAAGAAAGAGCACAAATTTAGCAACGTTGTGTGCGTCACTGTTAGACTTCGCTTCACGCCAGAATATTAGAGACAGTAAAACGGAGCAGCCTCTGAGCGCTCTCGATCATTTGGAATTCCATTACGTCTGATCGTGAACATACAGTCGAGATCGAGGCGGGATCGCACGTTCACGCCTGTGGGTTGGGCCGCATGAGCTGCTCGATTGTTGGACAGCCTGTCGTGGAGGGCGATGTGCCCTGTGGCAACAAAATCGGCTTTCGCTGGTTTCTCGGGGCCCATGGTCGAGCGCTGGGTGCGGCGCCGCCGCCGCCCCCGGGACACAAGTCTCCCGCCGCAGCCCTTCAGTGCCCTCTCCACCACCATCGTGTTCCGTTCGACCGAATCATGTTCTGCGGTAGTCGTGGAGTGATGGTGGCTTGCTCCGCTGCTGTTTCCTTGCTCTCCATCGACCAGGCCAGATCTGCCGTGCCGCCGCTGTCGTCACCTCCTCCTCTTGCTCTTGCGAAAGGAATGGCACGTTGGCGTTGGCGTCGCTGCAGTAGAGGCACTAGTGCTGCTCGAATCCTTGTTGCCGCGGCACCTCCCTAGTCCTCGCCACCACTCCCGATTGCTCAGCTGCGCCCATTGCAACGCCAGTACCCTCTGCACCGCGCTGTTGAACGCCCCGCACGCCTCACCTCCGTCTCCTCCGGCCGCATTATCGTCCTCGGCCGCCATGTCCGCGGAGGTCTCGTCCGTCTAGCACCCGCTCGGAAGGATTTCCTTGTCCGGACGCGCTAGCGTTGATGTAGCAGATGGAGTGCGGCGCTGTGCTCATGGTGGAACTTGGCGCTGGTATCGGAATAGCGCGAGGAGGTGGTCAGTTGCATGGTGGGAGGGCCTGAGGCACCGGAGAGGTGGTGGAGGAGTGCGCCATAGGGATGGAGCCGGGCGGTGCACGCTGGCATGGCCAGCAGCGGCGTACCAGAGAGCTGGATGGAGAAGGGCCAAAATCTGCTCCTTTTCCTGGTCGATGAGTCCGCTGTTGTGGCACGAGTCCGACACCATGGTGAAGCTCGCTACCTTGTCGTCGGCCCGGGACGCTTGTTTGCTAAGCTCAGGAGCTCCGTGCCGACGGGTCCTCTGCTTCTTGCAGGTATAGCTCTTTCTTGCTATCCTCCCTTCTATCACTTTTGGTTGTGTGGATTTAGTTCGAGGATGAAGTGAGCAACGGTCTCTAATGTGTTCCTGAATTTTGGTTAAGTGGATTTAGTTAGATGAGTGACGTCCTATCCATGTGTTCAGATTTTGGAAGGCGGCTGAAAGGGATTTTTGATTTGCTGGCATTTGGCCAGGACTTACGGTTCCCAACGGTGGAGCTCACTGCGGAATTACATCATTTTTTTCTTTACCTATACGGTCTCCGGGCGATGGCGATGATGAGCGGTGAGTGTCCATCCGGCTGTCTTTCTCCAGTCTCGCATTGGTGAATATGGGGCTCGGGCACCTATCAGTGGTAAGTTCAGCTCCTAATGCTCGTTGAGTGGTGTGTACGTGCTTGTCTCCCGTCAAAAAGCTCTTTTAAGTAAGGTAAAAGATTGCATCCATATGTCCCTGCACACAAGTTCTTAGCCTCTTGGTCAGCACAAGTGAATCTTATAAATAAGTTGTGCAAACCTCTTCTTTATCTTCTGACTAATGCTAGATTTTTAGATTCTCACGTTTTTTTATCAATGCAGGAATTTCTATCCCTCAAAATGAATGTATCACTTTGAATCTCACTTGTTATTTATAGATATATATAGTTTCAAAATTATTGAAAATCATTCTCCACAATTGCCAGGTTGTCCAAGATGTAGTTTTCTTAAAATCGCTTTTTCAGCACCTTACATATGCCCCAAGATCAAAAGAGTAAGCTACCAAGCCATTTTATCATGGACATACCTGTTAATTTCTCCAATTAATCATAGTAGTTTTGGACTGCTAAACTCAGCTGAAATACTTAACATGAACAAGTGATAGATAGTAGACCCCCAGAAGAATACATGAGTTTCTAAAGTGTGGAATTTCAAAACCCCAGAAAAGCAGTATACTAATCAGCAAAATGGTGCATTTGAAATATATTAAACAAAAAAGTAGTCACATTGTTTTCCTGATTGTAAAACCTAAGACGAGAACATGAATTACAAAAAAGTTAAGACAGAATCAGTAACTAGGAACACAAGAAACTGAAGGTCAAAATGCCTCGATCTGAACAAACTTTTATGCCTTACTCCAGCACATCCTACACCAGCATTTTACTTTTTACTGCTTTTATTCTCTCTACCTTATATACCACATTACTTCCTTGCATTTGTCCTCTGCCTACTCTGAATTCTTTCCATGTTTGTACGGTGCAGGGTACCCAATTGTGCGTACGCAGTGCATCAGTCTGGGACCTCTTTTGGCTCATCACGCTCAGAAGCCGTGCCAATTAATCATTTTGGCTAGACCTATGCAAATATATATTATTAGAGTATACTTGCCCGTCCACTCTTAGCACTGACGAACCACCTATTCTATGGCTGTGCAATGTATTACCCCCCCTCCTTTAGACCGCTCTGCGACGGCCAACAGCCGGTTAAATACAACAGTAGCTAGCCACTGACAAAACAGATTAGCCGACTCGCTCCGCACCACGAGCGCCGCGACGCGCGCTCTGATCTAGTGATTTCATAAAATCCTCGACGTTGGGCACCAATTTCATGCAGCATTGAGCGATAGCTGCGGCGGCTTTCTTCAAAACATTATGGATGACACCCAGGCTATCAGAAGCAATCTTCAGATAATTTTTTTGAAATATTATTTTTTCCCATAAATCTCAACTCTACACGACGGATTTGAAAATTTTCAATAATGAGGATCTGTCGGCTGTGAAGAGGCCGAAAAGAGGTTGTTGGCTAGCCGTGAGTCGACGGAGGACCAATAGGCGAACAACCGGTTGACTTTGGTCCGTCGGCTTCACCCGAGCCAACTGCATCCAACTGTTTTTGGTGGGACGGTCCAGTCGGCCGATGCTTGGCCGAAAGGCCCCAAAGTCAGCCATAGCTTTGCCGATGGCCCAATTTCTGCCCCGTGAACCCGTTCCTTGCCCTATTTAGTGGCCTTCCGCTCCCCTCTACCCCCACAAGCAGAATAGAGAAAGAGCGAGAAAGGGCGGCGGCGGCACATGGGAGAGAGAGAGGAGAGGGGTCTAGGGTTTATGAGGGGTGATGAGAAAGAAGCTCTCGATAGGGGCACATGAGACATTAGGGTTTTGGAGGCGAGGCGGAAGAGAGCTCTCAGCAGCGGTGTGTGTGAGGTAAATCTTTGTGTTTTTATTTTATTTTGTCTTATGGAAATTATAAGTATGTTAATATTACAATATGGTAGGAATTGCTTCATCTGGTTGTGACGACATGCCGAAGGAGAAGGTGAGGGCTCTGTGCCCTAAGGAGTCGAGGTTCCCCTTTGCTGGTGCCTGGATCCGTGCAGACTCATGCAGTCACGAGAGATATTGTACACCTTCGGAAGAAGGTTCTTCATGTGTGCTAACTACGATAAAGAGCCACCAAAGGTTGGCGTGTTCGCACGATGTTAAAGGAGTAAACTCGCACATACCCATATTTGTAACATGATGCACAACTATGTTAAATATGAGTAATGCTAACAAAATTTGCTTGCAGTCTCCCCCTACTATATGTGACTACATACAATGGCTAGATAGTACACAATCAAAAGATGATGATGAACAACTCATGCGTGATGCGTCATGGAGGCGAGATTAAGCTGAGTGCCGCATGCACGAGGTATAGTAGGAGGAGAAGCGAAAGCGTTGGTAGGAGGCACGACGAACGAAAAGGAGGCAGAACATCAAACTGCGAAGGTACGTGAGGCCGAGAGGGCAAGGAAGCTTGAGATGGTGCGTCACGCCAAGGAAGAAGGAGAGGAAGCTCACGCTGGTTGTATGAGGAAGGAAAAATACCCAAAAGGCCTGGAGTAGTGATATGTATGTTCTGTGAGGTTGTTTGGTATTATGCTTGTAATTTCCGAGTGTTGTTGTACCTTTTTGTCGCCCTTTGTTTAGTGTTCTTATACTGTGTTGTAGCGCACATCGAGAGTGTCACCGTGAGTGCTGGTGAACATCACGTAGTCGAAAAGCCACATGATGTAAACCTCTAACGAACGGGTGATCTAGGCATCCGTCAGCTGCTGAGTTGGCCAACCTAGCTCACCAAGCTGCACACAATGTATTGTTGGTTACAAATGTACAAAACAGTTAGTGTAATAATATATTGTAAAGCAAAACATTTGCACTCACCTCAAACTATCGGTACCATGCCCACTTAGGTGTGCTTCTCATGCTCATCAATCGGCACGATGGGCCCGATGTCTGGTCGAACACTCACGAACCGCTGTATGAGATCCGCCCGCCAAGTAGGTGGAGCCTCCATAGGTCCCACTGCTGCCCCCGCTAGAGAGAGGCCAAGCACGTAAGACACATATTGCAGCGTTGGGGCCATCTCACCCCAGGGGAAGTGAAAAGTGTGGGTCTCTGGCCTCCATCGATCAATGAGGCACGTCAGCAGTGACCCGTTGAAGGGAAAAAGCTGCAGTACCCAATTGTATACCTCGGCGAGGTTGGTTGTCATGATACGGTACCTCGCACTGTGACTGTCAAAGAGCAAGGACCACTTCCCCTTCGGCTCATTCTCGATCCACTCGGAGAAGGTTTTGATCTGTCCAGCCTTCTTCCTCTTCACGCCAGGCGGGTCAATACCTGGCAGAGCACACAATTCTTTTGGCTCCTCCTCCATTGATACTGGCATTGCTGCAGCTTTTTGTCTCTGATAAGTTAACTCCTTTTTCATAAACTCATCAAGCTTACGCCATAAGGTATCGAACTTCTTCTGCTGTTATTTGCTTGCAAGACACTTGTTTCTGAACCACCGATAAAAATTAGCCCCTCGTTGTCAAATGCACCAACAACTTTGCATGTCAACCCAGAGTTCAAGCTCATTTGCTCTGGAATTTGTTAGTCTTCCCAGCCTTCAATATATCGGAATGCCTGTCATGGAGTATGCATACGTTGTGTCAATTTTTTTACAACACCACGTTTTAGTCTTCTGAAGAACCATAGCCAATTTTGCATAGTTCTCACCTTCAACGAATGCGAAAGCCAGTGAAAAAATTTGGTTGTTACCGCTCACTCCGATAGCAGTTAGGATCTGTCCCCCATACTTGGCTGTCAAGAAGGTAGCATCAGCACATAGCATAGGCTGGATCCATTGGCTTACTGCGGTTGTTCACAATGGAACGCTCAATGTCAATCTGAACAATCAAATTGGTCCCTATTTTGGTAGCTTTAAAGGGGTTAGATAGGGTGATCCCCTATCTCCTTTTCTGTTCAATCTAGTTGCTGATTGTTTAACTAAAATGATTCACTTAGCTCAAGCTAATAATTTCATTCAAGGGTTGGGGGCCAATTTAATTCCTCATGGGGTTGCAATTTTGCAGTATGCTGATGATACTCTGAATGCAGCTAGAAATCTGAAATTGCTGCTTTATCTGTTTGTGATTATGTCGGGTCTCAAAATTAACTTTCAAAAAAGTGAGGTCCTTCTGATTTTTCCTGATCTAGAGAAGGAGCAAACCTATTCTGATTTGTTTAATTGTCAAATAGGTAGTTGGCCTTTGAAGTACTTGGGGGTCCCTATCCAGGGCTCTAGAATACATGTGCGGGACTGGACCCATGTACAAAACTTCTTAAATGTTTAGCCGGCTAGAGAGGTGGTTCCTTGTCCGGGGTCGTTTTATGCTTACCAAGGCCTGCCTTACTAGCTCCCCGATTTATCATCTTTCCATGTATATGCTTCCTCTAACAATCGTTCACTCACTGGAAAAGATCATTCGTTCTTTTTTTTTGGCAAGGCACTCACTCTCACCGTAAGTACCACGGGGTTAAATGGGCTATTTTGACAAAGACAAAAAATAAAGGAGGGCTTGGGATTCATGATTTGCGGAGATTCAATATTAGTCTGTTGACGAAGTGGTGGTGGAAATTAGAACATACTTCTGGTCTCTGGCAAGAGATTGTTAAAGCCAAATATCTTAAAACTCGCTCTATTTCGCAACTCACTCGTCATCATTCTGACTCCCCTTGCTAGACAGATCTTCTTAAAATCAAATCTATTTACACTCGGAGAAGAATTTTCTTGCTTGGTAATGGTACTATGGTGGATTTTTGGGATGATGCGTGGTGTGGCCATCGTTCTTTCAGAATTAAATTTCCAGATCTTTATCATCTTAGCCAGGATAAAGGATCCACGGTGGCCACGCTCTGTGCTCGACATTGGCAGCTTCGTTTTAGTCATTGGCTCTTTGAATCCCAACAGCAGTCCTTTAATCGTCTTCGTAATTCTCTTATCAGTGTTGCTATCAATTAAGAAAAAGATACTCCAAAGTGTATCTTTACAAATCTGGGTTGTTTACTGTGCACTCCCTGTATCTCCTTCTTTCGAATAATGTTCCTAATAGAAGTTTTAAACACCTTTGGAAAGCTAAAATACCTTTAAAGATCAAATCTGGCTCTGGATGATTTGGCATAATGCTATTGCCACCAAAGATAATCTTGCTCGTAGGAATTGGCAGGGGGATTACTCTTGTTGTTTTTGTCCCTCTCTTGAATCCATAGATCATTTATTTTTTGGCTGTGTGGCTGAGAAATACGTTTGGAGTATTGTGAGCATGTGTTTGGGTGCCTCCCATCGCCCTAGCTGTTTCACTCAATATTTTCAGTGGATTTGTGACATTAGCCCTCTCTCTACTGATTTGCAAGTTGTTGCTTTGGCAGCCCTTTGCTGGGCTTTGTGGAAGACGCGAAATAACGCCTGTTTTCACAAAAGGCTCATTTCTTCTCCAGCTGACCTGATTTGTTATGCTACTTCGTTTATGCTGTTTTGGACAGCTTTGCAACCCAGCGAGGACAAACTGGTGCTTGAGGCCGGGGCGCACTGCCTTCAGGAAGTGGCTCTGCATCTGCACTCTTCTACTTTAGCTGCTCCTCTTCGGATTGATCATCCAGTCAGTCATGACCACATGTCCTCCGCCGCTACCCCAAGGGAGGAGGTCTCAGCTACTCCTGCTCATCGGAATACCGAGGCAGGGAGTGACGAGACAGATGATCCTGATGCTTGAAGTTGCTTGTCCAGCTGGAGTCATTTCTATAGACTTGTGGTGGATTGTTCCCTGTTATTTGGATGGTTAACTCTTAAATATGTTTTTGGATAGTACTGTATGGACTAGCTTTCTCTGTTATAACTTTTGTCAGACATTTGGTACTCGTCTTTGTTCCGTTATCAGTTGCTAATTAATGGAATCCGGGGGTATCCTCGTTTCAAAAGAAAAAACACATAGTGCAGGCCGAGAGTGGTTGAATGCTTCAATACATGCCCTAAACGGGAAAAAGCCCGGTTCATCTCTTTAAGTCCAGGTGACTCAAACGACAAAGTATACTTGATGTCTACGTACGTGCCTGGGTTCCTCTCTTGTAGTGTCCATAGCAGGTAAGAAAGGTTGTGATACGAATCTTTGAAATTCCCAAATCGCATCTCCTTGACCTTCTATTTAGCCCTCCATGCCTTTTCGTAGCTGATTTAGAACTGCTACTTATTCTTTATTGCTACTTGAATGTGCTTCACTTTCATAACCTTCTTTTTCATTATCTTGGCAAACATCAGTCTTGCAACTAAGCTTGAAGTCATGTTGTGGTGCTCTACGAGGACATTGGATCTAACACAGTTATACGGCACTACTCTAATGACAACCCAGTTCACTTCATACTTCGGCACATGAGCATGGAGCACAGACAATCATTAGCACTGCACTTTGGAGTGTACTACGTCGGGGTTGATACATGAACATAGAACATCCTTTGCGTGAACATTCCCCAAAGAGCTACCGTATCCTTCAGTTCAAGCTTGTCACGATACATAGTGTCATATTTTATCTCATTCATCCTGAACTCCCACAATGACTCGTGATCATCTGTCACACATATTTCACCCAATAATTCTTGGTTCCATTGGAATATGACGATGCAAAATCTACTCCTCCTCACCACTTTCTTCATCATGAACCTCCTCCTCATCATCTTCTTCTACCATGTCTGCTAGATCTTCCTGCTTCATAGCCTCCACCAACTCTTCAAATTTCTCAGCATCATCTGCCTGCCTAGTAGGATCACTATTATGTCCCATTCCTCCAGGAACATCTACTTCTGGATAACCATCCTCTTTGTATCGAGTACCCCCTTGGGCTGATGCAATGCTCTGACATTTTTCATAATCTCTGCAAAGTGACCCTATTGAATCATTCACAATAGTCTGCACCAATGCAACTGGCTCATCTTTGCGAGCTCTGCACACCCTTAGCCAAGAACTCCACTCCTTCATTCTTTCAACAAACATCAAATCCTAGCGCATGTTTGTTAAGGAAATTGTAAACACTGCTTGAATTCTGACGCTATACTTATCCATATCAAAAGTAAAGCTACGAGTGAACCAGTGATTTGCTTCGTTAATGTTTAGCGACTCCGCATTTTCTAGAGGCAATACAGTATAACTGAATGCACTAAGATCAACCTCAGATGGGTTTGTCCTAACTTCTCCAGGACCACAGAAACCTTGGATCTCACTATTCTCGACATACCTGTCATTCGTAACATCATTCTCAAAAAATTTACAATGCCACGCTAAATGTAGGTTCAAAATCTATGATACTCCAGATCTAATGCTTCATATAATCAACTGATCTATAATTATATAAATGTACTGCATTATATAACAAACCTAGGTTTACGACTATTTTTGAACTATATGTTCGACAACTATTTCTACCGTTATAATCACAAAAATTCGCTAATTTTTATGACTATTTCCAACAATGCTACCAGCTCTGTCGAATTTATGACTATTTCTATAATCGCCAACTATTTCGATATACTACTTTTACCAACTAACCATACATAGGGTTCACGATAAATTCTAATATCTCTGCATTTTTCATTGAATTTTATCGTTTACGCCTTTCTCGAATATTTCTGACTACTTCAACATACCACTAATTACATAAATCGACCAAACTAAGGGTTATAGTTTACCTAACACGCGTGTCGCCGGAATTCCGCGATGCCGACTCTCAAATATTTCTAACTCCTCATACATACCTAACACGCGACGCTGGAATTCCGCAACGCCGCCTCTCAAAATTTAGGCTAACTAGTTCAATACACGAATTCTTCAATAAACTAACATGCTAAGGTAAAAAACTAATTACAAAAAGGAAAATATGGTTAGGGTTTACCTAACACGCTAGACATCGAAATTCCACAACCTCTACTTTGTTCCTCTTCCTCTCCTCCCTTCTTCCTCCTCAACTGTCTCCTTCCTCCTTTCACTCCTCCTCTTTGCTCTCTGCTCTCCCCTCTCTCCTCAGCCCATGCACCGCTGCCCTGTACCAGCCACCACCGGCCTCACTGCCTAGGTCGCTGCACCACGCCGTGCCTCCCGCCTCCCTTTCTTCTTTGTGTGTGTGCATTTGTGATGCCCCAGGGTTCGAGACGCGTGTGTATCAGTGAATTGGTCCGAATAGGGCACCAGGCGGCTAATAAACCCATCCATCGGCAATTATTGCACCGACAACAACTGCAGTCGGCCAGTGATAGGCAGACCGTGCATTTTTGGCCACTTAGCAGCCAACAGATCCCCACTTTTGAAATTTTTTAGATCCCTCGTGTAGAGTTGAGATTTTTGAAATCATCTTTAGGCAACATTCAATGTTGTCCGACACCAACGCCAGAGCTTCCCGACACGCAAGGGCCTTCATTATGTTCGGTGCATGGACGCCGTCCACCACTAAGGCCGAGGCCCCCAAAAGGTGACCTATAGAATCTCTGTATACCGCACTGGTAGCGTTGCGGCACTGTGTTTTGGAGAGTGCCCCATTGACATTAATGTTCACAAAACCCTGGGGAGGAGCAATCCATCATGGTGCTGACACCATGGTCTTAGTCAGGGGAGGCTGTTTCGGCTTCTTATTGGCAACCTGGAGCCCATTAAGGTAGCTGCATATAAAGACGTATGTCGTGAGTGGGCTTTGGTATGTCTTCTCATATATGGCATTCCTTCTTGCGATCCAAATCACTATAAGTCAGGTTAGATCCTCTTGGTTAAGAGTCTCTTGCATGTGGAAGAGCCATTGCTTGGCCTCAATGCATGGGTTGGCACACATATGATCAATTAGTTCCTCATCTACTAATGCCCAAACACATTTGGGAATCAAACAATCGATAAGAGAATCTTTCTAAGAATCCTGAGCCACTTGACATAAGCCGCATGCCCACATTGTGGCCATCTGGCGGCGATTAAGAACATGACTGGTTCGAAGAGAAACATGTGCTAGCCTCCAGACAAAGTTTTTGATTTTGGATGGAACTTTGATCTTCGAAAGAGCTGTCCACTATATACGCAATCGTTCATAGCCGAGATGCTAGCTTTGCCGTCAAGTCAACCCTCTCTTCTTCATTTTAGCTAACATCCTGTACGCCGACCAAACGAAAGAGTTGCCAGAATTCTCAAAATGTCATGCCTAGAAGTCGTCGTGTTGCTTGTTGGCATCGATATCGATCGGATCACTTCCACATCCATCAGGATAAAATTCTCCTCTAAGGCTTCAGTATTCCATGTTCCGTCTGTAGCATTGATGAGTGCGGACACTTTGATGGGAGGTGTTGATGATTTAATTGGCACTAGTCGAAGCATGGTGTTCCGCAGGAACTTGGCTTTGCTTGCAAGATACATGCATTGTGAGGTGTCAGGGTTCTATAAAATCCTCCACGCTTGTGGAGCAAGCAAGGCCAGGTTGAATAATTCCATATCACGAAACCCTAAGTCACCCATATATTTTGGGTGTGTCATGCTGTCCCAAGACACTCAACATGTCTTCCATCATTCTTTGTTGCCCCACCAGAAGTTACAGATGAGAGAATCAATATGTTGGCAAAGGCCAAGGGGTATACGGAAGCACGCCATAGTGTATGTTGGAATATCTTGGGCAACTGATTTTTTGAGTACCTCTTTGGCACATGCCAACATGGTTTGCTCCATCCACCCTTGTACCCGCTTCCACACCCGGTCCTTGAGATACTTGAAAGCCTCATTTTGGGTCGCACGACATCTGAGGGCCTGCCTAAATACTTCTCATCCAATGATTCAATTTGGACTTGAAGTGCGGCCTTTACCGCCTCCTTAGTTGCTGCTACCACACCTCTACTAAAAAAGGTAGAGGACTTAGCATGATTAATCCACTGGTCATAATCTTGAATATATGATGAAAGGATGTCATTGAGATTAGCCGAACTCTCCAAATTTGCCTTGAAAATAGCAAGCTGTTGTATGCAAATAGTAGATGATTGACCAGAGGTGCAGTACGCGCTACCCGAGCACCCACAAGGTTTTCTAAAATCCCTATACTATGTGACAAGCATGACAAACCTTTAGCTACTAAAAGAAACAAATAAAGCAAGGTAGGGTCACCTTGACAAATTCCTCGAGATGGTTTAAATTCATCCAACCGAGCACCATTAAAAATAACTGAGAAGGACATGATCTTGACAACTTTTCATAATTGAGGTGACCCACTGTGGTGTAGAACCAGGCCACAACATGATAGTTGCCGAATAGCTCCATTCCACTCTATCATAGGCCTTTATCATGTCCAATTTAAGCATGCAATACCTGTTATTTTTTGCTTTATTTGTCTTCATGTAATGAAGACACTCGTAGGCCGCAATGATATTATCAATTATCAAATGCCCTGGGACGAACATAGACTACTCTTTCGAGATAACATCTAGTAATACCTTCTTCAGCCGATTAGCCTAAGCCTCGATACTATTTTTGAAACAACATTACACAGGCTGATTGGCTTGAACTGAGGGAGAGCAGTAGGTTTTGCAACCTTGGGAATTAGCATTACACATGTTTTGTTTTTACATCCGGTGATGCATCGCCATTCAAGATTTTCAGAACCACATTGGTGATCTCCTCTCCACACACGGCCCAATGGTATTGAAAGAAATAGGCTGTATAGCTGTCCAGGCCCGGCACCTTGGTCATATACATCTGAAATAAAGCCACCTTAACCGCTTCCACCGTGTAAGGGGTGTAGAGCATCCTGTTCATCTCTTCGGTGACCTTTCTAGGGACATGATCAAGAACCTCCTTTACATCACTTGTGCCCTCTTTTGTATACAATGCCCGGTAAAAATCAGTAGCCATGGTGTGCATTTCTGATATGTCCTTTGCCACCAATTCTCCGCTCGGGCAAGGTGCGTGATGCAGTTCTTCTTCCACCTCCGGCTAGCTGTCTAGTGGAAAAAAACTGGTATCACTAACACCTTCCGCGAGCCATTGTATGTGTGGCGCCACATTATCTCCTCACGCTGATTGAGTTTGATGATCCGATTAGTGATCTTTGTTTCAACATGAGATGGTCCAACTTGACTAGGTGTAGCTTTCACCTCCTCTAGCTTCTCACGAAGCTTGCGCGGCTCCTCACAGACATGCCCAAAAGTGTTCGAGTCCCACTTGACGAGGGTGCTTGATACCACCTTCAGTTTAGCTCTTACATTCGCCATCGAGGTGCACTTCAGATACCCTGCCAGGCCTGTTCTACAAAAGGCATAAACTTGTTGTGAGTCTCCCACTTAACTTTATACCTAAAGGGTCATTGTGCACCATCTCACCGACATTCACGAGGCTGGTTTTGGAGATAGATGGGACAAAGATCAGAGCTTGTGACAGACAAATGCCAGAGTGTTGCGAGCGGGAACTGTGACCACCATGTCGGGGACGCTTGAGCATGATCCAAACATACCCATGTGTAACTACCTCCAATGACCCTCTTCTCAAATTTTCAATCTAGGCCGGAGTAGCCTAGATCACACCAACCGCAAACATCAATGGCCTCTCGAATACCAAGTATTTGTGCCTCATCTCGTGTACCAATTCTCATGTGTTCCGATCTATTCAATACCTCATTAAAATCTCCAAGGCACACCTGGGAGGGCGGGGAGGGGTGTTGGACTCGTTTTGGAGGAATTTGAGCAGGTTCCATGTCTTCTTCCTCTCCTGGTGAAAGGCACCACGGAGCCATGCCCACTCTAGAAACTTTCATATTAATATGGTACTGTGAGTAGACAATCAACGTCATGTTTAGATCATTGTTCTAGTACATCCCAAGTCCACCACTACGGTCATCGCTATCAACGGCAAAACAATTGTCGTACCCTAAGCTTCTCGCTAGCGTCTCCACTTGAGTTTTTGCAATCTGTGTTTAAACTATGCACGAGATCAGGGGGGATTCTTTGCAATATCGTGAAGCTCTTTGATTGTCGCGGTGTTGCCAATTCTACGACAGTTCCAACATAAGTTATTCATTTCTCCCGGTGGTACTCCTTGTGAGAAACTGTTGATCATGTGTGTGCAATTGTGTTTGAGCTTGTATCACACGATTTCTTTATCTGTTTCATCTCTTGCTTAGTTAGTGTACCTTATGGTGGGAGTGGCACACTAGAATCAAAATGGTGAACAAGGGTTTCAGCTGTGCCTGGTGGCGCTAGAAGGGAAAGTTGATGATTCCTGTCTCTAGCTCCATTCTCCTCCAATGCCAACCTCTTACATGCCAACTTGCAACCGCTTAGCATTTTCGTGTCTTTTGCCATTAACGGATTGGTCTTCCCTGGCTTGTGCTCGGCATGTGACCCCTCCCACGCGGATCACCTCGTGCAGTGCCTAGCCGCCGTCGTCCCCTCCACCCTTGCTTCACAAGTAAGGAGGTCCTGAATACAAAATCCTTCTCCATGTGTTCACTCGAGCCACATTCTTTGTGGAAGTGGCAAATGATACCACATACTGCACAAAAATGAGGTAGCTTCTCGTAGCAGGTGCGATAAATTTTGCACTTTCCCTCACGGCATCGAGACAAACCAGGCCAGGGCATGTCGTATGTCCAGCTTTACCCAGGAACGCACAACATTCCCAGTGACGGTACAGATGCCTCAATGCCCACATAGAGAACTTCTCCAATGCGTTAGCAAGCTTCCGTACATGTTTCTCCCACTTGTAAGCCTTTGGTATACCGGAGATAATTTGAGCTCAGACCGGCATGTGCTCTAGAAAGATCATCGACGGCTTGACGAGCCCATCGTAGGGTTCCAACAGTAGAGCACACCCACGAAAAATCCACGGGCCTTCCTCCATCATCTTCTCCCAGTCCCCACAATAGTAGAACTGCATCATGTACAAGTTGTCGCTGATTGCTCGGAACCGGACGTCTCGTGCAAGCCCCCAGCCGTACCTCATGCTGGAGTAGAAGGCCGCCTGGCTCTATGATTTTGCAACATAACCAAGTACAAGCCACTTAGTCCCTGCCTTTAACTCTTCCTCATTGTCATTGAAGTCATCATCCTTTAGATCAAGACGATCCAGCATATCGTTAAGGTTCTCTGGCTATTTGCTGAAACCGCTAGCACCCATCTCCGAGTGCGCATCTTCCATTTGCTACATAACAGATCTAGTGTTCGAGAAAAAAATGATACCGATTGTGTCCTCTACTATGCTTCCCAACGCCATGTTGCAATGCAGGCTGCCCCTTTATCGGCCCAAATAGAGCACGTTGAGGGAGGAACTCAGTTGGAATTGGAGAAGAACTCCTGTCAGAGTCGAAATCGGCGAGAAGTTGAAACACTAGATTTCTATAAAGCGGTGGATTTTGATGATTAATGACGAACGATTAAGGGACTAATGTAAACTTTGAGTGTGTAAGCAGGTTCTAGTCCCACATGTGAAGTCCGACCAACAATGGTGACCTCTAAAAAGATGAAAAGGAGGAACAGACTCTAGTTGTTTTGGACCTCATTTTCTAGGTTTTAGTGGTTTGATAAATCACATTGAGTAATGAAAAGCCATACTATAAAGAGGCGTGTGCTTAAGGGGTTGGAATGCTGACTTAGTGCTCAAAATGCTCAACCTTATCTTTAGCCTAAAAATATTCCAGAGTTATCCAAGCTTTCTCTGCTCTATCTGGCATTCGGAGTGTCTGGATTATAGTTGGGAGTCTACGGGTGCAGAGCATCCTTTCTTCTAAGTGTTGACCCAGATACTCTGAGTGAGTCTCCTAGTGTGCAAACAGTTTTAGGGGGTCTTTTGTTTCAAAACCAGAGTATCGGGACTTTTCTCAAATACTCCCGGGGGGGTCCGTATTGTCTGAGCTTCTCTCTGGGGATGCAATCATTTTTGAAGAGTCTTCTGTCTCGAACCTAGAGTATCTAGACTTTTCTCAGGTACTCTAGAGGTCTAGACTATCTGGGTATCTCTCTGGAGTGCAATCTGTTTTGAGGGGTCTTCTGTCTCGGACCCCAGAGTGTCCAGAATTCCTCTTGAATACTCCGGATGTTTGGAGTGTCTTGCCATATCTTTGGATGCACTATTTTTGTTACCCCCCTCGAAGTGTCCGGATATGTCTTGGATATTCCGCGGAAAATCTATCCAGAGTCTCTGGCTCGTTTGTCTGGGCGTTCAAAAGTAGCCATTGGGTTAGATCTCGGATACTCCAGGTGGATGTCCGGATGCTCTGGACAGGAATCTTTTCATCAAGAAGAAGTTGAGGAGACTCAAAGTGCATCATCGAATCATAAATGTTTGAGCGGGAGCCGACTCTTGATCAAAGTGATCGAGCTCCCCAAACAGAGACATTATGATTCCCTGAAGAATCCGACCATTAGTAAAAAAAATCTCTCATGTCCCTTTGGTTATTTCTTTTCATACTCTACTTCTTGCAAGCATTACTTTTTGCATTTTATTACGCTTGTGTTTGATTAGTATCTAGCGGTGTCCATATAGCTCTTGTGTTAGATAACCTTTAATTCCACATAATTACAAGTTAATATTTAAATTGATAAAACTTGTTAGTCTCCTATTCACCCCTTTCCTCTAGACCCACATCTTGATCATTTAGGTAATTTTGGTTAGCATCGTCTTACAATGGGCTTTTACATAAGGAAAACTCTTCCGATCTACCTACTGATGGAAACATCCCGTCGAACCACTAGAGAGCCATCCATCACGAAGCATGCATCCGATGGTTTCCTTTGGGCCTATATAAACTCTGGATCAATCTCCCCATCAATCCTCACGCTGCTACACCAAGACCCCCTAGCTAGGGTTTTGACCACGAGCAAGCGACGGCCAATGGCTGCCCCTACTCCACATCGTCGCCGGTGGCACCTCCACTGACGCCACGCTAGGGTGGCACCAGGCGCAGCGGCTGGTCCTCCTCGTCCCCAGCTTTATTCCCGGGCTCCTCCTCGTCTATAGGCTAGAGAGCACGTCGCCGATGGAGCCTATCAAAGTCGTCAAAGCAGAGACCGGCGGTGCCTGCCGGGATGTAGGAGCCGGCAGTGGCTGCCAGGCTGGTGCGGTCGGCACCGAGTCCGAGCGCGTCAAGTGCGGACGCCATCTCGTTGAGGGTGATTTCGTCGCCATCCCGTCCCTTCCTCCTTTCTGTTAGATTGACAAAATTTCAATTGACATGGACCCAAATTTTCTAGTTGATGGAAACAAAATTTTGCGGCGTTGGAAACAAAATAAACCATTATATTGGACACAAATTTCTGTGAGATCGGAATAAATTTCAGTTGCATTGAAGCAAATTTCAGTACCATTGAAAACAAATATTATTGATATCGAAGCAAATTGTGTAGCGTGAAAACAAATCGGAAGTTATTTGCTACATTAATTAGCTGGAAGAAACAAATCGTTTCGTTTTCCTAAAATCTGGAATTAGTTTTCTTAAAATCAAGTACGTTACGTACAAACATTTACATAAATAATTTTATATATTAATTGCATATATATTACTAAAATATATTTATATCTTGATAAAATTACTTTTAAACTAGTCCGATCTCAAAGGACCAGTAATCCGATCCGTAGCCGGCGCCAAAACACAACGGGCTTCTTGCCAGCTCCCTTTCTGGTACTAGCAGCAAGCTCGTGCACACAGCGCTTCCGCATTGCCCCGTTGCCTTCCAGGTGTATGGCACATTGATGTGCACCGACTGAGACTGCAATCTCTGAACTGATCTTGAGGCGTGTCAGCTTCTCACGACCGATGGGCACGTCGTGTCTTCGAGTCGTCGTGGTCGCCGCCACGAGCGTGCTGCGTAAATGCCGGCGCAGTGGGACGTTCTCGCTCAGGACATGGATGGTGATGGGCTTAATTTTCGCCTGCAATGTGCGCAGGTGCTGTTAATGGTGCCTCATCTACTGTTGAATGAACACTACTCCAGTTCTGGCGATGCTGCGTGCATGGGCTTCTCCAAGTCTCCGGTGTACAGATTCTCAACACCACCACTACTTCCAGTGACACTACTCATGATGTATTCCTACCTACTAGAAGCTCACGAATTCATTTTCACCTACCATGCATCGTTGTGCATACGTAGGATAGTTGACGAATTTATTTCACCTACCATTGTTGTGCATACACGGGAGTAGCATGTAGATCGGCGAGGCGACATTGAGGAGCATCGCGATGTGTCATGCTGTGATGTACTCATGTGTGCACGTTGGCCTGACACTGATATGGCACGTTCAATCTGGTCATTATTCTAAGTTCTAAACTTTTAGATTCCTTGCTGGTTTAGAAATTTATGATCTCTTTGGCTACTCTTCTGTTGCCTATCTAATGATGGCATAACACCCGAGTATCGTCAAGAAATATAAAATCGACCCTCTGGACATCGGATGGGTCAGGCCAACTACTCAGAGTCTGACTTCTACACGGGGGCGCCTCATCGACTTGGAGTATAAGAAAGAGATAAGTATCTGCCCAGCAGTTCTGGATTCAGTTGTAACTAATTAGGAAATCAATCTGCAAACCGATTTGGACTCTTGTAACCCTATCCCGGTCGCCTATATAAGGCCAGGCAGGGATCCCCCAATCAATGAGCAACAACATAACCAAGAAGCTCATCAGTTCTCGTGTTTACATACACACATAGCCTTAGCAACCTAGGGATCCCTTCTCGAGGTCTTGCGGCACTCGGGATACAAGTAATATCATCCACCAAACACAGGACGTAGGGTATTACCTCTCCTCGAGGGCCTGAACCTGTCTAAACTTTGTCTCCCGTGTGCACCCATCTAGATCTGATGTGTGTACGCCGCCCGCATTCATTATTGCCGGATTACAACACCGACAGTTGGCGCGCTAGGTAGGGGCTGTGCGCATAGATCCATCTGGACAGATCCAGATGGGTTTCTTCAACAACAACGGCTACTTCATTCCGGGTAGTATCATGAGATTTGCTTTCCTGGATATTGTCCCTGATCCAGGTCAGCTTTTTCGGTTCGGAAAGTTAGACTTCATCGCCGACAAGCTCGGCAAGCTTCACCTCTGCGACTCGGTTTCCCGCCGATCAGTGGAGGCTTCAACACCATCGTCACTTGGACTCATCCCTGAGTCCGCACCTTCGGCTCCTCTCCCTAAGGTCGAGTTTGAACCAAAGTCGGATCTGTTGTTCGAACACGGGCTCCCGCCCGTCGAGCAAGGATTCCGACTGGTAGGCGTAATCGAGTCCCTCATACCCATTCTTGAGTATGACTCGGACAGCTTCGAGAGCTCGGGAAGCCACCATCCTTCTCGGGAGGTCTTCATGGCTAACCCGGATACGCTGGTCAACAATGATGACCAGTCCATCCCCATCGAAGAGCAGACTCCCGAGCAACTAGCAGCCACTCGGCTTCGCCTTCTTGTTAAGGAGGAGGCACTGGTCGAGCAGCAAACTGCGCTGGCTCGCTAGCGTGAAGAAAGAGAACGCAACGAGGACATGCGGGATCGTGGACGCCAGGTCCACAATGCACTCCGCATGCGTAAAAGGGACGGCGTCCCGATATTCCCGCTCCCCAGTCACAACATCATCGCTGCCACGGTAGCGGCACGTACCATCAATATTCCTGAGGGCACCCTAGGTCATGACGAACTCCAACGGCTCCAGATCCTAATGGAGGAAGCAGCCCTCCAGCAGGCCGAGATCTCCGGGAACCGTGCAGATTCCTCTGCGAGTGCCAGGAGTCGGCGTTCTCCTCCTCCAAGGAACCATCAGGCCGCAGAAGGTCGTCGTGCCAACCTCGAACGTCATCACCCCGCCGGATCGGTTCGCAGCCGACTCAGACCAAATCGTCATGCACGGGGAGCCATTGTTGCAAGAAACCGTACCCGTCAAGGCGCGGATAAAAACGCTCACCCTGCTGGGTCGGCACAAAACCGACTCGGACTAAATCACGATGCATGGGACACCCTCGATGCTAGATATAATGCTCGTCAGGATGCGGGGAGGAACAATCACAATGGCCACCACGGTGACAGTAGCGATCGCAGCGCTACTAGCCATGGCTGCTCTCCAGCTCCCACTGGCACGGCCTTCGTAGGCCCAAAGGCGTTCGGTTCCCATATCCGCAACGTCGTTTTCCCTCCTCGATTCTGAGTCACCGGTATCGACAAGTACACGGGCGAGATTCGGCCAGACATCTAGCTGGCCGATTACCACACAGCGTGCAGGACCAATGGAGGCAACGATTATGTGGCAATCCATTACCTACCCCTATTTCTAGCCGATTCGGTTCGAGCCTAGCTTACCAGCCTGCCTCAGGGTTGTATCAAGACATGGACCGACCTTGAGACCCTCTTCGTGAACAACTTCCAGGGCACCTACAATAGGCCTGAGAACGCGTGGGATCTCCACAGTTGCACCCAAGAGACGGGCGAGACTCTCAGAGAATACATCTAACGCTTCTCCAAAAAGAAAAACTCTCTGCCGGAAGTCTGAGAAGGTGATGCCATTACTGCTTTCTCCAAGGGTGTTCGAAGCACCGACCTCATCCACAAGATCACGCGTAAGAACCCTCAAACTACGCGTGAACTCTTCGATATTGCCAATAACTTCGCGACTGGCGAAGAAGCTGTTCGTAGCACGACCAAAGACGACAAGGACAAGGGCAAGGCACCCGAGTCACCCGAATCAAGGGATCGTCACAGGTCGTCCAGGAAAAAAACACCGGAAGCGCAAGGGTGGAGACCTTGTTGCTGCTGCTGAGCGCGCTCCACAACGTCGACCTCAGCGCGGCAATGCCACTTTTGAGGAAATGATGAGTCAGCCGTGTCACTTTCATGGGCCGAAGTCCAATCACATCACGCGCGACCGCAATCTCTTGAAAAACCTGAACAAACCTTTCATCCCCAACTGGAACAAAAAAGATCCTCCTCCAGAGGAGGGCGACGAGTTCCCAAAGGAGACCACGTGTGTCATGATCTTCGGTGGTCCCAACGGCTACGAGTCCAAACGACGCCAGAAGATCACGAACCGTGAAGTCCATAATTTCTTTTGGCCGCTCAGACTACCCCGACTACATACCTCACCCTGGCAGGTTCCCCTTAGTGGTAGACCTAATCTTATGTGGCGTTCGCCTCACCAAGGTCCTCATGGATGGAGAAAGTGGTCTGAACATCCTCTATGTCAAGACCTCGGACGACATGAAGATTACCCGATCGGAAATCAAGCCTACCGGTGCACCATTCCACGGGATCGTCCCTAGCAAGATGGCAAGTCCACTCGGGCAAATCAGCTTGCCCGTCACTTTCGGTACTCCTGACAACTTCCGGACCGAGACCCTCACCTTCGAGGTCGTAGACTTCTCAGGCTCGTATCACGCCATCCTAGGACGTCCCTGCTACACCAAATTCATGGCTGTTCCCAACTATGTCTACTTGAAGCTCAAAATGCCAGATCCCCATGGGATAATAACGGTGCAAAGCAGCTTCCAACACGCTTACGAATGTGACCTGGAAAACTGTAACCTTGCCGCGGCCCAAATCGCTGCAGCCGAGCTTGACAACCTCAAGTCGGCCGTGGTCGAGGAAGCACTCCCAACTAAAAAGCTTCAGCAGCGACATCGTTCTAGTCGGCGAAGAATACCAAGGTAATCCAGCTCGATCCGGAAGACCCCTCCAAGACGACACAGATCGGGACTGCGCTCAGTGACAAATAGGAAAACGCGCTCCTCAGCTTCCTCCGCGACAACCGGGATATCTTTGCATGGACATCTTCTGACATGCCGGGAGTCCCGAGGGAGGCTGTCGAGCACTCTTTGAACGTTCGGCCGGACGCTAAGCCGGTTAAGCAGCGCTTGCATCGCTTTGTCGAGGTTAGGTGTAGGGCAATAGGAGAAGCGATAGCTAAACTTCTGTCAGCTGGTTTTATCAAAGAAGTGTATCATCGCGACTAGTTAGCGAACCCAGTCCTCATTCGGAAAAAGAATAGAAAATAGAGGATGTGCGTTGATTACACGAGTCTCAACAAAGCATGTCCCAAAGATCCTTTTACTCTACCTCGCATCGACCAGGTGATCGACTCCATGGCCGGTTGCGAAATTCTATGTTTTCTCGACGCCTACTCGGGCTACCACCAGATCAAGATGAAGGAGGAGGACAAGATCAAGACATCGTTCATCACTCCATTCGGAGCTTTCTGCTACGTCTCCATGCATTTCGGCCTCAAGAACGCCGGCGCCACGTATCAACGGTGCATGCAGCGCTGCCTCCAGGAACAGATTGGCAAGAACGTACAAGCCTACGTCGATGATGTGGTGGTCAAGTCTGAGAAGAAAGAAGATCTCCTAACCGACTTGGGGGAAACATTCTTCAACCTTAGGCGATTCAGCATGAAGCTCAACCCAGAAAAGTGCGTGTTCGGAGTGCCTTCGAGAAAGCTACTCGGTTTCATCATTTCTGAACGAGGAATCGAGGTTAACCGGGAGAAGATTGACGCCATCATCAAAATGGGGCCACCAAAAAGCCTCAAGGATGTCCAACGGCTCACCGGGTGCATGGCGGCTCTCAGCCGATTCATCTCCTGACTCGGTGAAAAGGCCCTGCCCCTCTACAAGCTCTTGAAGAAGTCGGATAACTGCACATGGACGTCTGAGGCTCAAGACGCCCTCGATGGACTAAAAAAGCTCCTGACTCCCCGGTACTGGTTTCCCCAATGCCCAATGAGCCGCTGCTCTTTTACGTTGTAGCGACTACCCAGGTGGCCAGCACCATCTTGGTCGTCGAACGCTTCGAGCCAGGTCATATCCAGAAGGTTCAGCGCCCGGTCTACTTCATCAGTGAAGTACTTTCCGAGTCCAAGGCATGATACCCACAAATACAGAAGATCATTTATGCAGTGTTCATAACATCCCAGAAGCTAGTCCACTACTTCCAAGGACATCCGATTATGATGGTTAGCTCCTTCCCGATCGCAGATGTCATCAACAACCGCGACGCAACAGGGAGGATTGCTAAATGAGCAATGAAACTAATGGCATTCAGCATAGTTTACGGCCCCCGCACGGCTATCAAGTCTCAAGCTCTTGCCGACTTCATGGCCGAGTAGACAGAAGTTCAGTCCCCACCCTCTGTCATCGACCTCGAACATTGGACACTCTACTTCGATGGCTCACTGATGCTTCAGGGCGCGGGGGCTGGCGTCGTGCTCATTTCTCCGAAAGGAGAACGCTTCAAGTACGTGCTACAAATCCACTTCCTGACGTCCAACAATGTCGCCGAATATGAAGCCTTACTACACGGCCTTCGCATTACGACCTCACTCGGGATCTGCCGGCTCCTCGCCCGCAGAGACTCTGAACTGGTAGTCCGGCAGGTGATGAAGGACTAGTCATGCCGAGACCCAGCCATGGAAGCCTACTGCTAAGAGGTGCACAAGCTTGAAGCCAGGTTCGATGGCCTCGAAATCACGCATGTCCTCCTCCGAGACAACGAAGCTGCAGACGCACTCGCCAAGCTGGGGTCCAGTTGGGATGTCGTCCCGACTGGAGTTTTCCTCCAGGAGTTGCATATCCCCTCTATCAAAATGGAGACGGCGCTCGAGACCACCGAAACTCATCCCGAAGAACTTGACAGCACTCAGTAGCCGCCCCACGAAGTTCTGGTCGTCGATCCCGACTGGACAACTCCCTTCCTCGACTACCTCCTGCGAGACACTCTCCCATCGGAGCAAACCGAGGCATGTAGCCTCGCAAGGCATGCCAAGGCCTACATCGTCATCGAAGGTGTACTCTACAAGAAAAACACCTCCGGAATCCTCTAGCGGTGCATATCTCGAGATCAAGGGAAACAGCTACTACGTGACATTCACTCGGGAGTTTGCGGGCACCACGCGGCACCAACGTCACTAGTCGGGAAAGCTTTCCGACAGGGTTTCTACTGGCCGACTGCCATTTCGGATGCCAAGCACATCGTGTGCACTTGCGAGGGCTGCCAATACTTCGCCCGACAAACACACCTACCGACTCAGGCACTCCAGCCTATCCCGATCACCTGGCCTTTCGCCGTCTGGGGTCTGGACATGGTTGGTCCCCTCAAGAGGGCTCCCGGGGTCTACACCCATCTCTTTGTCGCTGTGAACAAGTTCACCAAGTGGGTTGAAGCCAAGGCAGTTCCCACGATCATGGCCGAACGGGCCGCCAAGTTCTTCCGAGATATCATTTACCGATTTGGTGTCCCCAATAGCATCGTCACCGACAATGGTACGCAATTCACCGGCGCAGCCTTCCTCCAATTCTGCGACGACTATAACATTTACATCAACTTCACCGCGGTGGCACACCCACGCACTAACGGGTAGGTTGAGCGAGCCAATGGTCTAATTATGCAAGGCATCAAGCCTCGGATTTTCCAGCGCTTGAAGAAATTTGCGGGTAAATGGGCAGCCGAGCTACCATCGGTACTCTGGAGCCTACGGACTACACCCAACCGGTCAACCGGATACACACCTTTTTTCATGGTACATGGAGCCGAAGCCGTTCTATCGACTGACCTAGATCATGGATCCCCACGCGTCCGCACTTACACTGAGGCCGAGTCAGAGGAAGCGAGACAAGACGCTATCGACCAGCTTAAAGAAGCACGTGAAGTTGTCTTCCATCGGTCGGCAAAGTACCAACAGGGCCTACGCCGCTATCAGAGCCGACACGTACGCGGACGTTCCTTCAACATTGGCGACTTGGTCCTACGCCGAGTACAATCTAACACGGAAAAGCACAAGCTCTCCCCATCATGGGAGGGTCCGTACGTGGTCGCTGAGGTACTACACCCGGGGGCTTACCGACTGAAGGATCAAGACGGCAACATCATCACCAACGCATGGAACATTGAACAGCTCCTTGCTAGCCTTGTTTGATTGATGAAATAGTATTCATGCGAGAAATTGAAAACGCATCTATATACACCCTAGAGAAAAGGTTTAATAAACCTGAAGATTGAAGAGGACTAGAAAAGATAGTGGCAGCAAATCTACAAATTCACTGCATTACGTGCTTAACAATAGTCAAATTAAGTCTAGTAGTATTATAGATTGTGACCTAATGACGTTGCCCTTTAAGCACTCTGCTATTGGTGACATTAATTCTGCCTCCTGAAATCATGTTTGAAAAACCAAGGACAAAACATTGCTACAAGCCAAATGATTGATGGGTCATCTCGTAAACTACACCATTCGTGCCAGCCAAATATAGAAGGCACCGCCTGTTTAACTGACAAAATCCATGAGATGATCAACAACTCGACTTACCGAATCTTCACCCACTAGAATAGAAATGAGACGAATTTTTTGTGTTACTTGAAATGGTTAATTGATTATTTCTTCAATACGTAAATAGCAGTCATTTAGATAAAACGTAATTTCTAATATCTATCTTTAACGGTTACTCTTTACATGTATATCTTAGTAAAAAATTATAAAAAATTATATTTAAAAAATATTTTTCATAAAAAATATTATGGTAATACTTTTACCTCACTAATTTTATTTTTTCTAACCTATTAATAGTCAAAATTAGAAAATTTAACTACATGTTTTCTAAAACATCACATATTTTCGAAACAGACGTAGTAGTGTTTAGAGAGATGCAACCAGTAACTCAATATAGCTAGCGATACTCAAATTTGCATTTAGCACTAACTAGGTCATGGGCAATGGATCATGGGCCGTTATCTGCAAGTTCTAACTTGATGGAAATTTGTTTAATTGCTTTTCTAGTGGTCCATGGATTATGGGTCAGGTAAGTAAAGCCTGGGCGAAACACGACACGAGTGTCGCGAGAAAAAATACCCTAGGGCTTACCTGCTCTCACCGGCTTTGATTCCGGTGTGAGATCACTTCCTTCTCTGATATCGATCGCTCCCCTGTCTTCTCGGGCTGATTAAGGCACGGGCTTGTCTCACCATTCGGCCTTGGTCAACGAGGGTGTGGATCTGTCGAAGGTCGTAGATTGATTTCGTTCTTCTTTGGGTTTCTGTGAGTCATGATGGCAGAGCTGTGGAACATCTAGATGATATACTTCAGGGTTTGGAGCTTCGAAATGATGAACTTGACGATGTTGACTTGGTGGAGGGGATTGAGGAACTGAAGGAATGGACGGAGTGGCTCGCGGTTGCTAGAGTGCTATCCGATGAACCTTTTAGCAAATCGGTGTTCTACTCCAATATGAGGTTTGCATGGCCGTTGGCAAAGGACGTCGACTTCCAATCTTTCAGTGAAAATCTGTTTGTTCTCTAGTTCTTTTGCCTTGGCGATTGGAGGAAACTCATGGAGGGCGGGCCCTGGATCTTTTGGGGTTTTGCAATGTTTGTTTTAAGAGTATGATGGCTTCACTAAACCTTTGGAGGTTTTTCTCAATAGACCGCCGGTGTGGGTGCAAATCCATGACATGCCGGTAGCTTTCAGAATGGAGAACTTGCGAGGCAATTGGTGGCAAGGGTGGGGGAGGTTGTGCATGTGAAGATGGCACCCACAGTTTGGAAGAAAGGAAATTATTTGTGGGTTAGGGTATGGCTAGATGTAGCTAAACCCCCGACAAGGATTGTGTCTATGACACCCAAGGGTAGGACTTGGCGCATCTTTTGGCTTTGCTATGAAAAGTTGTCACGGTTCTGTGTTGTTTGCGGAATCATGGGGCATGTTGAGGAGGAGTGCGGTAGCGGCAAACACGACCTAAAAGAATTCCAGTATGGTGAGGGTTGTTTGTAGAGATGGGTGGTCAGGGGCGTGACTGCAGCTTGCCAGGGAGTGGATCGTCTCGTGGAGGTGCTAGGGGAGGTTTAGGCAGGGGCTACAAGTTGTGCAAGCAGTCGTCTGGATCGGATGGTGAAGGGAAGGATGAAGAGGATGACACAACGTCGAGCCCGTTGAAGGAGGAGGAGCGTGTTATGATGGAGGTTGGCCCAAGCATCAAAAAGCGTCTCTTGCTAGAAGGCGGGCCAGCTGAGGGTGATTCCTAGGGGGTTGGGAACCAAGGGCATGTGGCTCTTATTGTGGAATAGTTTGATCACTAACCACATATTTCCCTGACATATGAAGCGAAGGGGGAGGAGGGAAGGTCAAACTGGTGCGTGAGCCTAAGCGCATGAAGAAAGATGGAGAAAATGATTTTAGTTCAAGTATCTCGGGATTGGTCGGCTCCATCGAGGGGCATCGCCAGGAGCAATGAAAACACTATGCTGGAACTATCGCGGGATTGGCGATCCCACGACGGTTCATGAACTTTGCAATCTCACAAGGGAGTGTGAGCCATCAGTCCTTTGAAGGCCCGAGTGGAGGGTTTGGTGGGTACTTTAGGCTTTGATAGAAGTTTTTTAGTGGCTAGTAGTGGCAGGTTATGTATGTTTTGGAAGAATAGTACCAATCTTCAAATTAAAAAAATTTGAAGTACCATATTGATTCGGAGATTTTAGAGGATGGCAAGGAGCCTTGGAGACTGACGTGTTTTTATGGTGAAGCTAACAAGAGTGGACACGCAACATGGAACATAATGAAATTTATGTTTGGAGAATCAACATTACCCTGGCTTTGCATAGGAGATTTTAACAAGGTTCTTCGGCAGGAGGAAAAAAATGGGACATAACCAATGTGATGTCACAAAAATGATGGGATTCCGCAAGGCGGTGGACGTGTGCAGTTTATGTGACCTCAACTATGTCAGCCTAGATTGGACCTATGGGAGGAAAATTAACAATGGTAGTTACTCCATGTACGTCTGGACCAGGCTTTGGCATTGGTGTGTGTAGTTCTTTGTTCCCCTATGCGTTAGTATGTCATCTCTTTGCGGCCAAGTCAGATCACTCTACAATTATTCTATTCAATGAACAAGAAGTTTCAAATCAGTGCATTGGTGTGAATAGGATTTTTCCATATGAAAAGATGTGGGAATCTCACAAGGAGTTCTTCCCTATGCTTTAACAGGTATGGAAAGATGGGGTTCACTGCCAGACATTTGGTGACATTAAAGCAAAATTCGATATGGTCACGGCGGTGTTGATGTCCTAGGGAAACATGTCTTTTGGCCAGGTGCCAATTGAGCTATGTGAGTTATGAAAATGGCTGGAATGCTTGCGGTCAGACCTAGTTCGGGTGGAACTGTCGCACAAAGAAATTAAGGTACAAGACAAGGTTGTCGAATTAAACTATAGGGAGGAGGTGATGTGGTGGCAGAAATCACGTATTCAATGGCTAGCGGAGGGGGATGGTAACACCCATTTCTCTAACAGAAGGGTAACAATTGGAGAAAGAAGTATAAATAACATAGCTAGCACAAGTGGATGGGTGAAAATAAATAGGTGATGGCAGAGATGGTGAGGGAGTTCTATGGATCCCTATACACATCCGAGGGGACGATTGCAATCGAGGAGGTATTATGCATGTGCCTCGGCGAGTTGATAAGGGCACGACCGTTCTGAATGCAACTTATACTATGGAAGAAGTTAAGAAAGCGCTTTTGCAAATATTTCCAACAAAAGCATCTAGCCCTAACGGCTTTCCTACACATTTCTTTCAAAAGAACTAGGATATATGTGGTGAAGAGGTTTCCAGAATTGTTCTATGGGTTCTCAGTGGACAAGACTCTTTGCAGGTAATAAACAAGACACTCGTTGCACTTATTCCTAAGGCAAATAATCAATAATCTTTGGGGCAATGTCGGCTGATCAGCTTGTGCAACATGATTTTCAAAATCATATCGAAGGTGCGAGCGAACAGGTTGAAGCAAATCCTACCGGAGATAATTTCTGAGGAACAGTCTGCCTTTGTTCCTAGACGGCTGATCACGAATAATATTATCACAGCTTATGAATGTTTGCACTTTATGAAGAGGTGAAAGAGTAAGAGGAATTCACACCGTGCTTTGAAATTGGACATTATGAAGGCGTATGATGGGGTTGAGTGGGAGTATCTTTAGGTTATTATGTTGAAATTGGGGCTGAGCCCTATGTGGGTAGCGGTGGTGATGAAGGGAGTTACTACAGTTTCTTTGTCGAATCTCTTTAATGGCACGCAGTTGGAGGAATTCAAGCCATCACAAGGAATATGTCAAGTTGACCCTATCTTCCCATACTTGTCAGTGACCCTATCTTCCCATACTTGTTTCTCCTTGTAGCTGAAGGCTTCTCACACTTGTTGAAATTCAGGAGTAATAATGAGGCTACTCAGAGGGTCAAGGTGTCGTCTGTAGTACCTATCGTTAAACACTTGTTGTTCGCTGATGATAGCTTGTTGTTATTCAAGGTAAGTTTGGAGGGTGCTAATCTAATCAGGTGCACGGTATAAGTACTGCGATGCATCGGGCTAGAGGGTGAACCCCTCTAAATTCTCCATATTTTTTGGCAAAGGATGCCCCGACTGTGTTTAGGAATCTATCAGATCTCTATTGGATGTTCCTAATGAATATTTATCAGAATGATACCTGGGGTTACCGTCTGATGTGGGACGATCGAAGAATGGATGCTTCAAGTATTTGAAGGAATGAGTTTGGAAATGGGCGCAGGGATGGATGGACAAGTACCTATTGGCTGGTGGGAACGAGATCTTAATTAAATCTGTTGCTCAGACAATCCTGGCATATTCTATGGTGTGTGTTTGAGTTTGAGATGTACAATGCTTTGGCACAATAGAAAATGTAATCTCACTGCCTTCATTGTACTGTTGATACATGTATTTATACAGGATAATGTCGGTTGCAATAGTGAAGATTTGTTTCGGAAGAGAGAGAGGAATGAACAACTGCTTGGCAGTTCCATAAGCAACTGCTTGGCAGTTCCATAAGCAGGGATTAACCGCTTGGATTATCCTTAACACTCCCCCTAATCAATGCTTATCCTTGCGAACAACATTATCTTGAAATATGACCCCTCAAAAACCCTGTGGGAAAAATATGAGGAGTATAGAGTTTGATATGCTGTTAAAAACTCCTGTAAAACCCAATGGGAAAATAAGGAGAAAATGCTACAGCATATAATCATCATTGTCTCATTTTAACTCAATATGAGAAAACTCATAGAGTTTAGAGAGCAATAAATATGTCGTATATACTTTCCTAAAAACCCCGATGGGGAAAACGGAAAATATGACATATGTCCTTATGTTGATATTACCTCATTAAAAACTTTGATGAGAACCTATAAAGTAAACTCATAAAGGGAAAAGAGTGTAATATGATGCTTTAAACAGGAATAACTCAGGAAGATACTCCCCCTGATTCTTGCAAATCTCGAAGTCGTCGCATACCAATTTCATGAACATATTTCTGAAATGTAGAAGTTGGTAGAGACTTCGTGAATAAATCAGCTAGGTTGTCACATGATTTGACTTGCAAGATGTCTATTTCCCCACTTTTCTAGAGTTCATGGGTAAAGAACAACTTAGGGGCAATATGCTTAGTGATATTGCTCTTGATGTATCCTGTTTGCATCTGTGCAACACAAGCCGCATTATCTTCATAGATAATGGTAGGTGATTCGATAGAACCAATTCCACATGACTACTGTATGTGGTTTATCATTCTGCGAAGCCATACACATTCGCGTGATGCCTCATATAATGGAATTATTTCAGAATGATTGGTAGATGTTGCCACAAGAGTCTGTTTCGAAGACTTCCATGATATGGCAGTTCCACCATGTAGGAACACAAAGCCGGTTTGTGATCTGGCATTATGGGGATCACATAAATAGCCAGCATCTGTGTATCCAATCATATTGGAGTCCTGATTTCTCTGGAATTGAAAGAATAGGCCAAGATCCTTTGTGCCTTGGAGGTATCGAAAGATATTCTTGACTCCAGACCAATGGCGTTTGGTGGGAGCTGCGCTATGTCTAGCAAGTAGATTTACTGCAAAAGCAAGATCAGGTCTTGTGCAATTTGCAAGATACATGAGCGCTCCGACGGCACTGAGATATGGAACATCGGATCCCAATGTCTCTTCCCCATCTTCCCTCGGTCTGAATGCATCTTTCTCTACGTATAGAGAGCGAACCACCATAGGAGTTTTAGATGGGTAGGATTTGTCCATATTGAACTTCTCCAATATCTTCTGGATATAGGCAGCTTGGTGTACCATGATTCCTGAGGGAAGGTGCTCAAGTTGAAGACGTAAGCAAAATTTGGTTTTACCCAAATCCTTCATCTCAAATTCCGTCTTTAGGTGATTGCGTGCTTCATCAATATCTTGTGTATTACCAATGATGTTGAGATCATCGACGTACACTAAAATGATGCAAAATCCTGTAGAGGACTTCTTGATAAAGACACATGGGCAATCATCGCTGTTGGAGTAACCCTTCTGAAGAAGGAACTCATTGAGTCGGTTGTACCACATCCGTCCCGACTGCTTTAAGCCATACAATGACTTATTCAGTTTTACACAGTACATGTTGCGTTTCGTGCTTGCATTCGGGACAGGGATTCCGTCAGGAACCTTCATGTAAATGTCCGAATCCAGTGACCCGTAAAGGTATGCGGTCACGACGTCCATCAACTGCATAGATAGACGATTTTGTACTGCCAAGGATATGAGATATCGGAAAGTGATTCCACTCATTACTGGAGAATATGTCTCATTGTAATCAATGCCGGGTCTCTGCGTAAACCCTTGTGCTACGAGCCTTGCTTTGTATCTCACCACCTCGTTGTTCTCATTCCGTTTCCGGATAAAAACCCATTTGAATCCCACAGGGAAAACCTTGGGAGGTGTCGGTATTGCTTCAGTGAATACCTTTCTTTTATTAAGCGAGGCAATTTTCGCTTGTATTACATGCTTCCATTTAGGCCAGTCGGAGCGTTTTTGATACTCAACGATAGTCCTTGGATCATGATCATTGAGAAGGGTATTTGCAATTGTAGCAGAAAAATAAGTGTCGACAATCGTAGACTTACGGTTGAATGATTCTCCAGAATCGATATAGTTGGTGGAAATTTCTTGCGCCCTTGATGACTCTTCGTGATTTCCCAATATGTGTGAGTCTGGGTGTTCCGATGGCCTAGCCAGTGTATGCGGACTGGGGCTAGGTTGTGGAGGTTGCCCATCCACTGGGTGTGCACTACCCATTAGGTGTTTGTCAGCGTTGAGTTAACTTGCATTTACTGACTTTGAGGTTTTTCTCCTCAATTTCCTTAGTTGCTTGCGAGAAGCTTGTTCCGGGTCAGAAGCCGTACTACTCCCCCTCTTTTTGGGAACAGGGAGTTGAGTGGTTTTTATTGGTACCTCCACTCGTTCGGGCGCGTTTCTGGCCGGATTTAAGGACTTGGTAACACCTTTTAAATCAGTAAATGAATCTGGCAGATTATTTGCAAGATGTTGCAAATTGATGATTTTTTGAACTTGGAGTTCGGTCTCTTGGGTACGTGGATCAGAGGATGAAATGGCTATAGCATTCCAATCGATTTCCGGGCATTCTTTCTAGTACTTGAAATCTCCCCCTAATGCCGGGAAATGTTCCTCATCGAATATGCAGTCAGCGTGACGGGCTGTGAATAGATCCCCAGTAAGGGGTTCCAGGTACTTTATAATCGACGGTGATTTGTACCCCACATAGATCCCAGTTTCCTGTGTGGGCCCATGGATGTCCGCTGCGGTGGTCAGATCGGGATGTACGTAGCACATCCGAACTTACGCAGATGGAAAATGCTAGGAGGATTTCCACGTACCAATTGCAGAGGGGAAGTACTGTGATATGCAGTAGGTCGCAATTGTATTAAGTCAGCAGCATGTAAAACTGCGTAACCCCAACAAGAGGTTGGCAAGCTGCAATTCATCAACAAAGGTCTTGCAATGAGTTTAATCCTCTTAATCAGTGATTCAGCCAAACCATTTTATGTATGGACATATCGGACCGAGTGCTGAACTTCAATCCCCAGAGCCATGCAATAATCATTGAAAGCACGTGAGGAGAATTCTGTAGCATTATCCATGCGAATTGTCTTAATTCGACTTTCTGGATAATGGGCTTGTAGCTTAATGACTTGCTGCATTATCTTGGCAAATGCATGGTTTCGTGTGGACAAAAGGCACACGTGTGACCATCGTGTAGAAGCGTCAATAAGGACCATGAAATACCTAAAGGGTCCAGAAAATGGCTGGATGGGACCACAAATGTCTCCTTGAATACGTTCAAGGAATTGAAGTGGTTCAGCTTGTATTTTGAGATGCGAGGGTCTCAAAATTAGCTTTCCCGTTGCACAAGATGTGCAAACGAAGTCTGAAGATTGAGGAAATTTTGACTCAAGCAAATTGTGACCGATGGAATTGCGAGTAATTTTTCTCATCATCCCGATGCCGGGACGGCCTAGGCGATCATGCCAGGTTTGGAATGCGTTAACATTCTAAAAAATTACTTTATATACAACATGTTCTACGAGCTTGATGTACGTATAGTACAAACCGGACGATAGAGAAGGAATTCGTTCAAGTACTTGCTTGCCATATCCGTAATCTTTAGTGAAGAGTAGATACTCCTCTTTGTTGTCTTCATGGGTTTCAATGTGAAAACCATTTTTACGGATATCTCGATAACTAATGAGGGTACGTGACGAGTCGGGATATAGCAAAGCATCCTCTATTGTCACTTGTGTACCCCCTGGGAGGGTAAATATGGCACGTCCAGTGCCAACAATTACCGTATCACGTCCAGCGATAGTTAAAATATCTCCATTCATCTTTTTCAGAGTTTGGAAATATTTTAACTCCCTTAGTATGGAGTTTGTGGTAGCACTGTCCACAAGGCATAATTCTTCTTCCATCGGATTGTCCCCGTAGATAACTATATATATAAAAGAATTTTCAGTAAGAAAACTTCATGTAAATATATAGTAGACAATCTTATGTGCTGATACAATATAAAAATGACAACAATACTTATGTTCTTAGTACAACATCATAAATGGGCATAATTGAAATAGATCATAAAGGAGATTAAGAGACTAATCGAAGTCTCCAAACATGTCGGTTGAGGCAAACTCAATCATCATGTTCTCCATGTCGGCAGGGTCCTCTGGCTGATGGAGAGGTATGGTGTTGCTTGGTCCGGGAGGAACCTCGAGCGAACTGCCATCTCCATTTGCATTATCTGGATGAAGGTTGAAGTTGGCTTCAAGCCTTTTCCCTTGAGGTGCCATGCGTCCTTGAGATTGTTGGTACAGAACAGCCAGATGTTTTGGGGTTTTGCACATGTTAGTGGGGTGCGAGTAGCATCCACATTTGTCGCAAAGCTTAGTCTTGTCACACTTAGGCTTTGCGATGCATTTCCCCCTGTTGAAGTTTCTAGGCTTCTTATTCCTACTGCGCTTTCGCTTACCCTTGAAGTTTGATGGTTTGCCCTTGGAGGCACCGTCGAACCTCTGTCTATTCGCGATATTCATATGAACCTCAGGTAAAGGCTGTGCCCCAACTGGGCGCTGAGCGCCATTTTTAGCGAGTAGCTCATCATGTTTTTCAGTCTGAAGTAAGATATGAATGAGGTCGGAATAGACGGTGTAGTTGCGAGCGCGGTATTGCTGCTGAAGGATCCTATCTGCGGGGAGCATAGTGGATAGAATCTTTTCTATCTTCTCCGCATCAGTAGGTTCCTTATCGCAAAAGCGTAGTTTGGAACAAATCTTATAAACCTCGTGATTGTACTCTCCGATGGATTTGAAGTCCTGAAGACGGAGATGAGTCCAATCGAGGAGTGCTTCGGGCAGGACAACTGCCTTCTGTTATTCATACCTCATTTTGAGGGCTAGAAACAGAGTACGAGGAGATTCCTCCTCTAAGTACTCAGCCTTTAGATCTAGGTGAATATGGTGCCTAATGATGTATAAGGCAGCATATTTTTGCTGTTCTGTCAATGGCGTGGCTCCATCCGGGAGAGGAATCGCCGGATCCTGGATAGTACGCACGATCCCACGGGACGCAAGACTGATCTTGATGTCCATAGCCCATGTAGGGTAGTTGTGACCATTGAGGGCAAGCGCCTCAAATTCTTGCGCGGTCATTGTTAACCTACGAGGGCAAACTAGAGATAATTAATTTACGTTCGGTAAATTAAGAACCATCATGGTTAATGTTGTAATGAACTTTGCAAAATTAATAAAAAGCTTCAAGAAATTGGCTTGAAACCGTTAGTGTGAATCTCAAATTTGCTAAGTGTGACATGTCGTCGAGAGTAAATCTCGTAGCAGTAGGGAGTATAATCTGATGAAATCAGTAGATACTCAAGTATAATCTGATGAATATCAGTAGATACTTGTATACCTAATGCCATATAGCTCTTAGGGAGTATAATCTGATATAAATCAGTAGATACTCGAGTGTAATCTGATGAATATCAGTAGACACTCATATACCTAACGCCGTATGTCGTTACTTGATTTGAGAGAAAAACACTTTGAATTTTGCAAATCGATTCCTACTCGTATTAAGTCAAAAGACTTAATTAAGGCGAATCGATTTTGTATTTGCAAGAAATTTAAAATCTCGATTGCAAATTAGGACGCAATTAATCTCAACATGTAGAATAACATGGAAATATATTGCATCATATGATAATCTGGAATACAAAGTATTCGACAGAAGTACAGTACTAGAATTAAAATACTGAAATTAACAAGGTCTAAAACAGAAGTAAATACTGCTAGAACACAAGTAAAAGGATTAAAATTGTGAAAAACCCAAAATACAGGGGCTGTTCACAAATTATTGGGCGCCCGGTTTAAACCGGCCAGAGGGCGGTTTGACCGGCCTGCACCGGTGCCTGGCCCGGTTTAAACCGGTCAGAGGGCCGGTCTGACCGGCCGGCACCGGGTAGGCCAGGGCCGGCTTAAACCGGCCAGGAGGCCGGTCTGACCGGGGGCACCGGGGGGGCCAAGCAATCTGGGCCTGGGCCACGAAGGCCTTTCGGCCGGCCCAGGCCAGTGCACGCACGGGCGGCGGGAGGGGGGGTTTAAAAACGGCGGGCAGGGGGTTTTCAACCCTAACCGCACCGGCGGCGGCGGCGGTTGAGGCGGGCGCGCCGGCCACGCGCGGGGCGGCCACGGTGGCGGCGGCGACCGGGCGGGGCCGCGGCGACCGGCGGCAGCGGCGACCGGGCGGGGCGGCTGGGCCCGCGGCGCACGGCGGTGGCGCGGCGGCCACCCGACCGGCCGGCCTGCCGCCCCTTCAACGGCAGCGGGCGGAGGCGGTCGGGCCCCCGGCCCCGTCCTCGGAGGAGGGACTGCGCGGCGGCGGGGCGCCCGTGGCGATGCCATTCGGGAGGCCAAGGGTGGCCGGCGACCACGGGCCGGCACGGGCGGCGCGGGTCGCCAACGACCCTGGGAAAGGCGCGACGAGGCGGCGGCGGCCGGGATCCGCAGCGGGGGACGCGGCCGTGCCGTTGGCTGCCGGCGGTGGGGCGGGCGGGCTCGGCCATGGCCGCCATGGAGAGGCGGCGCGCGGTGGAGAGTTGATGCCGGCCGCGGGAGGGGGCTCCGGGGGGTCGGATGAAGCGACCACAGCGACCGGCGGTGGCGGAGGCGCCAACGGAGGGCTCCGGCGGGGGTGAGGGGCACGGCCCCCACCCGTGCTCGGGGCACCATCCCGGCGGCGGTGGCATCGCGAGCTCCGGCTCCAGGGGCCCGACGACGTCCCGCGGCGCGAAGACCGCGGCATACTCGTCGGCGTAGAGCGGCGGAGCCGCGGGCCCGGCGAGAAGCCAGGGAGACAGCGCCGGCGCCGAGGCGCCATGGCGCTGATGCCAATGACGACAAAAAGGACGGCGAGGACCGAAACGGCGTCCGTGACAGTGACGACCACCGAAGCGACGGCGGCGGCGACCCTCACGGAGGAAGCGGCGGATCAGGCGAAGCATGGAGGAGAATCCCCGAGGCATGGCTGATTCTCACTTTTTCTTCTTCGGTTCTTGCTCTGTTCTTGATGCTCTCGGTAGAACGAAAGTGCTGATGACGTGTTTGAGTTTGAGATGTACAATGCTTTGGCACAATAGAAAATGTAATCTCACTGCCTTCATTATACTGTTGATACATGTATTTATACAGGATAATGTCGGTTGCAATAGTGGAGATTTGTTTCGGAAGAGAGAAAGGAATGAACAACTGCTTGGCAGTTCCATAAGCAGGGATTAACCGCTTGGATTATCCTTAACAGTGTGCTTTAATATTCCAAGAGGCTTATGTCAACATCTCAACTCTTTTCAAAAAGTTCTATTGGGAAAGTAAGAACGGAGAGCTAAAGACTGTTTGGGTTTCGTGGGAAGTGTTGACGTTGCCAAAGTACATGGGGGCCTTGGTTTCTAGGAAATTCAGTTGTTTAACCTTGCGCTATTGATGAGGCAAGCGTGGTTAACTTTGTAGGATCCTGATTCTCTTAGTGCTCTTGATCTCAAAGCTCGGTATTTCCTGAATGGTGATATGCTTGCATCCTCTTTGGGCAGCAATCTGACACAAATATGGCACGCAAGTCATGAAGGAGAAGAGATTATGAAGCAAGGAGAGATTTGGAGGATAGGTAATGGAGAGCCCACAAACATCTAGAGTCAGAATTGGATCCCGAGAGACTTTATGTTGCGCCCTACTAGGCCAAAGTCGACATTTGGTGTTTGACATGATCGACGCCTGTTCTCAGAAGTGGAACGTGGACATGCTATCTCAACAACTTTTTGATATGGAGATTGATGTTATCTAGAATATCCCAATCAGGTACATCTCTTAGGAGGATTTTGGGCTTGGTAGTATGGACGCAACGACATATTTACTCTGAGACCAGCATAGCTGAAAGGATCTAGGGTACTGGCTAGAGGGGGGTGAATAAAAAATAATAAAAATATGATCTAAAATTACTTTCTACACAAGTATGTCTGAAACACTAACATTACTACGCAAAACCTAGCATGCTAGTGATCAAAACAACTAAGAAAATAAGTATGGAGAACAACAAGGAAACAATCACATGAGAGACACAAGATTTGTTGTTTGAAGCTCAAGCCTTTGACAAGGCTATATCTCTCCATTGAGAAAGTTTGATCCAACTATCAAAGCCAGCACCGAAGCATGCTCTTTCCTCAAGAAGCTTGACGATGCAAAATTTCCCTTCTCTTGTGGCAACTCTTCATCTTGTGGTAGACAAGTTTCAAATCCTCACAAACTTCTTGGGGCGCTTCACAATCCTTGAAGACTCTCAAGCAACTCCTAGCCTTCTAGGAGACGCCAATCTTCAAGAGTAACAGGCTTCAATTAATTCGACTCGGAGATGATCTCTTGCTTGATCCTCAACTATGGCTCAATCTCTCTCTCTCTCTTAAGGATTTTCTCACAAGAGAGCAGAGGAATGGTTTTGCAAAGAGTTAGGCATGCAAAGAGGCTTGGGGGTATATATAGTCAACCTCACAAAAATTAGTCGTTAGTGCAAAATCTAAAGAACTCGAAACTTCCAAGATGAGACGGCTATATTGTCTGTCCAGAAGTAGATCTTAAAACTTTTGACAAGAACTTAGAGGTTCTGACTTTCAAAGCACAGTAAACAAAAGCGAGTTTTGGAGGTTCTGATTTGAACCCAGACCCTCCGGGATTAATAATAGCCTTGACAAGACGTGGTGAGAACAGATTCCTGGAGGTTCTAACATCACACTTGGACCTTCCAAGATTTCAAATGACCTCAACTGAGGTAAATAAAACTCATTCTCAGAGGTTTCAACAATGGACTTGGACATTTTGAGATTTCAAAAGATACGTCCAGAAACAGATTTCGAAGGCTCCAGGAAAATCCAGCAGCTCCGACTTCCAAAGTAGAAGGACTTAGCCCGTGTACAAAACCAAAACCGAAAGGTCCTAGAAAATCTTAGATATTCCAACATCCAGGAGACCGACATCCAAAAGATCAGATAGGAAGGGCAACTCGAAGGCTCTAAGTTTCCTGACTCTTCACATAGAAGTGAAACTTGAATATTCTAACATCAATCTCGGATATTTTGGCATTTCCAGAAAAGGTATGTATGGAGAGATTTTAAAGTCCGCTTTGGATTTAGAAATTAATTCCTAGCTGGGCATTAGAACGACACTCTCACCAGCTTTCAGATTTCAACCTCCCTTAATAGTACAATTTTTCTTAAAATCAATGAGCTTTCTTGAACCACCAGAAGAGCAAGAAAATTGTCCTTAATCTTTGTTTCTTCTAGTCATATTTTTTTAGAACTTTTTAGGGGTCGTCAACGCTGGTTTCAACACTGCTTTTAGGGCTAAACACATGATCACACTTGATGGACACATTAGTCTCTTAATTATTATTTTATTAATCATCAAAACCTAATTAGAGGGCCAAGAAGTGGAGGGAGGATTAGCTTGATGGTAGGGCTGCTACCTCCGACACGGCCACTACGCAGAAACAATGGGTCAATCTGTAGAGCACCAAGATACCGTCAAAGGTGCCCGTCTTTCCGTGGAGGCTAACCAAAAACTCGATCCCTACTGGTGATGTCCGAATGAGCAGAAAGATGGCTCAGACAAAGGTGTGTGCAGTGTGTAATGCTGCAAAGGATTCTTGGTGACATGCAATACTTGATTGTTTGATAGCGCGGAGTGTTTGGGCCCTGTTGGATGAAGAGCTTAGTGAGCACTTGGCTTCGAATAACATCCCTGATGCGAACGAGTGGCTATTTGTGCTTCAAGAATCACTATTGCATGCTGACTTTGTGAAGGTGCTGGTCACTTTGGGCTTGACGGCATGTGATTTATGAGCAAGTGTTTCAGTCCCTTGCCTAACCTCCCCTGCTAAGACTGGTAGCTCGACCCGGATGGCAAAGCCTGGTGGTGTGAGGTGGATCGGCCCGGTAATCAGGCTGATGAAGATCAATGTAGATGCGGCGGTGTCTAGAGCAGGGTCGGTTGGCACAGTGGCGGCGTTCTATCGAGATGAACTTGGCCAGTACCAGGGAGCTTCTGCATTGGTGATCAATGGCCTAACTGATCCGACGAGCTTAGAGGCGATTGCATGCATTGAGGCTTTGCCGCTGGCTTATGATCTCCATGTGAACAAAGTGCAAGTGGCGTTTGATTGCCTGGGTGTGGTGAAGAGCTTGCATGGGCCTTTTGTGGGGCCCTATGGAGCAGTGATCAAGGAAATTAAGGCAAAGCAGCCGGAGTTTATGCATGTCTCCTTTGGACACGAACGGCGGGAGTCAAACTCTGAAGCACATAACTTAGCAAAGGCGGCTTCATCTATGTGTGAAGGTCACCATGTGTAGCTTCTATCGAGATCTGATATCTTTTGGGTTCCTTGGAACATATTAATTCAATAAAGCTCTTTTGTTTCTCTCCAAAAAAAAAGCACAAGTGTCACGATCTTTTTCTAAGAAAGATGTCATTATCGGGATCACTTATTTGCGGTGTTCGTTGGACCAATGATTCTGACAGCCCCTGCTGCAGCTGAACTGCTCTCGTCTCCTTTTCTTTTCTCCCAGCAAACACCACCGAGGGTTTTCCATTTTTGGTGTTGCGGTGCCATCGTTGCTGGAGCTAGAGAGGATAAAAAATTGAAAAAAAAGCCAGCTTTCAACCAAAAAAATTGATTCTCAAATAAAATTGAACCAGCTTACAACTTTCAACAAGAAAAACGACTTTCTACCAAAATCAAACCAGCTTTCACCCATAATAGTACTAGATTGGCAGGTTTCAACTCCCACATCAAGCTTTAAAGTACATGGATCACAATTTTCTACCCCATAGATCAATCTTTGAACGCCCTAGGTCAGAGCTTTCTACCCTACATCAAGCTCCAACCTACACTTTGCATCATCTTCCAATTGCACAAAAAAAGCTTTCAAGCACGAAAACGACCACAAAAATTGTCGTTCCCACCGCAATACTTCAGACCAAAAAAATTCGAGGAAGGAGGGGGATCTTAAAATAAACCCTAAATTAGCTCCACCCTACCTTCTCCTCCTTTGTGCCGGCGCCGGCGCCAAAGAAGCGATGCAGTGACAACGGTGGAAGCCACGATGCTGGCGGTGGCCCAAAGGCATCCCGCGGTGGGAGGAACGGAGCAGCAGGGCTCGCAGCGACCCATGGCGGAAAGACGATGACTCAAAGCTTACCGGAGCGGAGAGAACGCAAGCGTCGTGGCTCGATCTGGCCTGGCAGGAGAGAGAGACGAGGAAAAGAAGCATAGGCTGGAGGTAAACGCGTAGCAAATGAGGACATGGACGTGGTTTAGTCGGACCCCGCGAGCGAACGATTACATATTATCGCTTTCGGTCATTATCTCTCCCTCAAAAAGAAAATGTCACGACTTCTCCGAAGCCACCTTTTAGCATTCGCCATTACGGAAGAGGCGGTCATTTCCTATGCGTTGCGTATGATTATATAGTAAACATTTTTTAGAGTAATAGACGTGTATATATTGTACTATTTAAATAACATGATTAACAGTTGGACTTGCAGAGCTCATTGTTTGCTAGAGTCAGAGCCACGGTTTTGGTTATGCGCTTCCTACAGATACACACATTTCACCATCTGCAGAACAAATGAATTCATTTTCACGTCAAGCGGCTCCCTTTAATCTACTTGACTGAACCGAAAACAGAACGCATCCAAGTTAGAAACGTCAGCTGAATTAAGCCACCCTGTTTGGGAAAAAAGTTGAGCCTATGAGGCCCACATTTTTCTACAGCATCGAGCCAAACCAAATTTGGATCTAAACAGACAAGACGACGCAACATCCCCTGCCTTTTCTGCGCGATTTCCACGGCACCAGTTTTCAAACACCGAGTCGAGCCCTGCATCCCGCGAGGCAGCAAGCCTAGTACGCAACCCAGCCACCCCTTAATCATTTCGGCCTTGTGATTGCGGGAAACACGTCTCGTACGCAAAGTGGCCGAGACGCCAGCCGCTGGACTTCGAGGAACCAGCAATGTCTCTAGCTAGCTAGTCGGAATTCCTTAACCTCGCCTCTGCAACCTTCCAGCTGCACGGTGTATTTTTGGCACGGAGCTAGCCTTGCTTTCCTGGTCACACTTTAACGAGCCAATCTTCCACACAAAAACGTGTGCTTGCACCTACCTCAGAGTCCACTGAAATGGGGTTGTGTAATGATCACAAGCTTGTTCTAGCCTTAGCTTTCGCGGCGGTCATGGCTGCCTCGGTGGCTACCTCCCACGGCAACGTGTTCTATGTCGGCGACAAGGACGGCTGGGTTGGCAAGCCGGTCGAGAGCTACGACCACTGGGCCGGTCGCAACCGCTTCCAGGTTAACGACACGCTTGGTACGTACGCACATATTCATATGTCACTAAAAAAATTAATTAATCATGTTACTTAATGAAGTTGGGTGATGTTCATGTATGTGTACGTAAGAACAATTCGATCACACACAAGGTTTTGTTGTGTTTTGTACTATTTGCAGTGTTCACTTATAAGAAGGACGCGGACTCCGTGCTAGCCGTGGAGAAGAGCCACTACGAGGCGTGCGACGGGAAGGACCCCATCGAAGAGCTGGACGACGGCAACTCAGCATACGTCCTGGACAGGACCGGGCCGTTCTATTTCATCAGTGGTGACGCTGCTCGGTGCAAGAAGGGACAGAAGCTCCTTGTGGTGGTGCTGGATGACACAGCGGAGCCGGCCGCGAGCTCGCAGCCTCCGACCGCAGCGCCACTGACTCCACCTACCACGGCACCACCTCCAGACCAGTACATGGCTCGTTCGCCATCCGCACATTCGCCTTCGCTTCTAACACCGGCATCACCCTCGATACGTCCTACACCGACCCCTCATATGTCATACTCACATTCTTCACCGTCCTATGCTCCTTCGCCATTACCGGCTCCATCACAACCTTCAAAGTCATCGTATTCGCCATCGTCGTCACCATCGCCACATGCACCATTAATGGCTCCCTCGGTATCTCTAACGCCCAAGCCATACATACCTTCCTCTGTGCCTTCACAACACTCACGAAGCTCTCGAACATCTAGACCTAGATCGGATCCTTTGTCAGCACCCTCGATATCACCATCATTATCTCCAAAGATGCCTCCAGTAAGTTCTGCTTCATCTATCCATATGCCACCTCCTTCAAAGTCACCATTGATATCTCCATCAGAGTCCATAAACTCCCACTGCACAATTTACCTCCAACCATGCCTCCTTTTCACTTACCTTCTCCACCGCCGTTACAACATGATAAAAGTCCTTCCAAATCACAACACCATATGATGTCTCCGACACCTTCACCAGTGTCTATTCCAACGCCGCCAGACACGCCGTCTCCACGACGTTACCCTTAACCTATATCTCCCTCAACATCTCCAATGCACCAACCAGACGTACCTTCTTCGTCTTCCAATCCGCCTTCACCAACACCAACAAGTTCAAAGATCATTTCCCCTATTTCAAGCCATACACCAACTCCTTCCATGTTACCATCAAACGCTCCATTACTATCTCCAATGCCCCAGCCACATACTCCATCTCCAACTTTTTCACCATCTCACTCACATTATGTGTCACCTTACGGCTCTAAGACAAGCCCTTCTCCAACACCATCCCTTAAATTGCATCCCCCTAGTCCAACACCAACACCTTCACAATCCCAGTTTCTATCACCATCACCGCACCCACAACCCTCTAGGGTTGCAACACCAACACCTTCATTGTCCCGTGATCCATCGCTTCCGCCTTCTGACTCCAAGGGTATCGCCCCCTTATCAAGTCCTTCCCAGGAACCATCATCATCTCCGACCAGCTTAAGGTCCAGGCACATCTCAAGTCCATCTCATGCACCATCTAAATCATACACACCTTCACCATCTCCATCAAGCTCTAAGATCTCACCAGTTTCTAGCCATGCTTATGCACCGTCTTCAATACAGATGTCACGTTCCCCATCTGAGGCCTCACCATTCTCTACCCCTGCACATGCACCGTCTTCATCTCATCTCTCCCCTTCACCTTTAAGACCTGTTGAGTTTTTGTCAAATATGTGTACGAGTGGGTTACAAGTTGAACTAGAGAAGACGTAGTATTGTAATAGGATACTTAGAGTCCTAGTAGGATACGGGTAGAGTTAGAATTGGACTCATGTATCCTGGCCTCCGATATAAGGAGGGGGACACCACACAATGTAACCAAGCCAACACAATGTAACTTCAAAGAGAGTTACGAGATGGGGAGGAGCGCCCGTAGTCAAGCCCCGTGGACGTAGGCCTAGTGGCCGAACCACGTTAAAAACGTCGGTGTTTCTCATTGCCAAATTCTGCGGTGTCTCAGATTAGATCTACGCTTCCGCGTGTGGCCTCGTGATTTCGCAACAAGTGGTATCAGAGCACGAGGTTCAAGTAGATCTTGAGACGGTGCAGAGGAATCTGGCGGTACGAGACGGAGGACGGCGGCGTGTGTACAAGGCGAGGTGGAGCCTAGAGCGCGTCATGGAAAAATCACTTCAAAAGACGCGATAATTTGCACAAGTTTTTGTGTGGAAGAAATTCGAGAACGAGGTGGAGCGGAGAAGAAGAAAAAAAGGGTGTCCACGGCAGACGCAGCGGTGCGAGGCGACGCCGGACGGCCGCGCGAGGCGTCGGCGGCCAGGCGCACCAGTCAGGCAGCCCACAGCGTAGGCGTGGCCCGGTGGCAAGCCGGCCTGGCGGCGGCCCGTGGAGGCGTGCCGGCTTGGTGCGCGCAAGTCAGCCCAGGCGCCCTAGCGGGCGGAGTCAGCTGCCTGGCCATGAGGCAGCCCAGGCGGGGTGCGGCGGCCCGGCCACGTGGCGGCCCGGGCGGAGCGAGGCAGGCCGAGGCGCGGCCCAGGCGCGGCTGGAGCGGCCCGGTAGGGCGGGGCGGCCTGGCCTAGCGCGTGCCGGCCGGCCCAAGCGGCCTGGCGGCCCAAGGCGCGGGGCGGTGGCGGCCCGAGGCGGGGTCGGGGCGTCGGCCCAGGCGCGGGGCGGCCGGCCCAGGCGGGCGCCGGCGGCCCGGGAGGCGGCAGAGGCGGCCCGGCGACGGTGGAGGCGGCCCAGGCGGGGCCAGGCGTGGCCCAGGCGGCCGACGGCAGCCCAGGAGGCGACGAAGGCGGCCTGAGAGGGCGCGGGCGGGCCCGGCGTGGCCCAAAGAGCCCAGGGAGGGCCCGGCAGGGCCCGGTTGAGCCCAAGGAGGCCCGGGTGGGGCTCGGGAGGCCCAGAAGGGGCCCAGAACGCATTGGGGAGGCTCAGGACGCGTTTTGGAAAGATTTTTTCAGTCAAATTTCGAAAATGAATTCGTTTTTGGTCAAACTCGAATTGGGTTCTGAATTTTTGGAAGGAAAGGGACTCAGAATAGGTGTCCGGCTTAGATTTGAGGGTCCAAGGATTGCTATATAAGCAGGGGTTGGGGGAGGCTTCAACGGATGAGATCTCAGGAGTTGAAACTTACAGGCAACCTAGAGAACACGTGATCCGGAGGAGCAGAGTACTCGGTGGTCTGGAGGTGAGGCGTGGGACTCGGCATCAATTGTGGATAAATTGATGGAGGAAAAACAGCGGGGTTGGAAGAAGTGTGGGCTAGCTACCCAGGAGATCTTCGACCAGGGCTGTGGAGGCTCGACACGGTAATTGTGGCGAGGTGTGTGGCTGATGGTGGACGGCAGACAGAGATAGTCTGGAAAGACTGTCCAAGAAAAGATGAAACAATTGTGAATTTGACTCAGTGAGATGACTCAGGATATGACTGTAAAGTTTCTTCAGCATGAAGAAGGAAGTACAGTTGCAGGTGGATTCATGGTGGAGTCTAGGAGTAGCAATGGAGTCTCATCGGTGGTTCAGATCATTGAGCTGCAAAGGTGAATCTCAAAGTCCAAGGTGCATGGAGGTTCGCACGAGACGGCTTTAAGGTGACGAAGGACATATTCGCCAAGGTGGAGTTTGTTGAGTTTGTGTTGAATATGTGTACGAGTGGGTTACAAGTTGGACTAGAAAAGGCGTAGTATTGTAATAGGGTACTACGGGGGAGTCCTAGTAGGATACGGGTAGAGTTAGAATTGGACTCATGTATCCTGGCCTCCTATATAAGGAGGGGGACACCACATAATGTAACCAAGCCAACACAATATAACTTGAAAGAGTTACGAGATGGGGAGGAGCGCCCGTAGTCAAGCCCCGTTGACGTAGGCCTAGTGGCCGAACCACATTAAAAACGTCGGTGTTTCTCGTTGCCAAATTCTGTGGTGTCTCGGATTAGATCTACGCTTCCGCGTGTGGCCTCATGATTTCGCAACAATACCCACTCCTAAGCCGTCCCACACACATAGTCCTTCTCAGGCACCAACGATGTTTCACCGCCAGCCCTTGTCACCCCCCTCTAAGGCGTCATCCCCTTCATATGACTCTTCACATTCGCCATCTCCAGCACCATCTTTAGCAGTATTCCCACCCTCGAACATCGACTACTCTCCACTTGCCGCTTCTCCTGCTCAAGCATCGGAATTTCCTATTTCACCATCGTCAACACAGGGGTTGGGCCCTTCTCTAGTGCCAGCTTCAACGCCCGGGCCCTCTCTTGGCCACCCCGTGTCGGGCTCCTCTGCCGTGGGCATGGCAAAAGTTGTGTTCGTCCTAATTACTATGGCATTTAGTTGTGCATTCGTTTAGAGGTAGTAATTACTTTTCATGAGCCCTACTTATATTATGTTTTGTTTATTAGTGGACAGGGAAAGCCATAAAAATGTTTTCGCTGGTGTGTGGTGAGTTACGCAATTAGTTCTTGTTTAGTGGGTGACTGCAACAATAATACATAGTTCTTATATTCATATCGATGTGTTCATTGTACCGTTGTACCATAGTTTAATAAATTTTAAATACATAATAAATTTAATTTCATAGGTGAGTCAAAGCTCGCTTCGATTATACGTGTGTGTAGTTGTGCTATTGTCAAAAATGACTTAGAGAGAGGAGGTGCATGTCGTGCATTATACAAAGTACCGGGAGCTTCGAGAGTATTGTTTAAGTAAAACAGCGAGTGCGACAACCGCAATGCTAGATGTTGAACTCTAACACAATGAAGCGATGATGTTTCTTAACCAAGTTCGGTCATGAGGAGGCGTAATCCCGTTGAGGAGTGCAACCTTTGGTTCCTCAGATTCTCGACTAGAATAGTGTCGTCGGACTTTAGAAGAACTTCTTTCAAGCCAAAGGAGGAGCCGATGGGTATGAGAGAGACCTCCCCGAGGAACCTAGCCACACCTAGGAGAGGTGAGAACTTACTTTTCTAAGAGATGTGAGTTGTAAATGATCCATGAGGTGCCTTTTATAGGCCAAGGGTAGGGGGTAAAAGATCCTGGTGCCTTGATGGAATGAGAGAGGTAGCGATAGAAATGTCAACTTGGTCTATAGACTTGGTATATGAGAGAGGAGAGAGTTGGTGCATGATCTATGATAGACTTTCTGCTTAGTGGGGCTCTCTCCTTCTTGTAGGCTTCTTTGATTGTGAACTTGTAGTTGACTTTTTTCTTTATCCTTGCTCTTTTCTTCTCCTAATGGCATTCTTGCTCGGTGTTGCTAAGAATGGGAGCCCCCTGATCGGAGTCTATTTTCTCTACTACAACAATAGTACTCCTTGAAATTTTGGTGCATGGATATAATATAAGTCTGCAAGTTAAAATAGTGAGCAAGTCTGCAAGTCCACCTCTCAAATTAAGGTACTAGCTAGGTTGAGTTCAAGTCTTAAGCGAGCCAATCTTCTGTTATTGGTAGCATGGTTGTTTTACTCGTGTATACCTTTAAGCTCTGCTACGCGATCTTGAATGTCAAAAGAAAAAAGAAGCTCTCCTGTGCAATCTTGAAAAATATGAGCCCAAAACAGTAGCCCATAGATTGTTGTGGCGCACATTCATCATTACTAAAAGGGAATTTAGCCCATCATAGTAGCACTAGCACGTGCGCCGAGTGATAGTTCACGGTTATAAGGGTTGTGTCCTGGTGGAGTGGTGATACAATCCTCTAGTCCTTGCAAACTCAAAATGCTTGGTGACCTCTTCGATCTGGGCCTTGACATGGGATTTTGGCACTTGATTATATTATGGGGTGAAAACGGAACAGAACTTTTTTGGAATTCCAGAGCAAAACGAAAACGAAGAGATCTGGAAACGGAAACGGAAACGGAAACAGAAGAGTTGTTTCTGCCGGAAACGAAAATGAAACCAGAATTTCCAAAAACCCGTAATTCAGAATTTCTGTAATATAGAGGCTAGGCTTGAGGCAAGCTTTCATCCCACGAGGTTATTGGAAAAGGAGAAGAGGAGAAAGGGAGGAGGAGAGGGACGGGCTTTGAAAATGCTGGATTAGAGGAGCGAGGGATAAATGGGCGAGAGGGGATTTGAAAATTTAGAATTTAAGGTAAAATAAATTATTTTGAACTTATAGAGACACTAAAAATTTAAATAAACTATAGAAAATATACCAAATAAACTATGTTCCGACAAATCTTTGCTTTCGTTCCGTGTCCGCTCCATATTAGTTCCAAATTCGTATCCGGCACTAGTCCTATTCGTTTTCATATCTAGGATTTTCGAATTCGTTTCCGCTTCCGGTAAATAGTTCAAAAACAAATACGGTAGAGCTCATTCCCAACCGATTCCACTCCGTTTTCACCCCTATTCAATTAGTATTAAGTTGTCTCCTCTGGAGACAGAACTGGGGCTACAAAGTTAATATACACACGCATGCATATTTGTATATTGTCAAAACAGGAAATCTATTTGCCGATGGTCATCCGCTGGTCTTACGCGGCGATTAGTCTGCGGGCATGTGTTACCATAGTGGAGGAGGAAGAAGAAGATGGGAAGAGGATGAAGAAAAGGAGAAGGAAGAAGTGAAAGAGAAAGAAGGGGGAGGGAGAAGACTAACCAATGACAGTGACAGCGATGGTCGGCATCCCGAGGGCTAAACTGTGGCCGGAGGGGTAACATCGGTGACTCCCGATCTTAGAGGGTTGGCCTGATCGGGGCATCAGTGCCTCAATTTGCCGTCGGTGGTGGTGGCCGGCCAGACACATCTAGTGGAGCGGAAGGAGGAAGAAGAGAAGGGGGCGAGGAGGCAATGGCCGAGGAGGGAAGCAGAGATAGCGGTGGCCGAGGGGTAAGGTGGAAGCGATGGTCACAATGGCAGAAGGGGGAGGCAGAGGCAGCGGTGTCAGGACCCGAGATTTGATTCAATTAAATGAGATAGCAACGTATTGAAGTTAGTGACCCGAGCCGTTAACCATATGAGACGTCGCTCGTATGTGCTCACAACGGCCTGGGACCCAAACCAAACTCATTCTACATACGAAACAAGTTGTATGACACATAGCAGTCCGTGCCTCTCACTCATCTAGCTCTACATACGAACACATTGTATGACTCACAGCTGGCGATAAGACTGAATGGACAATTTGCATCTCATATAACCGAACAAAATTCTGAAACATTGTAAAGACTTAGTCCCCTTCTCGCATACCACTAAGGACGATCACTTTATAGGAGTCCAAAACGGAGTCACCACACGCTAGCTTAGCAGGTCAACGCATCTCTGCTGGTGGGTTACTCAACCTCGGCGATCGCACTTAGTGAACACGAAAGCAACATTTACTCTTTACAATTGCTCCATACACTTCAAAGCATATTCACATGGTGTATGAGATAGCCATATCATAACTTGATCATCACAACCAAAACTTTAAAAAACGAGTTACAAGATACGTAGTTTACATTCCATACACGACGCATATTACAATCAACTTGACTCGAAAGTTTGCAAAAACACATAAAGATTACCCAAGATGGTAACTATAACCAGCTCAAAAAATGCACATAACCCATAACATACCAACCAAGGCAAATCGAACAAACTAGACGTCACGTCCACGTTCTCGATGTCTTAGTATACGTCTACACTAGGATCAGTTGTAACATTTGAAGAACTGGAATTCCAATATGTACTTTTGTACTCGAAGATGCTTTTGTTTTATGCTCATTCTCAATTAACATAAGCATGGCATAGGGCAAAAGTAAATGACTACACAAGTAATTCATTTGTAAAGTAGCATGGCATAGTATAAGCATAATAGAAGCTATTCACCAACGCATATTCCAACTAATCATCAATTCTTAGATTTAAGAATAAATTTAATATTACCATCAAAAGTGAAGAGAAAGACGAGGGGCAAGGTGAGGACCTCAGTGGGTGGCGACAGGGAGAGCAATTGAAGGGCGAAGGAGATGAAATAAAGGGGAGAAAAGGGCAGCTAGCTTGAGGTGGCCCTCCCGTCAGCCCTAACGGCGATTAGGTGCAGTTGGCTAGACGTGGTGACCGCGGGGCACTTTGCACGCACATGAGAGGCATTGACGGTGATGATAGTGATCAGACGTAGCAGGTAGCCATCGTTGAGCCATTGCTAGTGCGCCGAGGTCGTCCCCCATGCGTCCAAATGCGTGGAGAAGATAATCTAGCAAGTGGGGCCCGCTTGCTGGCGTCTTACTTCTGGCACCAGAGGCGCGGTGTTTTCTCCAGTCGAAGGCGGAAACGAGTAGGGCATTTCATAAATTTTGAATAAGGAGAAATTCACCCAATTAATATATTACAGTTGTACCAATATAGAACTTGTTTAAATAACACTCTATTTGAATATTCGAATTAGCTCAAAATCACTTGAGAATTTTAAGAGGTCTTTTTGAAGGTTATAAGACCTAAAAAAATTAACAATGTAGATTTTTACTTACTTCTATTTCACAAGTTTTCATTAAGTTGATTCTAGAAAAAAATTATATGTTTTTAATCGGAGTCACTTTTAGTTAATCTAAATGGAGAAATGTCATGAGATAAAATGTACTTTATTTCATAATAACCATTAAGGGTCTAATTTACACAAGGTTATATAGATGGATCATTACAGGCGATGCGGGAGAGGAAGCCGGCAAGACGACACTGGAAAAAGGAGAGACGAAGGAAGTGACAACAATGAGGAATTGAAGGTGCGGTGGAGGACCGGTCGCCCGATAAGACGCACTGGTCGCGTCCTTGTAAGAAAGAACCCTTTAATTTCATTCAAACCGAGAGAAAAAGTGGGGAGGGGGGGAGGACATCTCAAACCGTTGAAGTGACATGGGCCAAATATTGAAGAAGCTGCACCATCAGAACAACCAATTTGGGCTTGGGCTTGTTTTTCTTCTCGAGATTTGACTGGATTACACCAGGCCTCTGCAATCTAAATTGTCGTCATCCTGTGTCATGTGGACCTGGGGTTTAGCGTGCATGTTCGTTGTCTTCTAAATTGTCCTTATCCTGTGTCATATAAACACTGCCTTGGATGATTAATAAAATTCTGCTTTTCCTCAAAAAGAAAAAAGTTAGCAGATGCACATTTCTCTCTCAAAAAATAACACAGGCAGATGCACATTTTTCTAGAAAAGAAGACAGAAGCGTGTTCATGGTTTGCAGTTAATCAGCTAGCGCCACGGAACAGTGGTGTTCAAATTAAAGAGTCGCAAGCCAAGAAAGTCGATCTACAGTAGCGTACTAGAAAACTACTCAATTATCCTACCTACATAGCATGCAGGGCTAGCTAGGTAACATGTCCACGCACGAATTGTTTGCTCTTTTAGCCCCCTGTTCACTCGTATTAGTGAATTTAGTCTCCCTCAAAACATAATAATAAATTTCTTTTCGAGACAGACTAGACAGTTGACATATGGCATATATCACGCTTGAAGAGCATGTGGAGATCTATTGCAGGTTAGAAACTTGACATGATATCAGAGCAGCAGCAACAACAGACGCGATTGGACAAGTGTCGCGCTTCCAGGCAGTGATATATCACATGTTGGCGTTTATCGCAGCTCCAACGCCGTGTCGTGCCTCCAACCTGCAATAGGTGCCATACGGCTGATGCCACTAAATATTAGACTAAAAGAGCAAAAGATTCGTCCACACACTCAAGAGTACACGGCAGCACCGTGAAGCTAAGCTAGCTAGCGTCCAGCTCCAACGTTCTGGTTGGCCTGATGAGGCCGAGCCGTCCACGAGACGCCAGCATAGGTAGGTCGTGTCAGGTGCAGTGCTCGCGTCGCATCGCGTCGCAGTAAGTCACAGGACTCGCTCCGCGTCGCGTCCTTGTGAGTCTTCGTCGTCGTCCTTTTTCCTCTGGGCTAGCTACTGCACGGCGTGAGCTAGGGTAGCTAGGCTCTGATGAAAGCGAACGAGCCATGGACACCACGCTAGCTAGCTGCTGCTGTTCATGCTGGCTTGGATGCTGCTGACACTTGCCGTCCTCCTTCGCTTGCCAGTTGCGACCACCCACCCGGCCGAATCATACGAAATCCCATGATGAGACATTGAGACGGACCCAACCTACTGCGCCCAGGTGCTCATTTCACTCCCACCCACCTACTGGGCGGGCACCTTTTGCCGTTTCGGGAAGCTGGGTTTTAGTACTCCACCAGTCCACTTTGGGCCGGGTCGAACAGTACTAGTGTGCAGTACATGGTTAGTCCGTGGCCTAGCTTAATGTAAGTTTCTGGGTTTTACTAGTCTACAAGTGTCTAATTTTCTCGAATTGCACAATATTAACTCTAAAATTATAGCCCAAAAATATACAATTCTAGCAAAAGATTATGGTAACTTTAAAACTGTATATTTTAAATAAAGCTCTTTTATATATGATACCCTCAAAGTAATATTAGCCGTACATTTGATCCAATTTAACGGATAAGACTATTTGGTACTCCAACACAATATCAACGAGTAAACTGCCAAAATTGAAATAGTACCATGTTTTCTTTAACTACCCATGGTTCCCAAAAAGGTCTAATCTAGCACAAATAATCTCCATCTGCTGACATGGCTTACGCCACCAATCGCCCAACTGCGCAAGGTCCGATTTGCAGTTCCGGCCACTGATCCCAACAATTCCGTTGAATTAGTCAGTTCGTGATCTATCCAGTTCATGCTCCTAATGTGATCCAAGCTAGCCTTCCTCAATCTCAACGCCATGAGTGCCATTAAATGAAGCTTGTTTAGGTGATTAAATTAAGCTTTGCTGCAAATAGTTATACTCCCTCTGTCTTATAATGTAAGACATATTTTAATTAGTTAAGACAAGATTTTAACCATCAATTACTCTATTAATATATGGCTATGTAATATAAAATCATAATTATAAATATTTTTACATATGAATCTAATGATGTTAATTTATTGTTACTAAATTATATACTAATTAAATAATTATTGATCAAAATTTTGTATTAACTAATTAAAATGTGTCTTACATTATAAAAGGAGGGAGTATAATGTAAGGAATCAAAGGGATGGTGCTCTAGTGATCGGTTGATGCGAGTCTTGCAAAGCTGAGGGGTCTCAAATTGATTGGGGTACTATTTAATTGATTCACTTCGGTCATTGGATTTGTACTTACATTCAGTTCGGGAAATGACGGCGGTTATGTTTTGAGCGATGATTCTTGGCGTTAGTCTCCGGGATGGGCGCCCAACGACTTGACGGTTTGTTCGTGGATTCTGTATACATACTTTTCGATTTTCTGGGAAGTATAATGTCCGACGTACCCCTAGAGAATTGACTGCCAGATCTCACTTGTACTCCCGAATATCTACGGGAGTATAACTGTAAAATTTCCATTTATATAAGGGTCCATCATTTCCGGTAATTCTTTCTAACTTTAGATTACTTTCATATCTTGACCTAATCAAATTCATGCCAATTTAGATTAGGCCACGGATGGTTGGATGGTAATTTAAATGCTAAGAATTATATGCTCGAGACTAAGAAAGTCTTGCACAACTTAGGATAGACAGTTGAAGGCTTGGTTGGTGTTACCGTGTTCGTATCTGGTAGTTTCCGTATGATATGATGATTAAAATGTAAAGTGCTAGGCATCAAAATATGATAGGATCAAATGAAATGTACAATACTAGCGAGCCAGCACTGGTTGTTCGGTATTTCCTCGTTTATTCTGTGCTTTTGGTTTGTTGTTTTTCTAGAACGATCGCTTTTGTTTTTAATATTTGTTGTTCAGCGAGAAGAATATGGTCAAGTTTAAAACGTGTAGACTTTCCAAAGGGAAAATCTTGAAACTTCCCTATTGTTCTAAATAGAGCCTACGAATAAACAAGAACATGCCATTGATAACTTTTCAAGAAGTCAGAATATATACCAAAGCGATTGGTACACATAACGTTAGATGCTATTGTGCACCTGGGTGCGTGTTACCGGGTTGGCTTCTACCATATGCCATCATCCTCTCGCTACCTAGCATGCCTTCTCCGTTGCACACATGTGGTCTTCCATGTTGTCACTCCTTGCATGTGCTCTGACGGGTCTACCACCACATGCTCAGATGCCGGATCGATAGTGGTGGTGGGTGGCGGCGACGATCTCCTCAAACTAATTGTTTGGTTGGCACAATAGTATGGCAAGTGAGGGGTAGAACAGTTCGCGACAAGCGGCCTTGGGTAGTTGAAGAGGAGAATGAGAAGCAATTAACGGCATCGCAATGAGGCCGCCTCCGGGCCTCGGGCAGTAGAAGAGAAAGTGTAGGAGAAGGAGGCTGAGAAGGTGGAGAGGTCTAGACAGGAGAATCCAGGGATGAGGGGTAGGACTGTGCGGACAACTAGGAGGAGTATGGTAGCCATCACGATAGGTCCATAGCAAAAGTACATCTAATTTACTTGTTAAATTTCGCTCACATGCTTCTTCCCAATTCCTAACTATGTAGGCAGTAATCATACAAAATGAAGAAGATCATAAATTAACTTGTCAATGAATTACCCACTTGTCTCTAATTGTTCTAGGTACATATTGTAGGAGTACAAGCTATCTTCTACAAATATTAACAGCCATGCATACATAGAAAACGCAAACCATGCCAATGTAGAGCAAATTAAGTAAGCGAACAACTAAACATCGGACGTCCATACTGGGACAAGGATTGGACGCCTGTCTAGACGTTTGATCAGGTGAAACTCATCCGTCAGATTTCTCCACCGAGCTCATGCAACGAGTGGACCCTACGTCACATCCAACTTGTGGTCTCTATGTCCCTGGGACGCCCCACATCACGTCACACCACACAGCACCATTCCTCTTGGTGCATCACCTCGTGAAAGATTCAACTTATTCCAAATGACTTTGCAAAATTTCATGAATATTTAAAAAGATATATGAGGAGTTTTATATGTGTTTAGAAAAGTTTGAAACAATTTCGGAAATTTGCAAAATTTTGACTAAAGTTTCACAAAGGTTTCATAGATGTTTCACTGGGGTTTCATAGATGTTTAACTAAGGATTCAAAGAGGGGTTTTCGCCGGTGTTTCACTAGGGTCTTATTAGGTTTCACTGAGGTTTCAAAGAGCTATCAAGTTTCACTGAGGTTTAATTGAGGTTTCAAGAGGGTTTTCGTGGAGGTTTCACTGGGGTTCCATTGGGTTTCACTGAGGTTTCAAAGACGTAGTATTGCAACACCGGAAAAAAAGGGATTCCCAACTCTTTCCCTGCCTTCTTCTTCCCCGTGCCGCTCCACCGTCACGGGAACTCGACCATGTCACCGACGACACTCGTCGGAGCTTGTAGGAGCTCCTTGTGGACGGGTGCGATGACGGCGGAGGCAGAACTCGCCGGAGCCATGGCTCCACATCGCCTCCTGCACTTGCGCTTGCTCGTGGGAGTTGGAGCGCCGCCTCGTCACCCGTAGCCCAGCTGCCTCATCGCCGCAGGTGTAGAGAGAGAGAAGAGAAAGGGATGTGGATGGATAAGTCTGAATGGATACGAAGCGGCGCTTGGTGGAAAGAATAGAAAATGGATGGTTGGATGGCAATTGTGCGGACGGTCTGATTTGCGTCCGAAGGAATGACTCACCCGGACGTCTGACGGAAACAATTACCCGCAAAGTAAAGCACCGAGGTCACTTCAGGCGACCGGCGAAAGACGTCGCCGAGTACTCTACGCACTTTCGTATTTGGAGGACACTACTCCGTAGCAGTACGACGTATGCAGGACAACAGGAGGAGAGAGAGAGAGAGAGAGAGAGAGAGACCTGCCCCTGGCTGCACTGCATCCACTGGCCTCGACACATCTCCGTCATTTCGCACATGTCACGTACCATTTCTGCCGTGCTCCCTCTCCCCCCGCAGAAAAGCGAGCCGAACCCAACCACGACCTCCCACATGTACAGGCCTGACACAAGACTAGACTATCTTGTCAGGGCCAGCCTCTTTAAAGCAGTAAACCCAATCTCACACTCACCCTCTCCCAACTGTTACGTTCCTCTCCTCCTCCACGCACCGCACCACGCACAGTAGTGAGCAGGGCTAGCTCCCTCCCTCGCGCGGCAACGGCAAAACCTTTCCTTATTCTTGCAACGTCTCGGAAACGGAAAGGGCCTGCCCCGCTGCGCGTTTGCGAGTTTGGGAAGGGGGAAGAGGGAAGAGGGATCGATGGGGCGGGGGCGCAGCGAGATAAAGCGGATCGAGAACCCCACGCAGCGGCAGTCCACCTTCTACAAGCGCAGGGACGGCCTCTTCAAGAAGGCCCGGGAACTCGCCGTCCTCTGCGACGCCGACCTCCTCCTCCTCCTCTTCTCCGCCTCCGGCAAGCTCTACCACTACCTCGCCCCAACAGTCCCCTCGTAAGCGTCCTCACCGATCACTTGTTCAATCGTCACATACACACACATTCCGCGGTGAGGTTGAGTTATGTATGCGCGTCTTTTATCTCTTTTGGCAGTGTCAAGGAGTTCGTTGAGAGGTACGAGGCTGCGACGCACACCAAAGTCTGGTCTGATATCCGCCAGGTACGTACGTTACCATGTGATGCTCATGGTAAATGCATATGTGACGGTGTGATGCACGTCTGATCGAGAGAGGCTTTGGCATGGCGCAGGAGAGGCGCGCCGAGCTGGAGAAGGTGGGGAAGATGTGCGAGCTCTTGGAGAAGGAGCTCAGGTACGTGCCGTTCTGATTGATTTGGCCGTGCTCCGTGCAGTAGCTGAATTGAAGTACGAGCTGGACGACCGACGCTCGTGCGTGCGTGCGTTTTTTTGGTAGGTTCATGACGGTGGACGACGGGGAGCAGTACACGGTGCCGTCGCTGGCGGCGCTGGAGCACAACCTGGAGGCGGCCATGCACAAGGTGCGCTCTGAGAAGGACCGCAAGATCGGGTGCGAGATGAGCTACCTCGAGAACACGGTGCGTGTACACGCACCCTCTTGATTCGCATGCATATACACTATGCTAGTTTGGACCCTGTGCGTCTTGGGGTGCATAGGCCGGGTGCATAGGCCCGGGGAAACTTCTCTTCAATTATCTTTTAAGAAGTACACGATGCTAGTTGTATTAATTAGCTCGTAAGTGGTAACGCCGCTAGCTAATGTCTGTTTCATTCCGCATGCAGATCAGAGGAAAGCAAGCCGAGCGGTACGGGTTATGCGACAAGGTGAACATCGTTACCTTTCGAGCTCCTGTAGCATTCAGTTTGCACCGTAGTCCATCTTCGCCATGTTTGTGCCCACTGGTGTTTGCATGGACAGATAAATGCCCAATCAAAACTCTTGAACTGAAATGTTATTGAATGTTGAAGTAAGAATACCATAGCAATTATTTGGGGTTTATTTCTAGGTTGTTGTAGATTTAATTTCGAACTTTTAACTAGTGTTTCTGAATTAGAGAGACCCCCAAAGAGGCAGAAAGCTCGCTACTAAGAACTAACGTACCCCTTACTTGGGAAATTATTGGCGTTTTTGATTCAACAGAACATGAATCATAGCGTTTCTTTTAAAAAAAAACATGAACCATAGCAATATTTTTTTTGAATATTTTTTTTCTATTTGGCCGGGCCTCTGTTTGAATGAAAACGACTAGATGCCTGGATATACACAGATCGTTGCAAAAATAGGCGTTTCTTTCTCCGATCTAGAAAAATAGGATTCCGAATGAAAAGTAGACCAAGAAATAGGAGCCTCCATTAAGAGGAAGCGTGCTTGCCCTACTCATGGCAGCGTAGTGCTCCATTGCAGCGCACGAAGTGACACAAAGCCTACCAACCTACAGCATGTAGACCATTACAACATCTTTACCCTGGAGGTGGAATAACTTTTCACTTCCTGCAAGCAACGGCGTGAAGCTATACGCAGGTAGGCTGCTGGAGCCTAGCTAACGTGGGCAACTATTCTTTGGCGCATGTTAACAAGATTTTTTTTTAACAAAAGAAGAATTATATTACTTTTGGCCTCTGCATATCAAAATGCACACAGCCAGCATGTTAACAAGATGGAACAGTTTTGCTTGCTTCCTGAATTCCACTTCTTGGCTTGTTATTTCTTCCTGCTTGAGAATTTTTAAGTTGAATATTTCTGGGTTGATCAATATTTTCTCTTTGGTACATTTATTCACGCAATTTAGTTACGTTACTGTAACTGTCAACAGCTTGCTCATGCTCAGAGTCTCAAGGATGTGGAGGCCGGATCCACCTCGCTAAGCAACGGCTTGGACCTCAAACTGGGTAGGTTATGAGTCGTTTCAGCATCTAAATGTTCTAGAACAATTTACTAGCAGCTAAAGATCTGACGTGTTTTTTGCACAATGTTTGCAAACTTGTGTAGGCTTCAACTAGGAATGGATGGAAGCTTGTGGCTGAAGGATTCCGCTCCAGTGTTGTGTTTGAGCTCTAATGTCATGTAAGATTGAAATATTGTACAATGCCTTTCGGGATTGTAAGAGTGCGCTATCTATATCTGAATTTGTCTCAAAAATTTGTGATGAGGAACTCCCTTGTTCTCCAGAACTTAAGGAAATCTCAGCATCGCGTCTTACATATTGGGCAACATCATTAGAATCCTTTCATTTATTTTGTTTTTAGAAACAAGAACATTGGATGTATTATGAAAAAAGAACAGAAAAATGAGATCTCACCAACAGCACTAGAGCAGAAGAATTCGAGGGCAAAAGTTTTCGCTTGCAACAATAGTGTTAAAGAAAAGACAGTCTGACGGTGAAAGATTAAACAAGAAAAGCACAACGGAAAGGAGCTCAGTAAGAACGTAGCGATTGATAATCACACCTCAAAGATCATATACATTGAATTATATCATCACTGCTCCAAATACTGAGAAATCAAAGCTAACTTTGTAGGAGTATTAATTTCAAAGACAACAGAGAGACAAAAGTCAGAACAAAAAAGAAACGAGACCCATAAATAAGAAATCGTAACTGAGAGAGGAACTGGAGTACAACACGAGTCAAAAAACATTGAGGCGGCGGCAATGCCTTCGGCTGTTATGTTAGCCGATCCCCCGCGGCTTTTAATAGCGGTAGCGGAGGAAAACCCTAGGACTTGTCAAGCGGTGGCCGTGTGATGAACTTTTAATGGACGAGATTTCGTATACAGTCACCACCCGGAACTGGGCCAAGGCCATCGTTATTCCTGAGTAGGCCGAGTCGCGCGCTGGCACAGAATAGAAGACCAATGCACACATACCGCCGGGCCGAGTCGTGTTGGGACTTGCGATGGAGTTCCTTCAATACTATGTGAACTGTTGGATTATGCGCTAGAGCCTTTACGTTTGGAGTTTGTTGTATTCGTTGTCGAAGTCAGAAACAACTTAGAGAGAAAGGGTACATATCGGACATAAGTGGATTGTTAAAAACATCATGTAAGTAAAAGAGTATGAACGACGATCGTGTTGCTGGGTATCGAACACTAATACAAGTGAGGCGACGATGTTTTCTAACCGGGTTTGGCCTGGACAAGGCGTAATCCCGTTGAGGATGTGACTAGGCTCCTTAGACCTGTATCGAGGAGTCATCGAGCACGAGAGAGTGAGCCGTCAAGCACGAGGGAGATCTCTCCAAGTAAACTTGTCCTGCCCAGAGAGGGTGAGAGCTCTTCGGATCCGTGTCGAGAACAGAGTCATCGAGGAACGGATAAGCCTTAACTTAGAGCTCCCTCGAGCCAAAAGAATGAGTCATCGGGCATGAGAGAGATCTCCTTGAGGAAACTCGTCACGCCCAAAGAGAGTAAGAGCTCTTATTCACCAAGAGAGATGATTTACAAGTTATCCATGGGGTGCCTTTTATAGGCTCATGCTCATATACAAATGACCCACCCTACCCTTGGTGGTAGGATACAATCAGGTATTTTAGATTAATTTGGTCTATGCTCTTGATCTATGAGAAAGAGAAGGTCTTGGTCATGGTTCATGGTGGACCATGGGTGCTTGTTGGACTTCCTTGGACTTTTATTTTATTTTTGTATTTCTTGCTCCTTATGTATATTGCTTGAGAGGATAGGAAAGGAAGCCCTAGTTGATGTTGATTCTATTTTTTACAATAGTATCCCCCTTCACCGACGAGCATGAAGTGACGATCGTGGGTCGTAGAGAGAAATTGATGCCTTCTTATTGATTTTCATGTCCACGGAGAAGTTGTTTGAGATTTATAGAATTTATTTGTCCAAACCATTATAAAATTCCATGTCTAATTCCACAGCAAAAAAGTCTCATGAATAATTAGTCCAAAGTCCAATTATTTTGTTGAGCGGCTGTCATGGGCTTGATCTGTTCTCCCCAGCATGTCAACTGTTTTTTCTTTCCAGGCCTCGGTTCAATGGTATTCGGGCAGACCCATTGGGATTTCGGGCCGGCTTACTTCCGCTCTGGCTCACCCGAGTAGGTTCTAAATCCGACGGTTACAAGACACAACGGGTTACTTCCATTAGAAGATGTGTATGCATCCTAGAGAAAATAGGGCAGTCTGAACTCATCTGTTAAGGTTACCCTCCTATCTCTCATGTAGCAGCCGAAGGAATAGAAGTAGGTGAAGTTAGTGATGAGCGCATGGTGCAGAAGCTTCAGTAGCCTTAGCTAGATGAAGGCCACGTGGGACGTGTGGCAGCCGTCGACGAGGTGCCTTGGTGCTATAAAAAAGGGAGCGAGGTTCCAGTGAAGAGATGCTCTTTCTCGCCATTTCGCCGTTAGCTGAGGCGGTGAGGTCCCGAGGCCCTTGGCGTTCCCCCTCGTTGGCCAAATCGTTAGGCTTATGACAGAGAAGGACTGATGGTCCTCGGCATTTTGCGAAGAGGGCAGAGAGGCCGCCGGTGAAACACGTCCCTGTCGTTGGACAGAAGGACTGTAGAGGCGGAAGATGGCTACGACACGCCACCGCTTGTTTCAGGTTGTAATCTCTCACTGGGGCCATGGGGTACCAGTCATCGGTGCACATAGAGGGGGGTAAGAGGACAAACTGTGGCTTCGACGTCGCCTTTTTCTCCCGGCGGGTTTCCATTCGCTGTAGACACCGACTCGAATTTGATTTCCGGCCATCAGCGAGGCGATGTTCTTAGGTTCTGCTCTTCCCCTTCTTGATGGAAACCATGGCAAATTGATTTGTTGTTTGAGAATTGAAGGCTCTTATGCGGTTGCACATAAGGCGTTCGACATAATGCTTGGTGCTCTAGTTTTAGAATGTGGTATACTTTCGTATGAGATTATTGTCGATGTATTGATAGAGGTCTATGAGATGTACATGCTGAGACGAGTTAATCAACCAGGTTCATGATTATGTGTGTGCAAACGCTGATGAGCATGCTTTGCTAGTTGTTCTTTTGATATGTTAATAGAATTGGTATGAACGTGGGCCTACTGCATCGTATGGAATCACGGATGTGTATGCATACAACCTTTGCTGGCATAGTTCCTTTGTACTGTTCTTTTACCGTGTCGCAGCTAGTAATCCTATCTTGGTTGTTGCGCGAGTGGAGAGGACAAGCCACTGACACGAGGATTTGTAATCGATCTAAAATTCAGCTTGTTCTGGTTTGCCTTGCGAATCTAGCATTACTACTTTGTATGTCTGTTTTTGGGAGACGACACCTTGTAGAGTTTGAGCTACTGTGAAGTTGCGGTTTGGTGAAAGAGAGAAAATGTTGGCTGCTGTAGGGATTTGTCAAGCCTATCGATATTAGGAATTTTGGGAAAAAAAAACTGATGGTTAGCTCGCATTTGCCAATCGTTATCTGGTCCATGTGACTATTAAGTGGCCGAAGAGAAGGCTTTGCTTTTCCGAGTAACAACCATTTTGGAAAGAAACTAAATATCCATGTGTAAATTGGTGTGCAAGGCTTATCCAGTTGAATGAACTTGAGAAAAGTATGCTTTGAATTCAGTATTCGGTCCTTATGGTTCCAAGGGAACTAGTGCAAAGGAGCAATAGTTTCCATTTAGGGGAAAACTCTCTTGGTAGATCATCTTTTTTCGGGTAGATGGTAGGTAACGTGGTTTCATTTCTTGTGTTGATGGCCTGATGGAAGAATAAAGTTATTGATTATGCTTGCTTTGTTCGTTTTATGTAGATACCTCCCAGTGGACTCATTGAGTGCGGTGTACAAGCTCCACAGCCGTGTGACATGTTCCGGCTGGTGGTTGGGCTTGTTGCATCACTGGACAAGGATTGTGCCATGAAGACGGTAGATTGTAGCAGAGCAGTCCATGGTTGCCAACGAGTATGCTCCACAGAATATTTGATATTTAGCCTTATACACTTCTTGGTACTATGTGCTCGGGTCTCTAGATCTTGTTGACGTTTGACACTCTCGGGGTCCGTCGAGATGACAACTGCGGCCGGACGCGGTCATAACTGACATGGCAGTAGGTGCATGCATGCGCAGCGTGAGTGTCAGTCGGGAGCGATCGTTACATATGAGAGTGTTGCACATAATTAGAGTTCTAGTATTACAAGTCTACACCTGCTCACTGTACTAGATAGTTCCTTACATATTAGTACCACCCCGAGATCTAACTCATGGAAGCTTCTAAGATGTAGGGTAAATATACTCCCGAAGTGGACAGTCAGTTGGACTGCTATAGCCTGAACATTGTATATTCCTTTTACAAGACTAGATACCGGAAACAATGCAAAGTATGAGACAAATAGGTGCATTGGGAATGCACGAAGTAGTGTGACTCGTGACTTTCCCACCAATGCTAGCGACACGGGATGATACTCTTGAAGACCATCTTTCCTTGGGGGTAAGGAAAAGAAAAGCTGCTCGGAGGTGCTTGCATTCTCCTCGGTAGAATGACAATCTTGTTTGTGCTGCCATGACGGTGATGGCCGACTCATAATCGGTATACAAAGGGCATGCTGGAGTTGGAGTGTGGGCGCGGCAAATGATGGCTATGGATTTCCAAGGGGACAGGGACTTGTCTTGTTCGGCCGGTGCTGGCACGGAGCAAAGTAGAGCTTGCGGTGGATTCATCAAGGCAATGCTCATGGCAAATTACAGTGCTTGCGACGAAGGCTCACAACAGAGGTGTCATTCACGGCGGAGGCGTGCTCGCAATGGAAACGGTGCTCGCGATGGAGGTGTGCTTCGTGTTAGAGGCATGCTCAAGCTGGAGACAGCGCTTGTGAAAAAGGCGTGCTCACATCTAAGATGACACTCGTGGCGATGGCATGCTCACAATGGAAATGGCGTTCTCAGCGAAGGCATGCTCACATATGAGATGGTTCTCTCAACAAAGGTGTTCTCATGGCGGGGACAATTCTCTCGACTAAAGCATGCTCACAATGGAGACGGTTCTCTCAGTGGAGGTGTGCTCATGGTAGAGATGACGCTCATGGTGGGGAGCCGAGTCTTGCTGATTGGAGTGTTTGGCTTGTTCTTAGGAAATAGTAAGTATTATGACACAAGATAGGCACTTGGTCATGTACGCTGCTTGGGATTAAAAAAATGAGGTATCCTGATGCAATAAGTCGTCCCATGATTTCTCGACCTAGCTGGTAGGGAGAATTAGGTACGTAATGTGACTTGTGTTCGTGGTTTGTGTCTGGAGGCCAGGAGGGACTAGTTCATGAAGCCCAGTATTACCTAAGAGAATAATCCCATGAGTAGTTGCCATACATCCTGTGTCAGATGATTTATAGGCCACCCAGGTGGAGGCAACAGATGACCAAGCCACTCGGATATTTGTGGGCTAAGGTTCGGTAACCTGTGCACCCACGTGCCATGTATATGTTTTGGTAGGGAGACCTATGGAGATTGTCTCTGTGACATTACTATGGACTTTATGAAGTATTCTTCATCTTCAAACTAGAGATGCCAAAACACAAGTAAAGAATAACTATACACGAAGGCTCGTGGTTCACATGTTCATTCTTTATTTCTTCGGATGATAGTGGGGATACAAGACCTTGCATGGTCGTGGATAGTGCTCTTACAAGAGAGTTAAACATAGGCCACAAACATCACTATGTTTGTCCAAAGCGTGTTGGGAGAGATTTTGATCTCATATTGATTTGATAAGGTCAACTTCTCCCTCGTTCTGGCTTGTATGGGTGACCTCTATCCTTGTGCTTCTTCAGAGCGATCCTCATCTTCGTTACTTGACGAAGTATGATGGCTTTCAGTGAATTGGTCATTTTTGCCGCTAAATGAAGTATGACCACTTCCCGAGAATTTCTCCTCTTCACCGCTTGATGAAGTATGATCGCTTGCCGAGATTGGTCCTCTTCACCACTTGATGAAGTATGAATGCTTGTCGAGAATTGGTCTTCTTTGCCACTTGATGAAGCATGATCGCTTGATGAGAATTGGTTCTTCTTGGCTAGGTCAACATCTTCACCTTGCGCATATTTTTCGATTGTGCGATACAACTCCTTTGTGGTTTTAGGTGGATTTCTTGCAAATGCACAATTTATCTTGCCTAGGAGTAGCCCTTCGCAGCAAGCCCTGATTATTGTAGTGGTTGGGCATCAGTGTCCTGACTTCTTACTTCAGAGAATCGATGGAAGTAACTCCACAAAGATTCTCCATCTTCTTGCTTAACGGTGAATAACTTGTTTGGTGACCAAGGTTGGGTGAAATTTCCTTGAAAGTTTACAACGAAAATCTCTCGAAGACAATTCCATGACATAATGGATTGTTTTCTTTGGTTGTAGAACCATGTTCCTGCCATTCTAGTCAATGAAAGAGGAAAAATGTTGCATATTTCTGTTGATCCTCCTCCACCTGCACAAATTACCGTGGAGAAAAGTTCGATAAATTGCAAAGGATTAGAGCCTCCACTGTATTGCTTCAATGTGGGGTATCAAAATTTCAGGGGGAAATGTGCTACTCTGATTTCTTTTGAAAGAGGATTGCATGTTTTCCCATTGTTCTTGCTCCCTAGTCTTGAAAACATTCTTTACGAGCTTGACAACTGCTCTCTTTGTTAGAACGTGAAGAATGGTATCAAGACCTTGATGATGCACGACTAAGTTCATGTCGAGCCCTCTAGATCAGGTGGCGGTGCTAGAACTTGCAGTTTACTCATGATCTTTGCGTGTTTTTTTTGCGGCCTTCATCAACGGCCCGTCCCTTATGTTGATAACCTTCTTGACGTGGCTTCTCAAGAAGTATTGGCATTTCTTGAGATCCTTCCTATTTCAGAGGTGCGTTAGTAGCTCACCGAAAGCTTGTGCTCCAAAGGGATGGAACCATGGCGACCCATTTATCATGGTCGCTCGGGCCAAGGGTGGAAGAGACAAGAAGTAGACTGGGTCAACCTAATGGAGTGCCTTGAAAGAATTCTGACTTTCGGGAGGTTCAATGATCTGTTCCAATTTGGAGTATCGGAGGCGAGGATTGCAAAGGAGTCGATGTGCCTGGTCCTGTGTGAGAGGTGGCATAATGAGAGTTTGTCGAATATTCTGTCCTTGTCAAGATCCGAGCAGAGTATGGAGTGCATTGATGTCGACAGTCTCAAAGCTGATCATAGCCCCTAAGTTTGTGATTAGCTCCTCGGCTATTTATAGAGTTTCTGCAATTGGTGCTCTAGACTAGACTTGGGTGGCAGGTATGACGTTGGTCAGGTTTGTTGTGGTAACATCTTCGGGGGTTACGACGATTGCCCTCGAAACATTATGATCTTCGGCGTTGCTTTGAGTGGAAGTCTTGGTGGAGGGGACACAGCTTCGTTCTTGTTAGTGGGTCCCCACGGACAGTGCTGCTATTGTCGTTGTTGAAAATGACTTCGAGAGAGGAGGTGTGTGTCAAGCATGAGTGGATTGAAAAGCATCATGTAAGTAAAAGGGCGTGAATGACGACCACGTTGCTAGGCATCGAGCACTGACGAAAGTGAGGCGATGCTGTTTTTTAACCGGGTTTGGCTTTGATGAGGCATAATCCCGTTGAGGGGCATGACTAGGCTCCTCGAATCCGTGTCGGCGACAAAGTCATTGAGCAATTAACAAGTCTTAGCTTAGTGTTGTCTCGAGCCGAGAGAACAAGCTGTAAGGACGAAAAATATCTCTCCGAGGAAATTCGTCACACCTAGAGGGGGTGAGAACTCTTTGGATCTGTGTCAAGGACAGAGCCGTCGAGCAATGGACAAGCCTTAGCTTAGAGTTCTCCCGAGCCAAAGGAACGAGCCATTGGGCAGGAGAGAGATCTCCCCGAGGAAGCTCGTCACGCCTAGAAGTGGGAGAGCTCTTGTCGACGATTGGTAAACCGCCGATCTTACGGTAGTCGTGAGATAGAGATACTTGTTGTTGGGTAGGGACCCCTAGGGCACAAGGCCAAGAGATCTGACGACAAGGAAACACCCTTTTTATACAGATTCGGGCCTCCCTCAGGATAACAACCCTATGTCATGTTCGTATATATTGATCAAAGAGTGTCTTACAAAGGATGTGTGTGTTAGTGGCTATCTTAGATCTAATCGGAAGCTACTTCGACTAGTTCCGCGGGGCTCAAATCCTTCGAGGCGGCAGATCTTCTTGTGGGAATTGTAGGGGGTTCTGGATGGCTTCAGGCTTTAGGCTTCTAAGACTTGTCGACCTTGTGAACCTAAAGAGACTTGTCTATCTTCTTAGACTTGAAAGACCTGTCCTCCCCTATAGGATTGCTGATCCTTTTATAGGAGGCTTCCCGAGTCGTACCGGACATGGACTTATGCCCGAATAGAACTCTGGCTTTCTTAAACGTCGGGATTGACTTCCTAGTTTAAGGGGTGTCCTTCCTCCTTACGGGGGGTTACCTTATCTCCTGGGGATCCTTACCGGATACGTATTCTTATTCTGATAATCCAGGGAATCGTATACGGTTACCTCTTTGTATATGGGATACTATACTATCTATCGTCAGCTCTTATTCCTCAGGACAGATGATTTATAAGTGACCTATAGAGTGCCTTTTATAAGCTCAAGGACATGTACAAATGACACACCTATCCTTGGTGGGAGGTTAAGGTGAGGGTATTTGAGACTAATTTGGTCTATGCTTTTGGTTGATGAGGAAGAGGGGGTTTTGATCTATGGTTTATGATAGATCATGGGTGCTTGTTGGAGTTCCTTTGACTTTTCTTTTATTTCTTGTATTTCTTGCTCCTTATGTATATTGCTTGAGAGGATAGAAACAAGGCTGGAAACGAGCCATGCCAACTCGTGGCTCGGCTCGCCCAAGCTCATGAAAACATGAGCTGAGCCGCGAGTCTCAGGCTTTATTTTCAGCCTTAGAGAGAAAGGACAAGCCCTAATAGATGCTTATTCCATTCTTACAATAGTACTGTAGCCCACGTATGCAGATTCTATGAACATAGGTTCATATGCACCCCTTATTTAATTTGTATACTTTCATAATTTAAAAGAAATAAAAAATTATGGCACTAGAAAATGTTAAATTTAGATATAAATATAAAAATTCATGAAAAATATGATCACATATGAACAGTAAGAAAAACAAGAAATATTAAGTTTATAACAAAATAGTTGTTCTTATGTTTAATTATTTTTAAGCATACATCTGATAATATTTTTTAATGTTTTTTTTTGTAAATGTTCCAAAATTAACTTAGCTGTGTGCGTATTGCGTCGTTAAAGGTGGATGTAAAAGCATTTGTGCACCACAGACTTATACAATTGACTACACGTACTAATGCGCGGAACAGACCTTTTGCTCTTCGGCGTCAAAGTGGACCGTTAAACGGCCAGCGCCGCGATCGATGATTTACGTGTGGCATCACGTAGATCCAAGTGTGCATGCGTCCGGCTAGCACCTGACACTGTAAAACAGAATCTAATGAAGCAACTTGGTAGATTAACCATCTCAGGCATCATTTTGTTAGCGATGCATGCATTTATTGCCGAGATTAAAAAATGGCCCTCCCGGGTTGCAGCAAAGCTGCTGCCTAAGAAAAGCGCAACCATCATTGCAGTTACTACGCGGGGAAGTCAAACGAAGTCGGAGCTCCGCTCAAACCAAGTAGCCGCGCGCATTCTCATGAACGGATCGATTGTGCTGCACCGAAAGCCTCATCTTAAAATGAATCATCAACACACTTCCCAAACGAGAAATCCCAAGAGAAAAAATATCAAAAGAGAGAGCAGTACGCTGCTGCTGCGAATTTGGGTGTTCAGATCTCATTAAGGCCTCCAATTGAACGGGATTTTACCGTTCTACAGCCAAAAAATGCAGAGTAGCAACTTGAACTTCTGATACGCACTCTGCATTTTTTAGTCTAATCTCTTGATGCACTGTACTCTCTCGTAAGACAACAAAGGCATTAACTGTGAACGGAATCTGGTTTATCCGCGCTGCTCGTCAGGTCAAACGGCAAACCTCGCCTTATAAATTAGCCCGTGCTAGAACGCGTTTGATTACCCAGTGCACTCTTGACTTTAGTGATACTGGTGGTTATATTAAGGAGCCACCATTAACTGATAGGCAAATTAGTGAAGAGAGTTAAGCAGAGATGAGGAGCTACTCAGCTATAGCCGGGACGGCACTGCTCGTCCTTGGCGCACTGCTACTCCCTGCTCACCATGCGATGGCCGACCACTCGGACCATGGCAAGGCCATGGCGCCGCCGCCGGCCAGTGGCAATGACAAGGTCATGGCGCCGCCGCCGGCCAGTGGCAATGACAAGGCCATAACGCCGTCGTCGGCCAATGGCAATGGCACGGCCGTGGCGCCGTCGCAGTCCATTGGCAATTACACGGCCATGGCGCCGTCCCCGGCCAATGCCAATGACACGGCCATGGCGCCGTCGCCGTCGCCGTCTCCCCTCTCGCCGCCGGTGGTGCCGTTCGTCGTCGTGGAGGGCGTGATCTACTGCAAGTCCTGTAAGAGGAAGGACTACAGCCGCAACATGGACGCGTCACCGCTCCAAGGTTTGCATTCCTAGATCTCTCAGCTAGCTGCTAGCTCAAGTAAAGCTGGTGCATGCATGCCTGCATGGTTACGTGCTTTGCTGGACCGATCGATGAATGCAAGCAAATGCAAAGCTGACGACGTTCATTTGCCCGTTAATTTCGGCCGGGTGGTGCATGCAGGCGCGACGGCGCATCTGGTGTGCTACGGGAAGAAGGTGGTGAACGTGACGGGGACGGTGACGGACGCGAGCGGCTACTTCCTGGTGATGTTCTACGATCTGCGCAACTTCAACGCTCGCAACTGCAAGATGTACCTGGGCTCGTCGCCGACGCCGCTCTGCGACAAGCCCGTCTACCCGCCCAACAAGTCGATCGGGCTCTCGCTCGTCAAGGAGACCAAGACCGCGCCACCGGTGGGGCTGCAGGCCGTCTACTGCCCCACCAGCGTCCTCTTCTACGGCCCCGCCGCCGGCAAGCACTGCCCGTCCGGCTGATACGCACGTGCGCGCCCATCGATCGATGCAGTGAGTAATAATCAAGTAGGAATACATATGGCTGAGCCACTGTATGTTCAGTTCTAGTTCGAGGTAGTGGTGATCGATGTTTCGATCGCTTGTTGTCAGTGTAGCGTCGAGTTCTTAATTCTCCGTGGCCTCTGTTCTTCCCTCTAAACTTTTTGATTATTTTGTCGCCGTGCATCTTTAGGCTGTTAACGTCTACGCCGGCCAGTAGCAAGATCAAAAAACTGGATAGAGTTTCGGATTACATCTTGGTAAATACTACTGCGACGCGTATTCGCACTTCGATTCATATCTAGATCTTCTAGAACGTGCCTGTGATGATCTCATGTGCATGCAGTTAATTCATCTCCTGAAGCGCTAAGCCGGCCAGGCTCTCCACACTAGTACTCTACCAGGTACTATTACCAAAGATAAGGAATCTCTGGAGAAAGAATATTGATTGGAATGTCCAGAGAGCATTCGAGTGAATTTTTTAATAATTTGATTATTTAAATATTTTCTAATAGTTCATACATTCTCATTCTCTTAGCTAGCTATAATAGAAAATTTATGTGGATAAAAATTTGAGTGCTCTGAAAGTGAAAAAAACACTGTAAATTTTATTAGCGATTCTAAATTTTGTCGAGACCCAAACAAAAAGTCAAAAAAGACGTATGAATCTGATCATCTCTAAGTCTCAGCGAGTTATGCCTCCGGGCTCCGGTTTTCCATTAATACATGTTCAGAACTCGGCCCATAAGCTAAGCCAGGCCATTCTTATATAGTCCGGAGCACTGCTGCATTCTCATAAGCTAAGTCCAGGCCATTCTTATATGAGCTCTTTTACGGTACCCCAAAATGAATATGGACCGTTAATTTATTCTAATCTAATGGCTAATCTAATCTGGTACTCCAATACTACATTTAAGGAGTACCACCTCTAAAGGGTTTGAAAAATTTATGGAGTACCTTAGTATTGAGGGCAAAAGTGGTATGTTAAAAATAATTTTTTTTCTCAAATTAATTTTTAGGAATGTATTGAAACCCTAACACTAATCCCGTATCCCTAATTCCCAATTATATACATATCGCGTCATCTTCAATTTGAAGAAAACAGTTAGAAATCCATTAATAAAAAAATAATTAGAAATTTGCCTACGGTGGGGTTTTGAACCCACGACCACCTAGGTTGATAGCCTTGCTAATTCACCAACTGAGCTAGAGGCTTTATGCCTAGCGTATCTGGCAGACATTTATGAAGTAAACGATGAGAAGTGCATGTAAAAAAAAATCAAAAACGCGCGGCCGGGCGGAGGCACCCGCACGCGGGCAGAGGCACGCGCGTGCCCAGGCGGAGGTGCGGGCTGGCGGAGACGCGACCACGGGCGGGTGGAGGCGCTGGCCGGGATGGTGGAGACGCGGGCATGGCCAGGCGGCGGCGCTGGGCGGAGGCGCGCGCCGGGGGAGACGCGGGCGGGCTCTGCCGGCGGAAGCGGGCGCGGCCGGAGGTCGGTGGACCCACGCGCCGGCGGAGAGGCGGCGGGCTCGGCTGGACGGAGGCGGGCGCGGCCAGGCGGAGGCGCGCGCCGGCGGAGACGCGGGCGGGCACGGCCGGGCGGAGGCGGGCGCGGTCGGGCCGGAGGTCGGACGGAGGCCGGAGATCAGGCGGAGGCATGGGCCGATGGAGGTGTCTGAAGGCGAAGGCGGCTTGGTTGGAGAGGCGGCGGCGCGCTGAATCAGTTGGAGAGAAGACGAGTCCAGATTAGCTGCAGCTCCAAGATCAAATGTCTATTTTAGCCTTACAAACGGACGATGGGATTTATTCGGTACTCCAATCTCTATTCAGGGAGTACCGGGGTACCGGAAAAAAGCTATTCTTATATACTCCAGCTCTCGCCTATGGATTGCTGCGTCAACTGAGTTCTGGTGATGCGAGCGAGGGAGCAACGATAGCGCAAATCAGTCTCTAGGACGCAATATAGCATTGATTTTAATTATTGGTTGTTCCTTTCCATGAGGACAAGTTATTAGCAGCTGCGGCTGAGTTGTTTGGGTTGACTTGCGTGAGTGCGTCGTGGGCCGGCAATGTATATATGCAGTGAAGAAGCCACCGATCCAACAATAAGAGAATCAAGACATCCCTTAGCATGCAAATTAAAGTATCTGCTCCCCTTTGCTGCTAGCCGGAGCAAAAGCTGAATCCGTGCATGCATGATCCGGCGTAATGGCGCCGTAGCCTACGGATTTGCCTGTTTAAGCATCGACGTAAACAAACAAGTCCCAATCAAGTTCCAGCCATGGCCTAATAGAAAGCATGACCGAGACAGATGAGCTTTAGTACGTACCTTGGGTTAATTAACACGTTAGGTAATTAACATTATCCACTTGTCAAGTAGTACAAAAGGTGCCATTACACGGTTGCGGTTAGCTTGCGATGCAACCCCAGCCAGCCACATGCATGCATGTAATGATGTACGTAAGCCCCGACGTGTTCTGCGCACAAACCAACCTTACGATCGATCCAAAGCAATTTGCGACAGCCGGAATTTTTCTGACTCAGATAGCATGGCATTGCTACCCTATAAGTTGCACGCTCTTCTCAGACTATCATGATCATTACACCAAAGCTAGCTTTTCTTCTTAAATTTGGTACTCATGGCGACTTGGCTCGCGAGGTGCCTCCTGGTCTGCATCCCCCTCGTGATCCTCTCCCTGGGCTGTCTCCCTCACCGGGGCTCGGCGATGGGCATGCCCAAGCCGCCGCCGAACGTGAACTTCACAATCGGCGTAGAAGGCTTCGTCCTGTGCAAGGGGTGCCGCTACGCCGGCTACGTCAAGTCCAAGAACTCGTCACCTCTCGCGAGTACGCTCGATCACTCACGCACTATCATCTGCTCGTTCGCCGTAGCGCGCGCGCGCACTTGGCTTACATACGTACGTGTGCGCTGAGCGTCTTGTTTTTCTTTTCATCGCAGATGCCACGGCGGTGCTGCGTTGCCGGCGCGGGGAGTGGGCCTTGTCGGTCATGGGCGCGGCGGACGCGCGCGGCCACTTCCAGATCCAGACGGCGAAGCAGGTGGCGCCCTTCACGAGCAAGGACTGCAAGGTGTACGTGCAGCGGTCGCCGGTGCGCGGGTGCGGCGTGGCCGTCGCGCCTCGTCCGAACAAGGGGTCGGCGCCGCTCAAGTTTCGCAAGTTCGTGACGCTCGACGACGGGCTGCAGGCGCTCTACGGGGTCGGCAACTTCGTGTTCAGGCCGAAAGACCCCAGCAAATGCTGATCGAGTTCGGGCTTATTTGGACGTGTACTCGTGTCACGTGGTCGCGTACGTCTGTGCGTGTTGGCGGGTGGTAATAAATCAAGTGTTACGCTTGCAGGAGATTAATCGCAATAAGTCAGTTGGTGGGAGGATATACTTGGCGTTAAATAGCTATATACGGCTGTGATTCGGGGGTTTAAATGTGAAATAGTTAGATCCCAATTAAGAAAACGTTATAAAAGGAGGGCACAGCATACACTTAATTAAGCTTGAAATTAACTGCCAACAAAATCACATCACTCTTAAACAAACCTGGAGAGCATTTCCAATGATTCGAAGATCAACCTCATTGCTGGTAGACTCAGCGGGATCATGACCGACTCCTCTTCTTTCCCTACGTCAACTACAGACATGGCTTCACTGAACTCAGATTAATCTATCTAATTCTGTACTAATTACGTTCCTGTTCATGAGATTAGATTAACATAATTAGATATTATATTTGGTACTAGAGCATTAGATTGGATCTGATCTCACTACTGCATAATATACCTCTACTGACGGCGCTTAAACCCCTCCAATGACGGGTTTAGCGCCCGTCACTACGACAACGTCAGTGGAGGGGTCCATCTTCACTGACGGGCGCCTACCCGTCAGCAGATTTTCTAGCTATCACTGACGGGCAAGATTTTCTGCCCGTCAGTGATTCGTTTTTGTGGATTAAAAAAAATTAAACCATCAATTAACAGTACATAAGCATTACAGCATTACAGCATTACATAAGCTATCTCCACATGCAATGTCTTCATATAGCTCTAATGCCAGAAGCTCACATGCAATGTCTCCACATCCTTCCACCTCTAATGCCAGAAGCTCACGAATGCCAAAAGCTGATCAATCAAATGGTACACGTTGGTATATACCAGAACTCAAGATGATAGCCCTGGATTCCTTCAACATATAACCTCGTCAGCTGTGATTGACACTGCCAAGAGTTGCAACAAAAAATAATTGATAACTGCCAAGAGTTTCAGAAGACAATTAAGAAGGTCAACACTTCACTACAACCAATATCCTACATTACTGCAACAATTGCAAACAGCAGTATATCGCACAGGCTATAAGATGAATCAGAACAAGACAATCGAACCTGATTTTATTCGGGCAAATCTCCAGCTTGAAGTGCTAGACGTGCATGAGTTTCATAAACCTGAAATAAGAATGGAACAATCAATATGAAAGATATAGAGGGAAAGAATCAAACAATTTTGGAAACAATTTTGAAACAATTTTAGAACAATCAATATGAAAGATATAGAGTGGATCCAAGGGTGAAAGATTTTCTATTGCCCAGGTGGTGATGGCGGCCTCGGTGGTGGTGGGGAGTAGGCCGACGGGATGGAGGAGGAAGAGGAGGGGATGGCGGGATGGTGGCTGGCATCGATCGGGAAGGAAGAGGAGAAGGGGGCTCGGGGAGGAAGAGAAGGCGGCCGGGGGCACGGATCCGACGGCCGGGGGGACGGATCCGGTGGCGGAGGGCGCGGATCCGGAGGCGGAGGGGGCCGGCGGCGTCGGGGAGGAGGCGGAGGCGGAGGGGGCCGGGGAGGCGGAGGGAGAGGAGGCGGCGGGGGGCACGGAGGCGGAGGGGGCCGGGGAAGAGATGGGGGGCGGGGAGAAGGGCGGCGGGGAGAGGGACCGAGGAGGCGGAGGGAGAGGAGGCGGCGGGGGACACGGAGGCGGAGGGGGTCGGGGAAGAGATGGGGGGCGGGGAGAGGGGCCGGGGAGGCGGAAGGAGAGGAGGCGGCGGGGGGCACGGAGGCGGAGGGGGGCCGTGGAAGAGATGGGGGGCGGGGAGAGGGACGGGGAGAGGGGCGGCGGGGAGAGGGGGGAGAGCGGCAGGGAGATGGGGCCGGGAGAGCGGTGGGGCGTGGGAGGGAGGAGGAGGAGGAGGAGTCGGTGGCTAGGGTTGGGAGGAGGAGGAGAAATGAGGGGTAGATATGGGCGGCGAATTTGGGCCGAAATTTGGGCCCAAACATCACTGACGGGCCAAAAATTGGGCCCGTCAGTGATTTAATACTCTATACTGACGGGCCATAATTCGGGCCCGTCAGTGGTACCTACCGTTAGTAAAAATACAGTCTCCACTGACGGGCCGTGTGTTTGACCCGTCAGTAATTATTTTTTCTTCTGAATTTACATCGTCTACTGGAAAAATCACTGACAGTTAGTTGTTCGCCCGTCAGTGGTGAACAGTACCGCTGACGGTTATTTTCTGCCCGTCAGTGGAGACTGTGTAGGAGAACTGTTTTCCGAGGTAGTGTCTAATGGATCAAATTGACTAGATTGATCTGAGTTTTATCTCCTAGATTAGTTCGTTTAGAGGATCTGCTAATCGCGCACTAGGGCATCAGTACATGCGCATTAGGGAGGCTGAGCGCCGCTACGCGCATTACCGGCTTTAGTGCCACCGGCATCACCGCTCCTGCCACATATGCATCAACTTCGCGCCTGTCGTCGGTGTTGGGCACCCGCCGCAGCGCATCAGCCGCACACATCAGGCCAACAGCTACCGCACGCATCAGGTTGGGGGCCACCACGCCGGCGTGCATTAGATTGCCGTCACCATGCATCACCTTCCGGCTGCATGCGCATAAGAAGTCGTGCACGCCGCCGCATGCGTAGCCGTCGTCGCCGCCATGCGCGCAGCCACCGCGGCCACATTATGGGCCGCATGCGCGCGTTACTGGACCCTGGGATCGATGACTCTGAGCGACATAATCCATGAATCTGCCAGCTGGGTAAGCAAGTCGTGTTGGGCGGCAAGGTAGTGGTTGACATGGACCACTGCAGCATCTTCTTCTTGATGGGTGTCGGCGAACACGACGTCTTTTTCAGGAGCACGGTTGGAGTAGAAGAAGAAAGCTCGTTGGTTCATGCCAGGAACCAAGTGGCGAAGATGAGAGATGGCTTCCCACGCGACCATTTGGATAGCCATCATTGATGCAGGCATAGTTTTCTCGGTGAAACAGAGGGGAAAACCTTGATCGATGTCGGCTGGGTAGACATAAACTTCTTCCCAGAATTCATGCATAGAACTGGAGGCACTCCCTAAGTACACATGGCACATAGGGCGTTGTGTTGCTCCGAGGGTTTGTTGAGCCACGGTCCACAGAATGGTTGGAAATCCGGTGAGCTCTACAACAGTAGTCTCTTGGAGGGAGGCGCCATGAGACGTCATGCTTACAAGGAGGAGGTTGAGCAGGAAGAGAAGCACTAGGGGCTGAGTGCTCTTCTGGCAAGGAAAGGGTGTTTGGACAAAGGGAAAGGGGCACGAGTGTGCACCACAAGGAAAAGGTTAGGGCTTTAAATAGTCACTTGGCAACAAAGAGGTCAACGAGGATTTCAAGAAAAAGATTGCATCGGGATAAGACGGATGCTCACGTCTTGTCCGGTCGGTGGCTTATAGATGAAGCAAAGCCACAGTTGTCAAAAGACTTGACTCGATGCTGACAAAGAGAGATAACCTCGGCGAGAATCAAGGGGAGAAGTCAAACGGAGAGGATAGCAAAACGAATTTGGGTCCTGAAGATAAGGTAAGGCCTAGGGACTATTCAACAGTGGATGTGACCGCTACATGCGTCGGAAGACATATGTGCAGGTCACATTTTTCAAGCAAGCAAGAAAATCACGAGACGGCGAATGCGTCGTAAAGAATATCGTAGGGTATATTACATACCACAAAGGACGCCTAAAACTCGAACTAAGAAGGGGTACCTATTTTGCTGCTAACGACAAGCGAGGTCTAGTGACCTAACCTATAGGTTTAGTCCACACGGTCGACTTTTAGGGTCGCCGCCCTTGGCGGGGCATTCTTCATCTGTGCTTGCTTCTCGTTTTTGATGAGAATGTCACATGCTGATGGATTCCTTTCTACTTATTGAGGTGTTTCTATCGCGAGTTCCCATACTCTTGACGTCATGGACTTGAAGGGTCGATCTGCCAGTATTGACCCATTTTGTAGCGAGTCTCGACGAATTTCTTGAATCGCGTGACGAGAAAAAGTCCATCTTGAGTGTTGGTGTAGAAATTGGATGTGCGTCCGCGATTTGATCCGTTAGGGCAGGGTCAAGCGTAAATTTGAGCTCGCTGGACTGTCTTGCTGGCGTGTCTCGAGATGTAAATATGACTCCTCGATAGGGTTAGCGAACTCCTGCACTTCAACTGTATAGGTCTCGTTGCATATTTACCTAGGGGTCATCTAAAATCTTTGAAATAGATGAAATTATAGGGAAAACTCTATGTTTCTATCAGAGCAGCATAGGTAAGAGAAGAAGCTAAGAAGGATAAGGAGATAAGAACCCATGCTTAAGTAAGTTCGATTATTTTCCTGAAGATAATGTTTATACCTAGGGTTTACATCTAACGTCCGTGCTAACTAGGGTTAACCTACAGTCAGTATGGCTCGGATACTAAGCTGTGGCGTACCCGGTTTTAAAGCCGGATAACCCTTGTGTTTATTGTACCGGTCCCTGGATCAGTAGCCGGTACACACAAGTCAACCTGTATATCATTGTCATACACGCACATATCAGAGTATTAATCATAATAAGACCGTCTAAGCCGAAGGCTTTGTACCTATAGCTCAATGGCTAAAGTCTTTGCAGCGGAAATTCAAGCGGTGATGTGGCCCATCAGTATGCCATACCCGACAGGCAACTGACTGGGGTTACGCCCTAGTTCTCGTGTATGCTTTCCTTCATCTGGCCAAATCAACAAGCCAGGTGAGTACATTGAATGTACTCGCAAGCTCTCCTTCAGTGAGGATAACAAATAAATGTATGCACGGTTGAATCAAGAGAAGGCTCTAGCCTAGGTCTCATGTTGTGCAGAAAAGTAAGTTTTCATCTGAAATAATTAAATAGATGATAAAAGCATAGTTTCGAAAACCATCTCGGCCCTGCCGAGTCATGTCAATCATATTAGCATTCCTGCCAATTCGGCCGTCTGCCACGGGAGCGGCCATTTACTTTCAATAGATAGCCGTTCCTACCCTCAGGTAGAATGACGTCCAATAACACCTTTCTCCTCAGATAGCCGTTCTTATGCCTTGGGTGAACGGTGTCCCACTCATAACCACACCTCCCGTGTAATCGCATTACTCGGGGCCCTCACAACTTACTCTGCATGCTCATCAAGCCAGATGCGTCCCCATGTCCCAGTTTTCAAAAACATCGACTAACCAGGGTGTGGCTTTACCAGATTATGTCCATGACCGAGGACGCGGCTATTCGAATAGATTTTAACACTCTGCAGAGGTTGTACGGCTTTACCCACAAGATGTAAGTCACCCTGGGTACACTTTGCAACGTATACTGACAGGGTTATTACAACGAGACATTTCGCCCGTTTCACACTAGAGCCGGACCCGCTAGATGGGTAACCCAACTTTACTTTTGTCCCCCAGACTCAAAAATGGGACTCTCCACCTTTGTGTCGAGCAACTCCCTACCTTGCGAGAGAGGCTCTCTAGGTCTTAAATTACCCAGTCACCTACTTCCTACTGCCCGCGGGTCCAGACATTAGCACTTGACGGGGTACTAAGCCAAGTCCTTCCCATAAAGGACATGTGGACGTACGGGGTGAACCTAGTTTAGCGGCATGGTAGGTTCGGTCCTTAATTGATCCGAGAAAGGCTCCACACCTTGTCCATCGCACGGACCGCAAGTGCCACGCTGGGACTTAGCTCGCTTATAGAATTCCTTCCTGCTTTCACCCTTCATTTCTAACCCGGATCCAAATCATCTCTATTGTGCCTTTTATTTCGAAAACATCCCAACCCGTGGATTATACCATGACCCCATCCTTGATGGTCACAGTGGTCCATCCCCAAGTTATTCTCTTTTGAGATTACCGGGAATCCTTTCTCTTTGCGAAAACCTAGTTTTTCCCCTACGGCGGGGCTAAGCAATATATATGTATATACTACCTCTAGGTTTTCCGATATTTTCTTCGGAATATATAGTCCTTAGGGTGATAAGGAAACGGAATCGGACTAGGATTTCTATCATATCGGACATAACTACTGCTACATAAAATACCGATTTCTATCACATAGCATGCATGTTTTGCAAATAAAATAAATATTTCGCAAACATGGGATTCAACATGATCAAAGAAGAAGAGCTTGCCTGGCAATCTCATCTGGTTCTGAGTTTTGAACTCGACAGGGTAATCATCCGGATTCCTTCGTGCGAGTTGCCGCAACATCGAAACTACAGGTCCGAAAGGCAACGAATAAACATCGGTGCGAGGGAGATCCAAACAAGAATCAAACATACACTCGTGAGTTCGTAAAATTTGAACCCTGGAATTAGATGTTTATTAGGGTTTGTGAAGACGCGGGAATGAACTCACCTTTCATGAAATCGGGGTTCTCATGGAACCGGAAAATCTAGCTTATTTGATTAACAACCTTTTTGTTACTTAGATGTTGTTGGTATTCATGTTTTGGTAGGGCGTAGAGTGTACACGTGGCTGCTAAAATATTCTAGAATTTTATTAGCACGACTTTTGGAGTAATATACTAAGTCACAACCATTTGACGAATACGGGACAAATAGGGTTTTATACCCTTTTACGAATTTAGCATGTAGGATATTTAGACTTTTCATTCCCACTAGATCCAAAATGTTTTATAAGGTCCTAGATGTTGTTGGGAGAAGTAATCATGTCATTTGGAGCTATGTATGGGATGCTAGGTATGTTAGAGCTGTATTTGAATCGAATCCAAATTTGATAATTTCAAACATTACGAGACTAGCACTAGAATGTAGAATTTTAATTTTTGAGGTCCACTGGAATAAGGATCGGGTCAATTGTAGTTAGGACGAGCGAGAATCGGCCTTTCGAAGTTTTTCCGGGAGGAGGAAGGTTTTCTTTCTTAGCCAAGAGGGGGTGACATCGGAAGCAGAATCAAAGATTACACCTTCAGTGCTGGGGAAAAGCAGTTTTGGTATGGAAATAGGGGAAATACACTTCCCAAGAGGAGAAGCGTATTCGGTAGGGCCCTGAAAAGAATATGTCTTCAGAATAGGGAATGCGGAAAAGAGGAAAACCGGCCTCCGCTCAACCAGTCATGGGCCTACATCACTGGTGGACTGGGTTGTTCACTTACCGGCGAGGCACTCAGGGTGACGGCGGCGTGGGAAAGTTAGAGCAGGGAGGTGCGAGCTCCGTCGTCGGTGGCAGCGTTTGTTACGGCGGTGTTGCCGAGCTCGAGAGAGAAGCTCAGGAGTAGCTAGGGCATGGGGGCAGAACTATGGAGGCGCGGCGCAGATGGCAGACTCCGCCGAGGATAGCGGCGTAGGTCCCGGTCGGTGGTAGTGGCAAGATGCTGCAAGAGGCGCCCGAGCAGCAGCAGGAACGGGAGCTGGCCTAGTTAGCGAGATGATTCGGTTGGGGCACCTCGACTACAGCGGCCGGTGGAGGTTGGATCTGCTCGGTCGAGCTGAGAGGAAGGAAGTCCGGGGAAATCGACGCTCACCTTGGGAGGCCCTTGCCGGTGGCGAGCAGCGGCCCGATAGCTGGCAGCGAGGACAGGCGTTGAGTGTGGGGAGCCAAGGGAGTAGTGCGGAGGCGTTGGGCGCCGTTCATAAGTTCCAGAGCGACATGAGTTGGGGAGCTCATCGGTGGCAGTGCGGGGGCCCAAGGCGAGTGGATCCGGCGGTGCGGCAAATCCAGGCGGGTCCCTTCCTTTGCCACGTCCAGACCAGACCAGACGGAGAGCAGCCGAGGCAGGTGGCTTTGGGTAGAGGTGTAAAGGGGACGGTGGTATGAGGTCTCGTCGGCGGCGGCGATGAAGCTCACGTCGGGGTGTTTCCATCGGTGATGGGCGAGGACTAGATGGGTGAAGGCTCGTTGGAGCAGCTGTAGTACTTGCGGCCATAGTTGATGAAGAAGGAAGCTCAGCAAAAATGAGGAAGGGAAGAATGGAGAGCTGCTCGGGTGGAGAGGATGGAAAGAATGGGGAGCCCGGAGAGGAGAGGAGCTGGGCGCTAGCTCGGGAATGGAGGAGGGGCGACTCAGCTGGGGAGAGGCATGAAGCCCGGGCGCACAGACTGGTGGAGCTCGGTGGCTTAGACTTGAGCTCGGTTGTAGCTGGAAAAGCGTGGGGAAGAAGCTCGGCTGTAGCTCAACTTGGAAAATTGGAGGGAGGAAGAGAGATGGCTTGGTATAGAAGTGAAGAAGAGCAGTAGGGGAGTAAAACGAGTACTGGTTGGTGCTGGTGCTGCAAGTGCAGTAAAAAGGGAACATGGCTCTTGTGCTTGAGGAGCAGGGAAGAGGGAGGAAGAGCACAGCTCAAGGCTCCAGTGCAGCTACACAGCAAGTTAGGTACCAAATTCAGAGCAAGGAGTTAAGAGAGGGAGTAGGGGCCGGTTGCTGTGCTCCAAGGGGAAAACGTGCCAGCTGCTGCTTAGAGGAGTCAACCAAGAGGGAAGAGGACATATAGAAGGGTTCAGAAGAAAAGACAGACACCAGCTCAAATTTCTGCTTCGAATATCGTGGTCAAAAGTTGAGCAGAAGGTGAGGTGTGCTGGTAGGATCGTAGGACAGTGCAGAATTATGCTGCACAAAGATAATAGGCACTGCTCGATGTATGAGCTGGCAAGGGAGAACTCTGCACGTCTTTGGCTTGACCAAGAGATATTCCTAGCACAAAGAGATATTTCAAGCGAGCTTGTACTGCTAGCTTTTAATTTGACTCAGGCTCGGTGTAGTCGATGAGACGTGCCAAGGGTGGATTGTTGAGAAGATTTATGATTTTCCTTGCTATGCACAAGCACCTGCGCATATAACATGCGTATGCGCGTATATGTCCTAAATAGGTTGAAGAGGTAGTAGATCTTTTATTTCAACAACGGCTTGTTATGTTTAGTAAAATTCCACCGAAGATTTATTATCTGCCTTTTTTGAGAGCTTATATCGAACGGGCAGGAGCTAATTTGAAAGAAGTCAGATATTACTTATGAGATTATCTTTGCTTTATCGTCCTGGAAGTAGACTTGTTACGCGTGTGAGGTATCCCCAGAATTAGCTCGAACCTGTGCGCGGGTAGAGAAGGTATAAGACCTTAGAAGAAGGGTGATACCTGATTATCGGAAGGGAAAACGAACCAGGGATTGGGGTCATTTGAATAACAGCATGGGGGGGGGAGTGGTTCGAATGGTATTTAGTATTAGGCACCCGAGGGAGAGAAATTGTAGCGGAGGTGCCGGGGAAGACACATACTCATACTTGCATACAAGGGTTGGCACTTACCTGGAGGTGTTTGGATAATGAGAGAACGGATGATATGCCCGTTTTTGGGTGCCACTGGACCATATGCCCCATTATTCATTGCAACGGACAATATGCCCCGTTTTTCCTCTCAACTTGGAGCATATGCCCCATTTCTCAGGTTTCGTGGTGACTAGGACACAGAGTACCGTGATCTGGCAATGAGATGTGCTGACTCGGATTAAGACACGCGCTGTGCAGGACCCTCGGTCCAATCCCCCGCGACAGACCCATCAGCCCTTCCTCCGCCACCACCTCCCGCATCGTCCCCACCACCGTGCCGCTCCCTCCGGTGCCCACCCTGGTCATCAGCCGTGTCTTCACGACGTCCAGCGGGGTGGTGAGCCCCGCCGATATCGCCCCTGCAAGTGCGCCACACATCACGCTTTTCCCCGACGTCAGGTTGGCCTTGTTGCTCCGGTTCAGTGTGAAGGCCTTGACTCGAACGAGGAGTAGCTCAGCACCCCAGCGGGGAGGTTGCGGAGGAGTGTGGCGGTGTACCCTGCATAGAGCCCGACGAAGCCGTCGGTCTGGAGGATCTGGAGGAGCACCTACCAGGAGCGTCCCGTTGCAGTGCCGGACTGGAGGCGCTGGGTGATGAGCTCCTTCGGGACCATGATGGCGGAGGAGGAGATGTTGCCACTGGCGCCGGCGAGCGGGGGCACGAGGAAGGGGGGCAGGTGGGGGCGGAGGAGCGACTTGGCGAGCTCGCAGGTGCCGAAGTAGATGGCGGAGGAGGAGGCGGAGCCGAGGATGATGGCGGAGAGGCCGCGGTAGAGGCCGAGGGGCCCGTCGGCGCGGAGGACGTCGAAGAAGACCTGCCAGGAGCCGCGGGAGGCGGCGCCGGCCTGGAGGCAGGTCTTGACGGCGTCGATGGGGAGCAGCACGGCGTAGGTGAAGGCCCCCGCGGCGGCGCCCGCGCAGGCCCCGATGGCGGTGCGCGCGAGAGGGGTGGGCGGCGCGTTCGCTTCAGTGGGCGCGGGCGCGGGCGCCGGCGCGGCGGGCATGGGGATTGAGAGGGAGGAGGAGGAGAAGACCGGGGAGTGGGAGGAGGAGGCGGGCGTGTGGTGGAGGAGGAGCGAGGCGGGCGTGTGGTGGAGGAAGACCGGGGGAGTCTTAATCCGAGTCAGCACATCTCATTGCCAGATCACGGTACTCTGTGTCCTAGTCACCACGAAACCTGAGAAATGGGGCATATGCTCCAAGTTGAGAGGAAAAACGGGGCATATTGTCCGTTACAATGAATAATGGGGCATATGGTCCAGTGGCACCCAAAAACGGGGCATATCATCCGTTCTCTCCTGGATAATAGATGGGCATACATACGTACATATTCAGATATATGCGCGTATAGATTCACGAAGTGCCTGATGTGGAAACAAATAGCAGGGTTTCCTTGCACCGAGAGACATAAGGTTGACGTTGGGAAGAGGATAACATGTTAGAGGTCCGGACACGAACGTCAATAGGGAAAAGAGTTTACCCTGAGGGTATGTCAGACGATGATGAAGTTATCAAAGGGACGACAATGTTTTAATTAGGTGTGTTTAAGGAATTATTAACACATAAAAAGTTTTAGTTGGCCCTAATTTCCAGGTTTCAGAAAATCAGGATGTGACACTCTTCAAATGCCTCCATCGCCACTTGGATGTGCCGTGACTGAGCACTTGGCTTGAACCAAACCTCGGTTCAGGGCTTACGCCCGATCACTCGAATGTAATCCAACATCTGTCCCTTGGATCTTACCGGTACAATCAAGAGTTTGCGAGAATTGCAACAAACTGGCCAAGCTCTGATACCAATGTGTAGTATACGCGTTGGTGTGATGGGACTCATAGAAAAGACTGGGAATCAATATCAGAATGAGAAGGAGGTCAGGAACACAGTAAGAAGAAGACGGTAAAGAAGACAGGGGATAAACCCAATTGCAATTCGATACCTTGGTTTGTTACAGGCTACCAGCTTAAACCCTGTTTGGTTGGGCTTTTCAGTAGTGAAAAAGCTATAGCCCAACTAAACGGCCAGCTTTTCAGCAGCTTTTGCCAATGGTGGCTATGGGCTTTGTAGTGCAAATTCAGCTGTTTGGAAAAGCTGCCTTCTGCCAGCTTTTTGTAATGTGTTGAAGTTTCAGTGCTCATTTTGTAAAATGTTGTAGATAGTTTGAATCAACCAAAAACCATATGTTCACTTTTCCATAGCCACGGCAGCTTTTCCAAACAACCAGTTAACAACAGATTTGTCAACAGCCATAATCCAACTAAATAGTCCCTCATAACTGCATTGGTTACACACTCCACCCACACCTAGCCCACCATGGCCCACATATAACTTAGCCCAAATCCAAAAGCCATATCTCAATTGTCACTGGTTACACACGTCACCCACAAATGGCCCACATATAACTTAAAATCTAAAATCCATATCTCAATTATCACTCCTTACGCGCCTTCTTCATCTTGCTGCGTAGTTCTCTGCAGGGAAGGGCTATCACAGGCTAGAGGTAACACCCGGACAAGCTGGAGATGGACGGAGACTCTGCCTCAACTGTAGCTCTGCGCTTTGCACATCCATAGGGCAACCGATTTTGATTCTGTCCACTGTTTCTGCCTAATTTTGTCCACTGTTAGTGCGATCAAGTCATAGTCCCAACGTTGACGTCCTATCCTATCCTGTGTTGCGTCAAACTACTGAATAAATGTCATAGATCATAGCGCTGCTGAACTAACCACGCAAACAACTCTATGCATCATTGACAGACGTTATAATATTCGTTCAGCACAGGTCAGTCATGTGAATGTTGCGTTCCCTTTATGCAACATTAGCTGATTGAACCATAGATACATGCAAACTAGCAAAACAATTAAAAAGGATTAAGGTTTATCAAGACAAATAGAAAGAGGACTAACCAGTAACCAGAACAGAACTCCAAACACTGCCTAAACAGATCGAAATCAACTGGCATTTCTACGTTTCAAATACTACTGTAATAGCAAAAGCAGAATGTAAAATAGAAGGAACCGCAACGACCGAAGCTTGATGTTAGCTTAAAACTTGGATTGATTGCCTATACAAGTATACCTCAAACCAATGATGTACAAACCTTTCCCTCTTGGGCCCCCAAAATCTCAAATATCTTCCCTATTTATGCTACGTTTGCTATGATCCTAACCTCTGTAATCCTATGCTAACTCTTGATACAGCTAACACTGGCTCTATCAACCTCCTAATACCCAACTCTGATGAAGTTACAGAGCGCCCTGTTCGCGCCTCTGCATTGAAGCGCTATATTAGCAAAGCATGCGTGCGCATTCCCTTGGTAACAAGTCACTGAAGTCAGTCCATTTCTACTCGAAACTGGGCACCTGCACTTGCACTTGGTACAGGGTCAGTCCATTTCTAAGACCTTAATATTCCCGCTGGAGTTAGCAGAAAGAAGCGTTGAAGACTGCCCTCTCCAACACACGCATGAGATGAACTGTGATTGATCGTCAATCTCCTGGCCTGATATTGGGTCCGTGACACTGAACTTATAAGCCAGGACTGGCATCGGAAATGCTTTGTGGTAGACAAAAACCTGATATAAAGTAAGATGGAAAGGAAAATGAGGCATTTCAATCGTATCCAAGCAGAAAAAACTACGAACATGTATGACATTATCAAAAATCAAAATAACCAGTCCTGCATTATATGACTAGGTTTTCCATATAAACTTCATTTTCAGGAACTTTAGTCTCCTGCATATTGGGTGCCAAAGTACTCCTTCTCCCATCAATTCAGCAAACATTTTTGTCATACACAGCAAGTGCAGCTTAGAATGTTGCAGCAACCTTATCTCCCCTCAGTCACAACAAAATAATCGTTTGCATTAGTGTTTCATTTTAAACATTGATCTATTTTTGTCTCTACATGAAGCGAGAACTTGAAAAGTTAAGTTTCCTATGTAACTAATGCGAAAGCTGCTCTTATCTCTGTATGCACAAAGCCATGGAGTAATATACGTCGAGCCCGAGCATGTCAACATACAATATCTATTGCACAACTATATTGTTTCCGAGAGATGTGCACGAAATAACATAGTATCTATCAATTATCTTTAAAAATCTATCTAAAGAATATATCAATTATAACCAGCATTATCCTTACAGCAAATACAATGTACTAAATTACTAGTAGAATTACTCTAGTGAATGGCTTTGTAGAAAGGCTGGTAAAACTGTGGATGTAATTACCCTTCAGAATTCAGCAGAAAAGTTGGTGGGAACTTAGAATATATACCTCATTTGTTTCTGAGCCAGTAGCAATGTACCCATCAGAAATGGAAAGGCCAACAAAATTCTGGTCAACAGGTTGAAGAAATAATTAAATAAGTCATCTGGCAATTTTTTCCCCTTTCAGCACGAAAGCAATTCAAAAGCATGTAAAACAGGAAATAAGGCAGAAGTTTAATCTCGAAGGTCAAACAATATTCTTAAATAAGCAGAAAAGAATTGTTTGTTTGAAGCAAAGCCATGATCGTATAAAGGACAAGTTGAAACTTACAATACTAGTAAAGTTAGAGAGTAACTTCTGGGTAGGTGCAACAGAACTAATTAGGAATCCAGAGCACAAAACTATTTAATTTAAACAGGAGACTGATCTGATGACAGAACGTTATGGTGGGAAATACGGCAATACCTAAATGTGCAGGAAACAGATAAAACTGGCAATGATTTAAGGCCATCAAACAATTACATTTAGAGCAGACATGATTGTACTACATAATAATCATTTCTAAAACAAGACCCTGAGAAGAGAACAAGTACATGCAGGTACAGTTTCAACAAAAGGCTATGCAGCATATCTAACCTTTGTATTTGTATGTCCTGTAAATGTCTGAACTGGATTGTCAATGACCCTTGCTTGATTCATAGACAAGTCCCAAAGCTTCAAGGAGTTGTCAGTAGACCCGGATACTATAGTTGATGCATCTACATACTTAACATAGCTTACAGTTTTCGTGTGCCCAACTAGTGTACAATAAGGGGCTCGTATGTTGCGAAGATCATAGCAGTAAATTTTGTGATCTGCTGAGCCAACTGCAATGCAGCGAGCAGAATCAGGTTGAAATTGCACAGAGCAGACATTTGCCTTTGTCCTGATAGTGCCAACACTCCCAGTCTGCAGGGTCATGGGAACATGTTATTGCCATGAAGGAAAAAAATTATTACTATCACAGACAAGCTCGATAACCATGTTATCGGTAGTTCAAAAGCTGACATACAGCAGGTGCAAGAATAGAATTGCCTGATTCATACTCCACAGCTTCACAGAACCATCATCACTCCCACTAACCAATTTGGTTGGGTCTGCAAGTGAGAAGTCTACTGACCACACACGCCTCTCATGCTCCCTCATTTCAACAAAACTTTGGCTCCTTGTAACGTCCCAAACCTGAAAAAAGAATGGGATATTATGATCATTTGATCCAATGCGAAGCTGAGAAAGCATTCCTCAGAGGAGCTTACCTGTACGAGACCTTCAAAATCACTAGATGCTATATGGCTCTTCATGTAACTGTTCCAGCAAATACAACTTAATTTGATCTATTAGACATCTCAACCACAGGATAGTGAATGTCACGATGTTCATTTACGATCATATTATATTCAAACACTTTTATCTTCTTATTTACACCAGCAGTTGCAAAAAACTCCTTATCCCGATCAAAGCCTACAGAGCATACTAAATTTGATGAGTTCAGCAGATCACATTGCTTCAGTTCTGCCCGAACTTTCAACCTACTGAACGACAAGTACCTGCACAATCCCTCAAGAAAAGAGTTCATCCAACCTCTTTGCCTTCTACCAGAATGCCCTTCCAAAGCAAAATCATCTATTGAACTTCCCTCTGTCCCAACAGTTGACCCAGTAGTCTTCTTGACAACTTGATGACAACTACTTATTGGATTGCCAACTTGCCTTGCCAACTTGGATCTTGTTAGAAAATATGCTGTTTCAAGTTTTTTGAAGTTCTTCATTAACCTGGAGCTTTTTGACAACACACTTTCCTGGATTAGCACAGATGATGGCACTGTTCTGGAACATTCTTCCAGACTACGATCCTGTTCCTCTGTATCAACAGCTTGCAGTTCAGGTCTGAAACGCTTCCTGGATCCACAATCACTTTGATCTTCAACAGTTCCAGAGGACACCTCTTTATCCAACTCCAGTGAGAAGTTTCCGCACTGCCCGAGAGATGACTGCTGGTGGAGTGCCTCATTGATGTCAGAAGAGAGAAAGGCAATGGTGTCCTGCAAATTGTCTGCTATATCCTGCTTTCTTTTCTGCAATTGGAGAAGAAAATCCAGCAGCAGCTCTTGTTCTTCTATATCTTCACGTAACTGAAGTGCTGCTTCACGCTCTTCAAGGCTATTCCTTGATTGATTAAGGAACTCACTTTGTAGCACTTCACTGTCAAACAAAAGAGAAAAAGAAAAAGAAATAATGTCAACAACACAGTCGAACAAATGATGGTACAACCTCATCGGGGGAAGATACTAAAGATTTTCAAAGTTGGCCTATCGGTATATATAGCTTTACTAACCGATTTTTCTTAAATAAGTATGTCATCTTAAATTCAAGCAAGACAAACCAAGGATAAACATGACATGAATGGTGCAAACTTCCAGATTACTCTTTCTCCAGAAAAGAGATGGTGGTACATGTAAAAAATAAAAACAAACGAATTGATGACAAACTAAAACTACCATATTGCAATAGTGTGCAAGCAATGAAGAAATTTTCTGAATGTTAACTTCAACGTACACCAGCAATGGTGTCTTAAAAAGTAGAGAGAAAAAACTCCATAGCTATTTAGACAATTCATATGTGGAGAGTTTCTTGAGAGAGAAAACACCTGCACCTTCTATTGAGTTCAATTCATGGAACCAATGTTACCAATGTTATTGATAGCGCATATTCCATGAACAGGCTGTACAAATAATGTCATGCATACGAGTGATATATGATAATGATGCTGGATTTTAGAAAATCAGCAGAAAAAGCCTATCCATGCAAGTGCATGAGTTGATCGCTAGTTCTCCTACACTCATTCTGAAGGCGAAACTTCAACAAGCATTATCCAATCTAGACTAAATCTAGTGATAGTGCAAGTGAGTCATGAGTATTACGGCGTATACCTTATGTCCTTATGTGAGACATTCATGAAGCTGATTTTTTTTCCGCCTAGTTTTCCTCCAATTAACTGGGCAACTCTCTTCTGCTTAATAATAGATTGAGGCACTTTGCCTCCGGGTTTGAAAAATAAAGCTGATTTTTTACTGAACTCCTTGCGACCAATGATCGGTATCCCGTGTTTAACAAACCCATGTATTTTATCGTGTAGGAAACAAATGCAGTGTCTCAACATGGTAGGGAGGTATTAAAGTACTTCCTGCTGCCCAATGTGGAACAAGCAACCCCTAGTTTTAACTATTCCCAATGATACTTTACTCTCACATGAGTAGACCACGCACACGCACCTCATCTTCGGTCGGGTGTCCGGTACAGGGTGCATCAGCAGCTGGCAGAAGGATGCTTCCTTGGGCCACTTGAGCAGCAATTGTGGCGGCAACACACGGTACCGCAGGTTGGCCATTGCCCGCATCTTCTCCTCCATCGTTTCGAACGTACAAAACAACTGCAATCACATAAGTAGCCGTTAAAATCAGTGATGACAAACACTACATCAAAAATAGCAGCATATTCATCTCAAGGACCGTACCTCGAACAAGAGTACCCCTAATCTATACACGTCTGAGGCGAAGGTAGCGCAGCCGTTGTCGTCAGCCTCCTCGGGGCTGGTGTACCAATTGAGCTCCATCGCCAGCACGCTCTTCAGCGGGAACCCCTTCTCGCCGCGCTCCTCCCGTCGTCCCGCGTCGACACCTCGCCGCGGAGGCGAGGCATCAGGGTCGGCGTCCTCCGAGGCGTCGGAGCCGGAGGCGTCGGACCCGGAGGCGGACTCTATGAAGGCGACGCGCGAGAAGGGCGGTGACACGACGAAGCAGGACGGGCGCGCGCTGCCCACGGCCACGCCCTGCGCGTGCGCGACGGCCACCGCCTCCGCCACCTGGCGGAAGACATGCAGGCACTCCGGCGCCTCCACCGCTCGGCCAGGCCGGTCCAGCCACTCCCGCAGACTCAACTCTCCTCCTTCCTCCTCCCCTCTCCTTCCTCCTCCCTCCCCATCCCCCCAACGCCGCCTGCCGCCGCCAGCGTCACGGGACCCCTCCATACGACGGCAGCACTCTACCCCATGGCCGGATCACCTCGGATTCGCCGAGCCCACCCGCTCCACCCGCTGCTCCCTAGACCCCATCCACGCCACGCAACCAAATGGCCTCGGAGCAGGGAGGAGATAAGGATCTGAACCAACCCGCGGCAGCCGACCAGACGTGAGCGTGTGACTGTGCTTGAGAGAGAGAGAGAGAGAGACGACTAGCGGAGCAGAGTAGAGGCGAGCGGCGAGCCACACAAACGCGCTTTAAATCGAGGAGGGGCCGTCTTCAATTCCCTTCACCCTCTCACTCTCCTTTGCTGCTTTATGCCCCCCGTCGCGGCCTGGCATCGGTAGCCGCCTCCCAGCCGCACAAACCCGTTACCCCCGCGCCTCGAACTGCACACCGGTAGTTAGTTCAACTTCAAGGCAGCGCAGCCGCTACAGTGCACTAAGCACCAAATCTTAAACAAGAGAGACGAAACGGAACAACAATGCAACTCAACTCTCCTCAGTCCTCGTCAGTCAATCTAGCTCAGGAGCTCGCGCGTGCGGCGCGCTTCGTACCACGCTGCCCTCCTCTTTTCCTCCTCTGCACTGATACGATTCCGAGAAAGGAGTACACGAGAGCTCAAAACCGGAACCGGCGTGGACAAGTAGAAAAGCAGACACAGACGATGGTGACGTGGCGCTTCTAATAACGGAAACAGACGGATAACCGGTGGCCGAAACGCCCGTTCCGGTTCCGTTCCTCTCCGATGACATCCGGGGCCCGCGCGCCCCCGCGTGACCCAGCCGTCGGTGACTCTCCTCCGCGTCGGCTCGCGTGAGAAACGGCCGTGCCGGACTGGATTACAAGGAGCGAGTATTAACACCGTACGTGGCGCAGCATTAGCGCATGGGTAGATAGATTAGCGACTAAATGTATGGGGCGAACGCACCTGATTAAATCGATTGGTTGACGGGTCGCTGCCCGTGGGCACACGTCATACATTCGGCCAGTCAGCGACCGCCTGCGCTTTACAGGGCCGACGTGGCGCGACGACGGCCGCGCGTCCGGTGGGGGAGTCGAGGCGGCCCATGCATGAGACACGCATCCATCTTACTCACACCGATGCAATCATGCAAGCGCCTTCCGCAGGCTCGGCCTCGTGGCGCGCCGCATCTCCGACAATTCACTTCGCCCATTTCTTAACGAGCTCCGATACGGAGAAGATAACGGACAGAGATAGAAAAAAGTTTTCTTTTAAAATAAAAATAATCTGATCAATTATTACTCTATTAATATATAATTTATGTGACATATTATTGATATCATTAGATTTTTATTTAAAAGTACTTATTTATTATTATAATTTTGTATTACATAATGCGTATATTAATAGAATAATTATTAGTCAAAGTCTTATTATCTTAACCAATTAAAATACGCTTTACATTTCTAGATGAAGGGAGTATTAGGGATCATGGTTATTTCGTAAAGTGAGTCGTTGAAATTATCTCTATTCTATTGGAGAGCTTGTGTAATCTAAAATAAATGACTTATTAGAGATCTTATTATTTTACGTGAAGGTTTGCTCTCTCTACTTTGAGAAATTAGTTAAAAGCAGTCACAATGTTTCACCGTGTACTGTCTCTTAAATATGTTACTGAAGTAAAATACTAATATAGAGATCTAATTAGAAAAGAAAGAGAAATATTGTATCTTAATCTTGATAAGGCAAGATAAGTTATGTTTTTTAGTAGGACACTTATATCTAAGCATAATAAGATATAATATATGGGATTATCCTATAAAATAGCATGTCGGATATTTACATCACCTGTCCGACGACCACAAGGTCTCGGGATAAACCTAGCTTAGTTTAACCGCGATCTGGACGGGAGACTACTGGCCATAAGGCCTTGTTTGGTTTCACATGGATGGCCCGGGATTGCAGCCCAATCCCTGTGGATCAGCCCGGCCGGGCTATAATCCACGGCCTGTCCCATTTGTCCGTTTGGTTTTTGGGCTCACCCGGGAAAAACCCGTCTGATCCCGGAGCTGCGGGCCGTTTCCACCGGGCTAACGAGTCACTCCTCCCCCCTGTGGAACTTCCACACCGACGCCACGGGTGACGTGACGCGACCAGGGGCAACATCGCTCTTCTCGTCAACGGCGCTGCCATCCTCTCCTCCCCGGCGGCGTTCTTCTCCAACGGCGGCCTTCTCCCCGGTAAGCTCCTCCTCTTCCTGTCCCTTCCCCTCGTCCCGACGTTCTAGGGTTTTGGCTGGGGGCATCGCCGCATCTCCTCCGTTGCCCTCCGCATGCTGCGCCACCGAAGCGACTGCAGCCTCTGCTCCGCGTCCGTGGCACCCGCCGCACACTGCCGGTTGCGGCGTTCCCCCAATGCCGCGCACCAGGCTGTCGACGTCCTCCCGGGACAGGATGCGGTTTAGTGTGTTCTTTGTAAAATAAAAGCACCGATCTTGAAGCGAATGTAGATGTTATATAAGATCGAGACATCTATATATTTATAGAATTGCATTTTTTAAACTAAAGCAGAGAATAATGTCTGACAGATCTAACAAGCTTCCTTGTTAATCTTGTCAATTGAGACTTTAGTCAACAGGATTGCCTGCTGGATGATCCGATGGCTTTTAAAAATATAGAAAGGCAAAAATAATAATTCTAGACAAATATAAAATAAAATCCATCACGCATTAGAGACAGTACGGGTTTTGTGTTGGATCCAGGTCATCCTGATTAAGATCTGTGACCTTACAGTGTATCTATATTGCATGTTATATTGGCAGCAATGCTTCATTCATTCATATCATATGTTATAACATGTGTTATGTGTACTTGTCTTGGAACACCATGTCTATATCTATGATATGGCATATTTTTTTTGATCCGTGGATAGCATATATTGTAGTTGAGAAAAGATTTGCCTGATAATTTATATTTGATTGCTTTTTGTAGATTGCTACCGCTTGGGGTAGAGAAGGAGAGAACGAACCTCCACCATCGTGGGATCCTGTCGTGACACCGGATCACCTTCAAGTTGGAGAACACCGACATCATCGACAATGTCAAGGCCAAGGTGAGCTGTGCCTTCTTGCCTTCTTATTTCTCCTTTTATTATGGAATAAGTGTTAGTAGCTTTTTAACTATTTTATATTTTTTAGTGCTAAAATGAATTTGCGAAGGATAGATCGAATTAGGAAGAGGAGGGAGGACGACAACGACGACATGATGCTCTTTCTCTTCCCAGCATTATATCTCTTGGGGACTAGAGGGCAAAGGGAAAAAAGGCCACGTCATACATCAATGCTATCCGGCAAGGATCGTGTTAGGGAAATCCTTGAAGGGCACGTTAAGGACTGCCGGGTAGCATTTAGGATGGAGCCTAAAATTTTTAAATCTTTGGCAAATTATCTTAGACGGAAAAAATTATTACGTGATACAAGAGTGAAGGTCGAGGAGAAGCTAGCATTCTTCTTATTCATGCTATCACACAATGCATCCTTTGAGGACCTTCAATATGAGTTCAAACATAGTGGAGAGACATTCCATCGCCACATCAAATCTGTCTTCAAGATAATCCCTACACTCTCTCATCGATTTCTGAAACCTCCCAATTTTCAGCAACCACATTGGAAGATCGAGTCAGACCCGCGATTCTTCCCTTATTTCAAGGTGCTTACTTTGACATTTCCATCAAAACCAATATCAACTATTTAAAATCCTTAAAAATCACTTGTAGTTTCTTTCTTTGCAGAACTGCATAGGAGCCATCGACGACACTCATGTCCCCATAACAATATCAGAAGATAAAGCTGCACCCTTTAGGAATAGAAAGGGCACACTTAGCCAAAATGTTATGGTGGCTTGTGATTTCGACTTGAACTTCACTTTCATATCTTGTGGCTGGGAGGGATCTGCTACAGATGCTAGGGTTCTTAGATCTGCTATGAATAGCGGTTTTCAAGTACCTCAGGGCAAGTTTTATCTCGTTGATGGTGGTTATGCCAACACTCCGTCCTTTCTTGCACCTTACCGTGGTGTCTGTTATCATTTGAAGGAGTTCGGGCATGGTCGCCGTCGACCCCAAAACTACAAGGAGTTGTTTAATCACCGGCATGCAATATTACGGAATCACATTGAAAGGGCCCTAGGAGTTCTGAAGAAGCGTTTCCCCATTCTCAAAGTAGGCACGTATCACCGAATAAGAAACCAAGTGAAGATACCAGCAGCTACTGCAGTCTTCCATAACATCATCAGATTGCACAATGGCGACAAGCATTGGCTAGATAATCAACCAAATAACATACCTCCAGAATCTTTTGTTGATCTTCCAAGCGGTGACGTTCAATACCGTGGGAACAACGAACATGGTGACAATGAGAGAGACATAATTACAATGAGAATGTGGGAAGATTATCGACATACATAGTAGATAGAGGAGTTCTATTCCATTTGACCTTTTATCATGTATTAACTAGTATATGTGAATTCTTTATTGCTTTTGTATTATGTTATTAACATTACGAAGAAATATTACCATGCTCAACAGTTATAATGTTTGGAAGGGATTCTCCAAAGTTCTTCAACCAAGCCAAAAGGAAAGGGCCATCTCCAAAAGGTATTATGATATGCTTTTTCTAACTTGTATGAATTTTTTTGTCTTGAGCAACTTGCCTTGTATTTGACTTTGATTGTATTTAACTTTTTTCTTCTAATAGTGGATAAATCTAGAGCCTCATGGAATCCAGTATTAGAAAAATCTCTAGTTGACTTGCTCCATGAGCATAACAATCCTTCCTTTAGGGGACAGAATGGATGGTCAAGTGAAACATGGAATAAAATTGTGAAAGAATTCCATAAGAAGTATCCGTATGTGACTTTCACAAAAGTTCAAATACAAAAAAAAGAAAAGGAGCTGAAATGAGACTATAGAATGCTCAAGGAAGCAAGAAAATAGAGCGAAGCCTCTTGGAATGAACAAAGATGTATGATAGAAGCTGAACCAGCTCTTTGGAATAACATCATCATTGTAAGATATTCTTTCAAATCTTATCTGATTCATTTATGAGCTAAATTCTGTAGCCATTCATTTTTTTCATTCCTACACTTTGCAGTCCTTCTCTAGAGCCAAGAAGTTTCGTAGTAAATCTTTTCCACTATTTGATGCTTTAGGTGAACTTTATGATGGTAAGATAAACTAATGGCAGTTTGTACTTTTACTTTTGTTTGTACTTTATGCTTATCTCTATTTTGTCAATTTGTTTCTTTTGCATAGGACAAACTGCTGAGATCATCTGCTAAACCATCACAGTATCCTATTCTTACACAAGTGGACCTTGTGGATGACTCTACCGACACAGAGGTGTATTTTCCTGATATTCAAGAAACAATGGACCATGATGATGGGGATCTAGGCTTCTCAAGTGAGCAACCAGAGACTAGAGTAGAGCATGAGCAAAATCAGTAAAGGAAGAATCACGCTACCACAAGGAAAAAAAGTAGAAAATGAGCCAAAAAAGCGTAAGCAAAATGGAGATGTTGCTGGTATGATGGAGAGGTATCTTGCATTGCGAAGAAAACAAGCTGAGGAGAAAACTGCAGCGTTAGCTAGAGAAAGAGTCGTGGAGCCAAAGACTGTGGATGATTTCTCCATCAAGAAATGTATCTCAGTGGTGAACACAATGGAAGAGTTATCAATTGATAAGAAAGCTGATGCCTTCGAAGTGTTCAAGAGTGAGCAGAATAGAGAAATTTTCCTTAGTGCAGATGAAGCTAGTCTTCTTGTGTGGTTAAGAAGACGGATGGGTCATTGCAGGCAGTAGAAAAGGTATAAAAGTTTTTATTTTTGTTGTGGTTTTACCTGCTGCTCTATTGATCCTTTGTATGTAGAAGTTTTATTGAATCACAATGGCTGCTTTAGTTATATTTCAATGCTAATGTTTGGCTTATGTCATATTTGCAGACAATGCTGGACTTATTGTGAACCCAAAGAGCGAGATAAAAGGTATCATCATGGCCGTTTAAACATTTTTATACACGTTGCATCTAATCTATATAAGGAATAGTTGAAAGTCGTCAAATTTTGGTGTATATATATATGGTTGGTGTTATTGGTATAGTTAGTAGCATAAGAATTTTAGACAAGCTTGTCTTGCTGCTTTGGTTTCCTTTGTTGCACAAGCAGAATAGAAAGGGTAGAATACACAAAGCCAGAGAGCTCAGTTCACCGAATTGCATTTGCATTCGGTAAGAGATAAACGTGCTGTTCTTTGCTGCCTTTCCTCGTGTAGTTTTTGGGGTTTTTAGCTTCTCCTTCACGTTGTCCTTGACAGCAGCAGGATTTTGCATTGGACAGATGGGGTTCTTCCAGTTTTTCAGTCCGAGGCTATTTCTGAGGTGCAAAGAAATTGAGACGTTTTGTTTTTTATATTTAGCTTTTTAAGGTCAGAGATGAATCAATCAGATTCGATGAACTTGTTTAATCAGATTCAATGAACTGGTTCGGCAGACTGTCAGCATATAATTCCATTGTATAATTCTTTTTAATTGGATTCAGCAATTTAGAATTCATAATCCACCATGCTAAGGAAACTGATGTCTTCTTGCGCAGTTTCAGTAGTAAATCATGTTATGCAATGTATACGGTGATATATTGCTGACACATTTTCATTGTGGCACTGCAGAATAGTGTGTGATAGAGGAATGCACTTCTCTCTAGCATGTCCTGGATGCAGAGGCCAAACGGCGAACTTCTGTTATGTTTTATGTTGTTATCCATTATCTCTAAAATTTCACTTCTGTTATGTCAACATCTGTTGCTTGTCTAAGGAAGAATGCATTTTTCTGTGTGTAAGTGAGCAGACGACTGAACTTCGCCTTCTCTGCACCGAAGATTGATATCGAGACATGCTTCAGTCACTCGAAAATTTTACTGTTTACATGGTTTTCAATCATCAAAATTCATCAAATCGGCTGCATGCGATAGGCTGTGTTGGTAGTTTGGTGAATCGGATCTGCCAGATTTCTTGATTCGAAAACAACTTTACCGTGCCAATTGAAACAAGGGTAGCACTAAACTGAGAATTATTTTCGTTTCTCTTATGAAACGGGCTATTCCGTCGTATATCAACGCATACAACCTGAATGAGAGAAACATATTTCTCAAGAAAGAGTAGATAACTCAGTGAACTGAATTCTTCTGTTATTCTTAGTACTCACTAGAACCGGTACTAGAGAAGGGAAGAGATTGGGAGGATTAAAAAGGGATTAGTTCCACTAGGGATTGGGTTAAGAGAGGGGATCAACCTAATCCACTAGAGGATTAGATCCCGTAGTGGATTATTTTCCCACCTTCGAAACAAAGCCTAAGTGGAAACCTTGCAGGTTAGATTAGCACAGCCAAGTTGCTCTTTTAATCCCCTTGCCGAGTGGACGGCACAATTATTGCATTTGTTTTCTCCCAGGCAGGTGGGCCCCGTGGTTGTGACCCGGGCTGGTCGCGCAAGTGAAAAGGAACTGACGGATCGGTCGCTCGCTCGCGCGGACGCGGACGCAGACGCAGACGCAGACGCAGAGCACGGCCAGCGGTGTTCGCGTGTCTGTTGGAGCACAGCCATTTGAGGATCTGAGGCAAGATGGAGTAAAGGCATCCATGCTCCCTCTGATTTCTTCTTCTGAGTAGAGCAGTGCAGTGCTGCTCTTCTCCGAGAACAGGAATGGCTTCGCGGTGAATTAAAGCGAGCGGGCGAGTTGCTGTGTTGTGCTACTGTAGTATGAGACCGTGGGCTGTGGCATTGTGGCCAGTAACCACACACGTTGCTCATCAACGTCATCTGGCTGTGTCCCTTGTAAGGAGAGCGTCAGGCCGGAAAGAAAGCAGCACCTTACTCGGGGGGAAAGTGTGTACTCAGATAGTGCTAAGTTGTTCAGCCAGTTGCTCAACCAACTAGTTTAGGTTTCAGTTCAGCGTTCTGATACTTAGTTTGGTTTGTTATGTACCGTTACCTCATACACCGTTTATCTGACTTCCAGTTTAATTTTCCGTCAGAAAAATAATGCCCCACTCGGTTAAAAATGTACACACACAAAGGGGCTAAAACGTGGCGTAACTTGATACCAGATCTGTGAGTTACAGGGTGAGCTCATTGGACAAATAAGCATATTAGGCAAAACATCACACATGGTGAAGTCCGGATGACTTTCAGACTGCAACAAAATCAATATACATGTAATCAGTTTCTAATCTGCTGAGACTACTAACGCAAATCAGCTCCTAAACTCCTTTAGGAGAGTACAGATAACCTTTGAAACACGTCTCTTGCAAAAGGTTAGCAATTTTGCATGAAAAAACAAAGGCAAATACGCAATAAAAATCTCTTCCACAGGGAGAAATAACAGGATAAACTACAGAATGTGTTCGACAGGATAAACTACAGAATTATTATATGATAGCATGGTCCTGCTCATAATATGGTCAACCAAGTGATTATATGAATTTTACTACATTGCAATGCAATCGAACTTTTAAGAAATAGGAGATATAATAGGTTTGCACCATGAGAACTTATTGCAACTTTAATACATAAGTTTGATACTGTACAGTAGAAATGCAGTTTGATAATAACTAATCATCCAATTTACTGGCCTCGCGGGGTTTGCCTCCCTGCAGAGAGTGAAGCAATGCATTCTTGGACCATCTCTTGGACTTTTCTCTTCAGAAGCTTGTCCTTCACACCAGAAAGCATGCTGCGGTAGAAGATCTCCAAGCGAGTGAGTTCATCAGTAGCTGATGCATCCAGGATGTTCTCAAATTCCTTTCTGATATCAAAGACAGCAGACTCTTGAAGTGAGCGCGGAAGCGTCCGTTCGTCCATTGGCTTGCGAAATATTGAAATGTGAAGTATGTTGGCATATCTCTCCATGAGTGTCAGTTTTGACCTAAGGAACTGTAGCTCCTCTGAGGCAGCAGATAACTTCTGCTCCAACTCGGTGCTAGTGCGGTCATTCACACTTGTTGTCGATGCCTGCGCTTGGTCTTCATGAATTTCTTGGAAGTTCTCATCAAGAGGAGGCCACATCACGACGCATGGAGTGTAACTGTCTGTAGTCTGGTCTCTCCCAAGCACACCACTGCGGCCTCGGCCCCATGCCCACATCCTATACCCATCACCAGCAACAAGAACAGTGTGGGCAGCTCCGCAGGCGACCTGCACTGGACCCAGAAACTTGAACCCATTCGTCTCAGGAGACTGAATTCTTATGGGATATAGAGCATCGCCTGCATCAACTCCTGAAAAGCTAGCATCTGGGCACAATCCGAGACCTCTCTCCATTCCCCAGCACCACACCTCTCCATCAGAGGAGACTACAGCTGTGTGGAACAATCCACAGTCAAGAGAGATGAGGAAGGAACCAGTGGGTAAGCCATCAACAGGCTGTGGAGAGCAAATGGTGGCAGTTGTTCCATGGCCAAGCTGCCCATTGTCACCAAAGCCAAATGTCCAGCACCGAGATTCAAGATCCTGATCAAAAGATTTCTTATTGGTGAGCACAGCAGTGTGCCAAGCTCCGCATGCTATTTCATACACCTCCCAAGAAGAGCCTTCACTAAATGCTGAGATAAGCACGGGACGAGATCTACTTTCCTTGTCACCTAGACCCAACTGGCCATGGTTGTTATTGCCCCAGGAATAACAAACAAGATCACCTCCTGTATAGGTCTCCCCAGCACTAACTGCAGCCACGACATGCTCATTACCACACGCAACCTTAACTACGGTCTGACCATGGAAGTCCCACACAGGCAGTGGGACAGAGCTAGCTGCTATACAAAACTCTCCAGCATCAGTCTGCTGCGGGCAGTTTCCCCACATCCACAGGGCCCCCAGACTGTCTATGGCAAATGACATCATGCCCCCAGCTTTCACAGAAGACAACTGTAACAAAACATACAGCAGGATTGACTAGTAGAAAATTCCCAAGCTTACAATCTTGCAAACTGTTGAAAAAGGATGATATACCTTCAAAGGAGTCTGTGCAAAAGTGCCCTGTGCTTCATCCTGCAGTGTTTCAGGAGAACCCAAATCTTGAAAACGCTCAACCAAACATGGAAAAAGGGAATTCTCTTCCCCATAGCCAAGCTGACCATCCGTTAGATAGTCAAGAAAGTAACATATTAAACAATGTCTAGGATATTAGTAGAGTGCTTTCAAGATGACAAAGATAAAAAGTTACACAAGCAATATAAAGGATACAGATATTGTAGCCCCATGACCAGAGTGAACCTTCATCTGCAACATTGGATATTATTCAGTACCAATGCCATTTGAGTATAAACCTTCATCCTATTTAATTGCTTTTGGGTAATACTTGGGCTAAGAAATCATTTCCAGTTACGACTAGTAAACCTAAATAAGCACAACAAATGGAAACCATAATCTACATGCTCCCAAAAACCTAGACAAACAATGGATGTTATGTGTACTGAACATTCTCCCTATATCAATTCAGTCATTAAAGCAGAGTCAGGTCAGGCCACATGAGCAGTTGCACGAATCAGCTGCAGAAAAATTCAATGCACATGCCTGCGCACATTGTGTAGACAAAAAGCCATATTTAGCCCCCTATCATCGGGCAATAGCAAAAATAACCCCCTCAATGAAACAAATCCAAAAAGCTCCCACTTGCCGCACCTGGGACCCGCACACCCACCTGCCGCGGGTGGGAGCCGCGGCAGGTCACGGATCCCACCTGCGACCTGCCACGGATCCCACCCGCGGCAAGTGACCTGTCGCAGATCCCACCCGCGGTAGGTGGGGTGCCGCAGATCCCACCCGCGGCAAGTGATTGTTTTTGACTTTTTTTTTCAACAAAGAGCTAATTTTGCAATTAATCGGCGGCACAGGGCTAAATATGACTTTTTGCCCATTATGTGGAAGCACAGCCAGATACCACATGCTCGTGAAATCAAGTACAAGCACACATGGCCTGGACCCTGGGCATCGTTTGATTACAAACTGCACCACCGGCAAACCAAACTGCCAGATCAGTTGTGAACCTTAATGGGATCAGATCATCCATCAGTGTAGTGATGGTCCATCACTATCTCAAGCTTCGGGTAACTGTAAGATTAATTCCATTTCTCAGTCATAGTCACATCGACCACTCTTCACTCTCTACAAGCCGCACATGCATCATAATGCTGTAACTACTTCAGTACATCAGACATCAGACAGTAGTTTCCCTAAATTGCTGTACACAATGCCCAATTCTAACTTCTATCACGAAAAAAGAGTAGCAGAAGACAGCAGAGCACGAACCGTCCAGCGCGAGGCTGTGGTATGCGCCGGCGGCGACGGCCGCGAACCTGGGCCGCGGCCTACCGCCGGCAGCGACCGCGGGCACTACGGCGGTGGGCACGTGCTCGTCTGCCTCGCTGCCGGTGCCGAGGCGGCCGAACGTCCCCCGCCCCCACGAGTACACCTCCCCGTTACCTGCAAACGCAGCAAACCACAAACAAAACCACCTCTCAGATCCCAAAATCCGGCGAGGCTCGGGAGAATTAGCGCGACCAAGCGGGCGTCGTTACCGGTGAGGGCGAGCGTGTGGGCCTCGCCGGCGGCGACGGCGGCCACCTTGCGCGGCATCTGCGGGGCGTGGCGGTGGAGTGGAGGAGACGGCAGATGAGGAGCAGCAGGGGGAGGAGGGCACGAGTACAAGTGGAGGCATTACCGCGAGAGGAAAGCGGAGTTAAAAGGCGGCAGGGGTAGCAGTAGAAGTGAAGACGATAAGGACTCGACTCAGACTCGAGTCGAGTGAATCAAACGGCAAGTCGCGCCTCCTGTGTCCGCGCGATATCTTGATATCTTCGGGCTTGGCGAGGTTGTCGTCTTCCAAGCTGTTTCTCCGGAATGATGATGTGGGTTTGGGCGTGTCGCGCGCCGCGTCACTGGAGATATGGTTGCTGATACATGTAGTCAAGTGATTGGAAGAGGTAGGTGTTGCTGATTGGGAAAGTGCGAGCGATGTAGACAAGTGTTAAGGCTTACCGATTGAACAGGCAATCAGTCCAAACTCTGCATACGATAGAACATCCTCGTGAAAGAAACATAACTTGTATCTTGAAAACGCGAACTTGCAACGCTGCACATCCACATCCAGGTAATGCAGTCAATTGCATCGAGATGACTTATTTATACAGGCAGCGAAACATCACGTGACCTCAGAACGTTTCTGGGTTCATGTTCGGTTCATTATCTTAAAGTTACAGGCACGTCACGCTGAAAGTTCTCCCTGGGGAATTACTAGTTCGCTACCATCTCACAGATTTGACAGCCAGATAACATCAATTACGGCGGATGTCGCAAGGAGGATGCAACTGAGAAAGGCGCATACGATGGAGACCGCTGAGAAGTCGCAGAAACGTGGCAAAGGCTTGCAGAAGTTGGGAAGTGCTGTGTGCCGGATGCCGGTGCGGTTCAAATTCGCGACCGCTGCTGCTGCTGATCCTGCGCTCATCATTGCATATGCAAAGACCTGCCATGTTCGCAGAAGGTACCAGCTGTGTTATTCTTCAATCCCATGGAAATGTCAGGCACTCATAGAGTTCCAAATGTTCAGATGTTATTTGTTAAGCTAAAAAATGGTTATTATCTTCTAAAGGTGCAACTATCGAGATAAGATTATAGCTTGGAACGATGGGTCAGTCTGAGCTCTGAGGTCACTTGACAACAATGTTACACCGAATAATGTTTTGGATGCAAAGAAAGGCTGAAGGACAAACATCATAAACTAAGCTCAAATCAAATCCTAGTCTCTTATATTATCCACTGATATGGATACTGGATTACATGATTCGTTGATCGTTGTTAGCTGGTGTACTTTCAGATTTCTATAATATCTCCTAGATTCGCCAGTGATACGGGTACTAGATTACATGATTTGATGATCGTTGTTAGGTGGTGTACTTCCATATTTCCACGGCCATTTCAATGTGATTCGCCACACATGGCATAATTATTGGGTTAATTTGGCATTTTCCATTAAACTTTCTGTGCATCTTTTTCCCAATTTTTATTTCGCTTCTGCCACTGGTTTGTCTCACTGACGTGTGGCCCCAAATAATGCAAAATGGCAAAAACAATATGAATGCACGGCTTAGCGACAAAAGAAAAATGCTCAAAAGAAAATATGCATCCATTTTTTCAGCAAGCATTATCTGTGACTGAGCAAAGTGGAAAAATATGAAAGATGCAAGACGCTACCAAGGATTCCGTAATAAAGTACTTGTACTTTCGGTGCTGGGCTTCATCTTATGAATCTTATAAATTATTCTTTGTCTTATAAATACAACGGAAAGCACTAAGTACCCTTACCAGCATGAGAAAACAAGACGTCGATTTACCTATATATTTCATGAGACATCAATGTCCCAAAGACAGGATGTATGAACCGTTAAGATATTTTGTGAACAAAAGCAATTGCTGTGCATAACAAATATGTGACTGAAAAATCGCAACAAACTTCTTCTGTACAAACATTAGCTATTTTGGTAGAATTCAAGGCACCAAATTGTTTTGAGGTATTAATTAGAAGATCTAGCAATTCTCGCATTATTCGAGAAAAAAAATCTACACTGTCTATTAGGTCGGGCCAAATTATAACGGCATAGATTAGTTCTACATGACAAAGTTCTCTGTTTTTAGATATTTATTATTATTAGAGAAGTCATCACATGAGTTCAAAAATACAGATTAAGCCTGAAAAAGGATTGTCCTTTCGTACCAAGTCTATTCCAGAGAGTTCCAATTGTACACGTTTCCCGGAGGGATATTAGGAGATAATAAGTACGACTGCCTTTGCCGTGGATGTACTTTGCGTGCAAGCCTGTTTGGTGATTATATATCATCAATTGATTTAAAAAGGTACTAAGAATACAAGAATCATTAGCACAATATGCATATATATTTGTACAAAAATAATGAAAATACAAGCTTCATATATACTACTTTGAGGTCTTCTCATCTTGGGAAAATAAATAAATTTGTTGACACGATAAAATTATGTCAAAACTAGCTGTGCAACCGCGGTTTCCAGTCAATGTCTGTATATTAAGAAAGATATCACAATACTATTGACGATGATCAAAGAAGATGAAAGCGAAACTTAGTAGGAAATGCCTGGACCAAAAGTTCATAAGAAACTTTCAGAAAAACACCAGTTGGAAAGATGATAAGAATAATATAGAAGAATAGACAGTAAAGAATGATAGAACACAATAAACGTAGCCGTGCAAATTGCGCGGTCCACTCTGCTAGTTTATGATAAAAGCGCTAAATATTGCTTCTCTAGAATTTCATTAAAAAAAACTTCTCTAAAATAAGGCTATAAAGTCATTACACACTGTGTATTTCTCGAATACATAAGGCTAGAAATTTCAGTAATCAAGGGAAGAATGGGAATACCCTACAGCAGTCCACACTCATATGCACAGGAATCAGAATAAATTATAACGGTAAGCTATAAAAAGCAAATTATTTACAATGGCCTTTTATGGCTAGGGAAGAACACTACATCTAAATCAAGTGAGGAAACTATTTTATGTAGCCAACATATAGACTCAGCAAGTTAGACTCTCTAGCAAGATCTTTCTCCAACCCTAACTTAGAACTAACCCAACCTATACCACCTATACTAGTACTGACCCGTCCATAAAATACATAACACAGAGAAAACCCAGAGTACTCTGCAGAAACCACACATAGGACAATAAGGTATAAAACAACACAAGAAAATAGGCGATCTAAGCATCAGAGCACAAATAACCAACATAGTTACTTGACATTGCAAGATCAGATCAAAATGACCAAGAACTGCAAACCTGATCACAAGCAAACAGCATCCAGGCATAGCGTCTGGATGGAACCACAGGAACTTTCTTCAAGGACTTGTGTGCAATCAACAGAAGTTGTGCTAGAGACTAGGCAGCTGCTGCTGCAGACATCCCAACCAAGAATCTGAAGTCAAGAACAACATCGTCAGAAGAAGTCAGTATTCTCTATGAGCTTATTTACAGGTTTCAAACTACAACAGTTCAAAGACTTACTCCAGGGAATCAGAGTGACCAATGGGCATAGAGCGGGATCTCAATGCTGAAGATGATCAGACTACCCCGCTGCTTGGCGAAGATCATTAGCGACATCGAGAGCAGCGCCATCACCAAGGATAAAGCTCGGGTTGCCACCATGGCCATGCCCAGCCGTGGACATCTTGGTACTGCAGATGTGGTAACAGACAATGCCACCGGCTCCAGCACTGCCTTGCTCCCCATCGCTGGCATTTGGATGCCAAGCTCCGAACCATTCCGACCATTACCACTGGAACCCATCAGTGTTGCTCCTGGTTGTGGTTTTTGTGTTCCTAGTAGTTCAGTAGAGGGGTTTGGCTATGCTGTCTCTCGTTTCAGCATGGTGCTGCAACTGAAGGGGAAGTTGGAGAATTCTAGTGAAGTTAAAAGATGTCTGGCCGAGGTGCATCCGTGACTGCTTTCTATACTTGCTGTTTTCACAGCAGTGAGGGACCAGACCATGCTTTGATAAAAGCAGCACGGCTTTCGAGTTACCCAAGACCTGTAAGTTGTTTGCTACTACTAGGATAGGATTTTAGCTGACAACTGCAATAATCGCCAAGTGTCATGATGCGTAGTTTGCACATTAGGAAGACTAGTAACTAAAACTACAGTTAAAACAACAAACCAATAAGTGGGAATCTTGTGCATAGCTACTTCTATATATTCCACCAAATGCAACACAGGCAAGGATAGAAACACTGCAAATTTGCAGTCACATGCGGTTAGTTATCTGGGATACAATATGGTTGTCCAAATCTTAATCTAAGCCTACCTTAAGACTGATTTGGAGTATGGTTCTTCAACGCAGAAGTTGGCTCCACTTATTAGTTCGTACTATGATTTTAGGGTGGATTTGTAGTATCTCACGTACTCAATATGCACACAAGCACTAGAATTTGATGGAACACATCACTAGCATTCGATACCAACATTACATAATAATGTAACATTAGCAGATAAGTGTTGGCAGAATTGTAAACAATGGCATAGCCTGTCATATGCCAGATTTGCAACAACCAGCAACCACTTATTAAGGATAGCTGGTGCTGTTAAGCGCATTACTCGTAACACGGCATGGGATTCGCAATAAATTTTCCTCACACTAGCAGACATGCTGTTCACTTAAATATTCTTCACTCCCTAAAAATCAAATGTCTCTCTCGACTTAAAGAGATCATTCAAGAAGTTAGTTACTAAGTCTTAAGTCTTAATATACTGCGAACTTACGCAGTTATATTCTGCTTAATTGGGCGGTGTAATTTTGATGTGCCATCGATTAATCTGCGGTTGCCACCATAACAGTAATAGATATGAACATATGATCAGAAAATAAATCAAATCAAATTAATTCCTGATTTTTAAGACATGAGATTTGTCTATAATATATTGCATAAAACACCGAGGCATAGAGCAAACCTTCAATAGTTCAATGACGATCGCTTTGCAGAGCTATAGGCTGCAGCCTGGGGGCTTACATACTTTTCTCTGTGACATCATATTTCTCACCCTCTCCAACTGGCCCCACATCCCAGCAGTAGCGTATATATTGGACAGCACTACGTAAACCCCATCATTCCATGGCTCGGCCTCTAGTAACCTCTCTGCCGCCGACTCCTCAACACTCACATTTCCGTGCTTCTCGCAGGCACCAAGCAATGTTCCCCATATGACCACATTTGCCTCCATCGGCATTCTCTGCTCCACCAAAGCACATGCCTCGCCCACGAGCCCAACTCTACCAAGCATATCCACCATACATCCGTAGTGTTCCACTGTTGGTTCTACCTTGATCTCCCCGTCTTCCATTTGCTTCAGCAAACCCATACCCATATCGACCAGACCACCGTGCACGCAAGCAGAGAGCACCGCCAACATTGTCACCCTATTCGGTGGCACCCCTTCCCTCTGCATTTCATCGAACATCTCCACCACACCCTGCTCCTCACCATGAATTGCAAGCACTGTAATCATGGTTGTCCACGACGACACATCCCTGACAGGCATTCTCTCAAATATCCTTCCTGCGAGGTCCGTGCGACCGCACTTGGCATACATATCAACCAATGCATTGGACAGCGTCACATTAAGCCGGCCTGAGCGCTGGCATTGTAGCGTGCACTTGTAAAGCTGCTCCGCCAAGCCAATAACAGCGCTGCAAGACGACATGACACTTACCATGGTCAAATCATCTGGCACCACGCCACACCTCCGCAGCTCGAGAAACAACGCCAGCGACTTCTTCGGTTCCCCAGCTTGCGAGAGGCCGCTTATGATGGCGTTCCACGAACCGAGGCCCCGGTGGGGGTTGTCGTCGAACACCCTGCGGGCATCATCCAGGTCGCCAGCCTTCGCGTAGCAGCTGATGAGCGCGCTCTCGGTGAAGGGGTGGCGCGCGAGGCCGCGCTTGGCGGCGGCGGCGTGGAGCTGGCGGCGCAAGCTGGAGACGGGGGCGGCCTCGGCCTGGGCCGCGGACTTGAGCGCGAGCGGTAAGGTGTAGCGGTCGGGGCCCGCGCCGTGGCGGGACATGTCGGCTGCGTTGGTTTGGTTGTCTTGTTTCTTCGAGCAGTGTGCGTCGTGTTTTACTGGTGGTCAAAATGGCCAGTTTGCCCGGGGCCTTTTTCAGCTATGGATGTGTTTGTTGATTTTCGTCCGGTTTTTCTGATTAACTGGACAAATCCCTTCTGCTTAATTAATAGAGACACGAAACCTCCGGTCCAAAAATTCTTGGACCGTGGCTTCAAAAAAATCTCCTCTTCAAGCCTCTTGGCGACACCACGCGCGCGAGCTTGTCCAGGAATTACCTACTACGAAACCTTTGTCACGATCTCCTCTTCGAGCCTCTTGGCTACGCTCGACACCGATGGGCGCGCGGTACCAGCCGAACCCCTTGTTGGTCTCCACCACCTCGTAGCTGTAGGACCTGCCGGCCGCGTCGAGCTCGACGACCGCTCCTTCGACCACCCGACCGCCTCGTCCGGCGCAGCCATGTTCACCGGCCCCGCGCAGTACCGGACGCACCCGGGCCGCCGCCGCGCGCACGTTGCCGCGCCACACGGCTGCTTCCTCCCGGTCCGGGCCGTGAGCCATGTCGAGGTGTGTAGCTGGTCACTTGTGCAGCTCGTGAGTGGGCAGTGTACGCGAGAGGAACTAGTTGGCGCGTAGCATGACGGTGCGCTTGCAGCATGTGATGGTTTCGTGATAAGAAAAATCAGCGTGGCTGAGTTGTCTTGAACTCTGTGGAAATTGCGAGCTGCGTTGCTTGCATGGGCTTGGACCATAATAAATCGGGTGTATATTCATCGTCGCTGGCTTGTACTGTTGTGTTTTTTTTTAAACAAGGGCAAAAGCTTTACCGTATTTCAGTGATTAAGAGAGGAGTTTAGATATGAACATAAGAACACCTGAAGGTGACGAAATAATAAAAAAAAACTACTCTCGCGGCATGATGCAACTCAAGTGCTCAGCCCCGGCGATGGACCAATCTCCGGTTTCTTTTTTAATCTTGGCAACAATGATAGGCGGTATTGTTGAGTGATTTCGAAAAATCCGTGCATTCCTCTCGTTCCAAATCTCCCAAGGAACTAACATGACTAAAGATGTCATGGCTTTGCTTAGGCGACCAAAGGGGTGGGTCACCGAAAATCACCATTCCGAAGCAGAGTTGTAATTTGCCCAATTGTCAATGCTCATGCTAGTTAGACCTATCCAATCTCGGATCCTGGACCATAAACGGATGGAGAGGCGACATTTGAAAAGAATGTGAGCGGATTCTGCCTTTCCGTTCAACAAGTTCTACTGCCCTTCAAAATTGACGATTCTGCAACACCAAATTTGTCGTAGGCTTGTAGCCTACTAGCCTTAATTCCTCATATTTGCACGGTTTCATTTACAACAACCTCAGGTACAACAGACTAGGCAGGGACCTTGCGCAATAGTTCCTTGCTTCAGCCACTTATTCGTGCACGCACCAGAATATTACCATGGGTGAAAATTAGCACTAAAGCTTAAACAAGTAAACGGCAGTACACAAAGCAATCTACATGGACGCATATACTTTCTATCTTTGCTGGAAATTGAACGTCTTTATGCAGTACGCATATGTAAAAGCGAAGAAGACAGTGAAGCCAGCCAGCACTGCTGCCACGACGCCCATGAAGTCTTGATCATAGCCGAAGTAGTCCTTGATGAATGGTCCGACTTGCTGATCGGGTTGACCAGGCACCTTGATAAAATCCTCTATATCTCCATATTGTGACACAACAAGTCCATAAACTGTCCATGCCACCGGGCAAAGCCAATAGTACCAAATCCACCATTTTGGGATTTTCTGGAGAGAAGGACATAAATAGGATTTACATGGATTGCAGTGCAAGAGGTTTGGAGTTCTTAAAAGCTGCTTGTAAAAGGAAAAAAGTGGCTCACCGGTCTTGGGATGAAGAAACCTGAGAAGAGATTGAAGAAAGAGTAGAAGGCAGCAGCAAATATGGAAGCAACTTGACCATTTGGCGATATGGAGACCGTCATCATGCCGTAGTAAGTGAAATAGAGGAAGGTAAAGAATGAAACATAGAAGAACCAGAAGAACTTCACTAGTGTCCATTGGAAAGACATCATTGGGTAGACGACAAGAGTATAAATCACTGTCTCAACAAACACATACGGTATCTCCACAACAACCTGAACAGACATATTCAATGGATTGATATCAGATAGTTATGCATGGTCTATCGAAATGTTTTTCTATCTTAGTTCTGTTACGTGCCCTTTTGGCATAAATCTTGCACAGTAATTTCATTGACATGACCGTATAAAATGTTTTGAGTTCAGTTGAACTGCCAATGTTACTGACCTGAGCTAGAGCATAGGGTATAGCCGAGTACATTCCAGCTGCCCGCTCTCTGTAAAATACAGTCCTTTCCACAGCAACGACAGGTTGAACAGTTATGCAATTCTCACAACCAACAAACATGACAGCAGCATACATTGATCCAACGATGATCAAAAGATCTGCTGAGCTCTCCCTGCACCAAATAACAAACAACTGAGGATCTAGTAATACACTTTCAAGAAGAATCATTGACTGTGCACACAATAGCTTAGAATTATAAAACATACATCTTGAGACCAACCCTCCAAAATATAATCCCCAGCAGTAAAGCAGTAAAAAGTGCAAAGAACATCCTGACGAGGTTGTAATCAGGACTTCTCCAGTAAGTCCACCATTGCTTCCAGAGGCAGAATTTGAACTGACCAAAGGTGCTCTGCGAGTATTGAGTAGGGAAGTAAAGGTCGCTGGTACCAGGAGGTGGCTTGCTCAGCTCTTTGACTAATGCTTTGTTCCGCCTGAAAATATTAATACATACAAGAAAGTAGTTGTTATAAACACCTGAAGAGTTCAAGGCGCAGGAACAGGTAAGTCCGTTCTTGTATCAATTGCATGATCCGGATGTATCCTCCCCACCCCCCCCCTCCTCTCTCTCCCTTTGTACAGCTTCTTGTAAAAATCCCTTTTTTGGTTAATAAAATTCCTTTACTGTTGGAGCCTCTCCCACAGTTTTCTTTCAAAAATTTGCATGATCCGGAGTTCAAAGAATAGCTGTGTATCACTAATTTACTACCATTTTTTAAGGAGTGCATGCTGATGATGTAATGCTACCTGCACTCCTGCTAGATGATTGTTTCTTTTGAAAATCTCCCAACCACCGTACAAAGTTGAAGGGGAACTGCACTTACTGATACATAGTTGATGACTTATAATTTTCAGCGAAATCAATCTTCAATCGAACTTCTGCTGCAGCTGAGCTTACATCCAGCATCCATGTAGCTGGGTTGCACTTCTCTTCAATCTTTGGGACTCCAGGAATTGCCTAATATGATACAGTGATAAATAAAATATAAAGATTATGCCATGATTCATACACTTCAAAAGAAGGAACTTCAAGTAGAGAAATATTGAACATGCCTTCATAGTTGTAGAATCTCTTACAAGGTACTACCACAAGATAATAGGAAATAGAAAGCTACAGGGATAATTGAAAGTAGTTTGGATATCAGATTACAGACCTCAAAGTATTCGATAACTTTATGTGAGTTCCTACCCAAGGATCCAGAATATATGACCTGACCTCCTCTTTTCAGTAGTAAAAGCTGCATGGTGAAACCCCAGAAGATCATCAAGTATCAAAGATACAAATAAAGGACTTGAGAAGAATGTATTCAAAAGATGCACTACCTCGTCAAAAGCTTCAAAAATGTCAATACTGGGTTGGTGGATAGTGCAGACGACGGTTCTTCCAGTATTGACAGTGTTCCGCACAGTTCTCATAACAATTGCAGCAGCTCTTGCATCAAGACCTGAAGTTGGTTCGTCCATGAAGATAATTGAGGGGTTTGCCACAAGCTCTACAGCAATTGTCAACCTCTTTCTTTGTTCAGTTGACAGCCCGTTCACACAAGGGAGACCCACAATAGCATCCTTGAGACCGTTAAGCTCAATCAGTTCCATTACTTCATCCACAAATATCTACACAGACAGAAACGGAAGTTAATCAACTTCATTACTCTTCTCAAAAAAGAAGAACTCCATTCACGATTTTACCCCAGACTGTAGCGAGTACCATACAACTCACTATCTATGGAAATCAGTTGAAAGTTGACAGTGTAATTAGAACACAAGAGAGAACCTTCTTTTCTTGATCAGTGACCTCCTTAGGCAGGCGCAGGAAAGCAGAGAAGAGTAAGGACTCCTGTACTGTGATCTGTGGAGAGTGGATGTCATTTTGCTCGCAGTACCCTGACATTCTTGCAAATGTTGCTTGGTTCTTAGGGTAACCGGATATATAGACTTCCCCTTCAATATATCCGCCAGTCTTCCTCCCAGATAAGACATCCATGAGGGTAGTCTTTCCAGCTCCACTCACACCCATAAGGGCAGTGAGAACCCCAGGTCGAAAAGCACCAGATATCCCTGACAGCAGCTGAAGCTTATCAGTGGTTACTCCTTGACTCTTCATCTCCTGACAGATTCACAGCTTGCTAATGAGATCACAGGTTATAAAATAACAGCATTGAGATGCATAAAAAATGTGTCATCACATAACATCTCAAGTTTGGGAAGACGTGTATCCTGCATAGTGCATACTCAAGGGATGTCGTAGAAAATATGTCAATTTGCATCACCAAGTCCCCACATACTTGCCTAGACTCATGCATTGGCTGCTTTTTTTTTATAGTATATGGCAAAAGCTTTGCATATCTTTTCATTAAGCAAGAGAAGCAGTTATAATTACAAGGGTTCTACTAATGGCTATTAACCTACTAGGCTGATAAAAATCAACCACAGAGAAATGGTTGTTCTAAGAAAACAGCATCATGCAGGACATGAATCCATAACCGAACGATGTTTTAAGACTAAACATGACGTACTTAATTACTGCATATACGGAAAGCTCATAGTCACTGATACAAGAAGGAGCACTGACATGGAAATGCAGTTAAAAAAGAATGCAAGGGCAAACATACACACCGCAGGCATGTCAACATAGTAATTTATCTCATTGAAGGACATGGAGAGAGGTTCGAATGGCAGAACCATCCCTCTTCCCGGAGCATTTCTGACAGCTGAATTCATGTATGACCTATCAGAAGTATTTTTGGAACGGCCACGTAATTGTTCAAGCACTTTATCCACTAGACACAATAAAAAACGTCATTAGAGAGAGCCAAGATAAGTAGCATAACTTTTTCCAAACATGAGGGAAGAGTGAATATGAATTTTTTTGGAACAAGCTTACATGTGATTATTGAGTTTGGGGATACAGGTTCTGCTGTTGGAACTCTAATTCTTTGTGTCATATGTGTTTCCTTTTTTGCGCCTGGATGTTCTCCAGACTTGTATCTGTTTCTTCAGGCAAGATGGCTTGTGGTTTTCCAACAGCTAATTCAGGGCATAAAACAACCAGATCGAATATAAATTACCAATAACAAATAACAAAGTGATGTCTTCGGAAGGCAACATCAATTTATCACGGACAACAAAATTGCCAGATTAAGTAAATAATGGAGGTTTCCAAGTGTAGCTACTTACGGTTTAGGTAGATAAGCGATAGTGTGAATAGCACATTGAACAGAACGGTGAACCCTAGAAGGGCACCTGTTGCAATCCAGTACCACTCGTTTTTGGTGAAGATGCCTGAGTTTTCTAAAACTGCCACTCCCAATGGTCTTCCATCAGCTGTCTACTGATACGCACGAGAAAGTCAAGAACCATGACTTGTATGAGAAAACAGCACTAAGATGATCCTGAGTTAACTTACAGATTGGTCCATCCACCTTGGAGAATGCATCTCATTGGCCGCAAGAGCGATGTATGCATAAGTCATAGGTGAACACCAATAACCCCATATCAACCATTTTGGAATTGCATCTGTGACAATGAGAATGAGATTTGGTTGAATTTGAAGTTAGCGGTGATTATTTCAACTGCCACGTCAAGACTCAATCCTGAAGAGTGCGCACTATAAAAAGGTTCAAATAAATAATTCGAGCGTTTTGAGGTATAAGGTACTGATAGACTGATAGTTGTTGTGTTTCATGCCAAAAGATAACTCACTTTCTGATATATATATATATTTTTAAGAATCATCACTGACAAAGGTAAGTGGCCCAAATGGCAGTCTCACCTGTCTTTACATGTATTCATGTTCAGAAACAAATCAATAATTTCTCAAATTGTATACTCATGGCACTGATGCAACATATCTCCGTTACGTCGGCAAGGACAATGGAAATCAATATGTGATGGAAAACATGGATGATTACCTCTTGGTAGGATGAATCCTCCCAGTACAAACATGACCAGGAGGGCAAGAGACCCTGCAGTATTAGTGATGACAACAGTCCTGCATAAGCCGGCGACAAGCCTGAACAATCCTCCAGCCGCCTGCTGGATCAAGAAGACTGTAATAAGCTGTTTGAAGAACCTGTAGAAAGATGAGCATCTCACTGTTAAGGTCAGAAAGCAAACGTGAAATTCAAAATTATGTACACTTTTAGTGGGACAGAGTTATTGAGATGGCACACCTGCTAGCTTCAGGGGCAAATCCTATGGTGTAGTAGGTTATTGCAACCCAAATAACTGACTCAAACATGGACATAGGGACTTTCAGGAGAACATTTGGAAGTGTAAAACTCCATGGCCGATAGAATAGGAAATCCCTATGTTTGTAGAATACAGGGAGCCTCGCCAGAGTGAGGGTTGCCTCGGCAAAACCATTGAACATGTTAGATATCAAGACAAATATAAGCGCTCCTATGTAGACTTGGCCATCTTCCTCATTGTCATTGTGGAGCCGTGTCCGCAGGAAAACCGTTGATGCTACTAGAGCAACTATGATTCCCTTCAAAACAAAGGAAAGATAATGAATCATATGCCAAGTTAATATTCTATAATGGACAACCAAAAAAATGATAGTGTTGAAGGGATAGAAGTTAAAAGATGGCCTAACTTTATGATTAAATGTTTAGAGCATTGTTCTGTATGATAGATAAGAAAGCATTCCTTCCATTAAGGCTATCTTGGATCTAGGTACCTGAACTATTTTAAAAACGTATATAAACGAGTTTCTCTTCATGAGAAGCCATTCCTTGGAGAACGAGGTCTTGAGAAGCTCCAAAGAAGAAACAGACTGCTCGGAGAAAACCAGAGCAGATTTGTGGATTCTTCTCTTGTTGAAAGGAACCGAAAGTTGCTTTTTTAGGCTCTTCCCCATATGAAATTTCTTGAACTTTGCAACAAATTCAGGTACTGATACATAGCGGTAAGGCTTTTCATTCTGTACCCAGTATTGCTCCTGATCTTTCTTTGATGTAACCTGTGAAAGTTTGCATTTGTTAGAACCGATGACGTAGCCAAAGAAGTAAATTGGTGGTACTAACTCTAAGAAATTGATCTTCCTGCCAACTATAAGATGCAAATTAGATGTGTTAAGGCACATGTACTCGTAATCAAGCGACTAGAAGCTGATGTTTCTACTGGCTTCATTACATAGGCATGCCACGTTTGTCAGAGAAGCAACTTCGAAAAATTGTAGGAGATTTTGATGCGACGAACCTCCTGCAAGAAATCAGCGGCGCCTTTCCTCTCGGGGCAGCGGAAGCCGCACCTCTCGAAGAACTCGAGCACGTACTCCCTGGGACCCTGGTAGACGATCTGCCCCTCGGAGAGCAGCATAACGTCGTCGAAGAGCTCGAAGACCTCCGGCGCGGGCTGGAGCAGCGACACCAGCACGGTGGCTTCGCCGAGATGCACGATCTGCTGGATGCACCTGACGACCTGGAAGGTGGTGGAGCTGTCCAGGCCGGTGGATATCTCGTCCATGAACAGCACCTTGGTCGGGCCGACCAGCATCTCCCCTGCAACAACCAATCGATCGACACGTTGTCGCCGATGGAGAGAAGAACCGCGGTGAATCGAGGAACTGAGGTGGAGGAGAAGGGATGCGCGAGCCCATACCTGTGGTGAGGCGCTTCTTCTGGCCGCCGGAGATGCCGGTCCGCATGTCGTCGCCGACCATGACGTCAGCGCACATGTCCAGCCCGAGGATCTGCAGCACACCAGCGGCATCAGGCGCGTGGATACCATAGCCACCAAATGCGTCGCGGCGCGCGAGGGGTTTGGAGAGGGAGAAGCGGGAGCGCCCCCCTTCATCTCTGCGGCAAACAAGCCAACGCCTTGTCTTCTAGATTGCTACTTCCCTGGCTAGTCTACTTTTCGCGGTCCCGTTTCGTGTCTCCGGAGTTGAACAGATGGGCTGTTGACTGTTGTCAAACCGCCAAGCGTTCGGCTTAACCGGGCTGTAAAGCCACACCAAGCAGTTGGACTTAACAGGGCTGTACAACGGGCTATCTATCTATCTATAAGGCCGAAATACATTTACTACAAGTGGAGGATAAATGAACAAAAGGTCCGATTTTCATCCTAAAATTAGCTCATCCGGTCAAATACCCTCATAAACTAAAAAATGGATAAATTCACACCTTAAAGTATGAAAACCAATATAAATAACCCTCTAGAATGTTTTTGTAGGTGATTTTGACTGTGTAGATGATGACGTAGCAAAATGTGTAGGTGGTTTTAACACCATAATATATGACAAAGAGATGACATGGCAATTACTCATAAGTTTATATGTAGAAAATATTTATAAAATGAGTGTTCTTAATTGATATCATGGCATGTACATGGAGATGACGTGGCAATTGCTCATAAATTTATATTTATATAACTCTTTATGTGGCGGGATTCCTTAATGACATGTGGGCCTGTGTAGCGGATAGAAGATAGGAGAAGATGGCATGCATGCCTCATTTTATAAAAGACTTCTTTTTAAATGTCAAAATGCCATCTTAGTAGCACACGTGATATTTGGTAAGCGCCACATCAATTGCCACATAGGCAAAACCATCTACAAAACCACTCTAGGGGTTATCTATACTGGTTTTCATATTTTAGAGTGCGAATTGGCCCTTTTTAGATAAGGGTTTATTTGACCGAATAGGCTAACTTTAGAATGAAAATCAGACTTCTTTCATAAATGAATGACTAATGGCCTGGTGTCTTTTGTTATATTTTGTGTCGTTGCTCACATGGCACATGAAGACAAGAAGGGTGGCGACATGGTGGCTGGAGTTAGGGTTTACAATGGGAAGGGGGCTCCATGCATATCCATGGCGAGCCTAACGGGTGTTCATCGACACTCGTTCAGGAGTTGGCGGACGATGGTGATGTGACATGGTTAGGAGGCGAGAGGTAATGGCCGTACCCAACCGCGGTAGCCACTCGAGACGGTGGAGGAGGGTGGGGGTGCTAAGTTGCTGTGGATCCATACCATGTGGTGGTGGAAGAGAGGGTAATGAGACCAAGGGTGCGCATTTGGTTAATTCAAAAAATCAGTTCGGTTTTTCAAGATTGCAAACTGAATTCATGGTAGGAAATGTGGCCACCGAACCTAATTAACAGAATTATTTCGGTTTGGTTTGAAAGAACTGACTTCCTAATAGAACAACAAAAGATGAACACGGATGAACAGACATCCAGAAACACACGAGCACATACATACACCAAAAGCAAGGCCGACCGCTCGCTTCCTCGCACACATTCTCCAGTGAAGCATTAGATAATGAGAAGCATCCACGCGTCAGCCGGCAGCAACTCCGGCAAAGTCAGAGGCGAGCTTGTGGAGGCGCCGGTGAAGTCAGAGGCGAGGGAGCCAGCAAGCATGGTGGTGGTAGTTCATGAAGCCTAGGGTTGGACGATTCGTGTGTGCAGCCATGCTGACTGAGGAATGGATAAATGAGAGTGGACTGATGGGTGTATTGAGGTGTTGTAGTGGGAGCCTAAGAGGCCATGCAGGTGGGCCTTGGGCCTTGCACCTTGGGCCACACTATGCTTGCTGCACGTAGCATAGAGAGGTCTAGAGTTCGGTTAATTCGGTCTGTACGATTTTTAACCATTGTAAACCAAAATAAAAATCATACCGAATGGAATGGAAATTAAAACCGAATAAAAAATCTAAACCAAAAGAAGCGACCAATTCAGTTTTCAGTTCGTTGTTTAGTTTTCGGTTTAAAAATGTCCACCCCTAAATGAGATAATGGAAGAAGCATGGGCGAGACGAGCCTATCTCATGCACGATACATATTGCACCCCCTTCCCTATGCTCTTTTTTATTAAAACCATCAAATTAACGACCCTTGGTTCAAAATCCCACTACCTAGATCTCTCCTGTTGTCTTATATATATTCAGCCCTCTCTTCACCCCTAACCCCATCCCTCCTATTCAGTTGTCGTTGAGCCTTAGAGCCATGAGGCCCTCTGGCTTCCCATCCAACCTCCCAACAATGCCACCATGTGCACACCCCTCTTGTTGTCACCCTAACGAGCTCCAACGACACTAGTGCCAAGAGAGCCTCCGCCGACAACCTCATTCTCCTAACCATTCAAATCATGTCGACCCATCTGCCCAACTCCGTGCATCTGCCTCCTTCCCTCCTTCTAAGTTTGGGGTCTTTGACCAACCCATAACCTAGGGGAATAGGTGGGAGAAAATGACACCAGAAAGGAGAATGAGTGAGCTCGTTGGAGATAAGCAAAGTTCAACTAATGAATAGCAAATCCGAAAAAGAAATATGTGCTATGCATATTTAGTGTTAAGGTACAAAGGTTGGTTTGGACCAGCTGTATATAATTTGTTGCTATATGATTTGGAGGATTTTAGATAGAGGTACAGATAGCGTGGATTGGATATATGCCCTTTCTCTAGTCGTTCACCCTGAAGAAAAACCGTTGGTACCAATTGCTTTCGGGGCTTACCCTGAGAATGTAGTCTGTCTGCAGAGTACCCCCTTCAACGGAAGTGGCCTACAGGTCAATACAGAAAGAAAAGAAAAAAGGTCCAGCCATCAGCATCCCAACAGACGAATGTGTACATGTTCGATCACGAACTGATTTAGTGGCGAGACAGGAAATAAAACAGCACACTTACCTTCATAAACAGGTCAACCTCTGGGTCAGGGTATATCGCCAGCTGCCTCTCCTTCTTCGTCAGCTCCTGTAGCAACTCTGCACACGCAACCACTGTTTAATGACACGTCGTGATGATATCTAGCAGAGCATTACTGCTCCAGTATTTTTTTTTCGAGAGCACATATATCGTCGCGCTACGTCGACGGGCGACGGCTCACCGTATCTCTGACCCACCCCCTGACACCTCGCGGAGAAGTCTAGGGTCTCTTTGACGGTCATCTCGCCGGCGTGGACGTCGTTTTGGCTGATGTACGCCGCGGTCTTCTGTGGCACGAACTCGTCCAGCCCGTAGCCGTTGTACGTCACCTCCCCGCCCACCTGCGGCGCCCAGGCAAAACGATTAAGCCGAGAAGCCCACAATTACACACACCGATGTCAGAGTCCGACACTTCAATTCGTCACTCCAACCATGCATCTAACTTCACACCTTAAGAGTAGGATCTAACTTGCCGGCCAGGGCGAGCAAAAGTGTAGTCTTGCCAGAAGACGGTGGGCCGAGCAGAAGTGTCATCCTGTACGTAGCGAAAACAGCAAGTTAAATTCAGGTTTGAAACATCAGGAAAAGTCATACATATAATTAGGAGATGTTTGGTTAGGTTTTTCAACAGTTTTTCACTGAAAAAAGCTGCAGTCCAACCAAACGGCCAGCTTTTCAGCAGCTTTTGCCAACGGTAGCTGTAGGCTTTGCAGTGTAAATTCAGCTGTTTAAAAAAGCTGCCTTCTGCCAGCTTTTTACAATGTGTTGAAACTTCAGTGCTCATTTTCTAAAATGCTGTAAATGATTTGGATCAACCAAAAACCATATGTTAACTTTCTCACAGCCACAATAACTTTTTTGGACAGCCAACCAACAGCAACTTTGTCAACAGCCATAGTCCAACCAAACAGCCCCTTAATATACTGTACACCACAGCGGCGCTAGTGGCAAGAGGATGCATGTGCGCACATACCTCGACGGCCTTACAACGCCCGAGACGTCCTTGAGGATGTGGAGGGTCTTCGTCTTGGTGAGGTTGATCCCGACAAGCCCCAGCAGCAAGTCGACCGCGTCGAGCGACGCGTTCGTCAGCGTCGGCAGGGCGCGGCTCCCGACGTGGCACTCCGCCTCCACGTTCAGGTTCCGGAACCTCACCTCCGCCGTCGGTATCTGGATGCCCGCGCTGGCAAAACGTCACGAACAGTAAGACGCAACGCACGCTCGCACTCACTCTTGCTCTGAAACAAACAACAGCACGTATGACTTGACGTACCGGTCGATGCGCGCACGGAGCTTCTTGAGGAACCGCTCGTTGTCCTCCTCGGCGACCTTGAACACGGTCTCCACGAACGCCTGCCGCTGCACAAGCTCCATCGTGCGCACGTCGACCTCCTCGTGCGCGTACCGCCTGCGGCCGCGCGCCCCGGCGTCCGACCGCAGGATGCCCGTGCGCAGGCGCTCGAACGACGGCAGCCGCTCCAGTGCGGCCCACCGCAGCGCCTCCTCGTCGTCGCTCTCGCCGGCCCCGCTGCGGCGCCGCGAGGACGCGCCAGAGAAGTAGACGCTCACGTCCGGGCTCCCCATGCTCTGCAGGCTCCGGCTTATCATCTCCATGGCGCCGTAGCATGCGTGTTGTGTACCGTGTATGCGCGCAGTCCTTCGATCGATCAGTTGTACGAGTTCTTGTATATGTTGGTCAGGCTGGCAAAACTTGTGCTTACAAGATGCCGGCTAAATCAGCTGGCGGAATTTCTTAGCTTTGATGTTGGTAATTTCTAGTTAGTTTCGGGAGACAGACGGTTTTGTATATGCTGGTGTTTCGCAGGACAGCTCTAGTGCAGGGTAAAAGGATAGGTGGAAATCTGTAACGTTCGTTCTACTTGTAGCGAGATATATCCTTCGATGGGAACAACTGCAGGAAAGCCAAATGGTGAGGCCTGAGCATCTTGGTATTCCAGTTGCATCTTCGTATCGCTCTGATTGGAGCGTTGTCTCGGAAGCACTATATGATTTGAATAAAATATGTGTCCTCTACATAATTTAAGGTTCAATTTTGACCAATAATTAAGTCAATAATATTAAATTATATAATACAAAAGTGATACCATTTAAAAATACGTTTAAATATGAATCTAATGGTACCATTACTATGTCATATAATTTAATCACATTGTTTAATTATTGATTAAAATTAGACCTTAAATTCTGTGTGCGTCTTACATTTGTGGACAGACAGAGTAGTATTAATTAGACGACAAAAAGAGCATCAGAAAGAGTAACCTGAAATTATATTCTTCGTCTGCCGGAGACTAAGTAGTACTGTAATCGCTACTCGTTAGTACTAATTGCAACGTGATAACGATGTTAACTATGCACTTGTAGCTGGGAAGTGAGTGCATATGAAAAGGAGAAAATGTCGCAGTTGTGGGCCTGTAGCCTCGACGACAAAGTGTTTATAGTTGGAGTTAGCGTCATTTTTTTATCAGAAAAAATATTATTAACTACTGCATAAGTGTATGACACTCATGAACTTTAAAACAAGTCAAATCTAACCCTCAGCTCTCAAAATCAGGTAGAATACTTCTCTCAAATCATTCCAAAACTGTTTTAGGCGACAGGGCACCTACGTGGCTGCCATGTGATGTTTACGTGGCTGTTACATCACCTCCACGTCATTTAAAAAGTTAGAAAAAAATATCAGAATATGTCATAAGATTTTAGAGGAAAAATCATTTTTACCAATTTTGAAAATAAAAAACATTTTTTTCAAAAGTTTCAAAATAAGAAAACTGATAAACAAATTTTGAGTTTGGAAATTTCGATATTTTTTTGGGAAAAAGAGTTGACAGACAATTTTGACAAAAAGCACAAAAATAAAAAATTCTCAAAATTTAGAAATTTGAATTTTCTTTTTCAGATTTAACAAAGCTGATCAGTTATACGAGTTCATGTATATGTTGGTCAGGCTGACAAAACTTGTGCTTACAAGATGCCGGCTAAATCAGCCGGCGGAATTTCTTAGCTTTGATGTTGGTAATTTCTAGCTAGATTCGAGAGAAAGACGGATTTGGATATGCTGGTGTTTCGCAGGACAGCTCTAGTGCAGGGGAAAAGGATAGGTTAAAATCTGTAACGTTCGTTCATATGGGAACAACTGCAGGAAAGCCAAATGGTGAGGCCTGAGCATCTTGGTATTCCAGTTGCATCTTCGTATCGCTCTGATTGGAGCATTGTCTCTGAACCATTCTATGATTTGAATAAAATATGTGTGGTTCTGTAATAATATTGATTAGGCGACAAAACGAGCATCAGATGAGTAACCTGAAACTATATTCCTCGACTGCCGGAGACTGACTAAGTGTATAGTCGCTACTCGTTAGTATTAATTGCAACGTGATAACGATGTTAACTATGCACTGGTAGCTGGGAAGTGGGTGCATCTGAAAAGGAGAAAATATGGCACTTGTGGGGGGTGTGGTCTTGACGACAAAGTGTTATAGTTGGAGTTAGCGTCATCTTTTTCCGGAAAAAACATCCATTACTTACTGCATTAGTGCACATGACACCAATAAACTTTAATACCAGATAAATGTAACCCTTAACTCTTAAAATAAGGTAAAATACCTCTCTCGAACAATTCTAAAACTGTTTTAGGTGACGGGGTGTCCACGTGGTTGCCACGTGACGCTTACGCGGCTGTTACATCACCTCCACGTTATCTAAAATGTTAGAGAAAATATCATAAGATTTTGGAGGAAAAATCACCTTTTCCAATTTTAAAAATAAAAAAATATTTTTTTTCAAAGTTCCAAAATAAAAAACTGATAAAAAAGTTTTGAGTTCAGAAATTTCGAGATTTATTTGGGAAAAAGAGTTGACAAACAATTTTGACAAAAAAAATCTCAAAGTTTAGAAATTTGAATTTTCTTTTTCAGATTTAACAAAGCTGATTTGTCTTTTGAATTTGCAAAAGCAATGGGAAAATATTAAAAAATTCCATTTTGTTTTGAAAATTCGAAAGTATGAATTGTTTTAAAAAAATACAATCATCAAATCGGGCCATATGAAAATCTTTAGTCATGGGTTCCAAATACCTTATTATGGATACAGTTTCATAATCGACATATATCCCAGACTTTCAGAGTGGACCTATTGCTGATCGCTGAGGTGGTGGTATAGGTACATATACCTGGCATCTGAACCTTCTAAGGTGGAAAATTTGCGGTGTCGACCCTTGCGCTAGTTGCATAGGAGAGTAGATGTTATAAGCCGACGGTCGAAAAGTTGATGATATCGTGCAACATTACGTGATGCCAACATGTCATTGGTAAACTATAACTCTGTAAGAGTGGTCAGGCAATAAATTTAATTTTTTTAATTAATGTCTCAGCTAAACCATTCTGGGTATGGACATGCGGTACTAAGTGCTCTACCTAATCCCTATTGCCATAAGCCTTTGAAGTGAATTCTCCGGCATTGTCCATTATGGTGGACTTTACTTGATGATCTAGGAATTTATTCTTAATTTGAATAATCTACAAGATCAACTTTGCAAATGCGTAATTTCTCTTAGATAACAAACAAATATGTGACCATTTCGAGGATGCATCAATGAGCACCAAAAATTACCTAAATGGCTCTGACCGGGATTGAATAGGACCGCAAATGTTTTCTTATATTCGTTCCAGGGATGTGGGGTTTTTATCTTTCACTTTCAAAGTGAATGGTCTAATGATTAATTTCCCCGTGGCACATGTAGGGCACACAAAATCTTCTTGATTTTGAAAGTTTTTCACATTAACATTATGACAATTGGAGTTGTTAATTACATTTTTCATCATTCTAAGACCGGGATGGCCAAGTCTATCATGTCATAGACGGAATAATTCAGAGCTTCTAAATACAATCTTAAAAAGTGTACACTGTGGGTGCTATAATTCTAGTGTAGTGTAGTCTAGTGTCAAATTAATGAAGAAAGTGTCTCTAATACCATTTTTCCATTTTCGTCGCGCTTAGTGATGAGTACGTATTATTTACCATTTTCATCATTGGTCTCTGCATGGAAACCATTTGCGCAAATATCCTTAAAACTAATTAGTGTTCTAGTCGATTTGGGGTATAACAATGCTTCTTCTATTATCAAAGTTGTGCCCATAGGGAGTATAATTGTGGCCCTACCAGAATATATTATACAAGAACCGCTACTAGCGGTTGTCATGATACTGTCAATATCTTTATGAATTGACTAGAAGTATATCATCTCCCTTAGTATGGTATTAGTTAGTTGTATCACTGTCCGCAAGGCACACTTCCTACATTTGGCGCTACATGTGTTCTAAAACATTGCATTCAATTAAGTAATGTTGCGAGGAAGTAGCAATCATAATTAGATAAATGCTTAAATATCTCAGAACATAACATGCCATAAATGAATAAATATTAAATAAATAAAAGAGTAAGTATATCATCCAACTACGACAAGAATAAAGTTTATGCACCCATAGAGCTTACAAAACCATTCATGAATAATGAATGTATCAAAATGTCGAAGGCATAAACAAATATAACTTAGTGCACAACATGTACTAGGAGGAATCGGTGAGAAAGTAGCTAGTGATCCCCTCAGTGATCTGTTGTGGAGTCATCCTCTCCTCCTCGACAATCACGACTATGACCGCTGCTATGTCGAGGGAAGAGGGAACTGCTATCGCTTGAACTGAGACGTCCACCTGTATGGGTGCCACTATCTCAAGCGGAACCTCCACTGGTGTCGCCATTGCCTGTGGAGTCTCCCCCTGAACGACTGTAAGGTGCGCCTCACGCCTCCTCTGGGCCTAGTAGGCGTCAACCACATGCTAGTGCTTGTTGCATTGGTGAGGCCAATACCCATGGAGGCCACACTTATAGCTGTCCTGGTCCTGTTCCTTGCATGGCTTATCATGTAGCTTGGCCTTGTGCGTCTTGGGCGAAGAAATCTTGACTTTGTGAGTCATGGCCATCATCCTCTTTCTACCATTTTCCTTCTTATTTTTGAGTGTAGCACGCATCTTGTAGCTTGCATTGGCCTCCCTGCTAAGGCTACTACTAGGTGCCTGTGAGATGAAATTCTTTTTTAGAACCTCATCCTATGTCTCCGCCACTTGAGTATGTCGATGAGCTCAACATACTCCATAAACTTGCTCTGGCAGTAAGTGCGGGCTGCTTGCACGGCATCGGGGTGGAAGGTGAAGAGGATCTTCTCGATCCTCTAGGCGCCCGTGGTCACTCTGCCACACAGCTAGACGTTGTACAAATGCGATGCAACGCAAGAGTTGTACTCACCAACTGTCTTGAAGTATGTGGACCTTAGATAAACCCACTCTTGCTTTGCTTGGGGCAAAATGATGTATTTCAATTTTTCGAATCGCTTCTTTAGAGTGGTCCACAGGGCAAGAGCACTCTTCTCTGCCATATACTCGTTCTTCAGAGTAATGGAAAGATGGTGTCTAAGTGTGGCGTACCCGGTTTTGAGGCCGGATAAACCCTTGTGTCTACTGTATCGATCTCTGGATCAATAATCGATACACACAAGTACTTGATAACACAGCCATGCAATACATCGTTCATTACAATATTCAGCCATACTTGGTCTTTTAGTTATACAAGCCGGGCCTATTGGCCGAATCAAACAGCAGCGGAATAAAACACAGTAGATAGCCCATCGGTATGCCGAACCACAGGCAACTGACTGGGGGAGAAACTCTACGCTTCGAAGTTGCTGTCGCTATCGCCAGACTGGTATTCCTCCTCTTCGTCTGGCCACATAACAAGCCAGGTGAGTACATTGAATGTACTCGCAAGCACTCCACCAGGGAGATTATTACGGATATGAGCATGCTCTGAAATAATCAAGAAATTGGCTCTACCCTAAGTTTCATATTGTGCGAGAAAGTAAGTTTGCATTTGCAATAAGTACATAGATGTAAAAGCAATTTTAACAAAATATCTCGACGCAGCGAGATGAGGTACCTGCTTGATTTACTCAACCCGCTACAACGGGGAGTTCATCTCTGTGCTTTCCGCTACAACGGCAAAGCATGGTACTCGCCCGGTTCCTCAGGGAGACACCGCTCATCTCGTACTTACGGGGATACCAACGACAATCACCCGGTTTCTCAGGGAGACACAAGCTCACCTCGTACTTATGGGGATTCTAGGGTTTGCCCGAGTCCACGAGAAACCCCTTCTTCACTCTTTCCGCTACAACGGGAACTTGGCATGTTGCCCTGCGAACACGGCGGTTCACGTCCTTAAACCCATAACCCAGAAACCTTTTTGGACTTGAAAGTCAATCTACTATAGTGTGGCCTAACCAAGTTCATCCATGACCGCGGACACAGCTATTCGAATAGTTTTAACCCTCTGCAGAGGTGGTACGGCTTTACCCATACGATGTAGGTCACCCTGGGCATACCGTGCACTGCATACTACCAGAGCTAGTACAACGAGACTCTTCGCCGATGTGAACCCAGCCATGAACCCGTCCGAAGGACATGTCCCAAACCTAGCTTGAGTCAGTATCATCGCTACAAGGAGGTTGATGTTCCAACTTTGTGGCGAACAATGCCTCGCTAAACTGCTGTATTTGTTCTCTACAGGGGTTACACTACCCCATCTGCACTCTACTAACTGCCCATGGGTTCATGCTAGTTCAGGTCGGGTACTATGTCAAGTCCTTCCCACAAAGGACATGTGGACGTACGGTGAGACTTGGCCAAACGGCACTTAAGATCGGTTCTTAGGTGATCCGAGAAGGACTCCACACCACTCCCGTAAACGGGCAGCGAGAACCACGACGGGCCTTACCTCGCTCTTTTAACAAACTCCCTGCTTTCACCCTTCATTACCGACCCGGATCAAGATCTTCTCCCTTTTCAGCTCGGTTTCGCCAAACCATTTACGGTAAAACATACCAACCCCTGGCTATGCTACCTTCATACACCTCTGGACACGACGGTCTGTTTCTCAAAAGTTCACCACATGAAATATGGGGTGTTACTACTTTTCTTTTTTCAAAACCCTAATTCCACTACGGCAGGGCTAAGCATGAGTATATGTATATACACTATCCTAAGTTTTCCGATAATATTCCCGGAATACATAGTCCTTAGGGCTACAGGGGATTTAGGGTCGGACTGGGGTTTCCTACACATCGGTATAACTATGCTACATAAAATAACGATAATAAAACATAGCATGCATGTTTCGTAAACAACATAACCTTTCATAAACTTGGGATTTTAACATGATCAATGGTGAAGGGCTTGCCTGGCAGTTCCTGGCTCTGTTCCGGACGTGGGGATGCTTCGGGTTCTTCCTGGCGGACGTACCTCACACCGTCAACTACACGTTCGAAAAACACTTCGAATAAGAACCAAGCATTACAAGAAAATCAACAAAGGTGTCACACCCCGAATTTCCGAAACCTGAAAATTAGGGCCAACAAAAACTTTTTCGTTAATAACGTTAGCTAAAAATACACTTAATTAAAACACTAGTTCAAATCATGAGGAAACGAAATACCAAATACCAAAACCCGGGTCTTTATCCTTGTCGATCTCCGCTGGACCAAAACCCCAATCCTTCGAACCCTCGTCCGACGACGCGAGCAAACCCGTTCAACACCTGACTCCAGAAGTGGTCACCTATTCTTGCATTCCCGCCACAAATGCACCCCGGCATTCGTCCCCTCTTCCTTCCCTAGTCGGAATAACTCAGACCGCACCTACAGCTAATCACCGCACGATACCTTGCTAAAATTTAAGCACATACGTACCCTAAACTTTCTCCGAATACCATGCCCCCCTGCCACCTGCTTCGCCACCTCATATAATAAGCATGTGCAAATATATACTGCTTTTGTATATGTAGACGTGTGCTAAAACCCTAAATCCTATCTTCCGAATTGAGGATCAAAACACGGCCTCTTCATTTAACACTGCCACGAACCGGTGCACATATATATGAGTATACCAGATGTACTTCCCGAGGCCTAGGCCCGCGATCTATCAGAGTTATTCTAATTACGATGCTACCACATATACGCAAAAACGTGCACACGCACTCACGGCACCTCGCGACCGACTAGTCCCAGGCCAAGGCAGAAATGATTCCAAGAGTTCCAAGAACCTCTCCATACCTTTCCGCACCCAGAAAACCCTAAATTCAACCCCGACCCTTCTCCTGAATTAAACACAAATCCCTTCAAAACCCTAGCACCACATATACGCCGTATAAGTCAAAACGTCCGCGGCACCCTAAAACCAAACAGCCCTAAACCAAGGTGGAAGTCTTCTCGAGAGTTTCTATGCTCCCTCCGCCCCTTGCCGCGCTCGGAAACCCTAATCCCGACTTCCGACCTTACCCTCCTATTTTAAATACATTCCTTCCAAAACCCTAACCGTGAAACCTAACACTCCTCGACCTTTCCATAAATCCTGAGAATAATCGTGGGACACCCTAGCAACATTCTTAACACGAGTATATCATAAAAATAATAATGCTTAGTACAAAATATCCGCAAGCATAATTTATAAACACGGAGAATAAAAAGGAGCCTTGCACAGTAGCCTATAGTTATACACTTCCAAAAATTCTGGATAAATTACACGACAATTCCCTCATATTCAGAACCCCAAATATACAATAACATGAGCACGACCAGTACAAAAATTCCAAACGGCAACCATCGAACACTTTGCAAGGATTAGCTTTACGCATGAATCAATGGGCACAGCCAGCAGGGGTACCTCAAGTCAAGCTACAGAATTCCTCCTCGGTATTCCCAGCATGCTCAAAGACCACCGCAGCAGACCATTTGTCCTCTACGTCTTGACCCAATTCTTGACATGACCAACCATAGCATAATGTTCAGCATGATTCTCTCCTGACTTCCCAAAAGCAGTGCCAAGCTGCCAAATAGTTCCTGTGAGCACGAACACGTGTATAAGAGTCCCTGTGACAAGATGCGGCAAGACATCCCAAGCCCAAAGGCGCCATGGCACGCCATGCCAGTCCAGCTCCTGCTCTGGACGCGCCCGGGGCTGGCATCGGCATGCCAACTACGACATGGCCGCGCCTCCCATCGACCAGAGTCCCGACCTTTGTGCCGTCCCATGCCCGACGCCAACTCGATTCCCAGCCAGCCTGCCCTGCCTTGTTTCCCCAGAGCTGTCCCATCCGCATGCCCGAGCTCTGCCTCAAAGCCATGCTGCCCGCCGCTCAGTGCGTCTGTCCCGCCCTCCTGCAACCTCGGCCACACCCCGGACCTGTCTCATCGCGAAGCTACAGCACCGCCGCCAGCTATGCCTCGCCATTCCCGCCGAGTTCCCTATAAATGGCACCCGAGCGCCAGCCCGAACAACCAACCGAGGCAACCCCAGTCCCTCCCCAAGCTCCAGCACGCCCTCTTCCTCCCCATCAGCCATAGCCGAGCTCTCCAAGCTCCTTTCTTTTTCCTGGAACAGACCACATCTTCCTCCCGGCCTGCGCCGACCTGAGCCAACAAATCAACCGAGCCAGCAGTGAAATCTGGCCGCACCTCCACACCACTTCTCTCTTCTCGCCTCAGCCATACATCCACCGAACGGAATTCCAGAGATCTGCCGCCGCCAAGTTCCGTGTCTGAGCAGCGGAGGAGGATTAGGGAGGAGACTGCCCAAGCGTCGACTGGAGTAGGTAAGGGGAGTGAGCAGCCGACCTGAGGGGCCACGGGTGAGTACCCGGTCGCATGCTAAGTGAAAGCACCCTTTCTTTCTACGTTTTCTCTGCCCAAACGCGCAAAACCAGAACGCCAAGAAGCGTATTTAATTTAGTGTGTTGCTTCTTTTAGAACCAGTGCAGCTCATTCAAACAAATCATGATCCTAATGACCGGTTTGTGAAGATTGATTCCGGTTCTGAAAACTCCAGAAATGATGCAAACTTTTACTGTTGCAAAATCTCAAGATTTGAAATGATTTCATAGCTGTAACAAAGGAGATTAAATGTAGCTATTCCTCTTCTTTTCTTAGGCCTATATGCATACGCTGTAAGTATTATCCTTGGCGCGAACAAATACTTTCACTGGCCAACATATTAACAAGTGAATAGTACTCTGTTAACTCGCTAGGGCATATGGTTTTGAAATCAAAACTTAAAGAAACTCTGGACCCTCCTAAGCACGTCGTCATATAACCTAACCATTCGAAGGATTTCTTTCGGCAACCCTAGGTTTAGTTTCAATAGAAACCTAATGAACCCAACGACACCAACACTCCACTTTTCCAAACATGCACGCTCTTGGAGTTTATTTGGAGTTGATTCGCTCGCTTCTTATTCGCCGATCTTTTTCGACGTATAGTTAACGGAGTGCCGTACGTGCCGCGAGAGGATCCGACGTCACCTTCACGCCAAGAACAGGAACAGGACCCGGAGTTGCCAGGCAAGCTTTCCCCGCCTTGAACATGTTGCAAACCCATATTTATTACACTTAATTATTTTGTTTGCAAATATTGCATGCTATTTTAGTATACCGATATTTTATGCTAGCGAAGTTACGCCCAGTAGTTGCATGTGCCGTAGGTTTGGAAACCGTTCCTTTGTAACCCTAGGTCTAGTTAGTCGGTCGAGATCGACCGGCAAGGTAGTAGGAATATAAGCAGAAGCTGTGCTTAGACCTGCTCTAGTTAAAACAAGTTTATACAAAGTTCAGGGGGTATGGGATCAAAACCCTCGGTTTGTTTATACATGCCGAGGAAAATCTTTTAAAAGGAAACATTTGTGAAAATCCCACGTGAAATGATGGAGGATTTTGGATTCGGGCGGAAATGCTAAGGGTGTTATGAGGAGGTAGAGTAGCCGGTTGCTACTTGCGGAAGGAATGGTCGGGTAGCCGGACGCTACCCGTGGAGTTGGTTGGTTATGGAGTCCCGCTCGAATCAGTTAAGGACCGAACCTAAGTGCCGCTGTATCAGTTCCCCTACCGTACGTCCACATGTCCTTTATGGGAAGGACTTGACTCGGTACCTCGTCTAATGCTGGAGCCCGGAACCGTGGGAAGTTAGGGAGAAGTGCTAGTGAATCCGGGGATCCCTAGAGGATCTCCACGGGACTGCGTAGGGGAAAAGCTCTCCGTGAGTCTCACTGTATCGTGGGGGTAAAGCTCAGTAGAGTCCTACAAGGTACGTGGAATATGGTCCGACACAAAGGGGGAGAGTCCCACTTTTGTCAACCGAGATGCAAAAGGTTGGGTGGTCCTCCTAGCGAGTCCGGCTCTAGTGTGAACACGGGAGAAATGTCTCGTTGTACTAACTCTGATAGTATACCAGGGCCCGGTATTTGCCCAGGGTGACCTACATCTTGTGGGTAAAGCCGTACCACCTCTGCAGAGGGTTAAAATCTATTCGAATAGCCGCGTCCTCGGTCATGGACACGAACTGGTAAGGCCACACACTGGTTAGACTGAGTTTTGTTTGAGAAAGCTGGGAAATGGGATTAAGGACCATTCTGGTGCAGGCAGTTCCCGCCAGAGGCCAAATCAGAATCAGGGTTTCAAGGCGCAGAATCCAAGACCACCGAAGCCGAACAATTTTGTTCCCCGCTCCTCATACCAGACTCCCAGAGCTGAAGTGGGAGGATTCAGAGCCAACACCGCAGGGAGGCCATGTTTCAACTGTGGACAAGAGGGACACTTTGCCAATGTGTGCCCTACTAAAAGGAATGCAGGACCATCGCCAGTGAAGTTCAACCTTGGATCAGCCGCCAAGACGCCGCAAGCAGGCCAAGGACGTGGAGTGCTTCCAACCCCAGGAGCCCCATCTCGCACCCTAGGAGCAGTTGGCCGAGGAAGGGTCAACCATGTTACTGCAGAGCAAGCTCAGGAAGCTTCGGATGTTGTTCTGGGTATATTTCCGATCAACTCATGTTATGGTTCAGTTCTATTTGATTCTGGAGCTTCGCATTCATTCATTGCAAAGTCTTTTGCCGAAAAACATCATTTTGAAGTTGGAGTTTTGAATTTGCCTATGGTTGTGCAATCACCTGGGGGTGTGCTAAGAACCGGACTCAAATGTCCTAAAGTGATCATAGTGATCGAAGGAGTAGAGTTTCTAGCAAACCTTATCTTGTTAGATTCTCAAGGCTTGGATGTCATCCTAGGGATGAACTGGTTGAGTAAGCACCAAGGAAAGATAGATTGTGCTAATAGATCCATAGTGTTGACCAATGCCGAAGGGATCACCATGGAGTTCAAGTCAAAGTTCTCATCTCATCTTGAGGAGGCTTCCATGCTGAATAGTTTGAAAGAGTTATCTGTTGAAGACGTAAGAGTGGTGAATGAATACCCGGATGTTTTTCCAGAAGAGCTACCAGGTCTGCCGCCGGACCGTGAGATAGAGTTTGCTATTGAGCTGGTGCCAGGCACTGCTCCTATTGCAAAGAGGCCGTATCGAATGCCAGCTAATGAGTTAGCCGAGATGAAGAAGCAAATTCAAGAGCTGGAAGAGAAAGGTTATGTCAGACCAAGTACCTCGCCTTGGGGAGCACCGGTTTTGTTTGTGAAGAAGAAGGATGGTAGCATGCGCATGTGCGTGGACTACCGAGCTCTTAACGAAGTGACGATCAAGAACAAGTACCCTTTGCCAAGGATTGATGATTTGTTTGACCAGTTGAAGGGAGCATCAGTGTTCTCGAAGATAGATCTAAGATCAGGGTATCACCAGTTGAAGATTCGACCAGAAGATGTACCCAAGACAGCTTTTGTAACTAGATATGGGCTATATGAGTTTCTCGTGATGTCTTTTGGACTCACAAATGCGCCCGCATATTTCATGAATCTGATGAACAAGGTGTTCATGGATTGTTTGGACAAGTTTGTCGTGGTGTTTATCGACGATGTGTTGATATACTCCCGGAGTGAAGAAGAGCATGAGCAGCATCTTCGAGTAGTTTTAGAAAGATTAAGAGCGCATCAGCTCTATGCCAAGTTTAGTAAGTGTGAATTTTGGCTGAAGCAAGTGGATTTCCTTGGTCATGTCATCTCGGCCGAAGGAGTAGCAGTGGATCCAGCTAAAGTGGAATCGGTGATCAATTGGAAGCAACCGAAGAATGTGTCAGAGATTCGCAGTTTTCTTGGACTAGCGGGATATTACCGCCGGTTCATAGAAGACTTCTCCAAGATTGCAAGACCGATGACCCAGTTGATCAAGAAGGAGAGCAAGTTCGTGTGGTCAGAAGCTTGTGAGGCAAGTTTCCAGGAGCTCAAGAAGAGGTTAACATCAGCGCCGGTGCTAATCTTGCCCGATATTCGGAAGGATTTTGAAGTTTATTGTGATGCTTCCAAGCAAGATTTGGGATGTGTGCTAATGCAAGAAGGCAAGGTTGTTGCTTATGCGTCAAGGCAGTTACGCGCACACGAGGAGAATTATCCTACTCATGATTTGGAGTTAGCTGCCGTAGTGCATGCTTTGAAGATTTGGCGTCATTACCTAATCGGTAACCGCTGTGAGATATACACGGTTCATAAGAGTTTGAAGTATATCTTCACCCAGTCAGAATTGAATCTCAGGCAGAGAAGATGGTTGGAATTGATAAAGGATTATGATGTTGGGATTAATTACCATCCCGGTAAAGCCAATATCGTGGCTGACGCTTTGAGTCGAAAGGCCTACAGTAATAATTTGATGATTCAAGAAAGCCAACCGGAGCTATATGAAGAGTTCAGGAAGCTGAATCTGAATGTGAGTATCGTCGAGAATGACAATATGCTAGAAGTGAAGTCAACCCTTGAAGACCAAGTGAGAGAAGCTCAGAAAGGTGACAAGGGTATCGAAGAAATCCGAGTGAAGATCAAGTTAGGTGAAGCACCTGATCATAAAGAAGATGAAAGTGGGACCCTCTGGTTTCGAGACCGATTGATTGTGCCAAATCAGAAGGAGATCAAAGAATTGATTATGAAAGAAGCTCATGAGTCTGCTTATTCTATTCATCCCGGAAGTACGAAGATGTACCATGATCTGCGAGAGAATTTTTGGTGGTCCAACATGAAGCAAGATATCGCAGAGTTTGTGTCGCTATGTGATGTGTGCCGAAGGGTGAAGGCAGAGCACCAGAAGCCGGCAGGATTGCTTCAACCGCTTAAAGTGCCTGAATGGAAGTGGGAAGAAATCGGAATGGATTTCATCACAGGCCTTCCGAGGACATCGTCTGGATATGATTCTATATGGGTCATTGTGGATCGATTGACCAAGTCAGCTCATTTCATTCCGGTGAAGACAACGTATGGTGGAGAGACCCTAGCAAGCTTGTATATGTCTCGGATTGTGTGCTTGCATGGAGTACCGAAGAAGATTGTGTCTGATCGGGGGACACAATTCACATCGAGGTTTTGGAAGAAAGTGCATGAAGCACTTGGCACGCAGTTAAATTTCAGTACAGCCTACCACCCGCAGACGGATGGTCAAACCGAGCGAGTAAATCAGATTTTGGAAGATATGCTTCGAGCATGTGCTTTGGCCTACAAGCGAAGCTGGGATAAGAGTTTACCCTATGCTGAGTTTTCCTATAACAACAGTTATCAAGCCAGTTTGCAAATGGCTCCTTTTTGAAGCTCTATATGGACGTAAATGCCGTACCCCTTTGAATTGGCATGAAGTGGGAGAAAATCAAGTGTTTGGACCTGATGCTTTAGAGGAAGCTGATAAGCAAGTAAAAGTGATCCAAGAAAGATTGAAAGCTGCACAGTCGAGACAGAAGAGTTATTCGGACAAGCGCCGCAAGGATATATGTTTCGAGATAGGTGATGCTGTGTACCTGAAGGTATCCCCGCTCAGAGGGATGCATCGTTTTGGAATCAAGGGCAAGCTATCGCCTCGCTATATTGGTCCCTTTGAGATAACTGCCCGTCGTGGAGAGGTTGCATATCAGTTGGCTTTGCCGGAGAAGTTGTCTAATGTGCATAATGTGTTCCATGTATCACAGTTGAAAAAGTGCTTCAAGGAACCAGAAGAAGAAGTTCGAAAAGCTTCGTTGGAGGACATTGAGGTTCAAGACGACCTGACTTACGAAGAATACCCAATCAAGATTCTGGACGAGAAAGCAAGAACCACCAGAATTAAAGTGATCAAGTTTTGCAAAGTTCAGTGGAGCAACCATACCGAAGAAGAAGCAACGTGGGAACGAGAAGAAGACCTGAAGGAGGAGTTTCCAGATCTGTTCTCTAGCTTCGAATCTCGGGGTCGAGATTCTTTGTAAGAGGGGTAGAGTTGTAACATCCTTAATTTTTACGGGCTTGAAATTTTTTTTAAAAAAAAGAGAAGGATGTGCAACTATGTATTATATGTTAAAAATATTTTATTAGTTTTTTATCTCAAATTAATTCAAGTTTTTGAATTAATTTGAGAACAAAAAGTGTGTTTTTGATTTTTAATTTAATCATAATTTTGAAAATTGCTCTGAAAATATTTTTATTGGATTCCCCATGTCTAAATTGATTTATTGAAATTTTTTTATAATTTTTGAAGCCCATTTAGATCAGTTTTGGAATTATTTTCTTTTCTCATTTGTTTTAATTCGAAATTAAATAAATAAAAAGGTGTGGGCCCAGCATGCATGCATGCAGCCAGGCCGTGACGCGTACGGGATTAGGCGGATTAAGCCCCGGTGCTTATCTTTTTTTCTTTTCTTTTAATCTTAGTGATTATATTATCTTTTAATCTTTATACTTATCTTCTTTTGCTTAAATTGTAAATTCCTGCATTATCTCTTCTCCTTTCTCTCCTATATAAACCCCACTTCCCCTAGGGTTTTCCCTTGTCTTTCCCTCCCCAAAATCTCTTCTCCACCACTTCATCTTCTCCAACTCCGGCGAGCAATTCCGGCCACACCGTCGCACCCCTACACCGGGGATTCGTGTTGGAGCTTTCCCACGCCGTCGCGCATCTACTACCGCAAGAATTCGGGAGCTTCTTCCTCTACACCGACCATACCGTGAGCTTCTTCCTCAACTCCGGCGATCTCCTTCTCTCCTCCGTTTCTCCACCCACGGTGAGCTTCTCTCCAATCCTCTACCGAGGTAGTCTCCCCTCAACCCGTGGATCATTTTACCTCAACCAATTTTACCCATCTCCATTGATCCAACCCTAGATTGTGTTGTTCTCCCCAAACCCTAGATTTTGCTCTCTGTTACTGTAGCATAAACAGTACTCGCGTGTACTATTCATATGCTACAGTATAAACCCTAGCCCTCTATCCTATCTAATTTTTGGCTCCATCCAAATCTTGTCCGATCTGTGATCTTAGGATTAAAATGGAATCGTTAGGACCCCACGAATCCAACGATGTAATCGGATTTTTAATCCGACCATCGGATTTGGAAATATATTTAATTTAGTATGAAATTTGAGCAAATTTTGTGATATCTTTGTACTGGAAAGTTATTTTGAAGTGAATCTTTTTATGTAGATCACTAGTATGATAGGGAGTGTTTATGGAAATTTTCATGATTTTTGGATTAATGTAGAATTTCCTAGAATTAAAATAAGCTTTAAATCAATTATTAAAAATGGTAATGCTCTCTGTTATTTTTGTTCAATTTTAGTTTAGGATCAGAGAACCCTAAAGACAATTTGCCATGTCAACCAAAATATTTTCCCTGTAATGGTTAATGCTATAGAAATCAAGTTGTGTTCTAGATTCATTTTAAATTGTTATTTAAATGCTGTTTCTAGTACTAAGTCCATTATAAATCTGTTTTAACCTCTAAAAATGCATGTCCAGTACCCAATAATTCATATTATATTATTTTAATGTTGTAAAGTCATAAGAACCATTTTTGATAATTTATTAATGTTTTTCCATGCTTTTAATGTAATTTCCATGCTTAGAAAAATGATTTTAATTGCTTAAGTTATATTTCCAGAACGCATGTAAACATGAAATGTTTCTGGAATCAGTATAATAACATGTTGATTCAATTTTATGATTTATTGATGTTAATTAGTATTTTCTACTTATTTGTTACACTAGAAATGCTAGAAAATGCTTTAATTAATTAATGTCCAGATTAAAAATTATTATTAAATAATTTTTGGTACTGTTCCAGTACTGTTAACATGTTCCAAATTTTTTCATACTTGGTTAGTACATGTTAATAGTAGAGAATACAATTTAGCTTAATTTCTAGTCTTTAAAATATTAGAAAAGCATGTGTAAATCTAGTTTTATGATGTTAATTTGTTGTTACTATTATTAACCATTATAAATATTTAGGATTCACCTAAATATTTATTTGTGGTTAATTATGAATTGTTTGTCCTTTTATTTTAATTACTAGCATGTTAAGGTGTATGTGTGTATGTATAATTAAATATCTATTAAATATACCCGATAAGGGTTATATGCTATATATTATTTCTATATATGTTATGTCTATGGTTATGGCCAACCCTAGAAGACCATTCTTCTTCGCGATGACGCGATCGCGCCATCGATCCTTTCCACCTTACCTTACCTTCGTCGGGCTTCTCTCGTGTTGCTTTTCGGTGTGTCTTTTGAAGTCGATGTTTATTTATTTTGCTCGTTGCGTTGCGTCGATAGGGAGTGAAGAGACCGACCCGGTGCCTGAAGCAGCCGAAGAAGGGGAATACTACAACGAAGGCATGCCATGTTTTCTTGATCATATTTGATCCTATATTTTCAAAGTCATTATATTTTATTGTTTATAAACATGCATGCTGTTTTAATCCAGTAGCTAGCGTGTCGATTGACACAACTTTACCCTTATCCGTTGTCGCCTTTTTACTTGATACCTTGAGTAGTTTAGTAGGTTTTATTCTGAATAGAGTAGAAATGCTTAGCCATGCTCAATTATATCCCTAGGTTGCTTTTGAATTGCCTCCTCGGAGGAATGAATATCGGATCGATGATCCTTGTTGAAACTTGTTGAGCTTGCTGAGCTAGGGCCGGATGCCCGATGTTGTCCCTCTCGCTCTATTCTTCCTATTCTACTCTGGGTGAAACTTACCATCTAATATGGTGCGGGCGGCAGCTGGATCATTGTGATGAAGGAGCAGATGGTTGCCTACCCGCAGAAGGCCGGTTTAAAGGAACCATAAGTCGTCCGTACCGCCGAAGGCCGAAGTCTTGAAGTTGGAGAATTGTGACAACAGTACAACCACATGCTATATGGGCACTGGCTTGGTCAAGTAGGCTAGTCAGCCTTTGGTGCCGATGTTGCTGTACCGCAGAAGGGGTGGACGTAGCTACGAGGACCCTCGGCACAGATGGGGGGACGGAGGGTGGGGACGTACTCTCAACTCCGAGCCAGACCCGGTGGGCATGTCACACCTTAGGGGGATCTAGCTAAAAGACCTCGTCACAATCTCCCTGCCGGTACACCGATGGGTGTGTACTATGCTGGCGACGGCCAGTGGCAACAAGACGAGATTGTGTCGTGTGGGTAAAGTGTACACACTCTGCAGAGTTAAAACTAATCGATTAGCCGTGTCCACGGTTATGGACAGCACATGACTCATTCTGGATGAAAAGGACCTGTCCCTCTCCCCCTTGCTACTTCCCTCTACCCCTTTGCTGATGAACCTATGGTCGAGCTAAGGCGGGAGTCCTTACTCGAGTGTGTTGGTCGTGGACCACACCTGATGAAAACACCCTTGATAATAAAACTGTTTTACATCAAAATGCTGCCTTCGAATCTATCCTAATATTTCAACTAGAACCGCATTTACGCAAATAAACCCTACAGCCTTCCTTTGAAGCCTTGCATATAGTCTGGTAGGACCATCTGCTGCCAGGTGGCTTGCTGAGTACGCGAAGTACTCACCGTGCATGTATCTTGTGGTGGTGTGCAGAGGATTATGCTGAAGAAGGAGCTGAGGAAGACCTCTTCTATGACGATCCCGAAGAATAGGTCGCGTGGGCTTCCGTCAATTTGCCTGTGGCACGGATGGAGCCGCTTCGCTTTTATTTCCGCTGTTTTGCCTCTGATGTAATAAATGTCGTTAAGACATAGTACTTTGTAAGCCATGTGGCATATTGTACTCAAATTATGTTTTATCTTGAATGCATGTGATGTTATTCATTTCGCTTGTGTACCGTCAGCATGATCCTGGGACTGACGAGAATGTATACAAGGGGGATCTGGTAGTTGAAACCAGGTTCTCACAAGTTCCCGGCCTTAAAACCGGGGGCGCCACAAAAGGTCAGCATGCATGCTTGCTGGTCTCAAGATTTTTGTCAGAAGTAATGCACATGATTGGGTTTCACTTAAAACGTATATATGCATGCCTAGATTCTAGGGTTAGGGTTGCTGGGGCTTAACCTGCGTCTTCATCTTCGGATCTTGCAATCATGAACATATGCATGCAACTTGAGCAAGGTGTTTAACATGCTGGGATACCCTAAAATGGATTATAGGTTTAGAAGGGACTTCGAGATTACTCGGATGCCATGGTGGTCTAGGTATATATATACATGCATGCATGGAACTAACATTAGGGTTTCTAGTAATTCGATATGCCTCCTTCAACTTTTTGATCTATGCAACAGGTATATACACGCATGAAATTGGTATTAGGGTTTTCTAAAGTCTAACATGCGCGGTGGTATCAAGGCTCATATGCATACGTGTATGAACTAGGGTTAAGGTTTTAACGACGAACACTTGTTCTTCCTTAGCTCCTGGAATCATGCCTCATGTATTCTTAGATGCTGCTAGCTTAGTTATAGAAGTTTGCATTTTAAACTTACTGGACAAATTGGAATGGATCAACCATTGGATTGAAATTTAAAAGAATTTAAATTATGAATGCATACTAGGGTTACTATCTGTACAGCAAGGGAAAAATCACATTTTTAAACTTTGGTTTCAGCAAAAAGGTTCTAATATTTTTCTGAGCAACTTTTATTTGGGAGGTATTTTCAAAACCGGCTTATAACTGGCTGAACCGGTTGAACCGAGAGAGAGGTGTGGTTTAACAGGGAACCGGCCGGTCTTCTGGAAAGACCGGGCTTGAGGGCTGCGCAGGGAAACTCGGGTGGCCGCGGGCCCACGCATCGGTGACCGGCTCTGGATAATTCAGCGCGGGACCGAGATGGGAAGGGGCCCTGGTTGCCAGTCGCCGTTCACTTGCCCCTTCGGGTAAGCAACTCCCGCAGCCCAGCGGTTGACCGGACAGGGGAGCGGCGGCAGTGGGACTTGGTCAAAAAGGGGCACAGCCGAAGCTCCGGCGGGAAGAAAAAGGAAGGGGCTCCGGCCACGGCGACTCGATAGGGGAGCTGAGGAAGGGTTTCGGCTTGGCGGGGGAAAATCTTGGTGATAGGTTTGATTGTATGGGGTGCTCAGTGTAGAGGGATTTGGATATGGAACCGGGAAGCAAAGCTTGGGCTCGGGTTGGGAATGGAGTGGTGGAGTTCGATTGGCAGCTAGCTGAGCTCGAGGATGGAGATGGCAAAGGGATGAAGGGAGAAAGGGGGCTCGGCCTGGTTTAAATAAGGTGGCAGCGAGACCACAGCTGGGGTCGCCGCCGACAGCTCCTGAACGCGGCGAGGGGACGGCTTCAGAAGTCAGCAGAGGTGTTCTGCGGTGGCAGAAGAGGTAGGTGACGGGACGGCATACGGTGGAGAGTTTTCGGCAGCTGGGAAACGTGGGGTGGTGTGTGGATGCCGATGAGCGACATGCCAGGGCGTGGCGCGTGTGTCCAGAGCGCGGCCAGCAGGCTCCCGAGCGGCATGGGCGCGTCAGTGGGCGCAGAAACTTGCCGAGGTCGCACAGCCGTGTCATGGGTGCTGAGATGACTCAGGAGATTGTGTAGGGAAAATGAGGCAATAATTGGTGTAGAGCGGAGCAGCTGATGGAGCATGCCAATGTCGGCATGAGGGGATGGGGGAGTTGAATCCTATAGCAAGGACACCCTGCTGAAGTGAGGTGGATGTGAAGGATGCCTGAGATGATTTAAGAATTGAGGGCAGCAGAGACATGGCCTGGGTATTGGATGCGCAATGCCTTTTAACCCTTGCTAATGCTGGCATGAAGTGGCATTAGGGTTGACGACTGTGGCACTAGGGTTTCTGTGTGAGCCAGCTGGATGGGACAAGTGCCTGGAGGTGGTAATTGCTCTGGTAGGCAGTTGGGAGCAAGGTAGTTGGAAGTTGAGCTCAAACTCATAAGAAAAAGAAATTTCTACAAGGTGTTCGATGGCTGTCTTCGCAAATATTTGAACTGGAGGTGAAGTTATTTTTGCATATTTGGAACAAGGGTACTGAGAGGAGTATGGTGTAATTTTTATGAAATTTTCTGAGCAAGAAATGGAGGGGTTGCAGATCAAGGGGAAGATTTGACCAAATTTGAAATTTGAATGTAATTCAAAATTTTTGAACTGGACCTTCAAGTTTTATTTTATAGCTTGGTGAAGAATAGACTCAAGAAGCTCCTGGAGTTTTTCCAGGCATTTTGGAGAGATTAAAATGCATGCGATAACACTTTTTGATTTTCTGATTGCGAGAAAACCTAATTAGGGTTTTGGACGACAGTTTGGGCTTTAGGGCTTCGGACGACGGCAAGACTGCGGTAGGGCACGGGGAAGGTTAGATATCGTGTTTGGGTGGTTGGGAGCAAGTTTGGGCAGGTTGCCACATAGCGTTAGGGTTTGGGAGTGTCGTGCGTGTATAGAACGTGTGTCCGATTAGGGTTTAATATTTTATGCACATGCGATGGTCATGCAATGACATGCTCAAGAAAAAGCGAAACTCCGATGACCTGAAACCATGGTTGAACATCAAAACACGCATATACGCGTTTTTAGGGTTTTGGGTTTTTAGGAAAAACCAGTCGAGGAAAACAGGGTGACACTAAGGAAGTGCAACGCTTGATCGTTTTCGTCAAAGGTGATGACGGTTACTTGCTGGGTATCAACACCAATCGCTCCTCGAAGCTTTCTAGCACCGACTATGATCTCCATGTCTAAGCCCAGGTGAGATAGTTGCTGCCATGTACTACCAGCTCCTCAAACTCCCGGCTGGTTATCTCAGTCATTCTGCATTTCATGCAAAAAATTTAATAAGTTACTAAAGCTAATGTTGCATGAAAAAAAATAAAGATACAAAGATAATTCTAACAGTGTTTCAATATTTTAAACATGCTAATGTATGAAATAGTTGAAGATTAAACGCAATATTGAAAATTACAATTAACCAAATGAAGTAAAACATATAAATAAAGACATGTAATCATTCAAAGCATGTCAAGCAATTGCCGAAATCAAAAGTTGACTCCAAAAATGAATTTCTGAAAGCCTTTTATTCTGAAATTTGAATTTTTCTGCTAACTCTGCAATTTCTAGAGACATATACGCTAAATTTTAGTACAAAGAAAATTTGTACGCAATTTCTAAAAAGTCCAAGGACCATTTCACAAATCTGTCAGAACTAGACCGAATTTCAGTCTGACCCGGTTGCGCAAGCATGTTAATGGGCCTGCAGCCCAATTCCCTCTATGGCTCTTTTTTTAATATGGGCCAGTGGGCTGCGCAACCCATTAAGTCGGCCCACCCAGTCCGTCTTGCAATGCTCTAGCCGTTGGGATGGTGGTGCAGGCCAGTAAGGTGACATGGGGTGGCGCAACGGAGGTGAAGCACGGCCTCGGTGGCGTAGACGGTTGTGTGGCCACGGTGGCCATATGGGAGCTAGCGGCACGCGGAGACTGGACATGATGACGGCGGCAGCGTGAGCGCATGCGGGGGTTGCAGCGCAGGCGGCGTGTGTCGTGGTGTACGGGAGCACGACGGCGACGTCAACAGCGCGTGCATGTGCATGCAAGTGCGCATCATCTCTCCATGACGTGATCGTCAATTCCCCGTGCTCAATAGCGGAAAGATCGGCATTGGCTGACGACTTCTGTCGGCAACGTTCGCTAGGAGAGGGATTTCACACATGGATAAAAAATAAAATGGATCTAGATAGCAAAATAAAATGCAAAAGTGGAATCTAGATCAACTAAGGAACTCATTTTTTGTTTTGCGTGTGTTCGTCGATGTTCCCAACCAATGTCAAGTGGGCCTATGAAAGACTCAACAGTAGAACGTCATTGCTGATAACGTTACTACAACCTTTATCAACAAGTTCGGTCCAAAAGATATAGGTCAGGACATAAACAAAAGGTCAGACACAAGAAACAGGAGTATAGTTAAATGAAATGGATAGAGGTGTGCCCACTACAATTGGACCAGAAATTCCCCAACTGATAAAATTAAGAAAAATGTCAGACATGAGAAACATGAGTATAGTTAAATAAAATGAAGATATATACTCACTACAGGTGGACCATAAATTCCCCAACAGTCTAACGTTATGATTTAAGAAAAATGTCAGACACGAGAAACATGAGTATAGTTAAATAAAACGAAGATATATACTCACTACAGGTGGACCAGAAATTCCCCAACAGTCTAACGTTATGATTCTCTCCAAGTCATCACTCTTCTCCTACAGCGTCATTACTGACATAGCTGCGTACGGAGAAATAGTTCGTTGAAGTGTTCTTCCTTTCTTTCTTTTTCTCTTTCCTCGAGGGGAATTGTTTCGTTGAAGTGTTCTTCCTTCCTTTCTTTTTCTTTTTCCTCGAGGGGAATTGTTCATTAGTAACATAAGTGCGTACGGAGACTATAGGAAATGTATATGGAAGCAACAAAAATAATGCGGTGAGCATGGATCGAACACGAGACCTTCAGATCTTCAGTCTGACGCTCTCCCAACTGAGCTTAGCATTGAAAGGCCACCCTCTTAAGTGCTAAGTAATAGAGTGAAATGTTAGTGCTGCCGTCGAAGTACTATTACACAATATATAAAAATAATAGGTCTGTAATGAAAATTTTCACGAACTTTAATTATTTGTAAACAAAAATATATTCATACTAGCAAACGTGGACGTGCAATGCACGTTTTTATAATATATATTACGGTGAATATATATTTATTATGTGAAAAACTACTCGAAAGAAAAGACCGTGCGTTAAACTTATGTGAAAAATATAAGCCTTAAATTTTCTAAATAAAGAAATAGCACGTTAAAAACAATGTTTTTAGGCATAAATAAATAATTCTCAGATGCCTATGTATAAAAAAGTTGTAAGGAGACCCTTGACGGTCAATATGAAATAAAGTGCATTCCATCTCATAGAATTTTTGCATTTAGATTAACTAAAAGCCATTCCAATTAAAAACTTGCAACTTGATCCACAATCTAACTTAAATAAAATCTGAAAAACAAAAGTCATCCGAAACCATTTCTAAAATTTTCCAAGAAGGCCTTTGAAAATTCCCAAGTGATTTGAAGATAATTCAAATATTTGAATAAAATATTATTTAAACAAGTTCCACATTGGCCATACTGTAATATAGTAACTGAATGAGTTTCCTATTATTCAAAATTTATGAAAATTTGTATTTGTGTCTCTTTTCCTCCCTGCATACAAATAAAAAAAATTCATAAATTATTTGAAATTATTTCACCTACTTACAATTCAAATCTAAATTAGGACATAATTGGACTTGTAGTTAAATAATAGTTAAATATATTTTAGTTGGATCTAATAAAATCCATGTAGGTCATAAATATAGTACAAACCCTATGTGAATTTTTCTAGATTTAGAAACCTAGGTTTGAATCACCTAAAAGTTAAAATGCTAAATCAGGATGGAAAATAAGTAAAAGAGAGAAATTTAAGGCAGCCTATCTCTTCCCCTAGCCCAGTAACATCAAGCCTCCTTTCCTTCTCTGCCTTGACCCTGATGGTCAAGCTTCGTCTTCCGTGCACCTGCCCACGCGTCGAACGCGTTCCAAGAGAGAGGAACAACGGGGCACGCGATATGGTGCCCCCTCCCCCATCCATCGCCCTCCCTATCGTCGCACCTCCGTGATTGTCTGACTCTCCTAAGCTGCCATGACCACACGCCGTCACCTGGGGCCTCATAGCCCTGTCGGAATTATTCTGAGAAGCTCCATCCGAGCTCTATTTCTCGCAAGATATCACGCTCTGCAGGCCTCTTAATCCTTCAACCCAACCAAAGAAGCCCCTTATCCACAATCTTCCTCCCCACCGAGTTCCAGAGGAAATGAGATCCTACATCGTCGGGAACGTCCGCGGCATTAACGGCATTGCCGTGCGAGCCCGTCGGTGACCGACGCATTTCGCCACAGTTGCGAGAGCTAGAGGTGATGTCGCAGTTTATAACCTTGTCCAACTTCTTCACCTTGTCACATGGAGGTAATCTGTCCCTTGAATCGGATTTTGAAGCGACATGGAGCAAACGCCCAATTTGTCTTCCCCAAGTTCGATCGTTCGCCATCATGGTTGATTCTCCTGCTCCGGTGCGGTACCGATGGCCCTCCTAACTTCCTAATGGTTGTATTTCGCTTCCCTGATGTCGGTGCTATGCAAGGGAACTTCAGTCGCCACTCTGGGGGTTCTCACCGCTGACAATGGCATCGCCGCACTGGTCCCCGCCGTCGTCCCTCTTCCTAGGAGGCTGCGGTAGCAGTTTCCTGGTGAGTCCGTTGGTCCCTTCTTGCTTCTTTTCCTGCTTGGTCCCATAGGCTGAACCGTCCTCGCCATGTTCCACCGCCCAGCTCCGCCGCAGGCGCTCACTGTGGTTGTCGCGCTGGTGACGATTGCTCCAAGCACCTATGCCTCCAGTTTCGTGCTACCTTCGAGGCCCCCTAGCCCGCGCTAGGCCGAGCCCCGTCTGTGAGCTGCGTTGCTGCGGCGCCGGCTAGCACGTCGCTGAGCTAGCACGTACGTGCTATGCAGTGCCTCGCAGAGCTGCTGCTGCTCGTAGTGTGTCTGCCTGCCTGCCTGCATGCATGCAGCTGACGCAAACCAGTACGCATCCGAGTGCTGCAGTTGCTAGCTAGTACTAACTAGCATTTGTTTCTCTCTTAATCTCTCTACCTAGGATTAGCTTAATGTTGATCAAATAATTAACTGGTTTAGTTAAGCTTAATCAGCTATTGATAGATGGAACTCAATGCTTAGACAAATAAACAATCAAAAACTAAAACCATGTGTCACTACTACAGATAGCATTTAACGGGACGCCACCTGTACAGACGGCAACAGGGAGCTGTCTGCACAATTCTTAGTACAGACGGTTCCCAACACGAACCGTCTGCACAAATCACGACCAAGGATGCCGAACAAGCGGGACGGCACAGTGCAGACGGCTGCAGTTGGGAACCGTCTGTACAAATAGTGCAGACGGTTCCTAACTGCAGCCGTCTGCACTATGCACAATAGTCCAGACGGCTCCAAACAAGGACCGTCTGCACTATTTTTACAGACAGTCCCAGTTGGAATCCATCTGCACTAATCAATACAGTACAGACGGCTCCCAACAGGTACCGTCTGTACAAATAATACAGACGGTCCCAGTTGGGAGCCGTCTGCACTAACGCGTACAGTACAGATGGTCCCAGTTGGGAGCCGTCTGTACTATTTGTACAGACGGCACCCCTATCTGGAGCCGTCTGTACTAATGTAGCTCGCTCACCCCTCACTCCCACTCCCTCCGCTTCTCGAGCCGCCCGCAAGCGCCGCCGCCACCGGACCTCGTGTCGCCCGCCGGCGACCTCCCCGAGCCGCCGCCGCCACCCGCTGACGCTCTGCCGCCGCCGCCAGGCCCGCCCCGAAGCTTCCCCGCCGCCGGCCGTCGCCTCCACCCCGCCGCCGGCCGCCTTCCTCGCCCCGCCGCCTCCCGGTAAGTCGCCGCCCTCCCACGTCCGCCGCCGCTGTCCCTCGCCACCGCCGGTTGCCGCCGGCGAGCTCGGCCGGCGTCCCGGCCGACCGCCGGACCTCAGGCCACTTAAGAAAAAAAATAAAAAAATAAAAAACCAGTGGGACCCACCTGTCAGGATATATTATTATTTATTTATTTATTTATTATTTTTATTGAGGAAAAGATCAAAAAGAGTATTTAAATAAATAAATCTTATAAAAATCATAGAAAAATCATTATTAGTCAGAAAAATGCAAATAATATATCAAAATATTCAAAAAAAATAAGATCTACGTAATTATGTCATTTTCATTCGTGTTTGCATTGTAGAAAAAATAAAATTGACTAAAAACTCAAATTAGGGTTTCCGGAACCGCCGGAGAAATTAGGATCGCGATATTTTGAGCGTCCGGACTCCGATGAAATTGATTCTATTTGCATTAGTCCTTATTTTATGTCATCGATTCCATGACATGCATTTCATCTCATGCCGATGTTCCGCATTTTGATATTTATGTTTATACCCTTAAACCCTTAAAGTGCAGTACGATTTCTAGATAAGCTCCTTTTTCCCGATGAGAAGCTAGGTCGCTTTCTTTTATTAGGTCAATCTAACACTAATTTCCTTGTTGTGCAGCGCGTGTAGCTTGATGGATCGGGTGTGGATGTACGGTTCTCGTACGAACCAAGCGTACTTTGACGGTGTGACGAATTTTCTGAGAGTTGCCGAGGAGGATAGGTTGAAGAAGGGTGTTGAATATATATATTGTCCTTGTTGCGATTGTAGAAATGAGAGATCATTTCTCGGACACAACTCAGCCCTACAGATCCAAGCGCACTTGATTATTAGGGGCTTCAAACCGGACTACGCGTGTTGGACCAAACATGGTGAAGAGCAGAACATGTTACACGAAGACGTTGGCATCGTCGAAGAACCCGAAGTCAACGAAAGGAGAGAACATGGCGACGAAATAGGTGCAGACGATGATTGTGGCCGCCACGAGGAAGTAGGTGCAGACGATGACTGTGGTGGCGCAGAGGACGATGATAGGTTGGATCAGATGCTGCGCGATGCCGACGTGAACTTTAATACTGAGAGAGACTTACACAAGTTCATGTACTTGATTGAGGACTCAGAAAAACCTTTGTTTCCGGGTTGCAAGCCGAAATACACAAAGCTGTCATCCGTGCTCGAGCTGCTCCAACTGAAAGCCAGCCATGGTAGATGTGGAGGTTAGTGTCATTACACTATATGTAGTTTCATTTTTCATCGTTCGGACGTCGTGCCTAACCTAGCTATTTAATTTCCTTGTGCAGACTTTTAAGTTCCCTACAGATCAGCTCGACACTGAGGGCGTCCGGATTATTCAAAAATGGTTAATAGCTTTCATATTTAGGGAGGTGTTGAAGGAAACCGGAGAGTTCCATTGTCCTCAAATTGCTCCTCCTCAATGACTTGAGAGTTTTTTTCCCTAACAATGCATGTAAATGACTTTGTAGTTGAGAATGATGTTTTAAGTTTGCTTCTGAATGTTATGTCTAAGATCAATGAGTACATTGTGTGTCTGTGTATGCTATGCCTGTGCTTGATCACTTTGTTTCTAGCGTTTTCACTGTCACGGCAGGACCGCGGCCGCGCCGGGCATTGTTACCCTGCCGCACGGCTGCTGCGACAGCGGAAACGGTAGTTTCCGCTGCCGCGACAGCAGGCGGCAACAACGTCGCCCTGCCGCACTGCTGCCGCGGCAGCAGATACCTCTGTTTTCGCTGCCGTGGCAGCAGGCGGTAGCACTGTCACCCTGCCGCACTGCTGCCGCGGCAGCGGAATCAGTCATTTCCGCTGCCGAGGCAGCAGGCGGCCGCAACGTCGCCTTGCCGCACGGCTGCCGCGGCAGCCGAAACGTCCGTTTCAGCTGCCGTGGCAGCAGGCGGCACTACCGTAGCCCTGCAGCACTGCTGCTGCGGCAGCGGAATCAGCCATTTCCGCTGCCGCGGCAGCATGCCGCCTTGCCGCACGGCTGCCGCGGCAGCCAAAACGTCTGTTTCAGCTGCCGTGGCAGCAGGCGGCACTACCGTAGCCCTGCAGCACTGCTGCCGCGGCAGCGGAATAAGCCATTTCCACTGCCGCGGCAGCATGTCGCCTTGCCGCACTGCTACCGCGACAGCAGAAACGGTTGTTTCTGCTGCCGCGGCTGCAACGCTTTCCTAACACAGCATTTGTGCAGACGGTTCCAGGTGTAGAACCGTCTGTACAAATAATTTCTGCAGACGGTTCTGAAAATGGAACCGTCTGTACAAATGCTATTGAAGTACTGCTCAATGCATTTGTGCAGACGGTTTTGTGGTTTGGAGCCGTCTGTAAAAATCCTACGGAGGTACTGTACCCGAGAGTAGTACAGACGGCTCGTGTGTGGAGCCGTCTGTACTAAGTATTTGTACAGACGGTTCAATAACCGTCTGGACAAAGTTCATTTGTGCTGACTGTTTGGTCCAGACGGTTCGGAAAACCGTCCCGCCCGGTGTTTCCGAACCGTCTGGACAAATGATTTCTGTACTAGTGTGTTATGTTATGCCTCTATGACATGCAGCCCTACCTAGTAGAAAAAGAAGAAGGAAACCTTAAAATTAGTCACCTGATAGCATGGGCTCACGTACCATAAAATTATTTTTATAGTTAATCAATATGTAAAAATGTTGTTAACTCTATGTGACACTGAACAGTAGATCCCATGCACGAAATGATAAAGTAAAATATGTTTAATTGCTGTTGAGTATGACAGGTCAAAGACCAAATTGACTAGTTAATCTTGACCAATTAAAGGTTGACCTCTGACCCCACCTTTCATGGCTAACTTTGTCTGAATATAAAAAAGTATTCTCTGTTTAATTAAATCTACAAAATGGTTAAAATGGCTAACACTTATAAAAACTACGGAAAATTCATACTAGTTTTAAATGAGACGTCTTTATATCAAAATTCATGGTTTAACCTGTACTATATCATGACATCATTTACATACATGTTCCTGTTACAAAAAAATATGAATTAATCAATGTGTTAATTAACCACAAAATTATGAAATAGAACTTAGAAAATTCATAACTGTGATCTAGAACCCCAAATGGAGTGATTCCAATTGCATTAGTTTTATAATTTTATTTTCCATATTCTAGAATGCATTCCATTCATCATTACGCATTATGAATTCATTATGCATTCTGAATTTCTGTTATTGATTTATTCCCTCGTTAAGGTGTTTCTAGGCATTTTGGTGTTTCTTTTCGATAGAGCATGGCAACAGGGATTATTACGAGGGTGATCCTCCTTAGTAAAATTGGCTGCATTAGAAATATCTCAGCCGGTTGTAAATAGCTCAATCTGTTTAAAAAATAAACCGACTATAATAAATACCTATCTCAGCCAGTTGTAAATAGCTAAATCAGTTTATAAAATAAATTGACTATAATAAATACCTATCTTAGCCGATTTAAAATAAAAACCGACTGAGAAAAAAACCCAGTCGGTTCAAAAACGAACCCGACTGAGCCCAGGCCCTGCATGCGCGTATAACCCTAGCCAACTCCCCTATCTCCCCCTACAGATCCACCCAACCAACTTCTCCTTCGCCGCCAACCCCATCTCCCTCACCTCCGGATCCACCTGCCTAATTCCTCCGACAGCGCCACCCCCATCTCCCTCACCTCCAGATCCACTCGCCCGACTCCTCCTGCGCCACCACCTCCAGATCCACTCGACTCCTCCTTCGCCACCACCCCCATCTCCCTCACCTCGGCCCTCGCCTCTACCAATGCACATGGCTCCCGGATCCACCTCACCGCGGGAGAGCGGCCACGCACCGCGGCCATGTCCCTCCACCTGCAGGTCTTCTTTCTCCTCATTAAGGCCCTCGAGGTTGCCGCTGATGGCCGCATCTGGCTCCTCGTTCGCATCTCCCTGCTCCTGATCTCTACGGCCACCTCGTCCAGGGTCACTGCAACGCCAGGTAACTAGCTTCTACTCTTTGTTTCTCTCTATCTCGTCAAGGTGTGGGCAGGGATCCAAGGGCAGGGGCGGGTTGGATGTGTGGCTCAGCCGCAGCGCGATGCTCGGCTTCGTCGAGGTGGTCGGGGTGGAGCTGACGACCGGAAAGGGGTTCTTCAGGTAGGCGCTCCAAACATATGTTACTGGAAAGCTTTGTAAATCTTTATTTTCCATGGTTTGTCACTGGAAAGCTTTGTTGTCTTCATCATACATACACTTTGGGGCATATGCCGATAGTCCAATATATCCTAGTTCAACATCGTAAAAGAACTATGGATAAATTTGATGCATACTATCTGCTAATGCAGAACTTCTTTCACTGGTGTGCTAACATGGTGTGTTGGAGTGTCTATGTCTGTTGCAGAGTATTGGATGCATCTGATCTGCATAAAGTTTTTCCTAGCATGATTAGGAGTTGTTTGCTGATCATGACCATGAAGGCTATGATGCTAAGTTTAGCTAATAAATATGAAACCTAATGAGTAAGATGTGAGAGTCAGGAACTGATACTTATGGAGGGATTCGATGGGTGGATTTAACCTAGTTGATACCAGGTTTGGGGTCTTGTCCTTCACTCATGGTGGGAGTGTTAGTGATGGCATTGGGTGGCTATGGTCGGCCAACCATGAACCAAAAATCCACCGGTGCACTTCCCATTTGAGGCTAGGGTGGTGTAACCCTACCTCAACTCCACACTGTAGTAAGGATTTGGGTAGTGTAACCCTATCACGAATTTTCTTTAAGTCAGGTACCTATCCCAAATTTTCTTTAAGTCAGATGTTGAGATAGGAAAATCTTATGTTGTTTTTCACATGTATTCAGATCTGAGAATGGATGAAATGAAAGGGCTTATCAAGTGGTTAACTTGATTTCTTTTAACATGTTATGTTATGTTTACTTGAGGAATTACTTGTGTGGTAATTTCTTTATATCTCATGCCATGTCTATGTTAACTCGAAGCTTAAAAAACATCTTGCGAATATGAAAATAATCATTGGAATAATTCCTAAAATTTGCAGGTAATCCTACGTAGGTGAATACTACCATAGTGAAAACGTGGAAAGTGACGTCTAGTTGCCTAGTTTGATTTATCTGTTGACTGTGAGTTTTATGTGGCTTTTGTAAGATGGTAGTGGCTGTCATCTTGGGTACTTTCATATGTTTCCGTTGCTAGGACGTAGGGTTATTATCCTAAAGGAGGCTCGAACCTGTATAAAAATCCTTGTCCGTGTCTCCAAGTACTGCTAGATGACGGTCCCAGGGGTCCCTACCCTTCAACAAATTCTCTATCTCACGACTACCGTAAGATCGGTGGTTTACCAACCGTCCACACTAGCTATCTGCTCCAATGTATGAGATGTGATTTATGTATCTTGTAAATCTTTTTTAGAGTTTGTGTTGTGATGATCAAGTTGTTGATATGGCACTCCATACACCCTATGTATGGTTTTGAAGTGTATGGGATAGCCGTAAAGAGTTAGTTTTCATCTCACGTCTCGTTTAGCAGGATCATCCGAGTTGAGTGACCCACTAGTTGTGATGTTTCGGATGGCTAGGTTAAGGTGTGGGGACTTGTTCCACTATTTGGAACATGTCTCGGCCTCCTCTTGGTTGATCTTACTTAGCGGTACATGAGATGAATGCTAAGTTTTCATAGGGTTTTGGAATTTATTTCGGTTCTTGGGATTCAAACTACTAATTGGGCTTACACCAGTTGTGAGTCATACGACGGGCTCGTATGTTGAGCTGGGTGAGTGAGAGCCATGGACCCCAGGCTGTTGTGAGTGTATACAAACGTCATCTCGTATGGTTAACCACTCCGGTCACAGGCTGTAGTAAGTTGCTATCTCATTTGATGATTTAGATCCCAGGCGTGACAATATAAATTGAAACTGGAGAGTAATTATGAGGCAATAAGTTTATACATGGTTTAATCTTTGTTTATAATCATTGGATCGAGAATTATGAAATTAGATTTAATATTTTGGACAATTGATACTGAAAGTATTCTATTCTAACTCATACTCTGTATTGGTATAATATGGATTAGGAACAAATAAATGACTCTGATGGCTATATAATAAATGTAAGCGCACAAGATGACACTAGAGAGCGCCACATAAGTACCTTGTGATTAACCATACGATGGATGGAAGAGACACAAAACATGTAAACATAGCCCATAGGATATTCAATCCAGGACCCGCTATAAGTTTATATATTTCTTAACGAATACTAAAAATAAACAAACAAGCAAATGTAGTCTATTTTTTCTTTTGAAGAACATGATGTGACCTTTTTTTTTGAGATTCCAGATGTGACCTAAATGTATATGCTTAATTAGCAGGGTGGAGAAAGCTCCATTGAGAAAACTATACTCCCTCTAGTGTCAAAAACATGACGTTCTGAAAATAGCTTCAGTCAAACTTTTAAAACTTGATTATTGATATCGTTTTAAATATTTAGATTAGGCATTTAAAAATCATATGCATAGATTCGTCTCGAAAAGTATTTTAATAATATCATAATTTGTTGGGCCCTATACATATATTATAACAGAAATTAGTGGTTAAAGTTATATTTTGTAGACCGTGTTAATATCTAAAATTTCAGGTTTTTTGATACTGGAGGGAGTAGGATTTTCACATTGACGTGCAAATCCAATTCCAGTTTTTGAGAGAAGTATGTGGGAAGGCCTCAGTCCTGCCTCTGGTTGGTCTGGCCCAAGCATGTTGCACTCTGGTACGTCCAGTAGGCAGACGGAAAATCTCAATAAAGCAGGCAGACGGAATGAAGGCAGAATCAGATTCGTAAACGGACTCAGGCGGCACTTGTGGTCCGTCGGCCCAACTAGTTATGAGCGTAAACCCAAGAGGCCCCTCCCTCAGGCAAAGGAAAGGCAAAGAAACGAGGCGCCTGCATGCATGGCCGCATCCGTCCGCGACTGCGCTGCAACGACGTTGACCGGCCAACGACAACAACAACGCCCGCCGATGGCCAAGTAGCGGCGTCATCGTCGTCGTTTCGTGCTGCTGTTTGTCAATGTGGTCGCAGTCGTGACTCGTGAGGCCGGGGCGCCGGGTGGCGAAGTCGAATCGTAGTCCGCACGTGGCTGGCCGCGTGTACGTTGCTCCTGCCCTGCCCATGCATGTGCGCAGTTCAAAGGTGAAACATAGTTAATTGCTGCTCCTACGCTATGGTGAATTATTGATGATTCTCGTGTGTGCATCGAAGTTGCTCGTCATGGTTAAGCGCGATTTTTAATCTGTGCCAATCGGCGAAGGTGTCGTAGGCTGAGACCTATAGTTGCTTCGCTTATTCAGATTCTTTTTTGCAACGATGGTATTAAGGTAGTAAAGTAGAACGAAATACAAGTGGTGCGACCTTTTCCCCATTTTCCTGATCTAGTTCAATTGGAATGTCATGATAGGACCAAACTGGAATGATCCAATAAATCCCCCATTCTGAATTCCAGGTTGCTGGCAGTGGTTTGGCCATGCTAGCATATACGTAGTACCAGTCGAGGTATAAAGTGATGTAGCCAGGATACTCCACAAATCCATTTGAATAGCTTTAAACAATTTTTTAGTATAAATTTCTAAAGCATTGCAAATGCAAAACATGCATGTATCAAAGGGAAAAGAAATAATATCTGCACAGATCATCACTCTAAGCATAGAGATCTTCGGCTTTGGCTTTTGTCCTCCCCGCTCCGTCCCCGCTCCGGTGGTGTTCTTTCCGGCACCGGCGTGGAGGTTCCCTTTTGCCACTCCTCCTCAGGATCTGGCGGCCTTCGTTGCCGACTTGGCCGGCTTGGGAGCTCCTTCTGCTGGCTGCCTCCCTCTTGGATCTCCGCCGATGGCCTTCCAGCAAGGTGATCCAGGATCTCCACCTCGCCAACCTAGGGGTGCTGCCCCGGCCGATGCTTCTCCTCTTGTTTTTAAGTTCCACCTCCCGCGGCAGACGTTTTTTGTGGTCAATCAACGGACTGTGTGTCCTTTCAATGGTTGAGCGGGGTGCGCCGGTGCCGGCTGGGCGACATGTCGTCTTCTCCGGTGGATCCAGCAGTAGCTCGAAGATGTTTCCAAACTTCTCCACAAAGGCGGTGAAGAAGATAGGTCTAGGGGCTTTTGTTGTTTTTTCTCTTTTGTTAGGGTCGTTTCTGTCATGTACTGTGCAATCCTCTGTTGGCCTTAACATATTTTAGATATAAATATGCCTTCGGGCGTTTTTCTCAAAAAAAAATATCTCGCTCCTTTTTATCTGTTATGCTTACGTGCAGCTCGTTCTCCGTCCAGATTTGCCATATTTAACACCAGCACTCTCCTTAATTAATTCGGAGACTGTCTGCCGTGGAAGCTTTATGCTTTGTTCAGTTGTTGCACCATAAAGCACAAGCACTTGGATTATCTGTGGTTCTGGTGGCTCTCGAAGTAATTTCCTAGTGGTTCATACATTGTAATCATGCATGCATGTACACTTGCTGATCGCTTTTGTCTAAGCTTTTGCTGCGGATCTCTGCACTTGTACGCTGCTGCTAGCTGTTGCTGGTAGCCTTCGTTTGGAAAAAGGAACATGATTCATACGACATGCCTATCTCGCTTTATTTTCTTTGGAATATAAGACCCATACAGATCGGTTCGTACAAGCACGGAATGGAAGAATTTTGGAGGAACTCTAAAGAAATTGAGTACTGGTTTGTTGTAAATTGAACTTCCACGTTGTGAACATGCAATTAACTTTTAAGACTAAGGACCTCTTTGGATCGAAGGATTTTTAAAGAAATTTTGTAGGATCTGAATCCATAGGAATTTTTCCTATGGAAGCCCTTTGAATTGCAAGAATGAGGTCATAGGAATCCTACGAAATTCCTATGGAATGGCTTAATCCATAGGAATTTTGGAGGAATTCTAACATGAGCTTGAACCTCATGGAAAATTTTCTTAGTGTCTTGCATGAACCTTCTCTCTCTTCAAATTCCTACAAAATTCCTGTGAAGTATCCAAAGAGCTAGTTTTGCATATTCCTGTATTTTCATTTCCTATAGGATTCCACAAGCCATGACATTTCATTCCTATATTTTTTCTATTCCTGCGTTTTGAGAATCCTTCAATCCAAAGAGGCCCTAAACTAATTCTCTCCTTTCTTTTTTGAGACATTTATATCACAGTTATCATGCGACGTCGCAAATATTTGAATTGGACAGGACTAATTACTTCCAAGAAAGAGCATGTGACATGATTTTTAACACAAAGTATTAGTCAGGGCAGACGAGGTACGTTCCTTGGTTTCAGAGGAGGACTTTCAAGTCAGGGATCTTTAATTTGGCTTTTGGACCATACCAATCAGAGTCCTTATCTGATAGTACAAAGGAACCAACATACCCATACACGAAAAGCATGTTGGCTTGAAAAGAGAAAAGAGATTCATGTTTTCTGGAAGAGTAGAAAAGGAATCATCATCTCAAAAGCATACGTGCCCACTGTGCCCACCCACGCACATACGAAGGAGGCAAAATTATTCATCTTTCAACCAGAAAAGCTGATATCCACGCAAGAACTGAACCTCCTTTTGATTACTAATATTTTGAACAACATTCCTCTTTTTTAAAAAAATCTGACGTGGACAACTGGAGGCAACTCTATTGAGAAAATCGAAATAAAATGTTTGAACCACAAGACTGAGAATCTTTTTTAGATTCTCGGTTAGTCCACATTTTCTTGAACAAAATTGAGCTCACTCAGGAAGACGCTTATAGCGCTTTAGTGAAAAGCAGAGCCAATGCTGGCTTTTGGTTTAGAAAAAAAAGATCGATCACAAACGAAATTATCATCCTTCAACTTCTCGCCAACAAAAGAAAAATGATATCGGCCGAACAGAAAATCCCTGCTTTAGGGTTTATCTCCTCTCGGCGGCGCCGTCGCCGTGAGTCTTCCGGTCTCGGGATCCGTTTCCAAGTCCGCCTCCAGGCGGTGCTCTCGGGCTGATAAAAGGACAACCGTGCGTTGTTACCCGACCTTGATCACTCAGCGGAGTTAAGGCTCGGCCATCACAAGACTCACCTGTCTTCAACTAGATTGCGTCTGGTGACGATGATGGCTAGTAACCGGGATGATGCCATGACAACCGATGGCACGCGCGTCGCAATGCTGCGGAATTAGACCAACTTCTTCAACAGTTGGATTTGAAGGACAAGGAGAACAATGAGGTGGTGTATGAGGATGAAGAGGATGAAAACGATGAGGGGCCGGAGTGGCTTGCTTTAGCCCGAGTGCATACGACGAAACAGTTCAGCCACCCTGCTTTCTTCTCCAACATGAGAACAACATGGAGCTTGGCGCATGATTTGAAATTCCACGTTCTGGGTGAGAATCTCTTCGTGGTGCGATTCTTTTGTCTTGGTGATTGGGAGAAGGTCATGGGAATTGGACCGTGGCTGTTTTGCGGATTTGGCGTTGTTCTGGCGGACTATGATGGACTTGCAAAACCCTCTGAAGTCGAGCTAAATTCCATGCCAATATGGATCCAGATTCATGATCCCCCTAAGAGGTACCGAACGGAGTCTATGTGATCGCAGTTGGCTAGTAGAGTTGGCAAAATCATGACGCTGGATTTGGATCCGCAAGGTGCTATGACAGGGAACTTCATCCGGACTAGGGCTCGTCTAGATATCAACAAATCTCTCATGCGATTTGTGTCCGTTGCCTGGCGCGGCAAACGTGAGTGGTTTCAAATCATGTACGAATGACTAGCTCGATTCTATGAGATGTGTGGCCTACTCGGGCACACTTGTAAGGAGTGTGGCTCTGACATCCATGCTAAGAAAGATAAGCAATACGGGGATTGGCTGATCACTGATGAAGCATGGAAGGGATGTCAGAGACTGGGGATGGTGGTCAGGGTCTTGAGCTGAGCCGACGTGAGGGGCAGCGAAACTCTGCTCGGGAGGGCGTTTCACAGAACAACATCTCTAGCAATTCTAGTGAGAAATGTAAGGCCCCTATGGATGAAGATGATACTGCTTCTAGTCCTCTAAAACCAGAGATCCTTCGGGAAGTGGAGCGAACAGTGAAAGCCAAACAGTGCTTAGATTTATATGCTTTGGAGACTACCGGCGAGAGTACACCTCCACCACCACCAGGTAACCTGACCATCCGCAAGCAGAAAAGGCTAAGACAGGAAGCTTCTACTGCCATGAACAGTGCCACAATCTCTAGATCGGCGGGCTCCCTCGAGGAGTACCGCCGTAAACAATGAATTCCTTGAGTTGGAATTGTCGAGGGATTGGGCGACCCCGGATAGTTCAAGAGTTGGTCTGCTTGGTGTAGACGCATTGCCTGAAGATGGTCTTTCTGTCATAAACACGCTAGCCCAAGAACCATGTGCTAAATCTAAAGTGGAGATTGGGGCTGTTGTACTGCTTTGCAATCAATGAGGAAGGAAAGGGTGGGGGTTTGGCCCTGTTCTGGGATGAATCTATTGTGGTGCAGCTTCTCTCCTACAACCAGCACCATATTGATGTTAAGGTGCGAGACCCATCTGACGGAAGGGACTGGCGCTGCACCTTTGTCTACGGTGAGCCACGACAACAGGACCGTCATCTAATGTGGACTCTTCTTCGGTGTATTAAATCTAATCTATCGATTCCCTGGCTCATGATGGGGGATTTCAATGAAGCTCTTTGGCAATTTGAACACATCTCCCACACCAGGTGTTCTGAGCGGTACGTGATGGACTTTCGAGAGGTGCTCTAGCATTGTGACCTTCATGGCATTGGTTACTTTGGGACAGCTTGGACGTTTGACAACAAACAGATGGGAGATCACAATGTCCGTGTACGACTTGACTGTGTTGATTGTTCTACCTGGTCTTCATGGTTCCCACAGGTGCACCTGATTCACCTTACTTCCTCACATTTGGACCACGCCCCAATCCTACTGGAGTTGGCGGCCTTATGCCGAGGCGATTGCAACGACTACGATGTTATGAGGCCATGTGGGAAAGGGAGGAATCTCTAGTTGATGAGATAAAAACTGCATGGGAGGGAGCTGTTCTGGCCAATTCTCTGGGGAGATAAACGGAAAATTGTGCCAAATGATGGGTTCATTACAGTACTGGAGCTGAGCGAAATTCGGTGGCATCACAAAGGAGCTCTCTAAACTGCGTGAGAAGGTGGCAAGGTTGCATCACCGCGGTTTGTCAGATTCTAGTCAGGAGGTTAGAGATGCTAAGAAAAAAAATGGATGCATTGCTGATCTGTGAAGAGATTATGTGGATGCAGTGCTCTCACGTGTTGTGGCTGCGAGAGGGTGACCGAAACACCAAATATTTTTCATAGGAAGGCATCCTGGCATGCAAAGAAGAACACAGTCGGGAAAATAAAAAATGATGAGGGTATGTGGATAGATAAAGAAGAGGATATGGCTGCGTTGGCATCCAACTATTTCAAATTGTTGTTTTCAAAAGATCCGACTGTCAACCCTGCCCCATTGGTTGCCTCCTATGGATTCCCTAGTCTTGGTCTATCTAAATCTTATCCTCCCTCAATTCTCTTCTAGAATATGAATCATTTGGAATCTTATGCCTGAATACTCCTGATATTTCCCGAAGTCTTCAGACCTCCTAAAACTAGGTTGGTCTTTTTCCTTTCAAAGGTCGGAGTATGCCCTAGAAACTCCAAACCCTTTGCCAATCTTGTATGGCCAGATACTCTGATTTCTCCCTGGAGTCTTTGGATAGTCTTTTTGAAACAGCAATCCATCTCGGAGTAAAGCTTCAGATACTCTAGATGCTTCAGTCGTGTTTGCACAGTCGGATACTTCGGCCGTTAAAAAAAATTCTGTTAAGTGGCTGCTCAAGGTATCTCTATCTCTCTCCTCCACTCAAACACCCCGCGCCTCAACCTTTTCTCTCGTGACTCCAAACCGCCACCGCCGCTATCGGACCCTCCGACCACGGCTAGCTCACCATTTGGAGCCTCTACTCATCGGCCGCTCGTCCACACCCCCTCCTCCAGCCTCTCTCGCGCGCGGAGTCCTCTCCACCATTGTTGAGGAGATGGCAAGGAGCCGTCTTTCCTCAGGTGCAAATCCCTCAGATGATCCAGTTATGAACGCTTCTCTTCGATCTCCTTCATATACTCCATCTCCACCTAGGTTTGATTCGAGTAGATCTAAGTTCTAGCATAGTTCTAGCCGTGAATAGGTTCTACGGTTAGGGTTCATGGTGCATGCCCAGATACTCTGGATACCATCCAGATACTCTAGATCGTCGGAGACTCCAGATTTACCCGGATACTTTGGACATGCATTTTGGCCCCAAAATCTAAAATTGTTTCACCCTCTAGCTCTAACATCTTTCTCTTGGATCATGTGCACTTATCTATTCTTTCATATATCCTTGCACAGGAGCAACACATGGTCAAGCTCATGAGGAGTACGGCTCAAGTGAGGAACGTCAATCCACAAGAGAAGCAAGAAGAAAGAAGAAGGGGTGGCTAAGGAGATAGAGGAGCAATCATTAGAAGAGTACAATGTCCCCATTGCTCAAAGGTAGAGAAAGGCCGCAAGGAAAATGCCTCAAGACAAGGGCCAATCAAGACCCTGCACCGAAGGTTGTGTCTTGGGCTATTAGCAAGGCACAAGGATCTCCCCAAGCACCGGTTGAAAAACTTATGGGTGGAGCACAGAGGGCACTTGCTAGGACCTCCCCGTGACTCAAAAAAGGGCCCTACTAACATGGCTTACCATGCTAGAGAGGCTTCTCCTACACCTCCAGAAGGCATCGCGCTCACTATCCAACATCCGACTTGTGGTCGTCGTAGTTGTCAAGAGGAAAATTACATGACCATGAACAAGTCAAAATTTCAGAAGCTGAGGTGGGATGTCAATTAGTTTAAGCTAGCCAATGACGCCACCAACTCCAGATTTTACACTTTGGTGTAGCAGGACATATACGAGTCCATCTTTTTTGCTCTAAACAAGCTAGTGATACATCAGAGAGTGATTGACCAGAGGTACATTAGGTCCAACACAAGGTACTTCTGGGAAGGGTGAAAGGACCGAGGATGCCGACTAGAGGGAGGTGAATAGGAGGCTAACTATTTTTCACTTGTTTTAACTTTAGTTATCAATTTAAGCCTTAACAGATTGCTAGGATAAGCTAGCTGTGAGACAGGTGAAGGACACAGGCAATATGTGATATGCAAATTAACACTTAGCTGTCACACAGGTGTCTAACACAGGTAAGCTAAAACCTTAGAACAGATAAGCAAGTTAATCAGTTGTGTAATAGGTAGCTGGCATAGGCAAGAGATATGATATTCAGCAACTGAGACACAGCTATGCTAACACAGGTGTAAAGGTAATCAATCACAGATGAACAAGATATGAATGATCAACACAGGCAGGCAAGTCTAATGAATATCTAAAAGTAATGTAGAAGGAACTCAGAGAGACAAGGTGTTTTTCACCGAAGTTCCCTACTCTTTACAGAGAGGTACGTCTCCGTTGGAGAGGCTACTCCGAAGAGATCGCCAGCACTGAATCGTGCTTGTTCTCCGAGTACATGAGTGATCAGGCCTCTTCCTTTGCTTGTGGAAGTTATTTAGCCTTGCAGCAGGTAGACTTCAGATCACCTTCACAAACGTCTGGTTCAACCCACACAAGCTTGGGTGATACCAGCGACTCCTACGCCCGTCTAGGAGTAGACACTCCAAAAGTAACAGATTCAACAACAATGACTCTTGGAGGAACCAATGCTCTTTGCTCAGAGACTCTAACTCTCGTGAACTAACACTTAGAAAATTTGGCTTCTGTTCTGAGAGTAGGAGGCTTTGCAACGGTCGAATATGATTCACTGGATTGAGCAAGGTTGAGGTTGAAGACCGCTCCTAGTCCCCTATACATAGGGTTCACAGGCACCTGACCGTTACACTGTTGCCACATAGGATTAATTGAGTCACCGGTGACACAACCAATCACACCGTCCAACTATAACTGGCTCGAGCAGACCGACACCTGTGTCACCGGCGGCACACACAGGTGAACCCTTAGCTGACGTAGCCTAACTACTCAGCCCGATCCTGGCACACTACATGCCCTCAGCGCACAGCTAACTCTGATCCCTAATAAGGAGAGAACCTCCGACAGTCTGCTGACTCGGCAGACAGACCATCGTAGTGCAGATCCCTTAGCATTTACAAGCTCTCCCCTGGTACAGAGGTGTACCTGAGTCACAGAGCGAAAGACCACCTGTGACACAGCTGTATCACACTGGTGGCTCTAAACTCTAGGGTTTTCTACTGCTAGCACTGTAGAGTGCTAGCACAAGCCAGTTTCACACTTGTGCAAAACTGTTGACACAGGGCCACTGACCTCAAAGCATCAGTGCCACTGTCCAACACTCTGAGCATTGAGCAAAAGAACCTCCACAGAACATTACTACTTCATCCCTCTTGATAGTACGAGTGTTTCCTATGGACTCAAAGATACTAGCAAATCTAGACTTTACCTGCCACCAACTGTATTCACGGCCCTTGACGCATCAAGCCACCATCACCTTGCTTGTAACTCCTTGTACAGCACCGGCTTCCTCACAGCTGTGACACAGCTGCCTAGCACAGCCATTCCCTTGTCCTGGAAGCCACCTTTGTACTTTCTGGGTGGTCATCTTTTCCTTGATAACCCTTCTTCCTGGAACCTATTAAACATGCTTACACTCATTGTAAACATTAGATTTCAGTTTGAGTTGCCATTGACCATCAAAACCAATTAGGGGCCTAGATGCTCTTTCAAAGGGTATGAAGCTTGTGTGGAGAAGGAGGTCAATGAGCTAACAACAATCCAGTATGTTGGAGTGATGAGATTATTATGTAGTTTTATGCCACTCTCTTCATTGCTAAGAATAATGCTCGAACTTTGCATTGGATGAGAAATGATAAGAAATATGATGCCACTTTTGATGACTTTGCCAGAGTTTTGAATGTGCTAGGATCAGAAGATAAGACCTCCACTAGACTGCACGACTCCCCTCTCTCAATGTGAATGAGATCATTTTTCTCTATGAGACCATTGTTGGGTTGGAGCTTATCTATGCCACCTTGAACAAGCTATTCAAGCATACTCTTGCACCCATGACTGGAGATTCTTCTAATATCACCTCTTCAAAGAGATGCAATACAAGAGGAAGATTCATGTAATGGATTTCATTTTCAATGAGATCCAACTAGCTATGGTGGAGAAAAAGATATCCCTAACTTATGCACCACACATTCAGCGGCTTGTGGATGCCATCTCCAGTGAGTAGTTCTTTAAAGAGGTCAAGCATGGTCTCTATCAACCAAGGCTAGAAACTCCCAAGTCAAAGGCCTCCTCCTCCTCTCGTGCTACTCTGGATCCTTCCTCCGGTGCTGTGCCGATGCTCTCAAGTCCATCTTCAACATGTGCAAGAGTATCACTATGAAGCAATCCAAGATCCGGAAGACACAAAAGAAGAACGCCATCCGGATGAAGAAGATCCAAGCTCACCTCAACATGGCGGACATCTGTCCAGAAGGATCTGAGTATGTACCCTTGAATGCTGATGCACCCGTCGAGGACCCGTTCTACTCCCCGTCGTTCTCGCCAACACCGTCCGCTTCACTGCCTTTGGCTTGTGGGGACGACGACTAGTTTCTACTCTTTTTTCCTCTTTTTGGCGTCTTGATGCCAAAAGGGGAGAAGACGTTGAAGTAGATTTCGCTTTTGGGTCATCGTTAGACCTAGAGTTTGTGAGTTGCACTTGTTTTTCATTTGATTTCAAAATGTCTTGTAAACATTATTCCTATTTGCTATGCATGATGTAAGACATGCCACTATCCGTTATGTTATTGCTTATCATATCTTCTCATGTCTGGTCATATTATATATCACTATGTTCACTTTGCAAATCCACGGAGTTTTAGATATAGGTGGAGCTCTTACAATTTTTATCTCCTAAAAGATGTGCATTTACATTCCAAGCAAATTATTTTCATGCATACGAAAAAAGGGAGCTCATCATATATCCAAGTAAATAAAATAATTTTCTTATTCTATCCAAAATCAGAACTTTAATCGTGTTGTCATCAATCACCAAAAAGGAAGAGCTAAAAGTGTATCTAGGCCCCTAAGTGGATTTTGGTGATTAATGATGAACAATTAAGAGACTAATATGAACTTTGAGTGTGTAACCAGGTTCTAGTCCCACATGTGAAGTCCTACCAAGAATGGCGAACCCTAAAAAGATAAAAAAAAAGAGGAACGGCGATGATCTAGTTGATTTAGACCTCATTTCCTAGGTTTTAGTGATTTGATAAATCAAACTGAGTATCAAAAAAGCCGTACTATAAAGAGGTGTGTGCTTAAAGGGTTGAAATAGTGAATTAGTGCTCAAGCATATCCTTAGCCTCAAAACAAAAAGATCCCCAAATTTTTTAATTTCTATGCTCTGTTTGACAGCCGGAGTACCCGGATACTCAGGGCGTAGAGCATTCTCTGAGCTAAGTGCTAGCTCGGATACTCTGAGTGAGTCTCAACTCATTATTTAATTTAGAATTTATTTCTGGCAAGCAAGAAGTCGAAAGAAATCTGAGTAAGAGACACTCAAATCTGTTTTCCTCAATAAAAATGCTTCTAGGCTGAAGTTCATAAGAATATCTTCACATGAGAAGATAGAACTCGTCAGTTCAAAAGTGCCAAGAAGAAAATGTAAAAACAAACTCAAAATATATTAGAATAATAATAATAGTAATAATAATAGATAATGAACTAGCCGTGCGATTATGCATGTCACTATGTGAGTTTACAATGTAGTTTTAGAAGAGCATAAAAACACTTAAAAATTGGTAGGAGCATAGATCATTATTTGTAATTTTTGTGCATAGGAACTAAAGGACAAACCGAGAGCACCCAATTCCCAGCACAAGGGAAAGAACTAATAAGACTCTCGATCTCTAGTCGCATAATTTTGTTTACTCAAATATTGATCAAGTACTTATACTCCATATAACACCTCCAAGAACATTAAAAAACAATGCATGAACCGCGAAACGCTAAAATTATATAATTATAAGGTTGTGTTTGACATTGCAGCGGATTACGAGAATCTCGTTTTTCGAACTAATTTTGACTATTTTTGTTATTCGCTAACTGATTTTTTTTTCTATAGCTATATTTTTATATAAAAAATTATAAAATAAATTCAGCACAACATAATTTAGCAATCGCAAACTAAGCCTAAGGCTGAAAGATCCTCGATCCATCCGTGGCTTTACTTTTGTTCTTTTGGATGGTGCTGACTCTGCTGTTGCCATTTGGCTAGTCCAACAGTGAAAGCAAGCAAACACAAACTAATGGAGGACCAGGATTACAAAGATTAGAAGATTCTTCCTCGCAGAGCGGGGAAAACTGTGGCCAAATCTTAGCTGCATCTCTGCCTGAAGCAGCAAGAACTCGTAGTGGCGAGCATATTTCACAGGGCAAATCTCTCTGCTCCTGCTCGACGGACCATCATAATGTAGTTTGACGGCGAGGAAAGCGTACCAAGGACCAGTTATCATTGACCCTAGTAGATAGACTTTAGATAATTAGATTCTTACTTTCTTCAGTCTAGTACAACCTTACGATGTACTGGCGACTGACGAGTACAGTATCTGCTCTTCTAATTCACTGTTAAAGATTCTCTTCTCTTGGTCTCATGGGATCACTATAGTACTTCTAAGACAAGATTGTACCTGAACTTCTGAAGTGAGGGGTTTCTTCAGGTACAGTAATGGACAAGTATTGTCTTGGTAATGAACAGAACAAAGAAAAGAACAGCTGTTCAATCACAATCCAAACCAACGACCTAATAGCGTATCATCCTCACAGCCACCAAAAGCTGCCCTATTCTTGCTTTCTTGCACATCTTTTTCCCTTCCATTTGAGAGATATCTTCTGATTTTGCTAATCATACTCCTGTATCGACCTTTATGTAGGACTCTGGCAAACTGGCAACCACGTCAAATTCAGAAGTAGTTTGTTGCTTTCCAAAACCATATACCACACACCCTTCCAAGTAAACTGAGAGTGATTCACAACTACCTTCCACCCTACTATTGACCATACTGTTTTAGGATTTACACGATTTATTATTTTCCTTTTTGAAATGGGACAGTAGAACTGATCCCATTTCATCAGGAGAGAAAGTAGAATCAAGGTGTGTTGTACTACTACTACTACTATTCATGTGAATCTCTTAAGCAGTTATGTACAGCAATTGCCTATATTAGTATTGACTTTCATGCACTAACCCTTTCGCCCGAAATGCTAACCTGGCGAGGGAATGTGGACAAGATACAAATGCTCCAGCAATACAAAATGGCAGAAATATGAGAGTGTGAATCACGACCACGTAACTCTCTATCTCAAAGGATCCGACAGTTGGCAGTTGCAAATCACCGAAATATTAAACTATGTCCGATCGATCGGGTCATGAACTCATGATTGAATATTTTGATTTGACAGTCTTCTTTTCTTCCTTACTTTAGAAGTGGGAAAAAGTCCCCGCGAGTTGCAATGTCAAGACTAGCCCCCTCCCTAATAAAACGGCACAAATGTCCCTGCGAAATGCTGGACACCTGACGCGTGGCAAAGTTACGGATTCGGGGCGCGACATGGCCAGATCGCACTTCCCGCCCGCGACCACCGGTACAGTCCGCGATCTGGCCTGGACCCGCGCACGTGGCACGCAACGCCCGTGCGGTCACGGCTAGGGCTTGCAACGCCCGTCGGGTCGCGCCCGTGACCCGCGATGATCAGCCGACCTGGATGTCTGTGGCGCTCCAGGAGAACAACTAGTGCATTGTTTGCTACTTTGGAAAGAAAACCAACTAGATTAGTTGGTTTAGAGAGTAAGAGCAGTAGTATGAGTTGTTGGATTCAATTCTTGACTTTAGTAAATTTTTGTTAAAGTGTATAAAATTTTTTATTGCTGGGTTTAATAGTGCGTGGAATAAAAAAATTTATTGCCCCACACTATAGCAAATTTTTATATTTTGATAGAGCTCTAGAAAATTGTTTGGTATTGTACGGGAAATAAAAATTTGCTAGGTCTGGGAATTGAACCCAGCACTCACATGGGAAAACGCCGGATTTAGCCCCCGGCCAAGTGCCAATGGCAGAAGTAGCCCCCGGCCGGGGGCAAAGCCGCGTTTGTCACCGCGAGGAACTGGGTGGCCGACGCGTGGCAAAATCGCGCCGCCGGCCCGTGATGGTCGGAGCTCACAGCCCCCACCACCCTCGGCGTCGCCTCGCGCCCTCAGCCCGCGATTCGGCCTCGCCTCGCGCCCGGGACCCGCGAGCTCCTCCTCGCGCCTGTGGGCCGCGACGAGCGGAGCTCGCGCCCGTGGCCCGCGACGATCGTCCGAGGCTCGCGGCGGAGGCGGAGGCGCGCGGGGGCCGTGCGGAGGCGGCGGGGGGACGAGGGGAGCGGGGGGAGCGGGGCAAGCGGGGGGACGGGGGGAGGCGCTGAGGCGGCGGGGGGGGGGAGACGGGGAGGTGGCGGCGGGGGGCTGGTCGCGGGCCGAATGCGCGAGCTGGGCCTCGCGGGCGCGGCGCGTGATCCAGCCTTCCTCGCGGGCTGCGGCCGCGGATTCGGCCCGCTCGCGTGTGTGGGCCGCGACGAGCGGATTCGCGGGCCGGGGGCGTGATGTTGGGCTGTCGCGGGTCTGGCGCGCGATTTTCACACGTGTCGCTTGCACGTTGCGTCGCGGGGACAAATCTGGCTTTGCTCCCGGCCGGGGGCTACTTCTGCAATTGGCACTCGGCCGGGGGCTAAATCCGGCGTTTTTCCCACTCACACTCACACTCTTACTATTCAAGCCAACTAGACTAGTAGGTTTTCTTTTCAAAATAGCAAACAATGCACTAGTTGTTCTCCTGGAACACGACGGACACCTAGGCCGGCCAGTCATCGCGGGCCACGGGCGTGACCCGAGGGGCGTCGCGGGGCACGTGTGCGGGTCCAGGCCTGTCGCTATGGGTGAAACCAGATCGGATTCGGTTCGGATAGCACTCGTACCATATCCTATTTCATATTTTTTTTCTCGGATTCGGAAGCGGATCGGATAGTGTTCGGATATGGATATGAATACGGATAATTTCATAATCGGATATGGTACAGAAACGGACCGGATGCGGACCGAAAATGGATAAAAAAAGTCAGATAGTACGCACATACGAAGAGAAATAGATTACATACAGACAAGATCACAACAGCTGAGGGGAACCAGGTCAACAAAATCATATGAGTAAATTAAGTACTAAATAACATACATAAACTACAAAGCGCACACTGATTAACGATATATAACAATTAACAAGTTGTAAGACTAAAATATTACATATTTAATGATCAGTCAGTAAACACTATAAGGTAGTAAACATTCACAAATAAAATACTAGCAAGCAGCTGCACTGGACATATACGCACAACAACCATCTCATAAACAAAGTTAACATTCACTAAAATTACAAGTCCATACCTGAAATTCTATCAGAAAATCGGATAATCCTATTTAGGAGTGCTGGATTATCCGGCTAGAAAATCGGATAATCCTATTCGGCGAGATATTAGCAATACTGTATCCTATACCATATCCTATACATCGGATTCGGAATCGGAGCGGATGGTACTTGGATGTCAAAAATCTCTTACCATATCCTACAAAAACCGGATTCGGCGCCAGATCGGATCGGAAATTATCTGTACTGTTTTCACCCCTACCTGTCGAAGTCTGTGCTGGTGGTCGTGGCGGGAAGCGCGATCTGGCCGCGTCGTGCCTCGGATCCGTGACTTTGCCACGCGTCAGGTGCCCAGCACTTCACGGGGACATTTGCGCCGTTTTGTTAGAGAGAGGGCTAGTCCTAATATTGTAACTCGGAGAGGCTAGTTCTGGCTTTTTTCTTTAGAAGTGCACTCTAAAGCAGCTAATGACATATACTAGGAGAGCTTTGCAGTCCTTTTCAAGAATATATAGGATATGGAAAAGGAAAAAGGATAAAAGAAGCGAAAGCAACTCTGCAAAAGAGGTGTGGACTATGTATCCGCGCCGGCAATCACAGTTCTATGACAGAGCCATGACAAGGACACAGGATTATATATGTATAGCAGATAAGAAGAATTAACTCCAAGGTTTCATTCCAGCAAAAAAGAAACTACTGAAATACGTATGTAAGCACAGTGTCACTGCAAGGTCGCTCTGTTACGTGCTTGCGAGTTGTGAGGAGAGTTGCCTGAAGTAACAATTGTATTCCTTCTTTTAGGATAGTTATAATTGTATTCTGGCTACCATTTGTTTCAAAATATTTATTGTTTGGCAACAGTTAGCCCTAGCATTTTTAAGAAATATGTAAATAATGAATAAGTTCTTCACAAATTATGGGAGTAACGTGTCCCAAACATTATTATTAGCCTATGGCCAGTAAGCCCGATTAGTTAGTTGGTCAAAGTGAAAAAGAGGAAAAGCCACATATTTCCACTAGGTGATTGTGACACTTTCGTTCTGTTATGTGTGTTGAACTAGCTTAGGCAAAAATTGGTTCAAACCTCATACTTGGATGGTATTTTAGAAAACAATCATTAAAATGTCCTCTTCCAAGTTTTGGAGAAACATGGCCAGCGCCCTCTAGATGTCTCCGGTGCTTCTATCCGTCTAGAAATATGGCCAGTGCCCATATAAATTTAACTAAATGTCTCAACAATGTATTCATGTTTTCCACGTGACAAAGTTTGATCACAAATAAACTTAAGTTTGATCCTATCTATACTCCTCCACCTCCACTGCAGAAGTTGCCATCGGAGTTTTTGATTTGGGTATTGATGAAGAATGCAAAAATCCCTTGAATCCGCTTTAGTCGGCTTCATCGAGATGACTCTGGTTGTTGATCGTCCAACCCTATCACTAACAAAGAGATTGATATATTAAAATCATGCAAATACACATTGACAAGTATAAACGAGTCGATTTAATTCAAAGAGAAAACTTCAAATCTAATTTTTGGGTGATGAACCTCATCACCATCTCCATTTGGTGGCAAACATGAAATCCACATGTGTTAGTTGGTTTTATCTACTGTTTGCATTGAAATTAAATATAAGTTAGTACGAGAGACATTAATGATGACTAAATACGCTATAAAAATAGTAGCGGAGATACAGAAAGTTTAAATTTGTGCTGCAAGTCAGATCCTTTAGCTCTCCCTTGACGAACAACGTACTCGACGAATGCATTGCCAAGTATTTCTCGGATAGGCTTGAAGTTGCAAATAGGACTAATTGAGGAATCAAAGTATATCACCTTGTTCCATTTTGATACAAGGACGATCAAAACCTAATAAAAGCTACATATAGAAGCATGTCATCATAGTCATTTTTTGCATTCTCCTAGAGTTTGGAATTAACCAATAAGTGCAACACTTACCTGGGTTGTAGGCAAAGAGAATGTATCTCTTATCTTTTTAAGCCACTAATACTTGTGTGGTATATTCTAGAATGTATTCCGAATTGTTGGTGATGGCTCTACCTCTGACCTTGACTAGGTTAAGGAAACCGATTAGTTCCTTATGCAACTTGACTTCATTGTACATGTATCTGTACAAAATCAAGGAGGATATTACATATTGTCTCATATATAGGTATAGTGAATTGAGTGAGTAGACTTATAAAGTCCAACTTCTCAAAAGGTTCGTCTCGAGAACGTGGAGGTGGAAGAGCTCAAACCAGTCCTAGAAGAATATATAGAAGTAGCCGTCGAGGTCTTGGTGGAATAAGTATTCCTCCTTGAACCTGACAGAGATGCATTTTGGCCTTTCTTGTGCATACCAAAAATTGTTGCTCTATTCCATGTACTACTCATGCAATCTCTGACAGGTTATTGACAAGGTTGCAATTTCATCTGTCTGTATTATTGATTCTCCATTAATGAATTGGTGAGCCAACGGTATCACTGGGAGATTTTCAACATCCGTCGGGAACCCGGGAGGTGGTGGATTGGCACTCTTGCTGTTGTTCGCACTCTTGCAGCTCCTTCTTCTCTTCTCACCTTTACTTTTCTTTATCGAATAAAGCTTCTTTGTTGGCACTGCTGACTCAGTTGTCATTTGCTCATGATCGGCGAAGGTGTCAGGCTACTCTGGTGGCACTGCTAGCTCAGTTGTCCTTGGCTCGAGAACGGCCAAGGTGTCAGCATGCTTCGTTGTCGCCACAAGCTTCATTGGGTTTGGGTTCTTCTCCCGTACCTGTGATGCCGACTGTGATGAAGGCTAGTTGACTAGGATGACGTTCCTCTTTGTCCACTAGATGAATGAGCCGATCAACTCTGCCAGGATCATGATCTCATCTTCTATGGGTACCAAGAGGAGCTTTAAACCATCAACCGTGTAGTCCACAAAAGACCTGATGTAGTTAGGCGCAAAGGGGCAACCGTGCACCGAAGACCCCAATTTTGATGGATATGCCATCCCAAAAGCAACATCAAGGGGAGTATCACCCATTACCTTGGCCATGAGCTTGCATCGAGTAGCTTCCAATAGAATGATATAGTAATTAGCTAAGGCATCCTAGAAGTTTAATTTGCTAAGCATTATGGAATCCTTTTATATCTTACTAAGATGAATTTGCAAGGAAATGGTTGGCTTCCTTCTTCTCTGGTCGGACCATTGGATGTGTAGTTACTCATATGGTTTCCAGGGCTCGCTGTAGCAACAACGAGGGTGAGATGAGCCTTCAACTCTTCCTTAAACAATGCTACCTGCCTCACTACCTCCACTCTGATATGTTCGTTTATGGCAGCTTGGTCTGTCTAAGTGTTCTGTGACTAAGTCTGCTGGCTCCTCTAGGCTCTCTTCCTCGGCTCATACATCTCCTCGGATTCAGGAAATCCCTCACTCCATGGAACACCACTTCATATGTCGTGTGCAACCCAAGTGCTAAGGGTTTCCCAAGGCCGTGGTGACGTCTTGGGTCCTAGATGTACGAAGCTCATCACCTTGGGAGCATTGAGAACTCATCTGTATCTGTAAACAACATTAAGAACTCAATTCCTATGAGTTGTTCTGATCCAATATGTACAAACAAAACTAAGTGAGATGTACTATGTGTTAGGCGACTTCCTCATCTGTGGGGTTTGGAAATCTAGGAGCGCCCGTCGCTGGGTCACACTTGGCACAAGCTCTTAATTAGAACCGTGTCCGCCCTTGTAAATCTACAAATGGAGGGGTTACATTCTTCTCGCTTGCCAACTAGTCTGTCGTTGGGTCACACTAGGCATGATCTTAACCAAGACTTTGTCCGCCCTTATAAATCTACAAATGGAGGGGTTACATTCTTCTCCCTTGCCAACTAGTCCTCCTCCTCCCATTTCTCCCGAGCAACCTCATATCCAGCTATGTCGAGTCTGTGCGGGTGCTTGTTTTTAGCTTGCAGGGCCTTCTATTGCGCACTTATATGCTCAAATTCAAGTGTAGACTTCAACTCCACAAATCATTTACACACTTCCAGATCTAAGAAAGTGTAGACTCTCACCCTTACTCATAAATTTTGTTGTGAGCTCGCTCTTGAATCTCCTCTACTCCTTCGAAATAGTCTTGAACGCAGCTCGTTGCACATAGGCAGCATGTTCTTCAGGGATCTCAAACCACTCTTTTATTTCATCCATCAACGTCTCTTGCTAGTTAGGGGTGACCAACTTCTAGTTATCTATTCCGATGTCCACCTTCTCCCATCTGAGTATCCCCAAAATGATCAAAATCTCGAAGCAACCTTTCCCGGCTTCCTCGGGGCCCTAGACCTCGGAGAGACTAGGGTAATAACCATGTGTTGTGTAGGCCTCTGAGAAATGGTTCTAGGCTTCCGCATGCATTTTGATGTATGTGAAGCTTGTTCGTTCACCGAAAAAGGGCACAAGGAAATCGAAGAAGATTTTGTGTCCGACATCTTCTGAAACAAAATGTTATATGCAAAGAACAAGATATATAAATGCTAACTTAAAAAATTAAAATAGAGACATATACAAAAAAGGGGGAAATTCTAGCTTAAGTAATTTCAACCCTAAATCCAACCAACACTTAGCAAAGTTCCATATAAGGTAGCTCAACCTATATAGCCAACACTTAGTAATTCATCATGCATAATATACAGAAGTGCTAACCTATATAGCATAGTTCCATATAAGTTCAACATTAACAAATAAATTACATATAACCTGACCCAATAGATTTCGTATAGCAAAGTTCATAATATACAGAAAAATGAATAAGATCCACATTAACACAATAAATGACATATAACCTAACCAATAAATTCCATATAGCAAAGTTCAATGGTATAAGGAAAATGAATAAGGTCCACGTTAACAAAACAATATCATGTAAACGTAACCCAATAAATTCCATATAGTAAATTTTCGTGGTATATACAAAATGAATTAGGTCCACATTTAACACAACAAATTTCATATAAAACTAACCCAATAAATTTCATATTGCAAATTTAAAGTTTGATATAGAAAAAATCATACAAAATCCATTTTGGTATAATGACAATCATACAAAACCATACAAAATTAATAAGCATACAAGCGAGGAGGAGGCGACGACGGCGGTGGCATTGGTGCACGTGAGATTGGATTTTTGAGATTGAGCACGGGATGCGAAAATGTTAAGTCCAAAACCCTTACAAGAAAGTCAATACATATGAGTCAAGTTGGCCAGCCATCTATGATGACACTCATTATAGACGGTTCAGCCTATCACCTGTCTCTGATGAGATAGTCTCAGATATCCACCTGTTTCTGATGAGTGTCATCATAGATGGCTATGTCTTAGACCTATTTGTGATGTTGTCTTCAAGCGGTATGCATTTTTCTGTTTTTGGAAGAAGTAGGTAAAAACATATATTCACATACAAGTAGTTTTATATTCACATAATTCACAAGCCATTTATTTAACAACATATATCAACACAGAGAAGTAGGTAAAAACATATATTCACATACAAGTAGCTTTTCATTATGCATTAAAAGACTTGCTTATCATCCAAGAATTCATCATTCACATATTATTTACAGAAGAGGATACAATCATTCCGACAAGCGTGAATTCTTTCTATCATTCCAACAAGTATTAATTCTTTCTACTTCAAATCCAAAGGGACAAAGAACCTTCTTGGCTTTGTAAGTGCTCGTGGGTAACTCATTTCTCTCTGAAAGTATGTTTGCCATAAATCGTAACAGCGAGATGAAACTTTTATCGGACTAACCATTGTTTGCCTTCAATTTTAACAGTTCAAGAATGGAAGACAACCTTGTTTATTTTATCTCGCAACCCGGGAAAAAAGTTTCTCCACGTCCTCCATCAAGCCCAAGAATTTATCATATTCTCGCCCACCTAGGTTGTTCCCTTCTGCATCATGCAGCATCTTATCCTGATCATTATTAGTCAGCAACATATCGTCATCCTCGTGATCTAATTCACAATCGAGATCATCATCATTACTCATCACCTCATCGGCCCCTTGCATAATTATCTGCTCTTCACCGTGACTGGTCCAGCGTGTGTAACCATGTATGAAACCCCTCCAAACAAATGATCTTGTATCTGAGGCGTATGCTTAAATATTTTCTCATTCTTATAGTCATAGCACGAGCAACACATAAATCCGGCCCCCTTTGTCAACATATCCTCCCACATAGCTCTCACAAATTCATGCACACCAGTAATGTACTCTTGGGTCACACGGCTCTTGGGATGCATCCAGCTTTAATTCATCGATACTATGACACATATACAACACTAATTTGATTACTCATAAATATATTAATTTAGAATGCATACACCAATTTTTCATACAATCTTAAATCTAAACCCTATGCTAGCTACAAATTAATTATATATACTCTACTCTTATAAAGTTTTAAGATCTAAACCCTAAACCTTCTAACAAGCATGTTAAATCTACATGATCTTCTCTCAGATCTGGAAAACCTTTAAAAACCTATCTGAGATCTGACTATTATATAGGTGGGATAGTCATCACAGACGGTTCATCCACTTAACCCGTCTGTGATGACTCATCATAAGCGGTTGCAAAATTAACGGTCTCTGATAGCCATCACAGATGGGTCTAAACATACCCATCTGTGATGTGTGGAGTCATTACAAATGGTTCGTTTTGTCAATTGTCTATGATGACTCACCACAAACGGTTCTGCCTGTACCCATCTATGATGACTTGTGAGGCGAGACCCTGCCCTCATCACAGACAAGTTGAGCAAACCAACTATCTACGATGATAGTCATCTAAGACGGCTCCAGAAAACTGTCCGAGATGAAATATCCTAAATGAGCTTTTCTGTAGTAGTGAGCAATCACTTGAAGAAACATGGCTATATAGTAATGAGCAATTTGCTACAGCAGACCCACATAAGATGAGCAATGTGATTTCCTTTAATCATTCAAAAGGATCTGGTTCATTTGTTTTCTCGACCAGAATGTGCGTTTGATTTGTTATCGACTAGAATATGCATGTGTATAAACTACAAGAGGAACTCTGGTATGGGTCGACCACGTATGGAGTATGATTCTCGTGTAGTAAGTAGTTACATGTGAATATATAAAAACATGCACCCGTGAGGTGCTGATTCAGTCCATCCAAGGGGACAGTGCTTACCTTAAGTTAAGCAGAGCCCCTGCTGTTTTTCCTATAAAAAGAACATGTGCAGATATTTATTTGTACTATCTCAACATTCCTTCGTGCTGAAGATATGTAAGATGCAACTACTGTATGTAAGTGAGAACTTTTAAGTACATATGGTAGGGCCGGCCATGCATACCAAACACAGCTCTTGACAAAGATGATTGGTATCATGGCAAAACAAGGAAGAACCTGAATTGGGTAACTTTTGCTCACTTTGAGGCTCAAAGTACAAGTCTCCGAGGAAGATGCACTCATTTCCACCCATTTCAGTTCGAGTATTGCATGATTCTATACATTGTTTTCATGATGAACATCTATCATATCCAGATGCATCTTGCTTGTAAAATCAATCAAGTCCTAGATCTGGCAAAAGCCATGAACGAAGGCTCTAGCTAGCTTCTTTTAGTGGTAGCAAGTTCTGCAATGCCAGCTACCGCTCTATGGCTCTGCCCCATCAAAGTATGACACGAGAGAGCATGGGGACCCTCCTCCTGAATAAACAACTTGACACGTGCTAAATCATTGAGGGTCTATTACTTTACTTACTACTAGGTCCCGTGTGACTAGTAGCACTAACAAAAATAAGATTACATAATGGTGATCTGGTGATCACTGTCTGTGTACACTGTTTTTTCACATGTGATGCAGCCTTTCATTAGAGCAGATACAAATTCCGAGACTACTATACATACTCTACAGAATTATGCTAGTACAGTAGTAATGGAGGTCATGATAAATTCCAAAAAAATGGTTAGATAGCGCGTGATATAGCCTGCACAGAAAAAGATGTACCTCAAGAGAGAAAAAGACGAATTTCATTGAACAGTATCTCTATGTTTTTCACCTCTTTATTTCAGATTTTACTTTCCGCATAATTGATTTTTTTTTCTCGACTTGTGGATAGCTGAAATTTGTATCACTTTGTCACTTTTTAAATTTTATCATAATCATTTGCACCATATTGTCGAGATTGAGAAGGCTCCGATAGTAATAGTGATGAGAGCACAGTCCTCTCCCTTGGCTAGATCGTTACAGTACCTGGCTCCTACAATATCATTGCCATATTAAAAACAACACATGGTTTTGCTACCCTACTTTGGCTACAGTCCTTGCTTTCGTAGACCCATTTCGTCATTCTCCTCTGCCTTTGGTGAAATCAAATGCAGAGACACGCCATTCCCGTCAGAGATATCGTAATCTAAACGTGGCTGCAAATTTGCCCGACATAGTAATCTAAAATACGAGAGGTGTGGCTCTGCATGCGTATTTTCTGGCGCGTCGAAAGTGAGCAAGAACAATACTCTACTCACGTACATTGACTGGTCTGCAGTATTCAAACCTTTTAATTAGGGCGTGCAAAACGGTACGATAAATAGCTCCGAAAAGATGGATCAATTTAGTATCACTGACCTGTCTACCACTGATTAAATTCTAGCAGAGGAACAACACAAGAGCTACTAGCTTGTGTTGAAACTTGCAGCAATGGCCTAATTAAGAGCTAGCACCGGACAGGGCAATGGATCAGTGGGTTGGGTAAAGAAGCAGATATGTTTAAAATTAAGTATTCTTTTTACTGGAAACGTAAAGCGCTTTCATTAGGGTTTTGCGCTAGCTTTAGTTTAGGCGACAGCCTTTTTTTGTGATTAGCCTACCCGATCGGCAGCATCATTACATTGCAATTTGGAAATGATGAGCTCATCATACTATGCACATCACCTTTCATATTATGTGTCCTTTGTGAATTTTTAATCTCATACTGCGATAAATACTAGCGGTCTCTTAACTCTAGACCATGCCATGGGTTGTCTACGTCTTATCTCTCGTTCTCTAAGAAAGATCTATATCTACCGTGGACGGAGGCACAGTCCAAAACGATTTATATCTACCATCGGACAGAGCATTAGTTAATCACATTGAAAGTGTTAGAACCTTGAGTACTTTTCAGTGTTTGCGTACTGATCGATCTTATGTGCATTACCCTTTTGTGCTGAAAATCAAGCTGTCATGTATACTTATCTGTACACTAGTATACATACACACATGCATTTCCAAGTTATACTACATGACATAAATTGTTGATGACGGACAACATCCTAACAGATAGTAATCTAAGCCTGGCACGGTAATAATACCACCAAGAAATTTAGGTGGGATTGAAAGGAAACCCCCTTTGTCTGGTTAACTTTGCCCCCTAGAAAGCATTTTTACTTGACTAAGCTAGCAATTATTGTAGCAACGCTGCCTTATCAGAGACCAAACCCTAGCTACACTGCACTAGCTAGGTCCAATTGGCAAAAAGAGAGGCTACATTAGTTAAGGTATGCCTCTATATTTTCTTTGCCGCAAGAGGTATGCCCATATATTATATACAAAAGTAAAAGTACTAGTAATATTAAACACATTTTGAAAAAAATATTAAACATTTAACAACTACAATATCAGCGATGTGTATGCGTTTGTCTACGTATTGTACTCAGTGTTCTAAAAAAGCCGAGGCAGTGACATATACAGTCGCACGCTTTCAGGCCAACTTTCTCCAAGTGCGTCGAATTCCAGCTGGTTATTCGGTTGCAATGTGATGTGTGCATCCTCATCGTGCAAGCCAAAAGAAGTACGAATTTCGTGTCCAGCGAGCTGATGTATCCATTTGGAAAAAATCCATAAATATCATGACATAATGTTCAGAAATTTTTTATGAATTTATTACACATGAATCCACGTCGATCAACATGTACAAGAGTTATAACAAATTCGTAGTATCAAGAAACAAAAAGGTTGAGTAATCATTTGTGCAGTGAGTGACTACTTATTCTGTTCTAAATATGTATCAGGACGAAGTTGATACTGAAAGTCTGTATGTTTATATAACTTCATGCCACTGCATCCATAAAAAGATTACATATATTAAAGCATCATGTCTTTTTATGATTGTAAGGAAGACATACATTAGTACGCATACCATACGCACACATCGATACGAGGGCTCGCTAAGATTGGAAGAGGCCGAGGCTAATTCCGCGAATCTCACAGAATACAAAACGAAACGCACCCCTGCGTGCGTAAAGTGACCACCGAGAGTGAATCCTGATGAGGGCCCCTCCGCTAGATTTGTATCATGTATTTTGCCATTGAGGACGCTAGCTCCCATGGGCACCGACCAACTTTCCAAAGCAAAGTTAATAAGAAATAAAAACACGCGCGTGCATTCTTGTGCTATATAAAGCCCTAGTGCCAAGTCCATTGCAGCAGCACATCAAAGTGATCGTTGCTAGCTAGTGCTGCTGCTGCTGCTACTACACCCAGTACGTCCACAAGATGAGTACTGCCCCGGCGGCCACCGGCGGCGAGCGGCGGAGCATCCGGGGCCTGTTCAAGTTCGCGGACCGGGTGGACGTCCTGCTCATGGTCCTGGGCACGCTCGGGGCCATCGGCGATGGGTGCTCGACCAACCTGCTCCTCATCTTCGCGAGCGACGTGATGAACTCGCTAGGGCACGGACACGCCCAGCAGCAGAGCACTGCCACGAGCGTGCACTTCATGCATGAGGTCGAGAAGGTTAGTGCTGGTCCTCACGTACGTAGTTGCTTGTACGGCTGTGCTAGTTCGTCGAGAACATGTCTGGAACGCATGAATTTCATAGAAAAATCCATAGGGGTCAGTTCATGAACAGAAGAAATTCAAACAGGTCTAGTTAGCACAGGGTTAATTTTGTAGTTCATCTGTATACATTTTCACGGGCACTAACACTACAGTTTTCTCCCTTCCTTTTGCGTCGTGCGCGCAGTCGTGCCTGAATTTCGTCTACTTGGCGTTCGCGGTCTTGGCGGTGGCGTCTATGGGTAAATTCAAGTTCGCACTGATCTCATGATCTATTCATGCATTCACTGAATGCACAAATTATTTTTGGCTTGCCAATCTCATAGATTTAATTATGTGGATGCAGAAGGGTATTGCTGGAGCAGGACGAGCGAGAGGCAGGTGCTGCGGATCAGGTACCTGTACCTGCAGGCCATCCTGCGGCAGGAGGTGGCCTTCTTCGACTCACAGGAGGCCACCACCTCGGAGATCATCAACAGCATCTCCAAGGACGCGTCTCTTATCCAGGAGGTCCTCAGCGAGAAGGTACGTAACGTACCAAGGCACCACCAACCCAATCGAACTCTTGTTATATTAATTTGCGTTGTTCGGTCCGTAGAGTACCTTGAATTTGGAAGCTTCTTCCTTGTTGATTGATGTGAGCTTGATAAGTGCTTTCTTTAAGACAGACGACAGGAGAAACATTCGTTTGTGACGGTAGGATACCTACTTTGCTTCGCTAACTCTAGTCGTCACTGAATCAGTAGTTTGACTAATGATACACAAGCATACAACCAGAGATACACAAGCATACAACCATATAATCAAAGACAGTCTTAATTTGCTGATGAGAAAATTATTATCTCCCTCAGATCTCCCCGAATGTTTATCTCCCCCTGAGAGAGATAGACTTTGGAACATGCTTTATCTGGCTGACATAAAAAATATTCATGTGATTTTTCTCAGAAACCTAAGGTAGACAGGGAATATGGGAGCACATGACGAGCTCCTTATATGGAATGTTGAGATATAAAACGACGAATGCATTAAAATAAGTGCAGAAATAAATTAAAAAATGATGTACCTTCGCTACACCGGAGCTGAAGCCATTAAAAGACAGAAACTGCATGCTGGGCTAGTTGATCTGGATTTGATAAGTTCAGTAAGTGACATGGTGGCCAATGAAACACTGACGTAGTAAAAGGAATTTTCAAGAAAAAATGTTCGAAAAGATTCCCTGGGCTGGCATTAAAAGTTCGAAAACTGCGTAGTTCAACTTGGGAATTTGGGATGCAAGGAGAAATAGCAGCACAACTGATTGCTTCTCTTGATTTTTTTTAAATCTTGAACAGGTCCCTCTATTTCTGATGCACTCTACAGTCTTCGTCTCTGGACTGGCCTTCTCAATCTATTTCTCCTGGAGGCTGGCTCTGGTTTCTTTTCCTCTAGTCCTGCTCCTGATAATCCCCGGGCTCATCTACGGTAAATATCTTCTGTACCTCTCCCGCCAATCGCGCCACGAGTACGCCAAGGCAAACTCCCTGGTCGAGCAAGCACTCGGCTCGATCAAGACCGTTTACTCATTCACGGCAGAGAAGAGGATCATCCAGAGGTACACAGCCGTCCTCGACAAGACGATCAAACTGGGGATCAAGCAGGGCATTGCCAAAGGTCTCGCTGTCGGTTTTACTGGCCTTTCCTTCGCCATTTGGGCCTTCCTCGCCTGGTACGGCAGCAGATTGGTGATGTACCATCATGAAAGCGGAGGAAGGATATACGCTGCAGGAATTTCCTTTGTTTTGGGTGGCCTGTATGTTCTTACCCCTTTGCCTATTGACTTACATTTGATCATGTAGGATAGAAGCTTAACTGTAAAAACTTGAAATGTTGCAGATCCCTTGGAATGGCACTTCCTGAGCTGAAACATTTCATCGAGGCATCCGTTGCTGCCACAAGAATTCTCGAACGGATAAACCGTGTGCCACAGATTAATGCTGATGACCCAGAGGGGCTTGTTTTGGATCAAGTCTGTGGCGAACTTGAGTTTGAATCCGTCCGCTTTGTGTACCCATCAAGGCCAAATATGACAGTCCTCAAAGACTTCAACCTCCAGATTCCTGCCGGGCAAACTATTGCTTTGGTCGGCTCCAGTGGCAGCGGCAAGTCTACCGCAATAGCTTTGGTCCAGCGCTTTTATGATGCCAGTGAAGGAACTGTCAAGCTTGATGGTGTCGACATTAAAGGACTCCAACTCAAGTGGATCAGGAGCAAGATGGGACTTGTCAGCCAAGATCATGCACTGTTCGGCACATCCATAAAAGAGAACATCTTATTCGGCAAACCAGATGCCACCCTGGATGAACTCTATGCAGCAGCCATGACAGCAAATGCTCACAACTTCATAAGGGGGCTTCCTGAGGGATACGAGACTAGGGTATGTGCATCATAAGGAAACAAACATTCAAGCACCTTAATTCCATATCTCCCTTTGCCTTATTGGTGTTTTCACTATCCTTGCAGATTGGTGAGCGTGGAGCATTACTATCAGGTGGCCAGAAGCAGCGCATTGCCATTGCAAGGGCGGTCATCAAGAACCCTGCTATACTTTTGCTTGATGAAGCCACAAGTGCACTTGACTCAGAATCAGAGAAGCTGGTGCAGCTTGCGCTTGATCAAGCATCTATGGGAAGAACAACACTGGTAAATTGTCATTGCCTCAGCTCTTCCCACTTTAGAATGCTAAGCTTATAATTTCTCGAATTCTTTGGCATTATAGCACTCACTATACATAAATATTGATCAGGTAGTAGCTCATAAGCTTTCCACTGTGAAGAATGCTGATCAGATTGCAGTAGTCGATGGGGGTACCATAGCTGAAATTGGCACACATGACGAACTGATCAACAAGGGCGGCCCATATTCACGACTAGTGAAATTGCAGAAGATGGTGAGCTACATAGATCAAGAAAGTGACCAATTTAGGGCCTCCTCGGCGGCAAGGACCAGTACCAGCCGTCCCAGCATGTCCAGAGCAAGTCCCATGCCACTTACACCAGGTGTTTCAAAGGAAACTGATTCCTCTGTTCCTCCCCCTGCACCGTCCTTCTCCAGGCTTCTTGCAATGAATGCACCAGAGTGGAAACAAGCAGTCCTAGGCAGTCTCTCTGCATTGGTATATGGTTCCTTGCAGCCCATCTATGCTCTAACCATCGGAGGAATGATTGCTGCATTCTTTGTTCAGGACCACAATGAGATGAATGCAATCATCAGTCATTATGCCTTGATATTCTGCTCATTGTCCGTGATATCCATTGCTGTTAATCTATTGCAACACTACAACTTTGCTTACATGGGGGAGCATCTTGTTAGGCGCATTCGAGTCCAGGTACTTGAAAAGATATTAACCTTTGAGGCAGCATGGTTTGATGAAGAAACTAATTCAAGTGGTTCACTGTGCTCTCGGTTAAGCGATGAGTCTTCTCTTGTCAAAACCCTTGTTGCAGACAGAATCTCCCTACTACTTCAAACAGCTTGTGGAATTATAATTGCTGTGACCATGGGCCTCGTAGTAGCATGGAAACTTGCTCTTGTCATGATTGCTGTACAGCCATCTACGATGATATGCTACTATGCCAAGAAAATAGTTCTCTCAAATGTGTCAAGGGACTTGGCAAAGGCTCAGCATCAAAGTACTCAGATCGCCATAGAAGCTGTTTACAACCACAGGATGGTGACATCCTTTGGATGCTCATCAAAGATTCTTCAGCTCTTCGAGCAGACACAAGAGGAGCCATTGAGGAAAGCAAGGAAGAAGTCGTGGGTAGCAGGGATCACCACAGGGCTGTCACCTTGCCTCTCATTCTTATCATGGGCACTTGACTTCTGGTATGGTGGGAAATTGGCACAATCTGGGGAGATCTCAGCAGGTGATGTCTTCAAAACCTTTTTCGTCTTGGTGAGCACAGGAAAGTTGATCGCTGATGCTGGCAGCATGACGTCTGACCTGGCAAAGGGAGCAAATGCTGTTGCTTCTGTGTTCGAGGTGCTAGATAGGAAATCTATCTCTCCACAAAATTCAGAGGTAACACATTCGTGACTACTGAGAATTGTATAGAATGTAGATCAGCAGCCTCTCAAAATAATGATTTTTACAATGCTAGGTTGTTGTAAGAATAACATAACACAGCTAAATTGCAGGTGGAAAAGGACAATCCGAAGAGCAAAATACAAGGAAGAATAGAGTTCAAAAAGGTAGATTTTGCATATCCAACAAGACCAGAATGCCTAATCCTGCAGGATTTTAGCTTGGACGTCAAAGCAGGAACAAGTATTGGCCTGGTCGGGAGAAGTGGATGTGGTAAATCTACTATCATAGGTTTGATCCAGAGGTTTTACGATGTTGATAGAGGGGCTGTAAGGATTGATGGTATGGATGTGAGGGAGATGAATATTCTTTGGTACCGAGGATTTGCAGCTCTAGTTAGTCAGGAGCCTGCAATATTTTCTGGCAGTGTCAGGGACAATATTGCCTTCGGTAAACCAGAAGCTAATGAAGAAGAGATTGTGGAATCCGCTAAAGCTGCAAATGCACATGAGTTTATCTCGTAAGTCTTAGTTATTTTTCCTGTTTCAAATTACACATTGCAGAAATATGCTTGCATATGAAGTCATGAACTCCCACTATCCAACATATGGAGTTTAAAGCCTACTCCTTTTCAGATCTCTGAAGGACGGATATGATACTGATTGTGGAGAGCATGGCATACAACTATCAGGAGGACAGAAGCAAAGAATTGCAATTGCAAGGGCAATAATCCGGAATCCAGCAATACTGCTACTTGACGAAGCAACAAGTGCTCTCGATGCACAGTCAGAGCAAGTGGTACAGGAAGCCCTTGATCGAATCATGTCAGGGAGGACCACAGTCGTGGTGGCACATCGACTAAACACAATCAAAAATGCAGACTCGATCGCCTTCTTAGGAGAGGGCAAGGTGGTGGAGCGTGGTACTTATCCACAGCTCATGCACAAGAAGGGAGCATTCTATAACCTGGCAACTCTTCAGAAATAAATTGACTGTATAATGTAAACTACCGCAGTAAGTGATATGATAGCCTAATATAGTACAAAATCAGCATTCCTTGACAAGTTATGGAACAATTCCTTCAATCATCAGCTAATGTATCTGACCCACCTATTGTCTTTCAAGTGGTTTAAGATATGCATAATATAGCTTAATTTTAAGAAAAAAATGATGACAAAGTTGTATTACTAAAAAAAAAGAACATAAGCAAGCAGTATGTGCATTAATAGTCAATTTATCTCCTCTCCTGTTAACATGCTGTGGATTTTAACTTCCAAGACAATGAGAACACATCATCGTAAACTAGAACAAAACCAGAAGGAGAAATACCTACAGCTGAACAAAACCATGACAACATCGTCTTTGTTATTGCTTGAAAATGATATTTAGGAGGCTTCCCTTGGACAGCTCAATCTCCTTGCGCATGTTATTCATCTCTACCTTGACCAATGCCTCTACATCAATTAATCCAAGTTCAGTTGAGGCTAGCCGCTCTTTTACTTCATCAAGAGTCTGCTCGTAGCTCTTCAGAACTGTCTTAACCCTCACTCTTTCCATTAAAGACTTCTGAACCAAACTCTCGTGCTCAGCAACTTGCTGCACCAATTTCTGCATTTCATCCTCCTCCATCATCAAGGACTGCTGCAAGTCCTTGATCTCGTCCTGAAGGGCATGCAATTTTTTCTTCAGTTCTTGTGATGTCGAGACGGCTATGTTAGCATCACTTGTTGCTTTCTTGTAATCCAATTCCAAGGAAGTGTACACACTTTCGAGTTCTTTGAGCTGCCACTTCAACTGATCATGTAGCTTTGTAGAAAACTCTTCCTTCCGGATCTCCATATTGTAACTGTGCATCTCCTTGATTTTTTTAGCATGCTTCAGTAATGCAATCACTATCCTTTGAGCATCCATATCCTCTAGACACGAATCACATTTAAGAATTTCTTTCTGCACAACGGCTTCAATTACAGCTGCACACAGTAGATCTGAAGGATGATTCCGAATGATTCTCTGAACATGTGAGATGGTCTTCGTAAAGTTGTCCCGCTGAATATCGAGTAAAATTTTCTCAAGGGGATTGGCATGTTCTGAGGGTTTCCATGTAAAGTATAACTTACTTCTTCTCAAAGATGCTGACACCTCAAAGTATGTTGGCGATGACTCTACAAAAGCTCTCCTCATGAAAGACTCAGGAGCCTCTACAGCATTTCTTTCAATTTGATCTTCACAGGTTTCTCCATTATTTCCTTGATCTATTTTTTCTTCATTTTCTCCTTGATTATGTTGAGGCTCCTTACTTAGGCCCATCTCACCACGTGCCCGTCTGAGTCTCTTTAAGTCTTGAGATAAGGAACCTAAAAATTCACAAATTAATTTAACTGCGGTATGAGGTGTTTGAGGGCACTTTTAAGTTATAACTAAGAGCAGACCAAGAATACCTATCATTTGCTGATGATCTCCTTCCAAGACACTGCCTGTCTTCTCGTAGCGTAAACATGGTTGCCCTGTTCTGCCCTCCATCTGATCTATTGTGCTGGCCAGCAATGATTCTAACACTTTAGGTCTTCCGTTCAATACATTATTTGCGCTGCCACGAGAATTATTCAGGTGTGCCAGCCTTGGTGATCTTCGTGGTGTTTCAGAAGTTTGCGGTAATCGCGACTTGCCTATTGTCCGCTTTTGTTTGTAAGGCAAATCATATAACTCATGCTCATCAACTAGCTTGCGCTTCACTGATGTCAGATCACATTGTGTTGGTTGATTAAACAAGTTAGGCTCCTCAAGACTGCTCTTCCTGCTATCATGTCTTGAAGCAGAACAATCGTCCTCTGGAGGGAAGAAGCGCCGTAGTTGTCCCTTTATAAAATCAACTGAACAACAAAAAAAATGTGTTTTTACCATGCCAGCAATGCAAAAATGACAGAAAAGGAGGTGATAAAAAAACTTACATTGCAAAACTATTTTCTGCTTTAGAAACTGGTTCTGAATTTGTGGTTTGCCCCTACATACGTCAAAATCTTCTGCAGCCACTTCCACATTCCATTTATACAAACTGAGTGTGGCACAGAATAAGTCAATTGTCACTTTATCAAGATGCAATCTTCTCACTACCTCAGCTATTGCTTTAGCTTTATCATCTTCTGTTGGTCCCTTCAACAATAAGTATGTCTTTAGCTCATCTTTTGAGCCAGCTACTTCATGTAGATGTAGGCCAAGAAAGCTCTGTGATGAAATATGCTCATCCCCTTGAGTACTCCTTTGAAAGGTAACTATCTAAAAGTTGATACAAATTTATCAGTTTAAGGAGACAACATCACTACTAAGGTACTAATGAACAATTTTGAACTTCTGCTCCTCTGTGAACCCAATGTGAAAGATATGAAATAACAAAATGAAATTAAGATCTCCTAAAGTGACATGAAAAAATAGATCGTTTGAGCCCTAAGCTTCCCGAATTAACAACAATTTCATGTGCTTTTACAGACCATCATGTGTTTTATGTCTAAATCTAAGCATATGTGACCACACTTGCCAATCAAACATATCTAAAATTATGTAGACAACAAAGTGACTCCATATGAACTAGAGAGTAGGCAAAACAGGGACAAAAATGACTTGTACAGACTTATTTAATTATTAGCTCAAGATTAGACCAGAATATTACTTCAGTATCAGATTGATCTGCTATCTCAACCAGTGAGTGGGTATGCATGAGATTGTTAGCTGTCCCTGTTACTTTACCACCACTATGTCCCGTCTTACTAGAGGGGAATATATTACATGGGAGTTTTCCTTCTAGACTCCCAGTAGCTTGAGCACTACTTCCTGAATACCGATTTGCTTTCTCACAAGCATTCCGACCAAAAACCCAAACCATGAAATGCATGTCCTTATCGTATCTGAAGAGAAGGAACTCATATTGCCTCAAAGAATTGTCCTCCACAAACTTCGGCCATCCAGTGGTCAGAAATACACAGCCATCAACTTTCTCTAGCTCAACAACCCAAGTCTTCCCTTCTGAATGCTTAAGTATTACTTTAGCAGATGATGCCACTGAAGTGTTGGAAGTCCTGAGGTTCACCTCTGGGATATGACAGAGGAAGTCTCGAGGTATCTCCTACATATGGAAGCAAGGTTAGGACATACTTTAAGCTATCTCCACTTGGTTGCAAATAGCACATTTGATGTAAAAGACTAGTTATTGTTCAGAGACAGTCAAATGCAAATGCACCATGTTGTTAATTATGCACATCAAGGTGTCATTAAACAACACAAATCTATGCTCACAATCTGAAGCTTTACTTTCACTTTTGGACAGCATGCATGCACAAGGAAATCAATGTCAGTATGTCACCAGCTGAATCCCTCTTGGCCTAGCTATGCAAACAAGCATGTCACCAAACACTGCCAGATCGTTGTCTTTTCTAGGAAACATGTATATATATAAATAAACATAACATTTGAAGTTTTTCTACCTGACTACATCGCATCATTTAAAATTGTAACAATCACACGCATGCACATGCAAACCATTTTGTTTTTAGGAAGATGTACATGCAAACCACATGCAAAACATATTTTTATAAGGAAGATGCACATGCAAAATATATTTTAAGGTTTCCCAAAAAAACCATTTTTTTAAGGAAGATGCACATGCAAACCTTTTTTTTTGGGAGATGCACATGCAAACCACCATGTATTCACCCATATGCTTCCTTTTTTTTATATCTGAGAAAACATCCATGGGCTTCCTACGAATCATCCAATCCACAAAATAACATCACCAAGAATATAATATTTACACCTGGGTACCTCCACCCCACCCATCGGGTACCACATTTGCCGATAATATATGCAATGCAAGGATCTCGACACGAGTTTTCAAGGGAGCGCGGTTGCAGGAAAAACAATGGGGCAAGCCAAGCGAACCCAAGCGCGTCCTTGGCTTGCCTTTTCCCCTCCAATAACCCAAGCCAAGCATGCACATGCAGACACCGCGACAACTGAGAACAAGGGGCCCGGGCGCGGGGCGGGCGGAAGGGAAGGGGTACTCACGAGGCGACGGAAGAAGTCGCCGACGAGGACCTTGAAGAAGCGGTGCCTCCTCTCCTCCTCCATGCGCAGTACGGCAGATCGATCTCCCTCCGACTCTCCGCTCTGTTTTTCGAGGAGGGGAGGGTAGCAGAGGAGGAGGCGAGGCAACAGAGTGCGCCTGGGCTGGTTGGCTGGGTGTTGGTGCGGTGGACTGGTGGTTGGACGATTGACGGAGCGGGCGGCTCTCTCGGTTCCCCGTGACCTCGGCAGAATCGCCGCGGCCGCTTCTCTTTCCTTCCCCCTGGCAAAGGCGGAAAGCGCTCCTTCTTTATTGGCACCTGGCTTGGCCTTCGGTTCGTGTTGTGCATGGCTTGTCAGCCATGGAAGGGCGCCCACGCACGCATCCGTCACGTCGGCCTCATGTCGCCGCGTAGCGGTCGGTCGATTCGATGCTACTAGTAGCAGTTCTTGCTGACGTCCCGGTCTTGCACAACGGATTATAAAAGGCTGCTTGGTTTGATGTCTTAAAATTGGTTTGTCAATGGTTCCACAAGCTAATTTTTGATAAATATAAATATTCTAATTTTGTTTAGAAATTGGTAGCAACCTAATTGATAGTCAAATTTGTTAGATTAGTCTAATACTCCCTCTGTTTAAGAATGTAAGTCGTATTTTGATTCGTTAAGACAAGCCTTTGACCAATAATTACTCTATTAATATGCAGTTTATGTGATACAAAATCATAATCATAAGGAAGTATTTTTGAAAAAGAACCTAATGATATTAATTTTATATCACATAAATCGCATATAAATAGAGTAATTATTAGTCAAAACCTTGTTTTAACCAATTGAAATACGCCTTACATTCTTAGACGGAGGGAGTATATGGCAAGCCAATCCGAGGCTACCAACCAAGCAGGCTATAAGCTGTTTTTCGTGAAGGTATCGTAGGATGTTTCTGAAATTTTTTATTTTAAGGTTTCAGTTCCTCTTGTTCGTCCATGCATTCTGTGCAGATTATTGTCAAATTGTCAATTACACAAGTGGTATTCGTTGACTAAGCAAGTCAACTTATCCATGCGCGGAGCTGACAGTGACAGCCCACAAGAAGCAGTACTGCAGTAGCAGCAACACTTGCGGGCACTTCTCAAATCCTTCAAATTAACAGAACTAATAGTTATCATAAACATGACACTAGACTCAGAATAAGAAAATGCGACAATACATCTCAGATAGACTAATTCGACAATTTTATTTATATAGCAAAACTCGACTCACTGGCTTTTCCAGCCAAATTATTAAGCAGAGTATCCTACAAATTTTGTTGCCGATTCAACAATCCACTGAACGCACCCTGAGGTGAAGATGTAGCATCTGAGGTTTTCAAGCAATAAAGATGAAAAAAATTCCTTTCTGGTCGAAGAAAAGAAAATCCACGGGCCTGAAAACGTGGAAGAAGAATGAACTAAACAATCTCCCAGGGGACCAAGTAGATCAAACTAGTTTGCTAAATCTGAAGAGCAGAAGCAATAGATTCTGCCAGACTGAGAACTTCAAACGGCTGCCTGTCCTTGACCGCATTGACAGTGAGAGGGCATGAGTCGGTAATCCAAAAGTGGCTCAGGCCATGCTCCGGACCCTCTGAAAAAAATTTATAATGAACAAGTTGGTAATTATATTCAGGAAAATAAACAACAAATTATTCAACACAAAAGGAAGTGCTGGAATAGCTAAGTTCTCAAAATTTCAGTTGCGCAAGGTGCTTCGGTCGTTCTCATGTATACAGAGGTAGCCATCTGACAGAAGTGAAAGCTTGTACGAACAGCATCTGGCAAGAACAATCAAAAGGCGTTTGGATAGTGCTTCATACAAATTAGTGTCTCAGGGTGTTGGGACAAAATAATTTTACTTGTATTGTGGTAAATGAGGAAATGTTACAGGTACACGACGCAGCAGTACTGTATTACTGAGGAATCAGGATAACAAGGAATATCACGAGATTTTGGTAGTCACAGTATTTGGAGTCAAAACCTTGTAGGGGCTGGAAACTGGCAAGAATAATCAGAAGGGGTTTTAGATAGTGCTTCATACAAATTAGTGTCTCAAGGTGTTAGGACAGTAAAATTTTAATTGTATTGTGGTTAGTTGGAGAGGTTATAGGGTATGACGCAGCTCAACTGCATCATCAAGGAATTAGGACGCAAGGAAAATCATAAGAAGGTTTTATGTGTCACAGGAGGAACTAGAAGCCGTCTTGCTCATCTCTGATTGGAGTGTTTTTTCCCAATGATCTCTCTTTGATATCTTGAGGATTTCATTCCATGCAAGCCAAAAGTTGGAAAAGTTTGCAGGTGGAAGCTGACTTAGTCAAAAGGAAAAAATATGGCTTTGCTCTCTGGGGTGAAGGACGGTTTCTATGTTGCTCTTTGGAAAAGTCAAGAATTCAGTTGCTCAGTCAAACATGTATGGTAGGTGAAAGAATAAATGGTATATCATTGACCAAAAAAAGAAAACACAAGCTATACTAACCAGTTCTACCATGCCCTTCTAATTTGATCATATACCATTATAAAGGTATCAGCTGAGAAAGAAACTAACTTGTTCATAATAAATTTTATTGCCTCAAGATTCAAGAGCTCTAAAGAGAACAACAATAACACTGGGAAATTTATTATCATGCTACTATTATGAAGCTAATGATGAGTACATCCGTACATACCTCCATTATCGGGCTGAAATTTCTCCCATGACTTGTTGGGAAAAATGCCATGTGTCACGTACGCACTAACCTTTGCTGCTCCATGAGCTGCCAATACTTTCTGGACAGGAAAACTTGAATATCAGTTTACAATCTTAATGAAGTATGGTACATACACATAATTATATGGCAAGTTAGGAAGTGCCCTTTAGGAAAAAAGCACACTGTTGGGGAATAACTTCAAACACAAAGGCCAAATGAGTTGAAGATCCACGATTACCACAACATTAAAAAAAGGAGTTTTAAGCTATAAACAAATTTTCATTACCTGGCATTCAATCAAAGTGCCACCAGACTGCACCAAGTCATCCACTATAACAACATGACGGCCTCTAGCATCTCCCTCTTTTATACGTACAATTCTCTGTTCCCCTTCTCTAACTTTGTTGCATATGATCTATTGAAAGACATTTTATGAAAAGCAAGTCATTATACAAGGGGATAGGAATGGCAATTTTTGTTGGTATTTTAGAGGTCTTCGGACAGAAAATATTTACCATAGGAAAATGTTGAAGTTGCTTATAGAAGCGCTTCCATGCACCGTCATCGGGAAAAGCTATGGCTATCTGATAAAGATATTAAGGAGCGTATCAGACTGTATATCATATTAACACTGTCAACTAGAAACTTGTTTTCTTTATTTAGTAAGGCATACGCACATTATCAGAATCAGGTAGCTCCTGAAGCCTACTTTTCAGTAAGGGGATGCCACTCTCAAAACATGGTAAGACTGAGTCTCCAAAGTAGAATCTCTCCTGTTAAGCACACAAGTTTTCTCATGTTCAATTTTTTGAAAAAAGGAACAGGTGAAGAAGTTAATTCGATGGTATGGAAGACTTTCACTTACCTGCAAAGCATGAATATCAAAAATCACTAAACTGGTAGGTCCACCTCTTGAAATTGGTATATGTGACAAGCTTCTAGCTAGTGTAAAGGCTGTTGCAACATCTCCTTCATCTTCCATACGCTCAGAAGTCCCAGTCGGGAAAAATGGGAGTATGAGAGTAAATGAAGAAATAAACAATTTTGGCAGAGCATATATAACCGATAGTTGCTCAAATATGACACCGGGTGAGCTAAATGATGCTAAAAATGCAACATGTCGCCCACGAATGCTCTGGGCATTTGTGATGAACAAATTTGGGAATCCATCGGCAAACGTCCTGAAAAATGGAACCAGAGTTAACAGAAGACAAAAGTTCGGTCTAATTTTCGCTAACATTAAATAAGTTGCTGCTGAGACAGATATAGAAAATATTAATAAATAATGAAGTCAGTTCCTTGTTCCTACCTATACATAACTAAAATCAGAACATTGTGATGATTTATAATTTCAACTCTAGGAATCTAGGTCCCTTGATGGAGCACAGGAGCAATCCCACAAGTACTACCAGATCACAATTTGGGCCTTAGGCCGTTTGCCAAAGGAATTGAAGTTTCTACGCAAATAGTATCATCAGTGGGTTGACTGTACCATGCCTGTGTCGTACCAAGTCCCAACTGGACACAACGGGCAAGCATCTTAGAACCGCATATATAGCTTCACTTTTTTGATACCCACATTTTTCTGTTCCATTGTAGGCTATGTTACAGCTTTCGGATCCTGACAAACAAGTTGTGAAAACTACACCGAGTTGGGTTACATCTGTTCCATCAATTGGGACATTTTCAACATATTTCCATCCACTTCGGACATTCTTTTCCCCTAAATATGCTTTCATCAGTTTATTGGAGAGGAATGTCATCTTGATATGTATTCTGTGCAAGTTTAAACGAGCCCACACCAAATTTAGGACATTGCTAATTAGCCAACAACTGGAGTAGCCGGTTCACTTGGTCGTCGATGCCAGGTTCGGGTTCAAATTGTAAAACCCAGAGAATCCAAATTCCGAACGCACGATATAGAAAGTCAAACATCTAAGAATAAAAAACAAGGCAATGCTAGAAGTGAAGGGAGAAGCTTGGGACCTCCAGGAGATGGAGCACAGCTCGATGTCGTCGTTCCGGGCGGCCACCTGCTCGGCGAGATCCCGCATCTCCTCGCAGTGGTAGAGCAGGATGCTCTTATGGGCCCCCGCGCCGCCGGCCATCTTCGGCACGGCCAGCGGCGTGATCTCGGGCTGCACCACGTGGAGGCCGGTGCCGTTGCTACGGTTCCCGCCGAGGTGGAGGCTGGCGTGGAGCCTGCCGGAGGCGGAGGCGGAGGTGGAGGCACCAGGGGAAGGCCACGGGAATGCGAGGCTCGGCTTTGGGCCCGGGCGCGCGCTCGGGGCTGGGTGGGCCGGGGTTTTTGCGCGGAGAGAGACGGGGGAGGCGGAGGAGGCCGTTGCCATCTTTGCCGGACGAGGCACCGCGCGGCGGGTGGTTGTTTGTGATGTGGCAGGTGAATAGGCAGAGGCGAGGCGTCGCGCTGAGGTGAGGTCGCGGTGGTTGGTGTTGGTGCTGGTGCGCGCGTTATATACGCATCTCGATGGTTTTTTTGTGAGATTTGGCGTAGTTTATAGCGGCTGGACAGGGCGGCGTAGGCGCAACGGCATGACCGGCGGCCGGTGGTGGGTGGGGTGGACGAGTAGGTAGGGTGGCGTGTGCCGATGTAGTCAGCCGATAAGGATCCCAATAGCCGGATTTTTGTTGGAACGCTGGCCGCTCGCGTCACATGTTTAGATTCGTGTCCTTTTTATTTTTGGTCTGTTTAAACGTGATTGCCATTTAGCTTACACATAACCTAAACAATTGCAAGATCCTGTCAGATCTCATCCCACGGACCCCATCAAGCCGTTACGTGCTTTCAACGGACATGTAGAAACCATCTTCTTCCTCCTCACATATCGGGATATGCTTCTTCCTATCTCCTTCTGCTTTCAGAGATCTCGACGAGACGATAGTGATGAGGCTGAAGATAGCATGACGACCCTAGCACAACATTGCCTCGACAGGTTCACGGTGCCCTCTCAGTTGTAGAGGAAGGCTGGGTGGCGTCCATTGGTTATGGTAGATAGGATAGTTGACGGGAGCGAGGAAACGTTGCGGTGCGATGATGTGGTAGGCTTGCGTCGGTCACAGGGGTAGTCAACGGGGCAGACAAGGCGCATGGAGCTACAACGACATAACGATAGCGGCAAGAGAGGAAAAAGAAATATATTGAAAGGTCTAGGCTATCGACTAAAGGGGTGAATAGGATATTAATAAAAACTAGTACGAAAAGTAAATTCTATACATTCAATTTTATACCTCTAAGCAACCCTAGCATGCTAATGATCATAATAATCAAGGACACAAGTATGAAAAAGTACAAAGAGACAACCGCACAGGAGACACAAGACAAGGCTCAAACGTCTCCGTTGAGGAAGCTTGATCCAGTGATCGAGGCCAGCGCCGAATTGTGCTCTTTTCTCAAAGGGCTTGCTGATGCGAAGCCCCCTTTCACTTATGATAGTTCTTCACCTTGCAGTAGGTGAACTACAACACTCACAAACTTCTCAGATTCTTCACAACCTTGAAGAATTCTGAGCGACGCCTAACCGCCTAGGAGTGCCATCTTCCAAGAGTAATAAGAACTTGGTCTCGACTTAGAGGTGAGAACTTAGCAAGTTATCTTCTTTCATGCTGTGGCTAGCTTCCCCTTTATAGTACGGTTGTTCTATACTCAATGTGATCATTGGGATCACTAAAAGGATTAGAAAAGGTCTTTAAGCTGCTGGATTTCATGTCGTCTCTTTTTCAATCTTTTTTGTGGTTGTCAATGTATGTTCCAACTTGTCTTAGGGACTACTCCCTCTATCCAAAAATGTAAGGCATATTTCGATTTGTTAAGATAAAACTTTGACTAACAATTACTCTATTAATATGTGTTTTATTTGAGATAAACTTAATATCATTACATTCGTATTCAAAATTACTTACTTATGATTATGATTTGGATCACATAACTTATATCTTAATAGAATAATTATTGGTCAAAGTCTTGTCTTAACGAATCAAAATATGCCTTACATTTTGGACAGAGGGAGTAAATACCTAATCAACAACTTGATGCGCACATTATTCACAATCATTTTGTCATTAATCATCAAAACTCACTTAGGAGGCCAAGATGCACTTTTACAGATGGTGGATAGGAGTGAGGAAGAAGGAAGGCACGCTGGAGAAGAAAGGTTCCCTCTACTGACAAGATCTCATGCGGTAGTAGCACTCGATGAATAAAGGTCAAGGTCTGGATCCTAGAATTTTAGCAAAATGCTAAAACTTAGGTGTTTAATTCACCCATAGTTTATTTAAAATAAAAGGAGGGAGTTCAAGCTAAGCTTAGAAACCCTCGACCTTTGAAGAGAAAAATAAAAACTGACATAAAAGTCATCTATCTCTATGAACACGGAAAAAAAGATTATGGTACGTACAAGAAAACTCTCGAAGCCAAATCCAGAACTGGTCTAATTTTACTAACAAATCAAGAATCTATTATATGCTAAAAAAAACGTAATACAACAAGAAAAAATATGCTAATTTTTTTAATAAAAAAACCAAACCATTAATCTGGTGAACCCTCTTATTATAGTGGATCACAACCGATAGATCTTTATAAATATATATAAACATATCATAACTGATAGATCATCATAAGTGTACCTAAATACATCATAGCCGATAGATCGTCATAACTGTACCTAACATAGATCATAGTCGATGGACCATCGTAACTGTACCTAAACAGATAAAAGTCAATGAATCATCATAACTGTAACTAAACATATCATAGCATATAGATCTTCATAATTATAGCTAGACATATCACAGCCAATAGAACTTTATAATTGTACATAAACAAATTACAACCGATAATTTTCATAGGTGCACCTTAATGTCATCCGACCGTTAATCCGGTGGACCCTCATTTTTTCTAGAGCATGGTGGACCTTTATTGATAATATACCACAAATAATAGATAGTCATAACTATACATAAATAATGTACCTTGATTATTAATAGCCCACAACTGATATATATTCGTACTTTTTAAAAGCTGCCTAAGTTTTAAACTGTGTAATGATTTAGAGTATGTTTGGTTCATGCCATAGCATGCCCTACCAATATTGCCAACCATTGGCTAGTCAAAAAATTAGCTAGAGATTTCTTGGCCCTTGATTTGCCAAAATTTTGACAATTATTGTGAAGAGAATGTGAGAGGGATGGGCAAGTTCTTATGGGTAGCCAAAATTTTGGCAACCAACCAAACAAGAGCCAAAAAAATCATAGGCTGCCAATTTTTTGGCAGGGCAAATTTGGGCACAAACCAAACACACCCTTAATATCAATAATCGGTGATATGAACGTTAACTTCACGTGTTGATCTAATATCATATACAAATTGTCAGTTAATCGTGATCTAAACTTTAATTTTGCCTGATCTAATATCATGTACAAACAACCTACTAAGTAAATACAACAACTGGCTAACCAGCTACATCTGAACTTTTATTTTGCATACTGATCGAATATCATGTAAAGTTCAAATATTAAAGATGATTAAAAAAAATTTCATGCAATTATGAGGGATACCGTACTAGTTTTCTCAAAACTAAAACCAACGGTAGCTAAAACATCTGCTACTATTTTACATTCACGTATGCACAACAAGAATAAAACTTGGGAGAAGTTAGATGAAAATGACTTGGGAGAAGTTGATGAAAATGACTTGTACATGTTTCCATTTTCTGACAATTTTTGAAACGTAAATAGTATATGAGAAAATCGAAATTACGTTCGTCAGCTGGATGCATACGGGTACCCGATCAACTTTCCGGGAAGCGGAGTTCGCCTGCGGCGACTGCACGGCGTCTGGGGGTTGGTAGCTAGGGTGACTAGTACAAAGTAGGTAAGGACTTCGACTAATCTATCCACATCATCCTCGCCTACTCACTCTGCAAGGTATAGTAGCAGCCGATTAGACCGCGCTCGCTCTGTTGCACGGTTTTGTGACGAGCGACGTCGATTTCCACCGTTTCCACGTTCCTGCGCAAGTATCTTTCCGCATCGTCCACGGCAGGATTAAATAAACGTTTCTTAACTACTTGTACAGTGAGCAGTAAGTATTGGTGGGTTACGTGTTAGACAAAATATCTGAACGTTGACGAAATCGGATTCACAGGACACCACCACGGAAAAAAAAACACTTCAGATATGATCCAGCCTAATTTTTCTTCTTCAAGGAGACACTGATCCAGCTAACTTATTGTCAATTCTGATACTGCATTTGCCAAGGTGTGCATATTGAACAGTAATTTCCCTTTTGAATTGCTTATTCGTACTCGCGGGCGTCGCAGTAACGCATACAATCTTCCATTCACTCAGAGTGTCTGATGACTCAGCTCAAGCTCTTCGGAGCCTGACCGCCGGCACGGCCGGCTCGACTACCCGGAAGATGTGGACGCTGAACTCGGCTGCGCCGACGAGCTCGAACACGCAGTAGTCCCCTTCCTCGAGGCAGTTGCCGCGCGCGAACGCGCACCACCCTCGCGACAGCCGGTCCCTCGTGTTGGGGATGTAGAGCACCGCCCACGCCCTGCCGTCCGGGTCCCGCAGCGCCACCTCCGTCCTCTCCGCGGCAGGTGCTGCCGCGAGAACCCCGTCGGGAACCTCTGCATGCCCACACACGCATCACATTCACATTTCGCAACCCACACCGTCAATATTCACAGGCCATGCATAGCTGCTCACCATCATGAAGGAGTAGTAGACGTGCATGGTGCTCATGCGGACGACGCAGTACGGGAGCGACGACCGGAAAGCGTGCGCGATCTCCGTCGCGCGCTGCCGCTCGGCGCCCGTGACGGGGCGCCGGCGGGACACGTACCCTTTGTAGCGCCGGACGGACGAGGGGATGTCGTCGTTGGCGAGGGCGATCAGGTCGTCCTGGATGCTCCGCGTCTTCACCGCGCACCTCTGCGCGGCGGCCGCGCCGTTCTGGGTCTCCTCAACCTCTGGCCCGTGGTGCGGCGAGGGGTGCTGCGACGGCGCGGCGATCGCGCACAGTGGGAGCTCATCGGCGTCCACTTCGGTCTTCACCGCGCTGTGCTGCGCGGCTGACCCTGCAAAACAGTTGTAGCTCTGAGAATTGGACGCACAACAACACAATAAATCTGGCAAGAAATGCACACGCTACAGAAGCAAATTTTTCATGCATGTCAAACTGTCAATTCGTGGCGAGTGACGAACTCATAATAACGTAGCTACTGCGTGACATGATATTGCTACACCGGTTAGGCATGGGAGTGTGTGGGCCTGGGCCAGGCGGCTAAGTTAGGATGGGAGGGCAATTTAGCGGGATGTTCTCCAGCACAGTCCGTTGGGCCCTAAAATGGTATGATTCGGACTGGTCCTGTGACTCCTGTCTTCAAGGCTTCAAGCCTCGTTTGGAACGGACGGACGGTATCAGCACGAACTTTAGATCCCGCTAGAGTGGATGGATCTGTATCAAGGGGCAGGATTACAAGTGTTTTCATTAGTCCTGTAAGATTCATATATTCTAAAACAGCAACCGCCAGTTTTTTTTTACAACAGCAATCGGCAGATTTTGTATCAGTGTTGTCTTTCTTTCAGTTCAGCTTATACCACCGGATGTGCTATGTGGAGTAATAGTACCACTTGACTTACCCGATTCCGGCGTCCAATCGGAGCACTCGACTTGCAGGTGCTGCTCGCTCGGCGCACGGTACGGGACCAGCTCCTTGCCAACCGAACCCCTCTTTGCCCGCGCGGCGTCGCGCGAGGCTGCCGCCCTCGGCCGGCCCCGTTTCTTGCGCGGCCGGCGCTCGCCGCCGAGCAGAAGGTCCTCCCGCTCGCACGCCGTCGTGTCGAACACCATCGCGGTGAAGCGCGTGCCGCCATCGTGCCGGAACACGAGGAACTCCAGCTCCCGCAGCGCCTGGTCCTGCACGAACTTGGGCCAGCCCGAGGTGAAGAAGGTGCCCTCGGCGGTCCGGCGGATGACGACTATCCACGTCCGGCCGCTGGGGCCCTCCACGGTGACCGCCATGGACGCCTCCTTCAGGCTCTTGGCCTTTCTTGACGCCTCCCAGGGGATGTGCTTGCAGAAGTTTGGCGGGATTTTCTGCATTTGCATGCATGCATGAAAGGATCATTTCGAGAGGAAACAGATAAGTAAACTTAATTCATTTACACTTCGGATCGATCAGCGCATGCATGCTGAGAGCGTGCCATATTATCATATCAGTGGCCTCGCGCATATATTGGTATGCACGTATCTCTTTTCTTTTAATTAATGGATTTGCTACTTCTTAGTTGTCTAAAAAATTAGCCAGCCAGTTTAAACATTTTTATGCTTAAAATTACACATAACTTCTAAAATACACAACTATCTAATTAATCATTAAATTAAAAATCAAACCTTAAAATCATTGACTTAAGAATAAACAATTTCTAAATCAACTTAAAAATAGATACTCTCTTTAGTTAACTAAGTTTGGCAAACAATCGCATAAAATAAACCGTGCTATCTAGCTCTAGCTCCCCCAAATTACATAGTAGGTTAGAGCTAGAACACATGCAAGACACTTAACAGTCTATAGCTCTGGACGGTTCATCACTCACCAGGCGCTTCTTGAAGTCGCCGATGAGCACCTTGAAGAAGTGCGGCCGCCTCTCCCCCGACGCCCACAGCGACTGCCCCTCCGCGGCCGGCATCAATCCTTGCCTCCTGAACGTAAACACTCACTCCACACGCCGCACACACCCCCCGGATCAGTACCCGCGCGCATGCACTGTCCGGAGCTGCGCACACAGCGACCGGCCGGTGTGGCAGTGCATGCATGCGCGCGCTCACGGGCGACAGAGGCGGCCGATCAGGGAGAGATGACGCCGCATGCAGCTGGCTAGCTAGCCTGCAGAGCGTGGCGAAGAAAGCGAGGGAGGAGGGCACCAGAGAAGGTTAGGGAGGACGGCGAGGAATTAACCGGCCGGCCGGGGGCCTAGCGCGGGGGGAAAGAGACGCGAGAGCTCAGCTTTTGAGGGGGGGTAGGGGGCGGGGGGCAGGTTTTGGCTGTGGCGATCACACTCATCAGCGTCCGTGCGCCGAGTGGAGAGCGGTCTCCGTTTCAGGCGGTGCCTAATCAAACTACGCCCAAAAGCCCCCGGAAACCAGGGTGCAACTCCCGTCCCACTCTGCCGCCCTGGAACCCAAAATGCTCACTTCACCCGTAACAAAGGAGCGTTAGAAAGATAAGTCGCTGACCAGATGGCCCTTTTGTGGGGCTAGATCACTGCGGTCCCGTATGATGATGTGCTTGCTTCGCTGTGCAGTTGCAAGCACCATCCCAAAGGAGCCGGTGGGTATTGCTGGACAACGAAAAGCGCAGCTGCATTCTCATGAAAAACCTTGCTACATGAAAGTATGAAACACGAGTACAGGGTCAGATAAAAACCATAAAATGTGCCTTTCCATGAAAAATTACCATTAGTTGCTTATAGCACTAATTATTTTGCTATGTATTTTACCATAAAACTATGTTAAGAAACCAAGTGCAATACAGGATAGGTACCCCCGTTGGTTAAGGTGACGGAGGTGTGGAGTGCATGACCACACAATCTGGGTTCAATCTCCGGGTGTCGAATCTCCTGCTTTCTTACAGTGTAATTCATATAAAGTCGAAGATAGGATAAGACTGCCACGAGAGGATATGTACGTGATATGATAACAACAAAAGCGACGCGCCCAATAATATATAAGTCATATCACATACAGTGGCCACATGAAAATGTGCATGAAGTACTGTGATATCATTGTGATAGATCACTTTTAGGATCATAGGTATATTTTAATTTGTTGTCACGTCAAAGACTTACCTGGTATGATTGATGGTAAAAAGTTAATTAGGGTAAAAGTGTCCAATAATGGAGGTTACATGGTGGTTTACACATAATTGGCCAAGAAGCGCCTAAGATGTGCAGATTCTCAAAGAATTGCCTGTTGCTAGTAGATTGATGAGGATTATTCTTCCTTCCAAAAAGGAAAACCTTTAAGGCCAAATCTCTTTTTCCCTTTTCAATGCGCTGTAATTGGATTTCCAAATCGGTTCTACTCGGTGATTCGGCATAACGTGACAAAAAAGGCCATCTGTTCCAAGACTGGTCATAGATGTCGCCGTACCAATATGCATGTACCCTTTATTTCACCTTGGCTAGCAGTAGTACAATATAGTACGTGTCGACCGAAATTGCGACAGTTCAATTTGCATCTCCATTATCTCACTTTAGCCAATCTAGATTCGTAGCTATAGCATATAGAGGTCCCTGCTCAATGAAATGAGAATTGCTACTTGCATCTTACACCATGATTATCTGCAACTTTTAGGGGCTACTACAGTACAGTGAACCAGCATGCACAATCTTACCCAGCCCCGAAACCAAAAGAGAGCCTGGTCAGCTACTACCACATTGGATCTTTGCTTTTGGAAACATGCAATGACCAAAGCCATTTCAAGCAATGCGCCCCCTGGGTTCATGTCTGGGTATCGTACCCACGGCACCCATGAGGAGAATCTTTTCTGGTGTCGCCACCAAAGAGCCAAACCGGCATGCCGCCAAGTACTCGCAGAAAACAGTAGCATATGTAACACAGCCAGGACAGGCATAGTACCGAGGAAGAAACTGTGGAAACTTTATTCCGAACTCGTCCGACGAGAATACAAAGGCTTATTTGGGCACAAAGGCATTTTACATCACACATCGCCAGGAAAATACTACAGAAACAGGTAACACATACCTGATACCGACATAGCAAGGGAAATACTACAGAATTGGTAACATGGGGGGGGGGAGACCAGAGCTTGAACCAGCTCCGGCTGCACAGCTTAATCACAGCATGAGGTATTGAACCAGGTAGCATTCGTAAGGGATTTTGCATTACGTAGCTGAATATATGGATGCTGTACATAACCGGAACGAATTCAGTCAGATTTATCGGTAGTTGCGGTAAATCGGGCTGTACATGCAGCTCTCTGCATACTTCACCAGGTCCTTTGGCCGAGGGCGCCTACTTGCCAGTCCTACACGTGAGATGAGTTGATGATGAGCAAAGCAGTTAATCAGCATAGATTTACCGTTGTTAAGGAAAGGTAAGTATGATACTGACCAAGTTCGTACGCCTTTGCTGCAACGTTTGCTGCAATGTGAGCAGAGATTTTTCTGATATTTGAGAAGGGAGGATAAATGAGTCCCTTGTCAAAATTCTCTTGTGTGACCTGCTGAGCCAGAGCCTCCGCTGTTTCAGGATAGCGATGTACGATCAATGTTAGCTAGCTGGTTCAGCATACATTTCAAGAAGAACTAAAATCCATCCACAAAGTTATTCCACAATTTGTATTCACCCTGGTGGATTTCACAGTAGAGAAAACATATTGTTGACAGGAATTTGAAGGGAAAAAAGGTCACTTGTTGACAGGAAGCCTTGTTTACTTTTTACCACATCTTCTTTGGCTGACTTAAGCTCATATGGGGATGAATGTGATTACATATTTACAATCAATATTAAGCGATATGTTGCATTAGCATCACTAGGAGTACTTACAGGCTGCAAGAAGCATGTCATCATGCACACGGATTGCCCCAGACATCACCACACCAAGGCCAAACCCTGGGAAGATATAAGCATTGTTTGCCTGTACACCAGGAACATGATCAAATAGTTTATTTCAGACCATTTGAAGCAGATAAAATCTCTGAAATGAACAGTGGTCGTTAATCAAACCTGGCCAGGCACATGTATCTTGCCATTGTACTCTACTGGATCAAATGGGCTTCCAGTTGCAAACACCGCTCGACCCTGTTAATTCAGACTGTCAGCGCAGGAATATTGCCACTGATAAGGTTGCATAGCTTCATCAACAATTTCCGAGTAAAAGGCGACGCGACTGCTGATAGAGATCGTTACCTTGCTCCATGTGTAAGCTTGTTCAGCGGTACACTCAGCCTGCGATGTTGGGTTGGACAGGGCAAGAATGATAGGCATCTACGATTGTTTTTACATAACACTGTTAGCTGCTAAATTCATTGGCTCAAAAGACTCAGAAGTAACAAGTTGACATGGTGAAAGTTACCTCATTAAATGAGGAAATGGCTTCAACAACCTCCTGTGTGAAAGTTTGCCCCTTTCCAGATGTGCCAATCAGTACTGTTGGTTTGATAGCCTGGAAAGGTGGAAGGCACATTGGGTCAAAAGAGAAGCTTGTAAAGATTCAATGACTGAGACCAATAAGGTAAATCCATTAGATGTTTCTTTTTGAAAAATGCAGTCGTACATTGACTGCATCTAAGAGGTTGCCAACAGGCTCATGCTCATGAGCCCATGGTTTCTTGAAGTGTTGAAGGGACTCCTTTCGCGTACTGACGATCAGGCCCTGTTAATTGATTAGCATCTATAGTTACCAAGTAGAAATGCACTGAAGTTCTGGGTTAAAATAGTAAAAATAAGAGATATGGGGTATTATTAAAAAAGAAACCTTTGAATCAACAAGCCAGATTTTCTTGCGGCACTCCTCAATTGGGGTTTTTGTCTGCACAGGCAACAATTGTTAGGCGATCTAGACATGTGTGCACAAGCTGCAAATGACAGAGAAACCCAAGAGAAAGGGATGCACCACCTGTCTTGACATCTCAAGAGCTATAAGTTCTGCAATACCTGTCCCGGCCTGCAAGCACCAGAGCAAAGCTATTGGTTTGTGGAGAAAATGTGAATCGAATTAACATTGAGAAAATGGGAGGCATACAGCCTTTAATAAACTGACATTTGAAGTACACACAACCTTAAATAAACTGAATGGAAATATTTTCTATTTCTAATACAGAACTAGAAAAGAAGGGAGAACTGATCCTGATAAAGCGTGACGCAAAGTATTTTGACTACAAAACTGCAAATAGTTGGTCTACACATAACATTATGTAATTAAATAAAAAGGGACACATTACACTATATGATCTGTGATAATTGATCATAACACACCTAATCTCTACTGTGACTTGTACACCTGACGTCATTTGGAGAATTTAGCTAATCAAGCACAATCTCTGTTTGTAAATAGATGATTTCCTACTTCCTAGTTCCTAGAAGCGTGCAACTTTGACTCGTAATATATACAAAAAATATTTAGATTGGTGAGGTGAAAATAGTATCATCAGATTTTTCATGAAAATATTTTTATACTATAATGTTTCCATATATTTTTACTAACATATTCATATGAAAAGTAATGGTCAAAATTGCATGTTGGGGACTGTTCCTATGTCTAAAACATCGTCTATTTACGAACGGAGGGAGTAGGTCGAGTTCATCTATTGAAGCTTACAAGTGACTACCCTAGGCCAAGCAGAGAAATAGTAATACCCTAACATCTAAGAAATTTGAGCCCAAGGAAGCCAGAGTGCTCCCTTTGGTGCAAACTGATAATATATCCAAATAAGAAAGCACAAAGAAGATACCTCTCCAGCTCCCAGGAAGAGGTAGGTGTGCTCCGCCAACGTACCACCAACTAATTTAAGTGCGGCAACAAGCCCAGCAAGGACCACGGAAGCTGTTCCCTGCAATACATAAACAGTACAAAATTAATATTGGCACATTTGAACAAACCACAGCCCGCAGCTCACAATTGCACAGAAGACCAAAAAAATAGGGGCAGCTTCGTGCTACTAGCATTTTATCATATTTTGCAGATATTGGAAAATTACAATTAACTGCATCACAAGCAAGCTAACAGTCATCCAATAACAATACCTGAATATCATCATTGAATACGAGGTGGGTTGTGCCATATCTTGCAAGAAGATCAAACGCATTATGGTTTGCAAAGTCCTCAAACTGCATGATAAGCAATCATTAGAGCAACATGATATTGTTTCCCAGTTTTCAAACAGAGATGTGAATCATTTCGTTTCCAAACTTTGTTCTGAATATATCTTTTCTTAGTATGTAGTTCACCTGAATGAGAACTTTCTCCCCATAGTTTTGCTTCACAGCAGCCATAAATTCATGCAGAAAATCAGCATACTCCTGATAGCACCAAAAGAGGTCAGTTAAGAATTCCAGGTGGTAACTAGAGTGAGTTGGGAAAGCACGCAGAAGCAAATAGCATTGTTCAACCTGGCCAATGGCCCTTCTTTGCCTCAAGCCAATGTAGAACTCATCATTCAGCAGCTCCTCATTATTTGTGCCGACATCTAATGTGATAGGCAAGCACTTCAGGAATACCACGACCGTATTAGTTCATGCAATCAAGAAATGGTAGTCTGACAAAATAGGTAGATATGAGTGACAACTTACGGCAGATGGACGAACCCCTCCTAGAGCAGTGTAAAGGGAAAGCTTACCAACAGGAATCCCCATTCCCTATATCGAAAATATTGCAATCAACACAAAAGCCTAAGGGGTAGTTCATCATAAATTTTCAACACAAATATAAGAAGATACCTGACATCCAAGATCTCCAAGCCCCAAAATTCGCTCACCGTCAGTAACAACAATAACTTGAATGCTCCTCTCTGGCCAGTTCTTCAGCACCTCAAGGATCCTTCCCCTGCACAGCCAAGCAAAATTCAATATGAACATGAACAGACAAGAGAATCCCAAAACCGTACAAACCCATGAACCAAAACTTACTTCTCCTTCAAGCTGATATAAAGACCCTGAGGACGGCTAAATATGGAGCCATACTTTTGGCAGGCCTCGCCAACAGTTGGAGTGTACACAACAGGAAGCAGCTCCTCAACATTGTCAATGAGGAGCTTGTAGAAAAGCCTCTCGTTCCCCTCCTGCAATGTGGATTGAGAGAACAGCATAACCAACGTGGATTACTCACATCAGCTATACTATGAACAATAAGGAAAGTTATTGAACAGTTACCTGAAGGTCCATCATAGCCATGTAACGCTGCAGAGGTAGCTGGTACTGGCGGATATTATGCATGATCTTCCTCTCCTGATAATATCAGAGTAAACTGGATCAGCAAAGAAGCACACACTTGAAATGGTTCATGAAAATAAGGATCGACGATTGTCGAACCTGGAGCTCCTGGGATACGATTGCTGGTGGCAGAAGGCCACGAAGGTAGTGCGTCTCGCGCTCCCTCTCTGTGAAGGCAAGCCCCTTGTTGTAGCGTGGATCCCTCAGCAAATTGTAACCGCTGCCACACACCAAAGTCCAAACAAGTCAGAATTTCTGAATGCCAAATTATGCTACGAAACAAAGAAATCAGCTTCTGTTCAAACATCAAAGACCTTAGTCAATAATTTCTACTTCCTAGGAGTGAACATGCATTTCCATTGGTAGCTGGCTCAAATCCTACCATATCCATTTATGAGTAGGCAAAGTACCACTGTTGTCGGTGTCAAACTGTCAACTACCACATAGCTTAAGACCCAATTAATTTGGCAAAACTCTTGGATACAAAATCCAAGCATATCAAAGTTCGATCAGATCACAACCTGAAGCATCATGATGACAAATTTATTTGCTGTCATCTATCAACACATACGGTACAAGATAAAAAACTAACGTGGGAAGAAAATTAGCGACATCCAAATTCCGATCACCAGAAGCCACAATACTTCATAACCTCCTAGTACAACGTTTGTCTCCGGCGGAGAAACAGAAATCCCAGCCCGGCCAGGGCCCAGGCCACGGCGGATCAGAAAGCTTATCCTTAACTCGGAGTACTAAAAACGAAGCAGGTGGATTGGGCTACTCTCTAATCCCACCCCCACGCTCACCTCGCGACGGAGACGGTCCACGGCGTGACGAGCTGCTCCTCGGTGGCGCGGTCCTCGCCGTAGGTATCCTCGACGCCGCCGCCCACCGTCGCCGCGTCGTCCATGTCCAGCACGCACGGCGCCCCGCCTCCCCGTATCCCCTTCATGGTGCTCTCCATCTCCCCCTCCGCCGCCGCCGAAGCCGCAAAACCCCTCCTACCAACGAACCACCACCTCGCCGCCGCCGCTAGTCCCCGCGTCTCCCCGCACAAGTGACACCCGCAGCAACCACTCCGCACACGAGGTAAGCTCCCTCCCTGGTGTTGCAACTGCCACTGCCACTGCCGGGCTAGTAGCTAATGGAGCAGTGGTATTTATCAAAGATGGTGGTGCGGTTAGTGGTGCTGGAGTAAAGATATTGTTATTCAACGCACAATTAAGCTAAGCCCTTTTTTTTTGGGTGCAGTGGAGAAGTTGACCGGAGCGTGAGGACTGAGGAAGGGAGTGGAGGGGCGCGAGATTACCGGGAGGAAGGGGGCGCGACGGGCGCGCATGGCTGCTGGCGAGCGGGCCCCGCCGCCCTGAGAGCGACGGGAAGCCGCCTCGGCTCGCCCGGCGGCGGGAGGGGTGGAGCGGCGGGGGATGGAGCAAGTGGAAGCCGGGAACGTGGTTGGTTCGTGGCTGCTGTGCTCTTTGTCGTTTGGTGGTGCGACAGGTCAAGGCTCCATGCCTTCAAAAAACCAAAAATCAACGCTACATTATTTACACGTGTACAATCACCGAATAACAACTTATTTTGACGTTATTCTGATTAGTAAGTAATAGACAATATCGAAATAATCTCTTCGCGACAGGTTTAAAAGATAAAACAAATCACATCCTTAAACCCAGTTGTGCTACATTTAGCTGCCACCGACGGTAACGTGCGATATGATAATTATTGGGGAAAGGATTGAAAAAATAAGGAGGAAGGCAAGAGGATGATCCGACGCCGACAGTCACTTTCTACGTTGCTAAATGGAAGAAAGCAATGTTCCACTATTGCCTGGGCCGCTCAGGTAGCAAGCACTTGACATCCCTCGACTGGGTGGATGTTAGTTAACACGAAACAAACTCCCTTTCCAATGGATAAACTCTAGCCTACTAGGCAGAGGAACGATTCCATCACGTATCCTGACTCGAGTCCAGAGGTTGATCGATAGAGTACTCCGTCTACAGCGACGAGTACTTTTGTTTTCTCTCAAAAAACTCCATTCTTTTTCTTGCCTCTGTTTCTTAACGCAGGACATCATCAGATTCTGAATATTAAAAGATAGCAGCCCATGATGCCCTCTAGTGTTCACATACCTTGCTGGCAATGGTATCAGAACGATAATGTTTAGTCTTTTTCGAGCAATCAATTGACGCAGCAATCATCCACGAGAGCGACAGAGTCCAAGTCTACAAGGGCACTACGATTAGAGAAGCTCATGCTATATTCAGCCATTCATTCACCGAGGTGTTTGTCAATCCCCATTCTATTTGGTAGTAACGGGCAACAAGGACGTCTCGTTACTTCGGTTCAGGCGAATCATTGGTTGGTAGTAGTAGTAACGGGTGGGCAAGGTTGGGGATTTGTGGATACTGCTGACACACGTTGTATAGCTGCCCTATTCATACGGCTTATGGCTTGTTTAGCTGAGTTAGTTTAGCTCTTTCGGTTATTTAATCCCTACGGATCAATACAATCAGTTTGTGTTGAGCCATCTTATTCTCTCGTCTATCAGTCGCTCAACTCTATCTCTGCGTACCTTTCAAAAAAAAACTCTATCTCTGAGTACGATCCACGTTTCTCGCTTCCGCTCGTTTCTGCGCGCCTCTTCTCCCCATGGCCAGCCCCACGGCTTATGGCTTGTTTATAGCTGAGTTAGTTTAGCTCTTTCGGTTAAAACCTGTACATGAATTTAATCCCTACGGATCAATACAATCAGTGTGTGTTGAGCCATCATATTCTCTCATCCTATACAGATACAAATGGTTCTTTTTTTTTGAAACGGAGATACGAATGGTTCAGTTGTATGACAAGTAATCAAACCCATGAAAACACCTCATGAACCATTTGTACGACTGAGGAGCCCTCTGAAGAGCCCATTTTTGTAAAAACTTGGTTGAGTGTACCAAACTTTTGATAATGAATCCTGCATCCTAGGCCGAAGTTTCTTCGAAGGGAAAATAGGGCCTCGCCAAGCCAAAATTTTGACATACCCAAAACCAAATATTGCAAGATCAATATTTGGCAAAACTGATTTTGTTGGAGTGTCATTCAAGCCAAATTTTGGCCCCTCGTTCTCAAGTGGTTCACATGTCACAAAAGATTTAGTTGGCGTTGCCAAACTTGCTAGCAAGCCAAGCGATGGCTAATTTTCGTTGGTGTTACTGATGTTTGGTTTGGTTCGCATCGTTTTTGAACTAAAGAAACTCATATAACAACTCTGGCCTCTAATGAAAGTACCACTTTGCATGTGTTTGAAACTACACTATGGCCCCCTTCTAGATAGCTTATAGAGTGGTTTATAGCCCAGGAAGCCATAAGCTTTCTAGAAGGATAAAGAGATGCTTAGGCTTAAATTTTAAGCACATCATTTTTCTGTTGATGGGGGAAGTCTCATTTTTTAGGCTTCTCGAACTTCTTCTAGCAAATTTTTCATCAAGTGACTATTTTATCATCGCTACTTGTAAAGACCCGAACATTGTAAGCAGTTAATCGGAACCTCAAGGCTTCTCTTAAATGAAATTTGAAGTTTTTGCATTTCCTGCCACCATGTAGTTCAATTTTTAATTTTCGTAATCATCATGTCCCGCTTGACCTAAATAACCAATCTTGGTAATCTAGTGGAACAAATTCCAACTAAATACACTCCACATCAGTTTCATGTGCCAAAGATGCCATACCATATTTCCTGCAGATTTCAGGACATGTTTGACTACAATTCATTCAAATGAGAGGATGTTGGTTAATTAGGTCACAACATGGCAGATGTGTAATATGGGAATAACGAAGCTATTGCTCGGCTAGACATTATGACCACAAAAAGTCCATCCAGATTATAAATATCTTCCTGAACTTTTAACAACATTTCCTAAAGAATTTAGATGACCATTGGTATAGCTATCATCCCAGTCTAGAGTGGGCATTTTTGAAATTTAGCTAAAATGAGTAACATATCCATTCCAATTTGTGCCACACATATGTTAATAGTGGAGTCTCCTTTAAAACATTGTCGTTGTTTATTCATATTTTGAAACCTAATCGGGATCAAGCACAAATATGAATTGATCCAGCAGTTTGAAGCCCAGAAAAACATAAAACAAAAAAAGGAAATTCTTCCCCTAAATCGGAACGGGCCAAGACCTCTGCGGCCCACTCTTCCTTCCATTTGGCCCAAGCCCACCTTGCCTTTCCCCACGCCGCGCCGAAGACTGCTCCCCTCTATGCTTCTCCTTCTCCCGCCGACGTGCCTGGCCCACGGGCAGGCTCTCCTTGCCACGCGGCATCACCTTCCCGACCACCGCACTACCAGGCTCTCCCTCTCTCTTAGCTCGCCAGCCACCCCTCCCCTTGGGTTCTTCTCCCCATTCTACCCACGTCGCCGAGCTCTCCGCCTGCAGTTCTTGGCTCCGTTGCCTCTCCCGAGCCCCTAGACGCGCCCACGAGCAAACACCACGGCCTAAAACGTTGGTTTCCTCGGTCCGGCAAAGTGCCGCCGGCGACGTCTCGCTACTGTCGGTGTCCGAGGCCTTCCTTTCTCTCCTCATTTGCGCGCACGGACTCCACCTCCTTCCTGTAGAGCTCATCCCAATCTTGGTTTGTGCAGGGTCTCCTCGGAGGACAACAGGCCGAAGCCTTCTTCCCCGCGTCTGGCGGATTCACTCCGACCACAGCTTCGGTTCCTCCCGTCGGTGAGGCCAACTCTTCCCTTTTCTTGCCAAATTGACCCAACTAAGCTCCGTGAATTTATTGCCCAAGTTAATTGTAATTCAGTGCAGCGGATACCCCAAATTGGTAGTTCTTCTCCAGCGCCGGCCGAATCCGCCGCCCACCACTGATTCCTCATAATCGATAACTCCCGGACCAAACGGAGTAAGTTTCCGGCTTCCCGACACCTTTCTCTACATTCTTGGCTCACCTATTCTTCCTTGTGTGTCCTAGTTCGCCTCATCCACAACGCCCGAGCACCGCCGATCACCACCGTCGCTGTCAACCTCGATTCCATCCCCATCCACTTCACCTGAGCAACAAAACGGCACCAGGGTAAGCTCCTCGTCCTGCTGGTACTCAACGCCCTCCTTCTTCTCCGCTGTGGAGCTCTACACTTCCCTTCCGCCGTTTGGAACACCGGCAGCCGAAGCCCCGAGCCAAGCTCCTCGGTTAAAGAAGAAAGGCCTGACGTATGGGACCCAAGTGTAATAGACTAGGGAGGAAAAGAGAAAAAAAGAAAAAGGAGGCAGAAACGTGCTGGACCCGTAGACCCCCCTTGTCATAGACTGTGGCTAAGTTGGATAGGGTGAGAAAGGTTTTAGCCTTATTTCGAATTCTAGAAAAATACCAGATTGGGTTAAAACTGAGATAAACTTCCAAAATTCATAACTATTGCAAATCACATCCAAATTGAATGATTTTTGTTTTGCTAGTTTTCTCTTAATGTGTAGAACATTATGGTGTAGCTAATGTTCATGTTACATTGCTCTAAAAATGTGAAATTCCCATAATGCCCTCTTTTCGTTAGGGTTTGCAAAATGAATTGTATATGAATTTTAATAGCCCAAATTGAAATATATGTGCTACTAACCATTGACTTAAATCATCTTCTAGACATCAGTATATTCCCGATTCCCATGATCTTTTCATATACTAAATAAATGCATGAATTACTGAAACCCTAATTTTAATATACGCAACTTCAGAAATTCATAACTTCAACCCTAAAACTCCGAATTCGACGAAACCAATTCCGTTAGATTCATATAGACATTCTCTACATGTTAGGATGCATGTCATGCATATTTGAATCTTATTACTTGCTGGTTTTAATTGAACTTCATTTATTTGTTTTCATGTATTCCGGGTTCAAATTGGTTAGAATCGAGCACCGAGGAGTATAACGAAGCCGATTATTATTGTGATCCAGATCAATCCCAGCAAGGCAAGTTCACAAAAATACTCACTAAGATTCCCTTAAGTTCATTTCATGCTTGGCTGTTGGTTAATGTTAATTGCTAGCTTGTATTGTCAAACGATTGCAATGTGATAGTGATGGCGAATCACTAGTATTGCTAGGTTCGAATGTGTTGTAAGATCAGCGAGGATCTTTTAATCGGACTAATGCAATATGAAACCCTAATGGTGAGTTGTGAGGGCCGGGGTATCGACACCTACAGATGGATCGACAGGTGGTTAACTTAATCGATACCGGCATCGTAGGGCTTTACCCGTCACCCACGGCAGGGTTTGAATTGAGCTTTGTGGGAAGTCATGGTCGGCCAACCCTGAACTTACACATTCTCAATTCATCCCCCGCGTCGGGCAAGTTCTGGTTCCCTTGCCTGACTAAACATTAGGTTGAGCCTCGGTTGGAGCAACCACTAATAAATGGTCTTGTTTGACTTGATGTGATTATTGGATATGCAATTCTCGCTTGAATTGATTCATATGCAAACCTGATGGTAAACTTGTTCATGTGATATTTGTTGATATCGGTTTATCAATACTGTCCATGTTGTTGTTTATCTTGCGATGGACATACATGTTAATAATTGATTCTTGATTAATAGCTTTGCTGAAATTTATATGGGATGAGTATATAAATGTGGCTTGCAAGTATGAAAGTACTTACGGAATTCAATTTCGAACTTGTTGCAGGTGATCCCAACATTGGTGAGTACTACGACGCAGAGAATGTTGATAATGATGTCTAGAGTTTAGTTTATCCTCCTACGGTTGAACTTGTGGGTGTTGTATGTTCTTATGGAGATGGTAGGGCCGCCATCTCGGGGTTTTAAACTTGGATTTGCTGCTGTTTTTGGAGTTTAATGGCATATAAATGACCTCTAGATCATGTGTGTGTGCAACATAACCTTCCTTGGGTAAGAGATGTGCTATGTATCTGAATAACTCCCCCTTTTAGAGTTTGATATGTGGTATTCAAGTTGTTTCAGTGGCTGCCCATATGCAATGCGTGTATGAAATGAAGTATATAGGTATGCCGTGAAGGGTTAAAGCTGTTCCTCTTTTCACTAAGTCGAGCAGGAATCGGTTGAGTGACCCGCTGGCTGTGATGCTGTGCCGGCCAGGCAGGGTGTGGGTGGATTCTACCGGGCTTTCGAGCGACCCACTAGCTTCCGAGCTAGGTTAGGATGTGGGTAGAATCATCGGGCTCCTCCGATCTTGCTTTGCGTAGTGGGATTGGGAACGACTCTAAACCTTCACAGGATCAGGGAATTGTATGTGGTTTTAGAAAGTTTAGTCACTTCCGACCGGCTTGACCCACGGTGATAGATACATACGACGTAAGCATGTATGGTATATGGGTCCGGTGTCGGGTTACCCAACGGTGATAGATACATACGACGTAAGCGCGTATGGTATGTTGAGTGACTTCTCGGTCCTTGGCGAATTATCCTTCCCCTATCCATATTTAATTCCCGGGTCCGTCACACTACTTCACGTTATTTACCCGCCACTGCCATTGACTACATATTAAAAAAACCCCTCACCTGTTCCACTCACCTGTACCCTCCCCTCACCCGCACCTGGGCTCCTCCCCACCTCCCCCACCCCTCCTCCCCAATCCTCCTCGCCGGCCGAAGCACTGCCTCCCATCCTCTCCGCCAGCGCACGGGCCCCCTCCCTACCCTCCCCCCGAGGTGACCCGAGAGCGGCGACCTCGTCCCGCCCGCCCCCACCTCCCCGCCGGCCCGTCCTCTCCCCCTCCTCGAAGTCCCGGACTTGCATTTTCCCTCGCCTCTCCCGCGCCGCCTTCGCCCTCCCCGCCCGCAGCCTCACCCAAATCCAGTGGTCGCCACCGCTAAGGTTGGCCACCGGCACCCAGGCCGTGCCTGGCGTCCTCCCCCCGTATCCTGCTACTCCGCAGCCCTCCCTCATCTGCAGTGCCGGCCGACGTCCGCCTGCCAACCGCTCCAACGACCTCCGCCTGACGTCGCCCTGGGCTCGCTCGACCGTGTCGACAACCCCCAACCGCCGTGCCTCAAGCTTCATTTCTTGTAATTGTGGTGCTGAAGAACTTGTTATTCCTCAAGCTTCATTTCTTAATGATGTGTGCAGTATCAGTTTTATGGATGTAGTGAGTGGATCAATGTAGCTAGATCATGTATTCGAATTTGTGCTTGCATTGTTAATGGAAATTGGAGCTAGAACAATTTGTTCTAGCTCTGGAGCTACAGCAAGCAACACGTCAACATCGCCCCATCACTTGGTCACAAAATAGTATATGCAAGCCAAAGGAGTTGACTGATGGTACTGTTTGATATGGTTATTTGTGCTCTATAGGTGAACCTGAAACCCTCCAAGAAGCTTTTGATGATCTAAATAGGGAGAATGCAATGGATGCTGAGTATGGCACGTTGGTAAAAAATAGAACATGACATCTTGTATTGGCTAAGGAAGGGAAAATGTGATTGACTATAAGTAGGTATACGATAGATAGAGAGAGAGCTCAGTTACTAGCTAAAGGATTCAAAAAAAGATATGAGATCGATACGAGGACACCTTTAGTCTTGTAGTCAAAATATCTATTATTCGACTTGTGTTATCTATTGCAGTATCCAAGGATGGAGCTTTGGACAGGTAGATGTGCAGAACATGTTCTTGCATGGTGTTAAGAAGAGGAGGTGTACATGGGACAACCCCTAGGCTATGAAGAAAAAGGAAAGGTCTCAACACATTTGCAAGCTAGAGAAGGAGATTTATGATTCAAAAGAAGCCCCAAAGCATGGTACTCCCGGTTGAGCTCCAAGTTGCAATAGGTTGGGTTTGCACCATCAAAGTCTGATACCTTTTTATTCTTTTACAATAGAGTTGGTGTTACAATCTTTATCTTGATCTATGTGGATGATCTAATTGTTACTAGCTCTTTAGCACATGCAACTACAACACCATCAAAGTGACTTTGCACTCAAGGACTTGGACGATATCCATTATTTCTTGGGCACCGAGGTAACACATGCATTAGATGTCATCACCCTTTCCTAAGGCAAGTACACTCTGGATCTGTTGAAGCATGTTGGTATGAGTCTGTGCAAACCAACAAGCACTCCTATGTCTGCCACAGAGAAGATTGTGATAACCAAGGAAGAACCACTTTTATCCCAAGAATCCACCACATACAAAAGTGTCATCAGAGTTTTGAATATTTAAACATGACACGTTCAAATATCTCATTTTCAGTAAATAAGGTGTGTCAATTCTTGCACTCTCCAACCTCTACACACTGGGCAACAGTAAAGTGAATTTTGAGATATCTTAAGCATACAATCAATATTGGTAAAAGGATTAGGAAATCCTCTTCAACGCTTGTGAGTGCCTTTTCTGATGCAAACTGGGTAGACTGTCCAGATGATCGAAGATCAACTGGTGGATCTGCAGTGTTCTTCGTTCCAAATCTTATATCCTAGAGTGCACAGAAGTAATCAACCGTGTCAAGATCTAGCACCGAGGCTGAGTACAAGGCATTGTCAAATGCAATTGCTGAAATTATTTGGGTACAATCAGTTCTTGGAGAACTTTGTATAGTTCAACAGAAACCAACTTATCTTTCGTGTGATAATCTTGGTGCTACTTATCTTTTGGCTAATCTAGTGTTCCATGCTAGAACAAAATACATTGAGGTGGATTATAATCTTGTTCAAGAACGGGTGGTAAAAAAATTTATTGGACATAAGGTTTGTTCCTTCTGGTGACCAAGTTGTGGATGACTTCACTAAAGCTCTTTCGGTGCGGCAGTTGGAGGTATTCAAGTACAATCTCAATTTGATAATATTGTGATCGAGGAGTAGTGTTAAAGTAACAAGTTGTTATGTACAGAATCCTATCTCCAAGTTATAGATGTAGAGTAGTTTGTATAGATATTGCTTGGAAATTAAGCATGTAACAAACTCCGTAACCCAAATCGACGTTTGGTTCGGTCTATATAATGAAATCACACGCATAGATACACTTCCACAATCTACTTCGATTTTCCACGTCAATTGTTAAAAATCCAACTTCCATAACATTGCATTGAAGATGTGTTTTTTAAGAGCACTCACTTGAGATGTGCCAGTTGAGAAATGAGAATAGAGCTAGAAAACACTCTTAAGAGAGAGAAAAATTGGGACAAAAAAACCCAGTTTAGCAATGTGTCGTGTGGTGGCCCGGATCCACCTAATCTCGTCACTCGTTCTGTGGGATAGCTTCATGAGGTAAAATTAATTTCTGTAAATATTTTGCTATCAAATTGTATGATTAGGCAGTGCTTCTTCCCAGGTTTCTAAAAAATGGGAACGTGAGAGGCAAAGGAAAAAAGAAGAAGGAGCCTGCCCAGTGATTGGGCCGGGAGAAATACGGGCTTTAGATTTCATCAGTAGGCCTCAAGCCCATCTATTGTCAAATCACCGATCTCAAACCCACAATATAATTAAGCATCCAGTCACCCTTCCGGCCTTCCCTAGGGTTTCCCTGCGGCCAACCAAACCAGAACCCCGCCTGTGTACCACATCCCCTCTCCGCCGGCGGCGCCGCGCCCAACTCCAACCATGGCAGACTCGAAGGCCACCGCGGCGGTCACCCTCCGCACCCGCAAGTTCATGACCAACCGCCTCCTCGCCCGCAAGCAATTCGTACGCCCCCTAGCCTCATCGGAGCTCTCCGCCTCCTTCCCATTTCTGTTCCCCATCTCTCTTCACTAACTCCTTGCCGCGCTCCGCCTTTCAGGTGCTCGAGGTGATCCACCCCGGCCGCGCCAACGTCTCCAAGGTGAGATCTCGGTCTCGATCTTGCACGCGGTGCTGTCCAATTGCCGGTCTAGTGATCTCACGGTCTGGAGTTACTGTGCGCAGGCGGAGCTGAAGGAGAAGCTGGCGAAGATTTACGACGTGAAGGACCCGAACAGCATCTTCGTGTTCAAGTTCCGCACACACTTCGGAGGCGGCAAGTCCACTGGGTTCGGCCTCATCTACGACAACCTCGAGGCCGCCAAGAAGTTCGAGCCCAAGTACCGCCTCATCAGGGTATGTTGCGTTCTAGTACTTGCTTCCACCGCACCGATCGATTTATTTGTCAAGCGCTTCCTTATTTGAGTTTGGATAGTTTGATAGTGTCCTTGTCCTGTGTAGTCCAGTCCTTAGTGTGATTAGTATCCCTAGCATCGTTTGTAGAAACAATCGCCCATCTGGAGTTGATGGTAGGTGCAAGGTAGCAGTTGTTTGGCTTTCCCTAGTTACTTTGGCTTTCCCTAGTTATTTTGGCGGAGTATCCCGAAGAGTAATTTTAAGGGTGCAGCAATAGATTTCTTGACTTCTTGTAAATTGTGAGGCTGTAATGTGTACCACCTTTTTGCAACAGTATAGTGGCCGCCACCTTCCAATATATTGTGTGAATTTATGATGGGGTGTCTGTGACTAGTTTAAGTGTGCAGGCTGCAGTTGCATGATTTGGTGGTGTGACTTATCTGTATTAAAATTCTTTACCTTTCATTGCACGGACATATTAGTTCAAGCTCATTAAAAATTATTATGTCGATGTTCCATTTAGTGAGGTAAAATTTGCATGTATTGCAACACAGTAATCACCAATGACATAGTACTCCCACGAGATGGCAATGTCATTCAGTGACAATAAATAATGATGTATTCAGTGACAATAAATAATGATGTATCATCTTGTTAGGCCTGTTCCTTTTTTTTAATCCAAGGCGCACTAAAGGGCTGATGTTCCTTTGTTGATCTACGGCCTTAAGAGTAATACACAACCAGAAAGGAATAGGAGATTTGGTTATGCAACCTATCAAAAAAAATTGGTTATGCAATTTTTGATTAATTTACACTTGATGTTTCCTTCCAGAGTCTTCTGTGCCATGCTATACATTACTTGTTATGAAGAGTAATAGAATAGCTTTTTTCTGTGTGATTCTGAATTTTAAATATACGGTGCTATTTTTTTTATCTTCTGCATTGTATCTCCTTTACGTTATTCCTGTGATTAATTTCCTGTGTTCCATTTGCCAGAATGGTCTTGCTAGCAAGGTTGAAAAGTCTCGCAAGCAAATTAAAGAGCGCAAGAACAGATCGAAGAAGATCCGTGGTGTCAAGAAGGTGAACTACTCATCATGATACTGAGGACTGCAATTTCTGTATGCACAGTCTATTGGCTACTTTGCAGTACTAACATATATGGTTGTTAATGTTGATATTTTGGCAGACCAAGGCTGATGCTGGTGCGAAAAAGAAGTAAACACTCATTTACATTTGTTTTGCTGTGTCTGGCTCTCGTGGTGGTCTAGTGGCGATGGCACAATTATGTCCCTGTTAGTTTTTGTTACTTCTACCTCCGCACTGAAGTAAAGTTTTGCGATTCCTGGATGTGAACCTAGCCAGTTTGGCTGTAGTGTGTTTTGACATTAACATCTATGATTAGAGCCAGAAGTAATTATGGAAGGCTGTAACTCGCAAGCCGGCTCTGTTCTCTTGCCAATTATTGTGTGATATGCATTTTGTGTTTCTCGTGATGTCTATCCACTCCCCTCCTATACTTGGTTGTTTTGATCGCGTACCTGGTTGAGTCTGTACGGCCTGCTTGTCTAAGTGCTGAGTTAGGATCTAGGACATGCTTCCGCAGCACTTCTGGTTGTAATTAACAGAGATATATATAGTTTCTAGCAGCCGCGACCAGTTTGCTGGTACATTGGTCGATCCTTGGGGATTTGCTCTCACCTTTTGGAAGCACAACATCACAGTGGTACTGAAGCTACCTTACACAGTAGACCTTTAGAGGAGTAATATTTATTTTTTATATGTCTTCATTAAGTGGTTTACGTATACACGAATATTAGCAGTACATGATCATCCTGCGGAGCACAATCCGTGTTACTATGTTTTGGAAGACTAGCGTTGTAACTGCCGCAGGGGCAAACCAGAGCGTCAGTTTCTGTTTCTGACGGCGCTCTTCACCATGCTCCCGGGGAGGGAGGACGACGGCGTGATGGCCTTCCGTATCTTGAAGAGGTTCCACGCCGTCCCCACGGTGTGGCCTGCCGTCGCGAACGCGTCTTCAGTCGTCTCCCCTGCGCTCTCTCCATACCTACAGGAAGCTGATCAATGGCTGCGTTCCAAATGCTGATCTGATTTTTGAAACAGAGATAGCTGATATAATCTTAACTGGCTTTCGATGCTCACGCTCTTACCTCTTAGACACTGCACCAGAAACAACGTTGGAAGTTGCAGCAAGTGACCTCCTCTCGGCAGCCTCAACCGCGTCCATAACATTATCTGTCACAGAAAGGCAACCGTTGTAAAATCTTCATATGGGTATTCAGTCATATAACAAGGTTCGATCAGTGTTTGCATGGCACTCACTGACGGCATCAAGAGAGGCCAGAATGACCTCTCCGGGGACCGTGGCGAGGAAGGCTTTGCCTTGCTTGGAACGAAGCATTGGCGCGGCCATGGACCCCGTCACCGAGATGACCGTGTCGAGCAGCGACTGGCTCATCTTCTCGGTCATCTCCGACAGCTTCCTGACCCTGAGCAACCAAGACCATCACAGCCAGCAATTAACACCAGCCACTAGAAGCAGTAAAAGTAGTTCAGTTTACCTCTTAAGGCTCTTGTTGACTCCTTCACGATTGGCACTTGCCTTGCTGCTCCGGTCAGCTCCACCCGCGCTGCCGAATCGCTTGCTCGCACTGCCAGCAGCTTGAGGACGGATCATGTTGGCTCCCCGTTGAACCTGCAAGTGGATTCAGAGCCATGCATAATTTTTTCTTCCAGTGAACTTGTCGTAGAGGGACAGAGACCGGAGTGTGTACCTGGCTGGCATAGGCCTCGCTGCACATGAAGATGCCCTTGACGAGGTGGCCGGTGCCCGCGCCGATCGCCTTCGCGAGCACGCCGTTGTAGCTCTCTATCCTCGGCGCGAAGTCGCTCCAGTACCCGTCCGGCGAAGACGACGACGGCGGCGGCGGCGCCTTGGAGCTCCTCGACGGCGCGGACGTGCCGGCCGAAGGCGTGGAGAAGCAGGCGTTGGACCTGAGGAACGCGTCGAGGGACGCCAGCAGCGCGGCGTCGGCGGCGGTGAAGGAGACGCCGTAGTTGAGGAACGCGCCGTCCTTGTCCGGCAGCGTGAAGAGGTAGTGAAGCCGGTCGAGCTTGACCACGGGCTCGTCCTTCGCCAACGGCCAGCCGAGGTCGCGGCCGACGCGCACCACGGTGGCCACGGCCATGTCGTCCTTGGTGATCCTCACGAGGACGAGGTCGCCCCGGCCGAGCTCGACGGGCCCCTCGGCGTCGGCCATGAGGTGCACCGACGCGCCCGGGACGCGGAGCAGAGTCTCCTCCCGGATGCCCCTCGGCCTCGACGACGAGGACATGGCGCCGCAGCAGCCCATTGCCTAGCTGCTACAAAGAAAAGTGATTCTGAACTGAGGCTGTGATGAGCTGAAACTTATAGGCGAGCTGTTAAGGATGCAGTGGCTTTCAGAAACATACACGAAGAGAAGAAGGCGCACGGAATAACTCCACTGCAAGTCGGCCAGCGCCTTTATTCCATTCTTCAGCGTTAATACATTCGCTGATTCGCGTACGCGCTAGAGGATGATATTGGAATAACCACGGCCCAAAGTTCAGATATTCGTTGTTGGTAATAGTATACACATATATTTGACAAAGAGAGATGGAATAATAGTACGAAGCTATCAGATCAACAGTTCCGTTCAAACCAACGGCTGCAGGTTTACAGGCAAGAACAGCAAAGCGGAATGAGGGTTGCTATTTCCATCAATGTCAATGAACAGATTAAAGTACTATAGCTTCAGTAAGCACCATCATGGAAGTCTAATCCAGACAAGAGTCAGCTTCTACCAAGCCACCGATCGATTCCTTATCTTTGCCACAATATCACTCTTCTTATCATCTAACTTATGCAATTTTTGCAACAAGCGCACTACTCTGTCGATGACTCCAGCATGAATTTTGGGAGAAATACTGTCATGAGCAAACTTGTTCCTAAATCCATACATGGTCAATTTTCAGCATTTTTTTTGAAAGAACATAACTGAATGAACATCGCACTACATGAATATTAACAGAAAGAATTAAGGCCCTATTTGGTTGGACTGTGGCTGTTACAAAAGCGGCTGTTGGCTGGCTGTCTGGAGAAGTAGCTGTGGCTGTTGGCTATTGAGTCTGTTTACGTGTGTGTTTGGTTCGGCTGTGGCTATTGGCTGTTGTACGAGGAAATACCTCAAATGCCCCTGGAAAAATTAAAAAAGAAAAAAAATTTCTCCTCTCTCTCTCTCTATATCTCTCTCTGCCGCATCTCGGAGCATGACTCCAGAGGTTCCGGATTGCAACCTCCGGCCTTCCCTCAACACCGCCGCCGGTCCCTCCCCTCCGCGCCAAGCTCCCCGCCGCCTCTCCCTCGCCACTGCCGCCTCTCCCTCGCCACTGCCGCCTCTCCCTCGCCACCAACGCCCCGGCCCTCCCCGCTTTCTTCCTCTCTCGTCCTCGGCTCCGGCCTCCTCCTCCTCCTCCTGCTCGCCGCCGCCGCGGCACAAGCGGCGTCGCCCTTCCTTCCCATCGGCTGTGGCCCCCCCCAACTCCCTCGCCGTCTCCCTCCCCAACTCCGCCCTCCCCTTCCTTCCCATCGGCATCCGGCGGCTCGGGGGAGGGCTGGAGCGGCAGCGGCCGGAGCTCAAAGACCGGCGGCTCGCAGGAGGGAAGGCGGGGAAGGTGGGCTCGGCGGATCCGCTCGCCCGTGGAGCCCGTCGGCAGTGGGCGGAGGTGGAGCCCGTCGGCGGCGCGGCGGATGGGGCGGCGGGAGGGGCGCCGGTGAGGGAGTCGGGTGGGGTAGATGGGGAAAAGGGGCTCGGGAGAGCATGACCACTGCGGGAAGCTGCTCCCCGCCGGCTTCCCGCAATGGCCTCTTTCTCCACGTGAACGCCGAAGCCGCTGTTGGAAGGAGCTGGGCATAAGCCCCCCGTTTGGTTCGGTGGCGGCAGTTGGTAGGGAAAAGCCGAAGCCAACGCTAAACCAAATAGGGCCTAAGCCGCTTATGGAACTGTATGCTTCTGCTGTTGCTTAAAAAACAAAGGAACTATCAAATTCAGCTATCATCCTGGAGGTATTGAGAATACGAGGCTGCCAAGAGAGCAGCCCCACCCCCAATGCCTGAGCCGTCATTGACGGGTTTGATCACAACCAAGGATGCCACCTCCTCCCCAAGCATGTCCCTCAGAGTGCTCTCCATGCACTGGCTGAAGACTTTATAATACCTTTAGACTCCTCCGTCCACGGCAATCACCGTCCTTTGCTCATCGGGGCTGTCAGTAACCCGGCCGAGCTTTTGAGAATGCCGTATATCCCAGCAGCAGCAAGTCGTGCACCACGCCTGGCAATGACCTCACAAACATTCACAACCAGGTTCCTTGTTTTGCTTGAAGTTCTTTTGATCTGAAAACCAGATGAGTGAAAGGAGTTATTTGGTTGTATTGAACAAATGTCAGTATTATTTAATTCTTCATTTATCAGGGCAAAATATGAAAAGTACCTCCAAGATTTCTTTCAGCTTCATGCCAACTTTTTTGAGATCAGATGAAGTATCATGATGAATCATCAACATGTGAAGTGTCCTGGAACACAACAGAAATCAAGCCTTTTAATGACGGTTGTGGAAAAACTAAGCGATTTAGCCTGAAGAGCTGCCACCTCAAGTTTAAATTCAGGGCTAGATGAAACTAGTTAAAGAAATCCTAGAAAAACATGTCACCATTCCATTCATATGCATCAACTTACAGAAGTAAAATATGCTTGGTCTACTATGCAAACTTCCCACTGTGGAGTGAATCAAAGCTGAAGGTATACTCCAGTAGGATAGACTAGCACGATATTTTGGGCTAGATTTCTTCTACCTGGCCATTGATACAGATAAAAATGTAGCTGCTGTATTTTTACTTACCATAAGGTTGAGAGATTTTCTTGCTTAAGATGTTCTTTAATTTCTGTTCTTGTTTATACCATTCAGCTCGGCAGCCCAACAGGGAGTTTGTTTTCAGTTTCTAATAAATAACTTGAGTTAGCACTAGGCTCTAAAAGCATATTTGTAAGAAATTCAGCAGAAATACATGTTTTACAGGATAAAGTAGTGAATGATAATTAGAACAACATACGTTAGAATGTATGGGATCTCAAGTTTTTGAGGTATATTGTCACCAAAAAGGGCAGCTTCTTGAGCCATCTTTAACAAGACTCTCCGGACAATTTCCCCCATATACATACCAGAAGTTAACTTCTCGTAAATCTGGAAGGAGAATATACTTATCCAGACTCATTAACCACAAAATGGAGAAAGATCATTATTGTAGCATATCGAGGGCAACAACTCAATACCTGTTCTGCAAGGTTCAAACTTTCTGCATCCAAAGATTGAGCAAATTCAGTCAGTGGAAGATGAGAGGACTAAAAATTTCCCCATTCCATGTTTATTACCTGTTACAAAGAAAAATAATTAATTAAAATCGTCATAAACATGTCAAGCTTATCAATGAGGCAGAAGCCTTTCTTAATTTCTTATCACATTTTCTTGTTCTTACAAGATTGCAAGTAATATAAGCACAATATTTTGGGGTGTGGATTTTGTGCACACGGCGGCATTTGCCCCCGTTGTGCAAAATCCAATTTTTTAAATAGATATAAGTTTCAAAAAAATCTGAAAAAATTCATACCAGTTTACGATGGAATGAAGCATGCACATGTAAATTTTCGTAAAATAATATGCTCATTTGTGACCTGGGAAAAAAAAACAAATATGTGCACTGTTCATGTATGTCTACTATTCATTACTGTTCACAACCCCCAATGTGTTTCCTTATTTTTTTTTGCATAGGTCACAAATGTGTATATTATTTTACAAAAATTTAACCATGCTCCATGATATACATGTATGAATTTTTGTAGATTTTTTTAAAACTTAAATATATGATTTTCAAAATTTTGAAATAATAGGTGCACATGCACCGGGTGCACCCTGTGCTTTACCCAATATTTTGTATGATTTTTGCCTTGCAAAGTTGCGTTCATGGGAGCAGAAGTGAAGATTAAAAACACTCACCATATCTCCAGACTTGGGCATGGGGGAATGCCATTTAGGAATTGCAGGTGCATGCTCTATGTGTATGCTGCACTAGTACCAGTTCCCACTAACAGCAACCATAGTGTCATTATCCACATATCTCCCAGCAGCCAATGTCCCTACTGTATCATTGACCTACAAAAGTAGTATCCTATATTTATATCTCTATGACACACCGGGCATTTAACCACAGCATTATTTTCCCACAGTATTACTCCCAATGAGCATAATATGGATATCAAAAGAATCTAACCAATGTTGAGACTTCCATATCAAGTCCTTGACGTTTAATAGCCTCGTTTAGTTCAGCCACGATATCCTTGCCAACCTGACATCAAAGCAACATGCAAGTACATTATTCATCGATATTTGTACAATCATATAAGCATATCCTCAAAAGGAAATACATGAGTTTTCCCATTTAAATTTTTTGATCCAGGATGATACTGACCATTTCATTTGGCAATCTTATGTTAGAATATTTAATTTGGTTTTGCGTAGCCTCAAGAAAAATGGCAATCTTATGTTAGAATATTTAATTTGGCTTCCATAAGCAAGGTTTCAAATACTGACCATTTCATCAATTGCAAAACTCTTTGTCCATCTGGTAAGAGTACCAGATGAAATTGAAGTTTACTTCACTGGAACGTAAAACCGAGTTCTCTCTGGGTGCCCTCAGGACGATGATAGTCTTCACCTTCAGAGGCAACAAACTTTGCTAAAGCAGCGGCAATAAAATCAAATATTTCTTGAAAAATTAAACCACATATTCTAAACTTAGCATTAAATTATACACATGACCGAAGTGAATATGATGACAAATGGACATGATTATTACATATGAACTTCTGGACATTAAATGCTGTGGAATGGATAACCCTTCAGATTCTTGCTCGATAATTCGTCTTTCCTTGCCCCCTAATTGAACTCGTAAAACACGAAAGTTTGTTCCTCCAAGGTCAAGTGCATAAAATTGCCTAATCGAGATCAGATATATTGTACTGAAAATGCAACTTCATGCAACAGTGGTAATATGAGATAGTCACGGTGACACAACTCAAACAAGTCATGCATGGTCCAGTATGTGTAACTCAGACTTAAAACCGTGCACATCTAGTCTCCACATTTTAGACAGCGCATAAGTACATATCCTATACAATATGGAGTACAAATTTACAAGAAATAAGTCCGGATCACCCCCTGAGATTTGGTAACTTGACTATAACCTCCCAAAATAAAACCAGGTATTTTACCCCTAAACAATACAAAACCGTTAAATAACCCCCCAAACTAGTTTTAGGGTGGTTTTGCCACCATGATGGGTGACGTGTTCCTTATTGCCTAGATGGATTGCCACAATCGCTCGAATAAAGTGATATCTCACGTCAATGTACTTTGTTCTCTTATGGAACATCTAATCTTTTGTAAGGTGAATAGCATTTTGACTGCCATAGAACATTCTAGTACAAAACATACTTCCACAAAGTTCAGTATACAAACATCTCAACCAAACATCTTCCCTGCAGTCCTCTAAGATAGCCATATACTCGGCTTCTACAGTGGAGAAGATGATTGTAGCTTGAAGACTTATTTTCCAACTAATGGCACATGCTTCAGCAATGAACACATAACTAGTAAGAAACATTTCTTTTATCTAAATCTCTAGCACAATATGAATCTACATAACCAATAAGTCCACCTTGAGTTCTTCCAAATTGTAAACAAGCATCAGAAGTGCCTCGTAAGTATATTAAAATCCACTAGATTGCTTTCAAATGCTCTTTGCTAGGATTAACTATGTATCTACTAACAACAGTCAGAGCATGAGATAAATTGGACCGAGAAGATACCATGTCATACATAAGTGAACCAACTGCACTGACATATGGAACTCTAGACATGTACTCAATATAATCATCGGACTGTGGGCATGGCTTTGAAGAAAGCCTGAAATGTGTAGCTAAAAGAGTATTCACCGGTTTTGCACTGTGCATATTAAAATGATGAAGTACCTTATCAATATACCCTTATCTATTCTACATCATAGAGTAGAGTAGAGTTCATACTTAGTCCAAATATAACAAATAGGAACAGAGTTTAGAAGACATATGAAATCAAATGAATAGCAAGCCTTGTAATTCCCAAACCCTAGGTCTATCCCCATGAATCAAAAGCGAGACCTAACCCTACTTCTCCTCCTTTGGCATCAAAACACCAAAAAGAGGAAAATAGAGTAGAAACTACTCGTCATCCCCTATGTGCCGAAGGCGGTGAAGCGGATAGTGACATCAAGAGCGGGTCCTCGATAGGTGCATCAACATCGGAGGGTGCATACTTGGATCCTTCTGGAGAGATCTCCAGCATGTTGAGGTAGGAATATAATCTTCTTCATCCGGATGAAGTTCTAATTATGTGTCTTCTAAATCTTGGTTTGACTCGCAGGGATACTTTTGCACATGTTGAAAATAGATTTGAGAGCATTCGTAGTGGAGTGAAGCATACCACCAGAGGGAGGATCTAGAGTGGCACGGGAGGAGGAGAAGGCCCTTGACTTGGAAGTCTTAGACTTGAGAGCTTCAAGCCTTGGTTGATAGAGACCATGCTTCACCTCCTTGAAGAACTCCTCACCGGAGATGGCATCCACATGCCTCTGAATGTATAAGGCATAAGGTAAGGACCTCTTTTGCTCCACCATAGCAAACTAGATCTCATTGAAAATGAAATTCATCACATGAATCTTCCCCTTCTATTGCATCTCTTTGAAGAGGTTGATGTTGTGGGAGCAGATGTTTGTTGAATCTCCGCCCTTGGGGGCAAGGGAATGCTTAAAAAGCTTATTCAGTGTGGCATAGATGGGCTGCAACCCAGCAATCTGTCCAACTACCCCCTTGGCATCCTTCTCGTAGAGACACATTCCCATTGAGAGAGTTGTTGTCATGTAGTCTAGTGGAGGTTCCAACCTCAAATCATGGCAGCTTTAGAACCCTAGCAAAATCATATTTCTTTCCATTCATCATCCAATGTATTGTTTAAGCATCATCCTCGGCATTGTAAAGAGTGGCATAGAATTGCATAATTATCCTATCGCTCCAGTCATACTAAATTACCATAAGCTCATTGATGCCCTCCTCCACACAAGCATCATACACATCCTAGAAGTATTTAAGGTGAGACCTAATTTACCTCCAGCCAATTGCCCTACGATGTATCACCGGCTTGTTCAGAGCTGAAAGATAGACTCATATATGTCTTGCTACACAAAGGTGTGGAACCTGGAGTTGGTGGCGTCATTGGGTAGCTCAAATTGGTTGACATCCCACATTAGCTTCTGAAACTTTGTCTTGTTCACGGTCATGTAGTTTACCACCCCACGGCCCCGACGATCATGATTCAAACACTGGATGGTGAGAGTGATGCCCTCTAGAGGTGGAGGAGTAGCTTCTCCATCTTGGGGAGCCCTGCTTGCAGGGCCCTTTCTTGAGGCAGGTGGAGGTCCGGTCCTCTTGCTCATCTCACTAGCAAGTGCCCTCTGCGTTCCATGCATGAGTTTCTTAGCCGGTGCTCGTGCAGATCCTCTAGCCTTGTTAGTAGGTCAGGACACGACAATTAGATTGGGATCTTTGTCGACCCTTGTCCGAGGCACCTTCCTTGTGACCTTCCTCTACCGCTGAGCAATGGGAATGGTATCTTCCTTTGACGACTCCTCTATCTCCTTAGTCACTCCCTTTTTCTTCATCCTTGCTTCTCTTGTGGCTTGATGTTCCTCACTCAAGCCGGACTCACGGAAAGATAAGTGCACATGATCTAGGAGAAAGATGCGAGAGCTAGAAGCAAAACAAATTTTAGGGTTTTGGGGTCAAAATCTGTGTCTGGAGTATTCGGGTAAATTCGAAGTCTCCAGGGGTCCAGAGTATCCGGATGGTATTCGGAGTGTCTGGGCATACACAGTAAATCATAACCCTAGAAATATGTTGCGACTAGATCTATGCTAGAGCTCGAATCTCCTCGACTCAACCCTAGGAAATGAAGAAGGATATGCATGAGATCGAGGGGAGACACTCATACCCAGAGCATCCAAGGGAGTCATGCCTGGGGGAACTCAACTTCTTTTGATCTCCTCAACAATTGTGGAGAGCTCCACGCATGGGAGAGGCTGGAGGAGGGAGGAAGGAGGAGCAGCTAGCGTGAAGGAGCAGTCGGCGGGGAGAGGTTCTAGATGGTGTGCAGGCCGTGGCCAGAAGGTCCCACGGGCAGCGGCTTGGGTCATGAGATGAGAAGTTAGGCGCAGGGCTAAAAGAAGGAGAGAGAAAAGAGAGACCCTGTGCAGTCATTAACAGAAATTTTTTGAATGAGTATCCAAGGATACCTTCGGAGTGTCCGACTGTGTACACTTGATTGAGGCACTTGGAGTATCTGAGACTTTATTCTAGGGTGTGCTGTCCTTTTTGAAAGGACTGTCCAGAACTTCAGAGTGAAATCTAAAGTATCCGTCAATGGAGAGGGTTCGGAGTATTTGGAGCATACTCCGGTCTTGGAAAGCAACGCAATTAACCTTCTGTTAAGGGGTCCGGAGACTATGGAGAAAATGTCTAATTAATTAGCAAAAGCAACAAAGATACACATCCATCTACTCTGCTACACATCTCCTCTTCCTGTCATAGCATGCAACAATGCAAATGTAACAATACCCGCTTCTCTTCCCCAGCACGTTTTCTTTCTCAGCCCGTACCCAAATCGTGGCCCGCTCAGCCCACCATCTTCCTCCCCTCCCTCCTGTTCTTCTCCGCCCAGTCGCGCCGCCCGAGGAGCAACGGTGTCCGTCGCGCTGTTCGTCCTCGGTGCTGGAGCCAAGTGGGACCTCCCCTGCCCCGACGCCGCGCCCGAGGACTCAAGCCACACGTCGCCGAGCTCCCATGAAGGAAATTACCCAACCCATGACTTGGAGTTAGCGGCAGTAGTGCATGCCCTAAAAATATGGAGACATTACCTGCTGGGAAATAAGTGTGAAGTATTTACGGATCATAAGAGCCTGAAATATATATTCACGCAACCGGATCTTAATCTAAGACAACGTAGATGGCTAGAACTGATAAAAGACTATGATCTAGATGTTCAATATAAGCCAGGCAAGGCAAATGTAGTCGCCGATGCATTAAGTAGAAAAGTGTACCATAGCACAGCAGTCGTGCAGAAAGAACAACCAGAACTATGGAAGGAGTTTCAAAAGTTAAATTTGGAAATTGTAAATGAAGGATTCATAGCAACGTTGGAGATACAGTCAACCCTGATGGAACAGATCAAAGAAGCTCAAGAAAAGGATGAGGACCTACAAAAACTCAAAGCTGGACTACAGGAAAGAGATACCAAATTTTTCCATAGACAACCAAGGTATACTACGATTCCGGAATCATTTATGTGTGCCAAATAGGAAGGAACTGAAGGAGTTAATTCTGCAAGAGGCACATTCGTCACAGTTTCCATGCATCCTGGTGGAACAAAAATGTATCAAGATCTAAAGAAGAAATTCTGGTGGAGTAATATGAAAAGAGAAATAGCAGAATACATCGCACTTTGTGATGTATGCCAACAGGTAAAAGGGAGTCATCAGAAACCCGCAGGATTACTTCAACCATTACCAGTACCAGAATGGAAATGGGATGAAATCGGTATGGATTTCATTACTGGACTCCCGAAGACCCAAGCTAGATATGACATCATATGGGTTATCGTTGATAGATTAACCAAGGTAGTGCACTTCTTACCAATAAAACAAACCTATGGTAAGAATAAGCTAGCAGAACTCTACTTAACCAGAATAGTAGTTCTCCACGGAATCCCTAAAAGGATAGTCTCTGACAGAGGACCTCAATTCACGTCAAAATTCTGGGGAAAACTGCATGAAGCAATGGGAACAGATTTAGCATTCAGCAAAGCCTATCACCCGCAGATCGGAGGACAAACTGAAAGAGTAAATCAGATACTTGAGGACATGCTGCGATCATGTGCCCTAGTATACGGAGTAGCCTGGGATACATGTTTACCTTTCATAGAGTTTTCATACAACAACAGCTATCAGGCGAGTATTGGGATGTCACCGTTCGAGGCGTTATACGGAAGAGAATGTCGAACGCCGTTGAACTGGACCGATATTGGTGAGAAACAACTGTATGGTCCACAGATTGTCCAAGATGCTAAAGCTCACGTGAAGATAATTAAAGAAAAGTTAAAGACGACCCAAGCTCGTCAGAAACGTCGCTTACCTTAAAGTCACACCTTTTAAGGCAGTGCGTCGATTCCAGACGAAAGGAAAATTAGCGCCGAGATATATCGGACCGTTCAAAGTATTGAAAAGAATCAGAGAAGTAGCTTATAAGCTTGAGTTAACTTCAAAGCTCAAGGGAATACATGACGTGTTCCACATATCTCAACTCCGAAAATGTATACAACCACCCGAGAAAAAGGTAGCTTTAGAGGAAATAGAGCTCCAAGATGACTTGACATACCTAGAAGAACCAGTCAGAATTCTTGAAACAATGGAATGACAGCTAAGCAATCAGAACGTCAGGTTTTATCGAGTCATTTGGAAAAATCATTTAGTGCAAGAAGCTACATGGGAAAGAGAATCGGATCTACGACAAGATCATCCATAGCTATTTCCCAAGTAAGACCAATCTCGAGGATGAGATTCTTTTTAAGGGGGAGAGGATGTAACAATACCAAATTTTGCAAAAGTTTTAAAAATCCGAATCCTGTTCTGGGCCACTTCTCTTTCCCAACCCGTTTTATTTCTCAGCCCGTTCCCAAATCACGGCCCGCTCAGCCCACCATCTTCCTCCCCTCCCTCCTGTTCTTCTCTACCTAGTCGCGCAGCCCGAGGAGCAACAGCGTCCGTCGCGCCGTTCGTCCTCGACGCTGGAGCCAGGTGGGACCTCCCCTGCCCCGACGCTGTCGGCGTAGAGACGCCTCTAGCAGTGGTCCGGTTGGACCCCCTTTGGGATTCGGCCGGGGGCGCAGTAGGAGTTCTTTTGTGAGCCGGTGATGATTTTTGGAGAGGAGGATCTGATGCAGGAGACGCAAAGATTTACCCAGGTTCAGGCCACCTCAGAGGTGTAAAACCCTACGTCCTGCTTTTGTGTGTGTGTGTATTGATCTTCGGAAGGTTACAAAGGCTTTTTCCTTACAAGGGGAGTTCTTCTCCGGGAGATCTAACCCTAGCCTTCTTCAACCTAAGGAAAGCTCAACCGAAAGAGAATCTAATCTTACAATTCCCCAACCAAAGGTTCAACCTAGGATTGTCTAACCAAGAATTCTCCAACCTAGAATCGTCTAACCAAGAATTCTTCAACCTAGAATCGCCTCTCCCTTTGCATGGCCTCGGCTCTCCCCTTATATACCCAGAGGTTTACCACAGTGGCCCAAGGGTACTGCTGACGACGTGGGCGCTACAGGGCTGCCCACGCCTTACATTTAATGCGCGGCGCGGACTTCCGCGCCGGACGTCTCCCCGCTTCGCCTCGGAACAGGGACTCTGACATCTTTATGCCCGGCGGGTCCCGCGAACGGAGACTTACCGGCTTCTTCTGACAGGGTTGGTGAGACACCCGCTCCTGGGCCCCGAGTGTCAGCGACCAAACCCGCACACCGGAGCGCGCGGTGACGCGACCCAAGGGGCAAAAAAGGTTGACAGCGACAGGGGCGTGCGGTGCGGCGCGCCCGGTCGGTCAACAAATCTGCCAGCCGGGCCCGCCTCTCGGCATGGGCGATAGCCAACGGGGCTTTCGCCTGAGCCGGTGGGGCCCGGCCTGACCGTCATCATGCCCTCACAGGACTTAGGTTTTCTTGTCGAAATGACGGGTATTAAATGCCTCTGCCAGGGCTGAAGCTTGTTGGAGAAGCTAGCCGCTCGATGACGTGCCCGGAGGAGGGCCCCACGAGGGGACGCGACAACCCCCGAGCACTTCGGCCCCGAGCAGTTCCTTCACTGGGAGGGGCGCCAGCTGTCCCAGGTTGCCCCCGGGCGGCCTCGAGCGCTTGGGGAGCACTCGTTGGAGGGCCGCTCGGGGTCCCTTACGGGGGGAGCTCCAGGAGGAGTGCTCGGGGAGCATCCCGAGCACTACCCTGGGCCCCACACCTTTCGGGACGCCGGGCGCTCGGGAAAGGGGCCCCGAGCACTCCCTTGATTCCTGAGCCTTGGACTCTCGGGAGCCCAAGGCCTTTTCTGGTTACTCGCGCGGATGCGACGCCCGAGGAAGACCCCCGAGCGCTTGGGCTCTACCGCCGGATCCACTTGACAGTCGGGGCGGGGGGCTACACCGACCCGGCCGCCACGTGTCTCGCTCCGCAGCATCTGATTGGCTTCCGCCGGCGGTTCGGGGGACCCTGGGCCCCATCTCGCCGACAGACGCCGTGCCCGAGGACCCAAGCCACGCGTCGTCGAGCTCCCTCTCTTTTCTGCTCCTCAGCCACGCCGCTCACGGCCTCGCGTGCCACCTCGCCCATCGCATGCCTTGCTGAGCTCCTCCGCTTGACACACCGCCCTCGCCATCGCCACCGGAGCAACCTCCTCAAGCTCCGCTCCCGACCAGCGCCACCCCCTCGCCTCTCCGCTCGGCTATAAAAGCCGGCATTGTCGAGCTCCACCCCCCCTTTTCCCCTTCCTCCATTTCCCTCGCTCCCGAACTCCCCAACCGACCTTCCTCTCGCATTTAGCTCCCCCGAGCACCTCCACCTTCCCAGAGCCCTCTCTCGAGCTTCCCCTGTCTCACCCGAACTCCGGCGAGGTAACCGAAGGCCCCGCTGCCGCTGAGTTCCTCCTCCCCAACTCATTCCCCCTCAATGCCGAGCTCCATTCTTCTCCTTCCCAAGTCTCCAAGCTTCCCCGAGCACCCCGCCCTCTTCTTTTCCTTCTCCCGAGCCCGGCAGCTCCGCCGTCGTCGCCCTCCCCTCCGGCGAGCTAACCGAGCCACCACCTCTCCGCCGCTAGCCCGAATACCCACGGAACCCCTCTCCTTTTCTTTGCGAAAATGGAACCACCACATCTCCCAGATGCTTCTGGACCCCCCAATTTCTCTCCGGCGAGCTCCCCGACGGCTAATTGCACCCCAGCACCAGCGGCCACCACCTCCTCCTCTGTTTCCTCCATCCGCCCGATGCCCCGACCTCCTCTCTCTAGCAGGCCACGGCCTTCCCCGTCCTGGGCCGCCTCCTCCCTCCACAGATGGACCGGCCCGGCTCACCCTTGGGCCAAAGCCGAGCGCCCCGGCCGCTTCCCCCTTCCTCCGTGATAGGCCGGCCCGATTTCTTCTCTGGGCTGGTTCTGAGCGACCAGGCCGGCCAGCCCGTTTTCTTTTTATTTTATTTTTCTTTTATTTTTTATTTCCTTAACAGGCCGAGCCCAGTAACAATCCGACATCAGCCCACAACCCAATCCATTTGAGCCCAATTAGTTTAGGATTTTAGTTTCTTTTTATTTTCTTTTCTATTGGGCCCAAAGCCCAAAGCCCAAGCCCATGTTCAACCCAAATCTAGCCCAGCCTAAGCCAATTTTCAGCCCAACCCGACGGCCCTAATGGGCCCAATATTGTTTTGCGGGCCGGGCTCGACCCGTTGAGCCCGAAACCCTAAAAACCCTATTATATACCGTTTTGATCGTCTCGACGACGCGATTCCAGTTTTCGACCCTATTTCTCCAAATTTCCACTTTTCAACACCAACACCCACAAAACCCTCACACATCCTATATAATCTGACTCCCCTCCGAAACCCTAATCCGCCCTCCATCCTTTCAACACTCCAGTTCCGACCTCCCACCCCACTTCTTATTTTTAGTATTATTTTCAAATTAATATACATTTTGCTCCCAACTCGCATTCGTCGAGCCTGGACTTATATATGTTTGTTTGTTTAGATTTTCTTGCAACTAGGGAGCGATAGTAACGAACCGACGCTAGGACAGGATCCCGACGGTGAAGAACTTCACGAAGACATCAACCCGAACGACTTCGGTGCAGTAGGCAAGTCACACTTCTTGTTCACATTGATCCCACATGTCACTTAATTACTATATTACTAGCTTAGTTATTTATCTTCTGCATGGTAATTTCATATGTGGTATTTTGAATGACATGACGATGTAGTTAATACCTACCACCCCACAGCCCAGTCAATTCCTTGTAGGCCATAATTACCTCAAAAACTTTAGGATAAAGTATGAATCTATCAGTATCCTACACCAGCGTTAGAAACTTGGTTAGATAATCTTCAAGGGAAATGGTAACCCTAGCTAAAAACTCGGTGTATGTGTTATTAAAAAGAAATTGCCAACGGTAGGGGACCTAGAAGATGGGGCCCTTCGTGTATCGATTGTGCAGCCATACCCCTCCGTGGAGTAAGGGTAATCGGGTGGATTCGGGGCAGTTGCTTAGTAATGAACATAGAACCGCTCATCCACATGTTTGACTTGTCGAGCCTGGCCTAGTAAATCTGCTCTACCTGCTGAACGACTACAGATTAGCTTGCCATTCCAGTTCTCTGGAAGGCCCGTAGAAGCGAATGTGGGGATAGGCCATTTATTGGGAAATCATAACTGGAACTCACTCGACTCCTGGATCACGAAGTTGACACTGGCCCATCGGCTCCCTGGAGAGCGAGTGACGTAGTGTTCCTGGGTAGAAACTTCAAAAGATAGAGCAGATAAAAAGTCTTGTTAACCTACCTCTGTCAACACACCGAAGGGCATATGTATGACTGCAGTGACACCAAGAGGTACGGGTATCATGTGAGTAAAGCTGAGCCGCTCTACAGAGTTAAACCCAAATGTATTCGAGTACGCCGTGCTTTCGGTTAATGAAGCTATGTTTAGAGGTGATTCTCGATACAAGGCACAAGTAGAATTTTGGTGTGGATTAATTGAACCTGATGCCGACCCGGCAAGGTTGTTGAGACAACAATGATTTGTAGTTGAAATGTTTTAGATGAAGAGATTTCAAATCGCTAAGGCGGATACTTGGGTTATGCATCTAGCAATATTAAGCGTACATCCCTCCTTTGAAATTCCATGCATGTAGTTAGTAGTACACTTTCCCAATATGGCTTGTTGAGTACGCCATGTACTCATTACTGCACCAATTATATCAGATGGACAGGACAATGATGAAGGACCGTTCGACGAAGAATGCTTCGACGGAGATGAGTATGAATTTTAGGTCTTATCCGCGCTCGAGGCGCCTGTGGAATATGTCCATTTTATGCAATGCAAACTTTGGGTTCAGATGCCCCAGTCTAATGTAAACCAAACTGCAGCTATGCTTACTTTACTGTTTTGTAATAAAGTTTGAATGTTTAACACTGTGTTGGTGATGTGTCTACCCTCCATCCGCAATTGAGAAACTCCTGGGCAGTTGCAGGCGTAACTCATGGCTCCAGAAATGGGGCCGTGACAAGCTAGGTCCGTGCACTCATGAATCAAAGTCATAGAGATAATCGAACCACCCATCGACTGCATCGGCTCTGTCGAGGTAATACATCTTGTGCTCGTCGTGCCTGAACTTGCGCCTCCCCTTGCCACTGTTCTCCCCGAACGAGCGGCCGCCGCCGGCCTTGGAGTGGTTGGTGGGCTTTCGCGGCGCCCTGACGAACCCGCCGTTGGCGACTGTCGTACACTCTACGGCGTGCACCGCGCGGCGCACGCCCTCCGGGTCAGCCAGGTCGTGGTCATAGGCGCACACCCACCCGCGCTGACGTCCCTCGCGCCGCATCGTTGCTCGTTTCCTTGGTCTGTTTTTGGTTCTGTGTGGCGAATGAGGGTGAGATCTGTGGCTTATATATACACAGGGGCTTGTAGAGTTCGTGTTGTGGTCGACAAGTTGGGATCCAAGTCACGGGCGGTTTTCTTCTTTTCGAACTAACGGAAGTCTCAGACGGTTTGACCTGAGGTTACGTTGCTCCCAAGACATCCAGCACTTGGCAACATATGTCTTTTGTTTTCTTTTTTTCTTTCTTGGACGTGTTGTCGTGTTGGACTCCTGAGTCAATTCAGCAGAGTCCGACCGTTGTTGGGCCTAACCTCAAAATATAACTATTGGGACCTGTGTGAGCTCGGCCTGGTAACAAAGCCTTCCTAGGCTGCCAAAGGGACAATACTGGGCTGGCCTAGATTTCCCGAGCCAACACAGACCCCACTTTCGTGTCAGAGTTCCTTTTTCTATTGGATGGAGGCCTGCTGTCGACGGTACGGGAGCTAGGGTTCCCTGGAGCGTCGGCAAAGGGCCAAACTCGATGCCACGTCAGCCAAAAGGCGTGGGAATTGGGAGTATGCGTTCGGGGGCTTGCCCCCCGAGCACTGTGTCCGCTTGGCCCCTACGGGTTTAGTCAAGTGGCCCACGTGCAGCGAGTGGTCGGAGATGCGGGCTCGGGGGTCCCCGAGCCCGGGAACCCTGAGCGCCTCTGGATCCTCCCTCGGTGCCGCGCGGCAAGGCGCCCCGAGCGCCCCTCGGGGGCCCTACCCTGAGCACCATTTGTTTCCTCCCACGGCGCCACATGGCGGGATGCCCCGAGCACCCCTCGGGGGCCTTGACCCCGAGCAATCTTCGTGGGTCCGTCGACCAGTACACGTGGCGGGGGTTCCGCGGCGCCTTCCGAAGGGCCCCGACGGGCCTTTTCCACGTGTCCCTTCGGGCGCATTTAAGGCCTGTCCGGTGCATTTAATGCCTGTCAGCAGGCGTGCCTACTCCAGGCCCAACGCGGGTGGCCACCGACGTGATAAGGCCTGTCAGTTATCATCTGACATGCTTTATGACTTTCGGGCACGGTACGGCGCGCCCAGGTACATCCCTTGGGCCCGTGGGACCCGGGCCGTTGTCGCCGTGGCGGAGCGCTTGACCGTTAAGTATACTCCAGCGCATTTCAAGTCATCATGAAGACCCGGTTTCCGAGGATGGTTTGTCAGCAAAACATCCCTTCCGCAGCAGCTTTCGGCGGACGGCATGGCGTGCCCACGCCCCCCGCGTAAGCAGCGCGTCTATTGCATTTAATGCCCTTTGGTCACTGTGGTAAACCCCCGGGTATATAAGGGGAGAACCGAGGCCATGCAAAGGGTTAGATCTTTTGGAGAAAAGCTCCCCTTGAGATAGCAAAGGCTCTGTAATATCAAAAACGTTGACACACACACCAGACCAGGACTAGGGTTTTACACCTCCGCGGTGGCCTGAACCTGGATAAAATTTTTGTCTTTGTTTTCTATCGTTTGATCGGGCCTAGATAGATCATAGCTCCTGTTCCAGCTCCTCCCCGGCCGAATCCTAAAGGGGGTCCTTCCGGACCACCGACGCCGGCGTTTAGTCGTTGACACCTGCAGACCAGGGTCAAATGTCAGTAGAGCGTTTGCCTCGGAGACTGTGATCGCGCGAGTTGACATGACGAGTTGACGATACTTTCCTATTCCAGCTCGGGCCAATACGTAAAGCCGGGACTCGGGCCGGGTCGGGCCGGCCCGGCACGAACCCGTCGTGCCTCGGGCTGGAACCTGGCTGTGCTGGCCCGGCCCGACCAACCGGCCGTGCCGTGCCATGCCGGCACACGCAGCCGCAGCCACGGCCCAAACACGGCACGGTGGCCCGCCGTGCCGCCGCCGGGCCGTGCCGACACGAACACGCCACGGGCCGCCGCCGTCTCGGAGAGTCCACGCTCGCCGTGGTCGCCGCCGTCTCGGCCTCGCTCCGTGTTCGCCATGCCCGCTGCCGTCTCAGCCTCCCTCCGCGGCGACGCCCTCACCGTGGCCGCCCCTCACGCTCGCCGTGGTCACCGCCGTCTCGGCCTCCCTCCGCGCCGACGCCCTCGCCCTCGCGCTTGCCGTGGCCGCCGCCATGGCGTCTGAGGATGGTGGCCGGCGTGGGGCAGCTCAGGCGGCTTCGGGGGCAGATGGAGGAGGGAGGCGGAGTGGCGGAGGGGAGGCCGACCGCCGACGGGTGAGGTCGTGGTCCTCGTGGACCGGAGGGGGAGGCCGTGGGCCGGATCGCTGGAGGGGGAGGCGCAGGGGCGGATGGGGTGGTGGTGGACGGGGCGGAGGGGTGGTGGCGCACGCGGCAAGCGAGGGTGGCGGGCTGGCGGCGGGGAGCAGCGGTCGGGCAGGGAATTTAGGGGGGAGTTGGGCGGGCGGGTGGGGAACATGCGTTTGAGGAGGAGCCGAGGAGGCCGTGGGCGGGGAATTTTGGGGGGAGGTGTGGCCGCCGCCCGCCGGGTGGGAATTTGGGGGAGATTGGAGAAATGGAGAACAGGGAAAGGGGGGTCCGGGGGAATTTGGCGCGGGGAGGGGGGTGGGGGCAGTGGGGGACCGGCCGACCCGGGGAGGGGGCCCGGGGGTGACTGGGTGGGGGGGCCCGGGTGGCAGGGGGCTAGGGGACTAAGGGGAGTAGGGGCCCGAGCAGAAAAATGAAACTAAAAAGGAGAAAAATAAAAATAAAAAGAAGATAACTAAAGGGATAAAAAGATAAAAAAATTTAAATGAAACTATAAATATTTATAAACGTAAAAATATTTGGAGGAATAACCAAATTTTATTCATAGATGGATATTGCCTCATTAAATTAAAAATAAATTTGGAAATAATAGTAAACACAAAATTATTTGGAGGAAGAACTAAATTTTATTGATGTAGTTATTGCCTCGTTAAAAACCTTACACTCCAGTGTGGAGTACCTCCTGTAAGGAAAAGAGTACAATAACTTTATATGCATACATGGATACTACTCGATGTCAAGATTCTCAAGATCTGCCATCGCATTCGTGATCTCCGGATCTTCGAGTTGATGTTGTTGTCGGGTCTCTGCTTTGTCCCAGTCGTTGAGACATGTAAGTGCCTCAACCATAGCAGGTGCAAGGGATGATCTTCTTGGCTCGATTATCCTTCCTACCGTACTAAAAGTGGCTTCCGATGAGACAGATAACACTGGAACCATGAGTATGTCTCGTGCAAAATGTGATAGCACGGGATATATCCTATGATGGTTCTTCCACCACATGAGTAGGTTGACATCTTGGCCATCTGAAAGGTCAAACTCAGTTTCCGCATAAGGTGTGTCGAGGTAGTGGTTGATCTCTACTCTTGGATTCCATTGCATTCTGCCAGATGATCCACCGGAATTGTTGCCTTTTAGCTTCTTCCACATATTAGCAGCGCTCGAAGTGATTGTTCCTTGTGGGGTTACTGATGCACTTGTTCTTGGTTGACCTGTACTGCCAAATTTCTTATAATACAAATCGAAAACATCAAAAAGCTCATCATGAACATGAGTGTAAGCATCAGAGTAATCTAAACCCAAAGCTTCACCGATTGCCTCAAAGGCCCCCTTTAGTCCTTCTAACTTTCTACGAGGATCAAAAATAATACCATAACAATAAAGATGTGGAATAGCTTCAAAATATTTTAAGAACTTAGCCTCCATTGGTTCAATAATTGGTTTTAGGAGGCTATCATCCCTGTTTTCTTTCATAGCTTCAGCCATTGTCCAAAGCCATTCGATGACTAAGCAAGAAGTAGGATAATAAATACCAGATAGAATTGTGGTTGCATTGTAAAATATTTTTAAAAAATCACGAAAACGACTAGCAACTTCCCAATCTCCATCAGTAATTATTTGTGTACCTGCATTACAGTTCACATAGAGAGATATAATATGCTCGTACCCCTCACACCGCTGTAGCATGGTGTATGTGGAGTTCCACCTTACCTTCATGTCCACATTGAATTTTCTTGCAACCTTATTATTGGCCTTACAATAGTCGGGGCACGCTTTGTACCTTGTCGGTGAAGATGTAATGAACATAATAGCAGCACGTATATTATTTAAATTAGGCTTTATTACCTTCAAACCTGCTTGCACGATGAGATTAATGTTGTGGCATATGCATATCTGGTGGATGATGTAACCTCCAGTGTACGCTTGCAAACAAGGTGAGATGATCTCCATAGCGGATGAATTAGCCGAGGCATTGTCAAGACTGATAGCGAAAACTCTATTTTCTATTTTAAAATCTCTAACAACCTCAAGAATACGTTCCGCGATGGCCTCTCCAGTGTGTGCCTCATCTATTAATTTAAAGCCTATGACTCATTTGTTCAAATTAAATTCTTCATCCAAATAGTGTGCAACAACACTAAGATATGCAGACCTTTGATGGGAGGAAGTCCAAATGTCCGACGTTAAAGCGAAAGAAAAACTCACTTTCGTGTACTGCTCTTTAAGTTCAGCCAATTTACGATTGTAAAGTGCTACTATGTCTCTAGTAGTGGTTTTTCTAGTGACATGAGTGTACTGTGGGCAGAAAGCCTGTTGGATCAATCTCTCAAACCTAGCACTTTTCCCGTACTAATTGGAAGATTCTCGCTAGCTATGTATTTAGCTATCTCCTCTCTTGCTACCTGAGGGTTGTACATCTATGTACTTACCAAACCGTCGGGGCCGAAGTTAAGCTGGGTCTGGACAGCTTCCCCTTCTCTCCGTCCCGCGGCTATCTTTTGCACGCATGCCTGAGCATGCCGCTTCAAACTACCTGTTCCATTTTTGGAAGATGCCTTTAATCTAGCTTTGCAATATTTACAGGTGGCATATAATACCTGACGGCCGTTTTCCATTTCTACGGTGTGCTCCATATGCTCCCAGCACCATGCCCGTCGGCTACTTCCACCCCTGGTTCCTTGCACCGATGATCCAACGTCGCTGTCCGTTGACCCCGGTTCCCCTGAAAAATGAGCAGCATCTTCAAAAACCAGTAGTACCATCCATATGACCGTCTTCCATACCGTAGTCATCCATGTCGGGGGAGAGTAGACGAGGATTGATTTCGTGGTCTTCCATGTTGGCCTCAATAGGGTGCGGCGACGTCAACCCGCCATGGGAGGATTGAACTCGTTGTGACACCGTAGGATGAATGGGAGGACGGCGTCGATGCGCCACCTCGGCGGCCTTCTCCTTACCACGAGAGAACATTTGTGAAACTTGAGACTTGAGAGGGAGGTATGTATGTGATTTTTGTGTTGAGAATTGAGACTTGAGGGGGACATATATATAGGCTCTCTGCATGTACTAAAATTTTCAAAATTTTGAACGTTCTGAGATATCTCCCGAGCCCCCACCTTCTCCCTCCGAAGCCCTCTCAGCCTCTCTCTCCCTCCTGACCGGACCCCCTATCCCCGACCCCCACTCCCATTGCGCCACGTGGTGCTGCCCTCCCCTATCCCTGCCCCCCTGCTCACCCCTGGCGCCACGCGCCCCCTACTAAAGCGCGCCCCAGGCCTTCCCCCCCGGGCGCCACGCACGTGACGCGCCCCACGGCCCCCCGCCCCCTGCCTCATTCTTCCTCCCCCGTGGCCAGGCCCTCCCGCGCACGGCGCACCCCCGCCCGGGTCCCCTTCCTCCCCCGCCGCCGCCCGCCCGGGCCCCCCTCCCCCGCCGGCCGCGGCAGCCCCCCCGGGCCCCCCGTCGCCTGCTGCGCCCGCCACCACCCGCCCGGGCCCCCCTCCCCCGTCGGTCCGCCGCCACCAGCTCGGGTCCCCTTCCTCCCCCGCCGTCGCCCGCCCGGGCCCCCCTCCCCCGCCGGCCGCCGCCACCCGCCAGGGCCCCCCTCCCTCGCGTCTTCCCTTCCGCGCCAGCCCCCCGCCCCCACGCCGCGTCGCCGCCAAGCGTGAGCCCCTCGCTCCCTCGCGTCCTCACCCCCATGCGCTGCAGCAGGCCCCCCGGCTCCCCGCCTCCCGTGCCGTCTCACCGCACGTCTCCCGCGCCGGCCTCCCACTCCCTCCCCTCCTCCAGACCGCCGGGCCTCGCCGCCCCGCTCTGCCCCCGCGGCCCCGCCGCCCCGCTCTGCCCCCGCGGCCCCGCCGTGCTCGCCGTGCTTCACCGTCCTTCGCCATGCTGGCTGGGCCGTGCCGGCATGAACCCGACCCGAAGCTCCGTGCCGGGCCGTGCTACCCATCGAGCACAACTCCACGGCACGGCCCGGCCCGAGCGTTCGTGCCGTGGCAGCCCGGCCCGCCGAGCTGCCGTGCCGTGCCGGGCCGTGCTGGCCGGGCCTCGGGCTAGCCCGAAAAAACTCGGCCCGGGTCGCACCTTTACCAATACACAGGAGTATGATATGATTTGGATGCCTACAACGTACCTTGTTCTTTGCGATTGCTGGAAAACGCAGTATTTAAATATGTAAAGACGTGCATTAACCAAGCTAATCCGATGCATTACCGTTTGATGTAGTCTTCTGTTGCATAATCTGTTTCCTCTCTCGAAAGGAGGCGGCGGCGCACCTAGAGGTCATCATCAGCCATGTCGCGCCATGGCTCCGTGCTGCGGACGGCCGTCTTGCCGCTCATCTCCATCTGCCTCTTCACCCATGTCACGGTGCACGCTCGCGTCCAATCTCTAGACACTCTCGGTAAGCTGCAGAACACATGTCCTTTTGTACTTCTGAATTCTGGTTGCTACTAGTTGCTACTCCGTTCCAGGTTTCGTCAGCATCGACTGTGGCAGCCCCCCGAGCACCGCCTACGTCGATGCGGTCACGAACTTGCCATACGTCTTGGATGTGGAGTTCGTCGACGCCGGCGTCAGCCATAACATCTCCGCTGAGTACGTCAACACGGGGTTGCCGAGGCAGTACTACGACCTCCGCAGCTTCCCCACGGGTGCCCGGTGTTAGGTATAATTCTTTAGGCATTAACTTGATTACCGCTTAGCCATAGTCTAGAACACCTAAAACATGTTTGATCAATGGGAATTGATGGTACTTACACCCGTTGGAGGATGATGCCATTGGTGTAGTTGTTGTCGTTATCGAGGGGGTGTGAGGGAGAGGTGACGGAGATGGTGGTCGTCGGTGTAGGCGTTGCAGCGGGAAGCGGCGGCCCTCGGGTCGCCACCGGCACTGTCCGGTGGCCGGCATCGTTGCC